>CM076581.1:1216777380-1217383999 GCA_034641835.2 Pinus albicaulis | reverse complement strand
ATCCAGAATTCTCTGGCCGAGGAAAAAATGATGTGGAGCAACACTAGTATCTCTGTGAAGCCATATGGAAGGCCCAACAGACGCTAGACGCCGGGAAGCTAATAGAGTTCCAAACCACGCTAAGAGAAAGGGCTCTGCGATGATTCATCAAGTGGTCTAAGGCCCATCCGAATCCAGTAATCACGGACTTTAAGCGGGATTTTGTCCGCGAATTTAAGCTTCCCCAAACAGACCAGCAGGGTATGTCCGAGCTCTGGGAGATTAAGAAGAAAGAAGGAGAAACTGCATGGGAGCTGATGCGTCGATTCAAGTACATGATCGAGAAACTCAGCTACCCGATCGACCCAAACCATCAGAGGGATTGGTTCATCAAGGCTCTGCTTCCCTTGACATGAACCCCCCTCACCCAGTAGAAGATTGAAAACTTGCAGGACGCTCTGGAGCAGGCCATGAATATAGAGGCCATGGCGGGCTACCCTCAGGAATATCGGGGATGACCGGCCCCGCAGGATCCTTCCTTGGTGGGATTTCAACATCAGATCACCAGTATGACTAAAAATATCAAGGAGATGCAGCCTATAAGACTAGCCAGGCTGAATGTTTGGTGCACTCACTGCCTGGTCGAAGGCCACGTTGCAACCGAGTGTCCCCGGTTGCGTGGCACGCGTGTGGGACCCTCTGTCGCGGCAATCCAAGGGGGTCCACCTATTGGGGGTGGCACGGTGATGAATCTGCAGGGGGTATACCAGCCACAATAGCCTTACGCGAGGTTCCCACCTCAACCAAACCCAACCACCACGGAATATTGCGAAATTTGTCAGACAATGGGGCATCAACCTCAGATGTGCCCAATACTACAGAAGTACTCCAACATCCCAAACAATGTATACTATGAGTTTTGTGCTTCCACGACTCACAACACTGAGCAGTCCAGAGCTCTCGACACTCTAGCAGATCGGTTGGACCGACCCTCCTATCGGGTGAACGAGGCTTCCAGGGGCCGTGGAGGTGGTATGCGCAGAGGCCGCACAGGGGGACGAGGTCCACTGAAATTCTACAACTGTGACCAGGAGGGTCACGTGACCCTGGAATGCCCCCTTCCCCGACGTCCATGGTGTTCCCAGTGCCACATGAACACCCATGCAACAGAGGACTGCCCAAAACTTATCAAGAAGTGGGAGGAACAGGCATGGCAGAGGGGCACGAATCTGGTCAACTCCGAACCTCGGGGGACCGCGACTCCGACCATGCAGAATGTAGCTATTGTGACGAGAGGCGAAAAGAAGATGGGGGAGGATGCTCACAGAAAGGAGCCAACATGGGTTATCCGGCCAGCCTCCCCAAACCAATTAATTAGGCCAAATGCACAAAAGAAGTACTTCCAGGAGGTGGTGGAGACATTTTCTCAGATGGGGGGAGCAAAAGGCCTTGAGGCACCCTTGACGACTGATTCTAGAGAACAGAGTGCCACGGGGACCTTGATTGAGGAATGGCTCTAGTTATTCCTCAAGATTGTTGACAATGCTGCGATGTGGCAGCAGCTCAAGCGTACCTTCGAAGACATAATACAGGGGAGTACAGGGCCAGGGGAACCTTTGAACACAGTACCCCAGTACGTACAGCGGGTCAAGCGGAACAAGCGAAGAACGGGAAAAGAGTTTCGACTTAACACGCAGGTTGCGGGATTCCAGATCAGTGACACCATGCTTGACTTAGGATCTGACGTCAACATCCTACCACGGAAGACATGGGAGGCCCTTGGCCGGCCATGGCTGACCTACTCACCAATCCAGCTTAGAATGGTAAATCGGTACTGCATTGTGCCAATCGACCGACTCGAAGATGTTGAGGTCGAAATTGCAGGGGTGAAGACTTACACGGATTTTGAGGTTATTGATATTATCGGATACAATGATCCTTATCATGCCCTGTTAGGAATCAATTGGGCTTTCGAGAATTATGCCATTGCCGACCTTAAAAAGGAGCTGATGATCTTCGAAGATGGAGAGGTCCGGGTCACTCAGCTTCTAGACCCGTATCAAGGCCTGAGATATACAGAAACGGTGGATAATCGAGAGGATTCTCAGATGTTGGACAACCTCTATCAGATGACAGTAGGGAAGTGGTAGGACTATATTAACCTGACCACGACCGGCTCCTTCAGCTGGCGCAGTGTCCAGAGCTCGGAGCTGGGATCGGAACTAGCCTGGGAAGACTGGTAGCAAGGTGGGTATGAGACCAGCATGCGGAGGTGTGCCAACATTGCCCGAGTCCGTTAGATTGGTGCAGAGATCAGGGAGTATCCCACCCTATCAAACATGCAAGCCATCAATACCTTTATTGCAAAAGTAGAAGACACGGTATGAAAAGGAAGTAGGATACCACTTTTGGATGTAGCGCTATAGTCCACATTAGCCAGGTGGTGGAAAAATCACCGCAACACCCTGTCACGGTGGAGTTGTGTGGCGGAGGCTTTGAGGGCATGGTTCAAAGAAGACGAAGGATCTCGCAGCAGGCACCGGTACCAAGGGACTTCTGATCCAAAGGACCACTTGAAAACCTGTGAGGAGTAGTGGCAAAGTATAGGGTACCCAGAAGAACTGTGGGTACATCGGTTTGTCCACTCCTTAGATACCATTCCCCATGTGTGGTACTTAGAAGAAGAGAGAAACAGAGGGACCAGCTCCTGGCAGGAAGTTGCGAGAAAAATTTTTCAGTGCTTTTCCTTCGAAGGAGATACATAGTTGGTGTCCCAGGCATTACATGCTATCAAGGGGGTACTATTTCCCCATGATCCGAGGACTAACGGGAGCACATTAGAATTACCTCCTGAGGGCAGGCGTGAGTTGGCTTGCTAATGGATAGATGGCAATCCAGATGATGATAGTCTAGAGGACCTAAGGCACCTATACTTCGAAGAGAAGGAAGGCTAGTGAAACATCAAGGAAGAGCTGATCACGAAGGGCGTCCATCTACTCCCGCTGAAGACAAAGAAGTTGAACATCGGTACGGAGGAAACACCCAAACTGGCTACGGTTGGGGATTACTAGGATGAGGATATGACATAGGAAATTTTCAGCCTCGTCCAGGAATATGAAGACCTATTTCCTTCATTGGTTGCAGATTTGAAGGGCATCAAAGGTGACCTCGAAGAAATGCGTATTGTGCTGAAACCGGACGCTAGGACCGTGAAGCATCGACCCTATCGATTGAACCCACGGATCAAAGAAAAGGTCAAGATGGAGATTGATAAGATGTTGGTAGCAGGTCTAATCTTTCCTGTGGAAGAAGCAGAGTGGGTGAGCCCTATCATCATTTAGAATAAGAAGGATAAGTCAGAAATCTGAATCTGTGTTGACTACCGAAGTCTGAACAATGCTTGCATCCATGATCCATTTCCCACTCCATTTAGCAACGAAGTATTGGATCATGTTGTGGGAAATGAAGCTTACTCCTTCACTGATGGATTTTCGGGCTATCATCAGGTGCACATTGCAGAAGAGGAAAAAACGAATATGACGTTCACCATCGAGTGGGGATCGTTCGCATACAATGTGATGCCGTTCGGATTGAAGAACGCCCCGACCATGTTTTCCCGGATCATCATCGCTACTTTCCATGAGTATATCCACAAGTTCCTAGAAGTCTACATGGAAGATTGGACCGTCTACAGTTTGTTGAAGAACCACACCACCCTGTTACGTTTCATGTTCGATTGGTTTCGACAGTTTCAGATTTCCTTGAACTTGAAGAAATACATTTTTGCAGTTCCTTTCGGCACGCTGTTAGGACACATGGTGTGCAAGCAAGGGGTCTGCATTGACCCCGCCAAGGTAGCTGTGATCATCCACATGGAAGCCCATGAAATGATGAAGCAGTTTCAGGCACTGCTAGGGCACACAGGTTACTACAGACAGTTTATCCGAAATTATGCAAAGATCACTGCTCCCTTAGAGAAGCTACTAAGGGAGTTAGAAGTATTCCAGTGGATAGAGGAGTGTCGGATGGCCCTTGACACTCTAAAGGAAAAGCTGGCAACGATGCCTATTTTGGTTCACCCAGATTGGGATAATTAGTTCCACGTGCATATTGATGCTTCCAGTATTTCACATGGGGCTATCTTGGCGCAACCAGGGGAGACGACAGTTGACCACCCATTTTACTTCTCCAGCCGCAAACTGTCTAACGCAGAGCGAAATTACACCACTATCGAGTGGGAGGCCCTTTCAATGGTGTATTCGCTCCAGAAGTTCTACCACTATCTTCTAGGAGGTAAATTCAAGTTCTTTACGGATCATTCTGCATTAAAGTACCTGGTCAATAAGCCCGTTTTGGAAGGATGGATCTGTCGGTGGCTTCTACTCTTCCAAGAATTTACATTCAAAGTGATCGTCAAGCCCGGGAGATTGAACGTCGGACCCGAACATTTATCCCGGTTGGAAACATGGGAGAACAACGACTCTCTCGATGATCAGCTTCCAGATGTTGATCTTTTCTGCATTGAAGCTGTACCCGATTATTTGGCCGACATTACAACTTATTTGACCATGGGGCAGTGCCCTCAGCACTACACCCCACTCTAGAAGTGGCACTTGGTCATTCACGTTACCGAATATCAACTGATTGTAGGGTAGCTATACAAATTGGGCCTCGATGAGGTTCTGCGCAGATGTATACTTGACCATGAAAGTGAAGCCATAATGTGGGAATGCCACAGTGGCGTTGCGAGCGGGCATGTGGGGGCGAAACCCACTGCCAGGAAGGTGCTCCAAGCTGGCCTATGGTGGCCGACGGTCCACGCCGATTGTAAGACATTTGTTAAGAGATGCGATGTCTGTTAGTGAATGGGGAGGCCCTCTCACCGGGATGAGCTCCCGCTACACCCGGTGCATGTGTTGTGGCCATTCGAGAAGTGGGTTGTTGACTTCGTAGGCCCCATAGCCCCGATAGCCTGGAATTCCAAGGCCCGATACATCATTACCGCAACTGACTATCTCACCAGGTGGGTTGAGGCAGTGGTGATACGAGACTGTATGGCGGATACAACAGTGCAGTTCATCTTTGAACACATCATCAGCAGGTTTGGTTGCCCGCAAAGTTTAACCAATGATCAGGGTACGCATTTCATTAATGACATGGTCAAATCGTTGCTGGACACATTCATGATTCAACATCACAAAATCAGCCCGTACCACTCGCAGGCCAATGGTACTATTGAAGTGTTCAATAAAATCCTTGAAAAGGGCTTGATAAAGATCTGCAATGCCCAGTGAATGACTGGGATGAGCGGCTACCAGCTGCACTATGGGCCTACCAGACTATGGTGAAGCGCTTGACCAACCAGACACCATTCCAACTAGTGTATGGCCGGGAAGCTGTGATTCCCATTGAGTTCACCATACCGAGTCTTTTAATTGCCACATCCCTCAAGTTCTCAGAGGAGGATTCGCTACAGGAGCGCCTCCACAAATTACAAGAACTGGACGAGGCTCGGTTTCTGGCCGAATTTCACCAGAAGGTTCAAAAGGATAGGCAGAAAGCATGGCACGACCACCACATCAAGAAAAAAATGTTCCAGGTTGGAGGAAAGGTCCTCCTATATGATCACAAGTTTCAAAAGTTCCCAGGAAAACTGCAAATGCACTGGTTGGGACCTTACTTCGTCGTTGAGATTAAAGATTCTGGAGCCGTTTGGTTGGCTCAGCTGGACGATACTATTTTACTTGGGTGGGTGAATGGCGCATGCCTGAAACCCTACCAGGAATAAGTTTCTTTCACCCTTCATCAATAACTCTTGCAATCGAGAGAAACCGTAGAGTAGTATAGTTGAATAACTCTCCCGCAACTGGGATGAGCATAGGTAGTATTTCTTGTTCATGCATAGCTTGTCAATAACTGCTCTGTTGTGGGGACCGCACCTCAACCAATTGTGGTTGGGGAGGGGCGTGTCCAGCATGTCATCCCCATAGGATCAGAAAATGTGTCAATTTCAGTCCATATCATTTCAGTTAGTACTTGTGTCAGTTCGTAGGATCGTCTAGATTTGCAACATAAATGGCCATAATTAGAAGTAACCCTGCAATAGTCATTTTTCCATAATTTGAAGTAACCTCAGTCGTCGCATCCACCCATTTCCCCATGCCACCATCAGCAACTGTCAAAATACACCTTAGCACGGGATTGATCACACGATTATCACCAAGAAGAATGCCAGCAGGAATTAACTCGTTATGGGGTCTCATCAACCTCACTCGTGCCAGGTAATTACATAACCTGCATGGAAAAAAGCACGAGAATGCCGGAATAGTTAGAATTAGAAATTGAAGCAGAACCAGAGCAGCAGAAGTATCCAGATGCACAACACCAAGAGAAGATGTCGAGACCAATTCTGCAAGTGTATCAACGCCGAGAAAAGATGTCGAAAGCCAACCCAACAGTCCTAGAACTAGAGCTCGATAGCAGAATTCATAAGACAGTCCCTCATTGGAAAATACGACAATGCGGCCCTCATAGATGCAAATCTCTCGGACTCTGTCGAGTTCCCGGCACTCAAATGGCAGGTGTATATGGAATGTTACTTCACAGAAGCCGGGCGCTCAGCAAACAGAATTTTACCAGAGTTCCAGGGCCTACAGTAATATTCTCTTCTGAACTTAAGAAATCTTCTGGTCTTCGGGACCACAGGACCGGCTATGCAGTGCACCAAGTTCTTACTCAGACACATCCAAAATGGGTTCTTGTGGTTGAATAAGGAAATTCCCATTCATGCAGAGGATATCCACCGGCTAACAAGGATTTCCCAGAATGGCGCAGATGTCTCGACTGCATGCCAAACCACTTCCAAGTGAGCAAGGAAGTCGGGAGATGCTGACTATTATGTCAAATATGGCACAGGACGGGGAGGGAAGTGAGAGAAGATAGAGCTTATCAATAAGCCTGAAATCAAGTTCACATGCTACCTCATTGCCAGTAAGACAATGACGCACTACACAAAGGGAGAATGCACCCTAGATACTATCTCCATTGTAGAGCACTGCATTCAGGGCGCCAAGCTGAACTGGTGCTCCTTCCTGTTGAAGGATTTGTTTGATGTGTGCGAAGAAAACTATAAGCGGGCTACCAGCTTCATTTACGGATATTTGATAGTTGCATTTTCCATGTGGAAGTGGCACACTCCCCTCATCAGGTTACCAGTGGAAATAACAGAGGGCCAACCTCTAGCCATGAAGTAAGTCCCGTGGAAGGTGTTGGGTGATCCTAGCACCAAAGAAATTAATGGAGAGGCATTTCGGACTTGGTATGGTTTAATGACAGACATGGTAACTAGCCAGAAAAGGGTGCCCAAGAACCTGCTAGATGAATACAGCGAGCAAGTATGGTTCGGGGTCAGTCACAGGCATACTTACCTCCGACCTACTTGTGTGCCGGAGGACACCTTTCACATGCGGCCACTAAAGTTCCAGCTTGAAGATACCGCTTTCCACAATGAAGTGTGTTTGTGGCCGGGGGTCACGATGGAAATCCACAACGGGGTACCCATTTACAACTTTGATCAGATGCTACCGCAGCAACGGCCTGCCGAGACGGATGCGGAGGCAGCACAACAGGACTCCAGTGTGTAGCTTGTCCCCCTCATCTGCCACTTAAACACTCAGGTACGCAGTTTTAATGAGGCGACCAAGGTCGTCTCAAGCAGTGTTGTTCCTTTTCCTTTTCTTTCTGAGTTCCAGCTTTCTCACTCTATAGCGCGTCCCCACACAAATTCCCTCACCTCCCCATCCCTACTATTTTATTTACTTCTTCAAGCCTGATGATGACCCCGATGGGGGAGAAGAACAATTCTACCGACCTCTTAGAAGCTCCTCAAGCCAAGCGGGCCCGAACCATCGAAGCGAGTCTAGTGGTGGACCTCACTGAGGAGGATCCACCATGGCCACCGAGTACAGGGGTGTGATACAGGAAGAACCACCCATTGACCCCTCCGAGTTCATCAACATTCGACTTCCACCACCACGCACCGTTCCACCTCCACCTACCACTTCATTCGCACCATCCAATTCATCCACCACCGTGTCAGACCCAATAATCTGAGAAATAATTAATGGGGACCACAGGGCCGAGGTTGACTCCAGTACTACAGCAGTAGTACCACCGGTCAACCCCGCTGGGGAACCCCAAGTTTCTTTGTCTGATATAATTACACAAATTGCACAAATTGTTTCCGACTCAGCTGAGGCTCAGCCTGAGCCTACTGTACCTCCATAGACTATCCATACAGATCAGCAGGAGTGGCCAGACTTGAATATGGCTGACTCAGCACCTCATCAAACCCCGCCGCCATCCCCTCTAGAGCATTCTACTCAATCAGTTTCCAGTGAACAACCCTTGCAGGAAAGGTGGCCGGACCAAAGCACTTCGGGGGTCGCCAATTTAGAAACATGGGGTACTACTTAGTTGTACTTCTTTATCTAGAGGGCGGCCCATCAGGCCGAGAGGCTTCATTCTAAAATACAGTAGAGGTGCGATGAACAATAGTAGCAAATCACTACGCTTACTGAACAACGCAAATAGCCCATAACTGCACAGGGACAGCTGCAAGGTCAGATAAACGAAGTCGCCAAGGTGTTTTCCGAGTTATGGCCAGCCGTCGAGGCTCATTACACTCAGCTGCCTACAGATGTACCAAAGAAAAGTATCGTAGAACAGGCCCTCCACCTCTGGATCTCTCTCAATGGCCTCCACAAGGAAAATGTGGAGCTGCAAGCAGCATTAGTAGCCTGGCTAGCGCTGCCCAATCCAGAGGCAGTTTATATAGCACAAATTGTAGAAAAGCAGGGCTAGGTCAACCAGATTCAGGAAACTCTCAACTCTACAGCGCGCAATGCTTACGACCTCATGAAGGGTCTTCAAGAGTGCTTAATGGCCCTTACAGTCAAAATGCAGCCAATTTTAGTGCAGCTGCAGCAAATTTCGAGGGAAATCCAAGAGGCCACGGACCCCGCGCGGTTGGACCAGCTATATGCCCATGCAGATGCTCTAGAGGTGCAGATCGAGAAAACAGAGGCCAGCTCAGCAATGGCCAAACAAGTGATTCATGAGCTCCACCCGCCCCTCCAACACAGCGCCAAGACAATGCAACAGCTAGCTGCCGAGGTAGAAACCCAAATTGGCACGGTGTTCGGGACTATACCAGCGCATGTAGAGGAGGTAGTTGTCACCAAGATTGCCGCAAAGACAGATTCATTGTTACAGGGGTGGCAGCAAGCTGTGACGACCTTCAATGAGCTTAAGGCTATAGCGTTCAACAAAGTCCTGAAGTTGGGGCCCTTGTTTGGACAACAGGCTGAAGGCGCACAGCAAGAACAGGGCACGAAGTCCAGTGGGGCGATGGAGATAGAGACAGTGATTTGTGATTGACTCGGGATGAGTCAAGAAACTGTGGTCGGGGCCTGTTGGGGCCGTTTTTTTGAATACTTGTTTTGAAATTTTTGAATTTTGAATAAAGAACTGATTTTTGGGTTGCAGAATGACACATGGCAGTTGCAACTACGGTGAGCAGTGGAGCTACCGAGGTTGCGAGGAAACAGGATATAGCTAAAGAAAGTAGAAGCATAAGCGCAGAAGAAGAGAAGATACAGCAGAAGACAAAGAGCAGAACTCATAGACAACAAGAGAGAATCCGGAAGTAGCTGAAGAAGAACACAAGAGGAACTAGCAGTTGCGATGGCGGGTGAATAAATAACCATCACCCGGCCAAAAGAAGGGACGAATGCAGAGCAGCTGAATAGGATTGAGCAGATGCTGCAGAGGGAATCTATTTTGAGCATGATAGCTCTATAGTTCCTAAGCTTCTCTTATCTATATTTCTATCCTAGAAGACATATGTGACAGAATTGTAAAGCTCTTTTTGTGGAAGCGATGTAACTATGTTTCATTGAATATTATCAATATACTTACAGGTTTATATCTTATTCTATAAGTTACATACGTGCATGATGTCTGTGATGTTCTAAAATTTTATTTTCTTAATACATGTTCGATCTTCTAAATGTTCTTGCGTATATATTGATGTTTATGCAATCAATTCTATATTAATCATGAGTTGCGGATCCCTCCATCACTATTGATCTATTCCCCTTCTGCATGCGGTCACGACACGCCTCGGGTGAGACTCTCTGCTGTCCGGTGTAGGGTGACAATGCCGGCGTGGTTCTAGACTACAGCGGATACCCTTGTTGGCCCCAACCTCTGAACCTGGGTCTTGACTGCGAGACCTATTTCTTCGCCAAAAGATGGTAAAACTGTCTGTATTGATCTTATGGTAGTTCGAGGCCCCTTGGATTTCAATTTACTCATTGGGTGAGACTATGTCTATGCGATGAAAGCTGTCGTATCGACAATCTTTCGCGTGATGTCTTTCCCTCACAATGGAAATATTGTGACTATAGACTAGCTTTTGTTCCCTAGTCTTGATTCGAATACCAATAATCCGACACCCCTAAATGTTCCTGATAAGAAAATGATATCTACCCCACCACAGGTTAATAATGTGGCAACTAGTCCCATGTTTTCAGTTACCGATGTAAGCAAGCCTCTCACTGTTTGCTCGTCTTCCTTTGACTTAGATCCGGTAATTGACATGGAAAACTCTATGGGATTATTTGAACACGGTGTTGCTATCACTTTTGAGTCCCTTCACATGTGTTCCTTTCAGAGAACTATTCTTCCTTCTGATGAAGACCTCTTGGAAGCCATGATTAAGGTGTGTCCATTGACATGTCTTTCTTCTAGTTGGAAGCCATGATCATGTAGCCAAGGATAGTTCCTTTTATTGCGTCAACCTCATTAAAAATGAATCAATGGCCTGAGGAGAGTTCATTTTACTGTGTCAACCTCATTAAAAAATGAATTAGTGAGTGTGAGGATAGTTCCTTTTACTGTGTCAACCTCGTTAAAAAATGAATCAGTTGGTCAGAGGATAATTCCTGTTACTGAGTCAACCTCGTTAAAAAATGAATCAGGTACGAGGATAGTTATTTTCCTATGTCAACCTCATTAAAAAATGAATCAGTAGGTAGATTGTAGAGAGTAGATTAATATATTAGAAATAAGTAGTTTCTAAGGATGGTTCCTGTTACTAAGTCAACCTTGTAAAAAAATGAATCAGGTATGAGGAAAGTTCCTTTTACTGTGTCAACCTCGTTAAAAAATGAAACACGTTGCCATGAGCATAGTTCTTTTCCCGTGTCAAGCTCGTTAAAAAATGAAACAAATCCTCCCCTAATTGAGTCGAGTCTTTTACTAGATCTCGTAAATGTTAAGTCATATATTTAGGTTAGTTATTTCATTTTTTTGCATATTTTTCTTACACTTTTAGGTCGGGTCTTTCATATGATCTCATAAATGAACCTTCATTCCATCCAGCTATTAATTACCAGCCATGTACTTAGTTGAATGAAATGAAGCTGGGGGGCCATGCACTCTAGAAGTTATGCTTAGGGGGCATCAAGCACAGTTTTCTTTCTGTTTCAAGCTTGTGTAAAAATGAAACCACTCTAAAGCATAGTTTTTCTCTGTTTCAAGATTTTGTAAAAATGAAACCTATCTTGAGTCAATTTTGATTATTATTTTCAAGACTCATTAAACTCATGAAAATCCTGAGATTATTTTGCTATCTTTTGTTCTCTTAAAATGCATGAAAATGCTAAGTTCTTTCCATCTTTTCCTACTCATTAATTAAATTGAAAGTTGGCCACGGGAGTATATTTTTATCCCTTTTTCGAACTTGTTAAAACATATGAAAAAGTGAAAACCATGAGTACATTTTTATCCCTTTTTCGAACTCGTTAAAACTTACGAAAAATCGAAACCCTGGAGTTCTCTTTTAAGCTCTTTTCAGACTCTCTAAAAATGAAAATATTGCCAAGTACTTGACTATTCAAACTCGTTAAAGTAAATGAATGATCGTCCCTTCAGTATAAGTTTACCCCTTTTACGAACTGAAATGGAATATTTACAAAAAAGGTATACGTTGACTAACTACGGTCAATAGAGTTCTCTCCCGCATTATTTTATCCTTTTTCGGGCTCGGGAGACTAAATTTACGAAAAATTACACCCATGGAGTTTTATTAAGGTTTTTCTTCTGACTCCCTAAAATTGAAAAACATCGAGTTTCTCCTATACTGGACTCGTTAAAATGTAACAGTAAAAGACCTGTTCAATTTTAGGCAGGAATGAACCACTCCTTCTTAGGGTTTGAATCTTAAACTAAGTTGGACTCATCCGAAGGATGAGCTTATAAACAAGAAAATGTTATCCTCCTCAAGCTTGTCAAAAATAAAGAGGTACTTGCCAGAAATGGTGGGGGAAAAGAGAGAAAAATGAACCTGTTTGTTGTATTTTGATTATTCGAAAAGTCGTTAACCACTCTTGAACACGACACTTTTGTTCACCTGGGTTGGGAAATACTTTGCCTAACAGTTAATAAAACCATATTGAAAGTCTTCAGCCGGTTTCTGGGTATTAGCTTTCGGTCAATTGTCACCAAACCATCTGCAGTGTCATTATGTGTTCAAGAGGACAGTTCAAATAAACCATTCATCTGCAAAATATCTGTCATCCATTTTGACCATCCCTGAGTCAGTCCTTGCCAATATATTTATTCAAAAATTTATCTATGATTTCATGTTGTGAGCTTGCCTACGACGGATCACTTTCTATCGACGACAGCTCATTATCTAGGAAGTTGATCTAGAAATCGTCAGTACCTTGAAATTTGCATGCTCCAATGGCATGTTTCTCACCTTCAATGACAGGTTGCATCATTGGCCTTCAATCGAATGATTCTATGACATGTTTGACTTCAGCTCATTCATTCACATTTCATGGATTGTACTGGGTACTTTGAGAGCCATTGACATTACTGTTGGTTTCTCTCACACTTGTTAATAGTTCACATTATTGACTGGTAATCAAGTGGTTTCTACAATGTTCAACTTCGACACATTCATTCACATGCATAGGATCGTACTAGTTCAAGAAGCGGAAATCAAGACCCTGGATATAGTTTCTACCATCCAGGCTAAAAGGAATTTTTTTATTCATTTATATAGTGGACTATTCATAAACAGATGGTTGTGTCCATACTATGTCTACACATGTCTATACTATTGATGTATTGAAAATCATTCCTATATCAGAACAGTTTAAATTAGTTTTCTAGTTAGTTTTGATCTGAGTATGGGAATGCCTACCTCAACGATGATATGTTTACATATATATATTTTGCATTGAATGTTTTTACAGGTTTTGACTAGGGTGTCCACAGGATGATCTTTGAAATGATAAAGTACTTTACTCTTCATATATGACAGACTTCATCTTCATCTATTCCAGACTTCACACTTTAGAGGGAAATTTGTTGCACTAAAAATTGTCATCTTGACATTCTGCTATCTGTATGAGCTCATTATCACTCATACTTCCTCCTTTGCAAGTCTAACACATTAGTTCCTCATGTCAAGCCTTAAAAATAAGAGAAAAGCTCTCAAAAATCTCTTTAACCATGGTATCTCACTTTCTCTTTGTCTTGCTTGTGGTCTCGCACCTAATGTTCATGACTCCTGCGTACCTGAACGCACTTTCTCTGTGTTAAGGTTGTGGAACCCTGTAAAATATTAAAAAGGCGCAAGTAAACTCAAAAATCTCACTTTTAGTCATTTCTAGAAGCCTCTAGAAATAATCTTGCGGTGGCAGAACCGCTCTTTTGAGGTTCATGTATCCCTTGCCTTAAGGAGCTAACCCCTTTTTGTGAGGAACTTATCCCTTTGAAGGAGGACTTTATCCCTTCATAATTGGAACTATAACCTCCTCTTTTGCACTATAAAAATATGCCTTGGGTAGCCTCAAAGGGAGTTCAAGCTTTAGAATTGTTTGAGGTAAAGTGTTGTTGGGATTCAGACTCATTTAACTGAGATTTTGTGAGGAAATATCACATACCTCTATCTGTCTCGGTTGGAAGAGTGCAAGGCTTGTCAGAGTAGAGGAGATTCCTGCTTCGGACCCTGGGAAGGCATAGTAAAAATCAAGGCTAAGGTTGTAAGGTTTTCTTTCATTCAAAGTTAATACAAATGAATTCATTTTTCTCAATAAGCTGTTAATTAACTGTTTATTTCATGAATTCCTTGATCACCATGATAGGCATGATTTATAATATTTACTATGCAGATGCTATTTAATGTTTACTTGTTTGTGACTGTAGGTCTTTAAAGATAACTCCTTCAAGTGACCGAAGAACATCTACTTCGAACAAGCATTGGATCTACGGTAAGACATTAACGCCTTTATAATATTATTTTGTAAATCGCATATGTCTAGAGAAAGATAGGTTTATTTGGCTGTTCGTTGCTAGATTTCTTTTTGGCACTAGGGAGATCGATCTCGTCCGCAAGATTGATTTATCCGGTCAACACTCTCCCTCAAATGATAAGCCATTTTAGCATCAAAGCCTTCAAGATACCTTACTAAGGCCATGCCTTGGGGAGGTTTCATGTGAGGTGGAAGAGCATTGTAAATTCTATTGAACCTAGTGGAGTAGTCATGAACACTCTCCCCTTGATTTCTCTTGAGGCTGCTATATTCTGCTAGTATTTGGAGAGGGTTCTTTTTGAGTTCCCATTTGTTGACGAATGTTTGATGCAAGGCAGAGAGATCATTTATGTTGTTAGGAGGTTGGTTTTTAAACCACTTCTTTACATCTCTTCCTAAACTTTGGGTGAAGATCCTCATCTTCATAGTTTCTTCTTCTATCTCCATGTAATAAAATGCATATTCCATCCTATCTACATGATGTTGAGATGTTGTAGACTCTTTTCCAGTGAAATGAGGAATTTTGGATTGGTAATAATTTGGTAAGGGAATTAGAGGTTGTGGTAACACTAATGGGGCATACCATGTTGCCATGGCTAGAAATAAGGGTGGATTTACAAGGGGTGGATTTACAAGTGTGAAAGTGGGTTGAACAGGAGTGTTTTGCATAGTGTTAGTATATATTGGAGTGTGTTATCTAGCTATAAAATTTGTGATACCAAATGCTGGCTAAAACATTTTTGGAGCCTTCAAGGAACAAATTTTTATGGCAAAAAGTGTTGGCTCTTGAAGACTCTTGAAGGCCTCATGCCTCTGTCCCAATCTTCACTGTTGTTCCCATTCTACACTTAGAAATCCTGTTGATTCCGAAGAGAATACTGTTGCAAACACCATTTTCCCCTCCCTTCCACCTCCAAAACTAACCTCATTTTTATCCCTTCTTTTCCCATAAAATCCTTCATTTTCATGTTTTTCCCCTTTTCCCTTCATCAAAAACCCCTTTGATAAGTTTTAAAGACTCCTTCTTTTCCTTATAGAAACCCTCAAAACCTTTGAAAATAATTGAAATCCATGAAAATAATGTTTTTTATATATTATAGACTTAAGCCCCTTGGGCTAAGTCTTTAACCCTTCCCTTCCAATATGCCCTGGTGCTAGAACCAAGCGCTGGCCACCCACACGCTTATCGCATCACCCCGATGTCGATTAGCCCTCCGTCCTATCTCCCTCAGTCATATTATTCTATGCTACCAAGCTCTTCGAGATTTTGAGAAACCTTACCTAAAATTAATATCAACAAGACTATAAACCTTTGTTTATATAAAATTGTTGGTTTTTTATTATATCCTATAGTTTCCGCCGGTGCAAAATTATAGTCAATTTACCGCCAATCTCGATCCACAGATCAACTACACCTAACTATTACTCCCGAGTGGTCCCTACCAACTTTCGTCGCTAAATCGCGGGTTTCATCGCATCGCTGAGAGCCGCGCTTTTTTTATTTGATTCATCACCATCTTGGACGCTGTATGCCTTACATCAAGTAAAACTGTCGTCAATGACGTTAAAGTCTGTATATAGACTCACGATATTGGTATCCACTGATTCACGCTTTCATCTGACGGGGTGATCGCTCTCGAAGATGCCTGTGTGATAACTCGTGGCACGGTTACCTGCCCTAAAAGAATTTTGTCATCGATCTGATCGGTAGATCGACGACCATACTCCATCGCGCAGATGACTTTCTAGCGCCACATCGTTTAGGAAAATTTAATTGGGGCAGACTTCATCACCTTCCATGAATGGCAAATGCGACCATGAAAAATTATTCAAAGATATTTTATTAAAAATTGATGTCCGGGCATGTCTCTAAGGTTCATTGGCGCCTGTTATTCATCGTTGATCGCGTGGGCCTCTCTCATCTGATGGCCCACGATTGTCTCGATTCCCGATCTTGATTTTTGATCATTTTTGGCTGAAACAGAGGTTTTAACCCATTTCTCTATTTTTTCCAAAAACTGACTCCTCCACTTTAACTTTTTGCCTCCGCTCCCGACCGTCGATCTCTGTGCGATTGAAGGCTCCGATTTGATTCTTTTCCTAGTTTCCTTTTGACTCATTCTGATCAATCTTGACTGTCGGATGATGCCATCCAATGGCCACACTCTCTCCATGTGCCTTTTGAAGTAGTCAACCTATACATGAAGGATTTCCTAATGTTTTTTGTATTTTGCAAGGTTTAAAGGTTTTTTCCGCTATGTCTGAAGAAAATTCAAAGGCAGAGGGTGATGATCCTCCCGCCTTCGATTCACCATAGGAGACCATTCGCAGGAAGTATCCCCACGTTTCATCAATGATTCATGAAGCATTGATGCCATATCATCCCTGCGCAGCCCTGCACACCAGCAAAACACATGAAAATAGGCACAGTCAGAGAGTATCAGTGCCGAAGACAAAATATATCAGAACAAAAGATTAAAGACAGATTTTGTGTGGATTACATCTAAGATGGTTTATCAAAAGCCTAATCCCCAATTAAAACACAGTTTGAATAAAGTCTTAATTGTTTTATCAACAAGAAAGCCTCCATCGCCACATTTGAGGCAAATCAATTCCTCCCAGCTACCACAAAGCCACCTGTGCATCAAATCATTCAAACAGAGGCTAAAGTTATTGATCAGGATCAGATATTTGTCTCAAAGCGTAGCCAGAAGTTAATCCTGCAAATAAACTTAATGACAAAACATCAACAGAATTACTTTGACATCACAAATAGCCTCAAAGGTAAAGAAAATCTCCCACTGAGCTTAAATCTTTATGTAAACCATTTAATACGGAAGACACCTATGTTAGTTTCTTCATCAAGCCCCCAAAGGCCGAGGAACCATTAATTCTGTATTAATTATCTTTAGAGATATTTTATCAAATCTCACCTCCTCATTCTTCTATATATACTATTGCAGAAGATGAGTGAGGAGTTGGTTGATGTAGTTGCTGATCATTGTAATGTAATTGAGCTTGAGACTTCTATCTGTAAATAGTTTTCACTGGCACTTGGAGCTCTGCTTGTGATAGATAAGTTAGGCTGAGATGAGTAGATGACTTCTAACCTAAAGCATTGGACTTAAAGCTGTAACTGGTTTGGAGCATCAATACAAGCTGATTTATGGGATCATGGTCTATGTTGACGGTGATGTTTTTCTCATTATGACTTGTTATTTTGTTTCTGTTTTCACTGTGTTCATTTTCTCTTATAAAGAACAACATGCATAGAGTTAGGACCTATTGTATATCAGTGCCCGTCTCTTACTGAAAATCTTTATCTTCATGTTTTCTTCCAATATGTGCTATTTGGGAATGATTTAATTCAGTTTGAGCATAGGAATGTTGGCATTCCCTCATCTTATTGTCTTAGCTGAATGTTACTCTTAAATTTTATTTTCAGTATATGTTAAGTAAAGATGAACTAAGGAAGATATGGTGAGCCCTGGTCTTAGTTTCATCCCAAATACTGTTTGAATGTTTCCCTTGGAATGTGTTAAAAGATGGCTAGTTTAGAAGTACTTACCAGATCTTAGGCCATTCTGTGTTATCCTTGTGATTGTCTTGAAAGTGACCAAGTAAAGCAGAGCTAGGAGAGGATTTGTGGTGAGCCCAACCCGCTAGTTTCTATTCTAACAGTTTCCTTCAAGTTTCCCTTTGTTTTTATATGTTTTCTATTGAAAGTGTATCAAAGGCTGGCTAGTTTAGAAGTACTTACCAGATCCTAGTTTTCTTTCATGTTTTTCTTAAGTGTGTGTCAAAGGCTGGCTAGTTTAAAATTACTTACCAGATCCTGGGCTGGTCTTTGTTTTTCATCTATCTAATTCCCTTTCTTTTGTCTCATTTCATTCCATAAATCAAACTTTAAAGAGATCCTTAGATATAGATGACTTTCCTCATGGACCACTCTTGCCTCTTGCAGTTCCAATTAAACTCTATTATGACTCCATAGCCCAATGGACTAAAACCTGCAATTATCTACCTTCCTGGAAAAATCTTATTCTATTTTCTTGCAACTTCACACCTTTGAAACTCTTTGCATTTAGAACTCTCCACCTCAGATAGTAATCATGCTTAACCATCCAAAAAACAAACAAAACCCTTGGCCTTCATAACTAGCCTAATATCATAACCCAAAACTTCAAAGACAAATCCATCTTTGCACTTATTGGAGAGATCCCTCTCTGGATTCAGGAGGGCTAGATCCTAGAATCCCAAAGTGGTTGAAACGAGTTTTCTCCCTGTGATCGGACTTTGCCAATCTTGCTGATTACAGGGAACTAACATTTCTGGCAACTCCGCCAAAATTATTTTCATTTTAAGGTAATCATAGGAGATCATAGATTTGGTTCAAAGAACATTTTCTATATTAACCAGCTCAGCCACCAGAAACTATCATTTCTAGCGACTCCGCTGGGGACTTGAACCCAGAATTATTGTCATTTTAAGGTAATCATAGGACATCAGAGATTTTGTTTAAAGAACATTTGCTATATTAACCAGCTGAGCCACCAACAACTAACATTTCTGGTGACTCTGCTGGGGACTTGAACCCAAAATTATTGTCATTTTAAGGTATTCATAGGACATCAGAGATTTGGTTCAAAGAACATTTTCTATATTAACCAGCTGAGCCACCAAAAACTAACATTTCTGGCGACTCCGTTGGGGACTTGAACCCAGAATTATTGTCATTTTAAGGTAATCATAGGACATCATATATTTGGTTCAAAGAACAATTGCTATATTAACCAGCTGAGCCACCAGCAACTAACATTTCTGGTGACTCCGCTGGGGAAGCTTCCCTTAAAAAGCTTCATAAACATTGTGAGTAAAAAGCAGCCTTTTCAAGCACTACCAAGAAATGGTAATCATGGTGAAACTTGTTTGAATCAGTGACAAACTAGGCACACCCTAGGATTCTCATGAGTCCTTATCTAACCTTGAAATATCAGTTCGCTTAGCCATAAGAATAGACTGTCTTTGTCTCATAACCGTAGCTAAGTTTTGAACATAGTTAGTACATTCTTAGAAACCACACAACTAAAAAATAACTCAGAAAACACCAAAAATATTTCAGATTGGAAATCAAATAAACATGGTGGTGGACCATAAAACCTTTTACCTCCTTAGGAGCTAAGAACTTCCACTTTGCGACTCCACAATCCTGAATAGACCTTAAGAATCCACTGGGAAGAAACCATATCATTTTAATATAATTCAAACTCAGTTAGAGGACTGTAGGATTAAAATTTGTGTAAACAGATTAGTTAACCTCTCAAAGATTGTTATACCTGGTTGAGATTTTCTTGTTTATTTGGGTCTGAAAAACACATCATAGTGGCTCCTAGAAAGATTCATACTAGAGCCTATCCTGACCCTGATCCACCTGAAATAGTTGACAACCCAGAAAGTATCCTTAGGAAGTATCCTGAGATAAGATTTTCATTTCAGATCACCCTTGAGAGCTAATTCAGTTCCTGAAAATCTTTCAGCTCTACAACAATCACAAGTTTACTTAGTAAATCCCTTTAGAACTAGGTCTCTTGGTGATTTAGATCAGTTAGATTATGAGTCTTCACTTTCATCTTCTGAAACGAGTGAACATCCTGGTTGCAGAGAATCAACACCTCCTCATTTACATTTCCTTCACAACTTAGGTGTCTCTCATCCAAGATCAGCTCAGCAATCTACTCCTAGTCCATCCACTTCTGCTCACCCTACATCCATTGTTCAAACCACCTCATCCCAGCCCACTGTCCCTCTTGTTAATCCACCTCTTGTAAATCCACCCCCACCACATATCATGGCAACATGGTATGCTCCCTTAGTCCTTCTTGTACCATTAATCAATCTTCCATAGGACTATTAGTCCAAAATTCCATTGTATGCCGCTAGTAATGCTACAACTGCATCACAACATGTGGATAAGATGAATGACTACTTCGACAGAAATGAAATTGATGATGATTCTGTCAAGCTTAGATTTTTTTCTCAAAGTCTTATAGGAGAAGTAAGAAAATGGTTTAAGGGCTTAACCCCCCATAGTATCAATGATCTCCAAACCTTTCATCAGACATTCTTAAACAAATGGGAAGTAAAGAAGAATCCTCTCCAAGTTCTTTCTGATTATAAGAACCTCCATAGAAACACAGGGGAAAGTGTACAAGCTTATTGTACCAGATTTAACAGTGTATATAATGCACTTTCCCCAGATCTAAAACCTCCAAAAGGCTCAGATTTAAACAAGTTTCCTGAAGGATTTGACCCTGAGATGGCCTATCAGCTGAGGGAAATAAATCTTGCAACTCTTGAAGAGATGCAAAAAGGTGCTCTCTCTGTGGAAGTCAATTTGATGGAGAAGAGAGCAAGAATGAAAAATGAAAAGAGAGTGTCATTTAAAGAGGAATCCACACCTTCTGCTTCCAGCTCAAGGATGGAGAGAATGATGGAAGAGATGATGAAAGAAATGAGCATAATTAAGAGAGCACAAGCAAACCAAAACCAAACTGCTCCTCAAAACAGAAACTAGAACCAAAATCAGAATTTTAGAAGGAACCAACCTCCAAACAGACCTAGGGAAGATGATCAATAGATCACTCCTCCCTTTCATCAAAACTATATAAGTGAGGTTGAGGAAACAGACGAGATAATAGAGGAAGTGGATATCAACATGCTAGGGGTAGATAATGATGACTTTGAAGTTCATTATGATAGAAAACAAGGTCTATATACACCTTATGATGACAAAAGAGATGATGATGAAAGTTATTATCAAGACATGGAAAATGTCATCATAGAGTCTCAAAGAGAATATGACCTTAGAAGAAAAACCAGTCAACAAGATCCCAACACCAAAACCTCTGACAAATATTTACAAAACAACACTATAACCAAGCCTAAAGTTGTCAAACGGAAGGACAAAACAATGACTGTAAATTCTGATAAAGGTAAAGAGGAAGGCACTCAAAACAATTACAAACAGAGTGTAGACCTTAGCTATACTAACACTTTAGCTATTACTCCTATCAAAACGATTTTTTCAGATGTAAATAAAACAAATCAGAAAGCTGATGTTGCTGATAGACTAGTAGCTAGTAGGGCTGAGACAAGTTCTTCAAAGAACCAAATCCCTTTTAGCCTGGAGTAGGAAATTTCAAATATTAAAATCTTTGTTCCCCTCACTGAGTTAGCTGCCCAGAATGTATATAGGACCCAAATTTTTAAGGCTTTGAATATAGAATAAAATGAGTACATAGTCAATCTTAATGATGATCAGCCAAAGCTTATTTTTGGCCCAAAGATTGAAGGTATATATCAAGAGGGACTTGTTCCTCCCTTTTATGTAAGTTTAAATGTTCATGACAAAATTTTGCACAACGCTATGCATGATTCCGGGGCTTCTCATAATATAATGCCTAAAGCTGTAATGGAGAGCCTGGGTCTAGAAATCACCAGACCTTACAAAGACCTTTATTCCTTTGATTCCAGCAGAGTAAAATGTTTAGGATTAATCAAAGACCTCTGTGTTAACTTAGCCCAAATTCCAGCCAAATGTTTGGTCATGGATATTGTTGTGGCCGATGTGCCCCCAAAGTATGGAATGCTATTATCAAGATCTTGGGGGGCTAAGTTACAAGGGACTATGCAAATGGACATGACATATGTGACTATCCCTATTTTCAATCAGAATAGAAGACTTTACAGGGAGTCCCATATGAAATACACAGTTACAAGTCAAGACCGACCACAAAACTCTCTTCTGTATTATGTAAATACAGGCCTTGATTCTTTTATTATGTTTAATGATGAAACATTTAGTGAACAAGTCACTTTAACAGGATTAATGACCGATAGGGAGGAAGAGGAACACAACACAGAAGTGTCAAAACAATTTGCTACATTTGAAGACATTAGCAAACCAAATAAAGGTCTTGAGCTACAAGTCAGGTGTCCATTTCTTTTAAACATTCACAATCAAGAAAATAACCCTCAACACAACGAAAAACCTAAGGGTTTGAAACATTTGCAACTAAGTGCTGATATTCAACAATAATTAGGAAGCACATTAGTTGAAGAGGACAGTAACCCAGATGAAATCGAAAACAGTCCTATGTGGAATATGTATTTTGACAGTTCATGCACTAAAACTAATCCTGGTGCAGGTGTCTAGATCTCCAACACTGAAAACAACCACACGGAAAGCATTTCCTGCAAATTAAACTTTTAGTGTTCCAATAACATAGCAGAATATGAATCCATTCTCTTAGGCTTACATCTATTGAAAAATTTAGGAGCCATAAGAATTAATGTGTATGGGGATTCATATTTAGTCATTAGGCAAGTCAATGGGGAGTATAACGCAAATCATCCCAGACTTAGAGCCTACCGAAACGATGTCATGGACCTTTTAAAAACTTTTGAGGAGTCCAAATTGATTTTTGTCCCAAGAAAAAGAAATATTGCTGCCCACAATTTATCCTTTACAGCTAGAACATCCTTAACGCCATATGAAACCAAAGACTGCACTACTCAGATAAAATTTAGACCAGCCGTGCCTGATAATGAAAAGTATTGGCAGGTGTTTGATGGATACAAACAAATAGAAGACTTCATGCAATTCAGAAATGAATTCGAACTACACAATTCAAACTCAGACTATGAAACAGGCTGTAGCGAAGAAAATTTTCTTAGTGAAGAAGAGTTGTCTCCTGAACTTGTCAACATCAATATTTTGATTGGCAAACTTAAAAACAAAACAGAAATGACTGCAGAGTTAGAAACAAAGGAGTTAGAAACTTTGCACTCTAAATATGAATGTTTTCCAAGTGGTCTGGTTCCTTTAGAAGAGTTGTTTGATTTTAACGATGTGGCCAAGAAGCCAAAACTGGAACCTGTAGAGACTGAAGTGGAAGAGTGCAATATAGGCAGTGAACTTAAACCAAAATTGATTAAAATGTCTAAAACTTTACCATCTCATATTAAACTTAAATACATAGAGCTTTTTAAAGAGTTTTCTGATGTTTTTTACTTGGAGTTACGAAGATCTGAAATCTTATGACACTGAAGTAATACAACACAAAATTCCCCTCAAAGAAAACCAAAAACCATTCAAACAGAAAATGCGCAGAATAAACCCTGTTCAGTTGCCTTTGGTTCAGAAGGAGATCATGAAAATGTATGATGCTGGTATTATTGTCCCTATTAGATATTCTGAATGGGTGTATAATCTGGTGTCAGTTAGGAAGAAAAATGGAGAGATCAAGCTTTGTATAGAATTTAGAGACTTAAACAAAGCTTCATTAAAAGACAACTACCCTTTACCTAAGATGGACCATATTTTACAAAGGGTGGTAGGGTCTAGGAGAATTTCTTTGCTAGATGGCTATTCAGGGTACAATCAGATCTTAGTTCACCCTACTAATCAATTAAAAACAACCTTTACTACACCATGGGGCACTTTCATGTATGTGAAAATTCCTTTTGGTCTAATGAATGTTGGAGAAACCTTTCAAAGAGCCATGGACATAGCATTCTCAGAGGAACTGGGCTTCTTCATCATTATATACCTTGATGATGTCACTGTGTTTTCAAAAACATATGAAGAGCACTTAGAAAATTTAAGAAAGGTTTTCGAGAAATGCAGAAAGTTTGGGATATCTTTGAACCCTAGAAAAACACTATTTGGGCTTCAAGAAGGTAAAATTCTTGAGCACATTATTTCAGAAGAGGGTATTAAGATAGATCCAAAGAGGATTGATGCCATATTGCAAATCTCTCATCCTCGAAACATCAAGGAGTTGCAATCTTTCATTGGAAAGATTAACTTTTTGAGAAGGTTCATCCCCAACTTGGCTGAGCTCCTTAGGAATATCACAAACATGTTGAAGAAGGAGCAAGGGGTAAAGTGGACCTTAGAAGCAAAGAAATCCTTTGAGCTGGTGAAAAAAGCATTAATCAAAACACCGGTTCTAATAAGTCCTGATTTTTCAAAAGATTTTTATATTTTCTCATTCGCATCAGAACATACCATAGTTTTTTTCCTTCTACAGAAAAATCCACAAGGACAAGAGAATCCTATTGCATTCTTTAGCAAGGCATTGAGGGATGCCCCTCTGAAGTATAAAATTATGGAGAAGCAAGCTTCTGCTTTGGTTAAAGCTTTGAAAGACTTCAGAGTATACATCCTTCACTCACACATCATTGCCTTTGTCCCAAACTCAATTTTTAAAGATATTATAACACAGGACCCAGACGGTAAGAGAGGTAAGTGGATTGTTGTCATTCTTGAATATGATTTAGAGATAAAACGCACTAAACTCATCAAAGGCCAAGGTCTAGCTAGATTAATGGCTGAATCCAATTTTGAAGTTCTTGATATTAATATGATTGATGCTTTGGATGATCAAGAGGAAATCACAACTCCCATTGTTGAAAACCATTTTATGAATTCCTCTTGGTATGCTGATATTGTTTATGTTTTGCTTAATTTGAATACACCTCCTGGTTTGACAAAAACAAAGGCAAGATTCCTAAAGTTAAAAGCTGTAAAATTTTTCATTGTAGATAGATGTCTTTATTGGAAAAATGAAAGTGGTGTATTTCTTAAATGTTTGCCTAAGTTTGATGCAGAGAAGGTTAAATACCAGTTCCACGAAGGAGAGTGTGGAGGTCATTTGTACCGGAAGAAAACAGCCAACAAAATTTTGAGGGCTAGTTTCTATTGGCCTACTCTTTTCCATGATGTGCACAAAATTATCATAGCCTTTCATAAATGTCAACTTTTTGAAGGCAAAAGAAAACTGATACCCCTACCTCTGCATCCAATCATTGTTGAAGCCCCTTTTCAACAGTGGGGGCTTGACTTCATAGGAGAAATCCATCCCCCATCTTCTGCCCAGCATATATGGATTCTCACTGCCACAGACTATTTCACTAAGTGGATAGAAGCCATACCTTGTAGGCAAACCAATGATTCTATTATTATAAAATTTATGGAGACTAATATTCTCTCCAGATTTGGCTGTCCTACCAAGATTATCACTGATCATGCAACAACATTTGGGTCAAACAAGATGGTTGAGTTCTGTTACAGATATCAGATAACATTGGGGCATTCCACGGCCTATTACCCTCAGGGTAATGGACTTGCAGAGTCCTCAAACAAAATTTTAGTGAACATAATCAAGAAACTGTTGGAGGATAACAAAAAGTTTTGGCACACAAAGCTGGTCCATGCACTTTGGGCTGACAGATTGACTTTGAAGAAATCTATTGGTATGTCACCTTTCCAGCTTGTGTATGGTACTGATTTTTCCAAACAGCCTTGGTGTACCAGTGATGAAGTTGATTCAAGAGTTGAAAACTGAAGAAAATGACATGATCAAAAGAATGAATCAAACCATTCATCTTCAGCAAACCAGAGAGGAGGTTTATAACAGATCATTATAGAAACAAGACAGCATTAAAAATCTCTTTGACAAAAGAACAAAGGCCAGCAATTTCAAAGTTGGGGAACAAGTTTTAAAATGGGACTCAAGGGAAGACAAGGGAAAGCATGGAAAATTTGACAACTTATGGCTTGGCCCTTACTCTATTAATTTAGCTACTGGTAACAACGCTTAGTTTTTACAGGAGTTGAATGGAGCAGAATTGTTTGGGGGTCCTGTCAATGGCAGGATGCTTAAGCATTACTTTTCTTGATCCACATTATGTTTTGAAAAGCCTTTTAATCCTTTTTATCATTATAAATATCTCATCCACCATTGCATTCAAAGTTATAAAAATCAAAAATACAAAAACAGTGAAAGAAATAAAAGAGGGCAAATTGTGAAAACAAGAAAGGTATAGCCGCATACGAAAAAAGAGAAATAAATATGAAAGTGTGCAAGCTCAAATGTCACTCCTAAAGAACACACTTCTAGCTAGTCAAACTGTCTAACCTTGACTAATTAGCTTTAAATTTTCTGCTGATAGGATAGTGAATTCGATTTTCCAAACTGTTTAATATTGGCTTATCAGTAGATAGTTTAGGATAGAAATTAAAGGTTCAAACATGCTCAAAATCTGAACCTAAGGTTTCAAAGAAAGAATGACTCAAATCTCTTTCAAATTCTGAGTCAAAATATGTAAAAATCTGCTTCCAATCAACTCAAAATCTGAACCAGTTAGCAAAGGAAAGACAGCTCAAAACAAAAGTCAAAACAAAGATGTTAAAAAGAGGAAGGAAATGCTGTGAAATTTCAGATCTCAAACCTTCCATTTTTGTTTTAAATTCTGTACAAAATAATGTCTATGTGCAATTTTTTTTTATGCCATAAGACCAGCATCAAGTTAGATTGTTCAATCCTGAATTGAGTGCTTTTAAATTTCTGTTGTAGAATTTAGAGAATGAAAATCTGTTGGACAGTTTAATCCCAACAGACAGTAGATTAGTTAGAGAATCATATGGGCTCAACTGTTTAATCTGGGTCCATGGAGAAATAAGGAGTAGAAATAGATTAGATTTCCTGCTTTCAAAAGAATAAAATGTTGTGAAAAGAGTTTGCCAATCCAAGTGCACTCTAATGAAGAAAAAATGCTAGATTAGTAGGATTGGGTAGGTAGAAAGCTTGTATTGATGAAGATCCATTGTTTTTTTGACTGCTAATATGTTTTCAAAGCAAGATCATCATATCAAAGGAAGGGAAACCCAATGGATGAGGCACAGGTCAGCCTCCTAGAGAATGCAAGTCTAAAGTTCTTGATGCCTTCAAGAAGGCACCATCCCCAAATGGAGCCACTGTTAGCCAGCTATAAAATTTGTGATACCAAATGCTGGCTAAAACATTTTTGGAGCCTTCAAGGAAAAAAAAATTATGGAAAAAAGTGTTGGCTCTTGAAGACTCTTGAAGGCCTCATGCCTCTGTCCCAATGTTCACTGCTGTGCCCATTCTACACTCAAAAATCCTGTTGATTCCGAAGAGAATACTGCTGCAAACACCATTTTCCCATCCCTTCCACCTCCAAAACTAACCTCATTTTTATCCCTTCTTTTCCCATAAAATCCTTCATTTTCATGTTTTTCCCCTTTTCCCTTCATCAAAAACCCCTTTGATAAGTTTTAAAGACTCCTTATTTGCCTTATCGAAACCCTCAAAACCTTTGAAAATGATTGAAAATCCATGAAAATCATGTTTTTTTATATATTATAGAATTAAGCCCCTTGGGCTAAGTCTTTAACCCTTCCCTTCCAATACGCCCTGGTGCTAGAACCAGGCGCTGTCCACCCACGCGCTTATTGCATCACCCCGATGCCGATTAGCCCTCCGTCCCATCTCCCTTGGTCATATTATCTCCCATGCGCCCAAAGGACCTGCAGACAGGCGCCAAACCTTATAAAAAATTAATATTTCACCCCCCCCCCCCGCACTATAAACCTTTGTTTATATAAAATTGTCAGTTTTTTATTATATCCTATAGTTTCCGCCAATGAAAAATTGTAGTCAATTTCGGCCGTCGATCTGATCCGCAGATCGACGGCGCGCAATATATTACTCCAGTGGTTCGTGCCATCTATTCACTATTGCAAAACCAGGTGGGTTTCATCGCATTTCTTTTGAGAGCGGGGCGGTTTTTTTTTATTTCGCAGTGATTCCATTCACCGCTCGACACGTGGCCTTGAGCACTGTTCAAAAAATTCCGCTCATCGCATGTTAAAGTTTGGATGTGGACCCGGCATGATATTGGCGTCCACCTTTCGATTTGGGGCCGCTCATCGGACGGTGATCACTCTCTGAAGATGCCCGTGTGATAACTCGGGGTACGACGCGGTCCTTAAAGCATTTCCGTCATCGATCTGATTTGTAGATCGACGGCCCATACTCCATCTCCGACGACCCCCAACGCCACATCAGAATCCACGTAGCAAATTTAATTGGGGTGGGACTTAATCATTCCTCCGCACAGTCAGCAAATGCGGACCCAGGAAAATTATTCAGCATGGTTTTATTAAATTTTTTTTTTATGTCTGGGCATGTCTCTAAGGTTCATTGGCACCTATTATCTGTTGTTGATCGTGTGGGCCACGCTCATCTGATGGCCCATGATCGTCCCGATTCCCGATATTGATTTTTGATCATTTTTTCCCATAACAGAGGTTTTAACCCATTTCTCCATTTTTTCCAAAAAATGACTCCTCTGCTTTGACTTTTTTCCTCCGCTCCTGACCGTCGATCTCTGCGCGATCGACGACTCTGATTTGATTCTTTCCCCCGTTTCCTTTTGAATCATTCTGATCAATCTCGACCATTGGATGATGCCATCCAATGTCCATGCTCTCTCCACGTGCCTTTTGAAGCAGTTAACCTATACATGCAAGATTTCCTAATGTTTTTTGTATTTTGCAAGGTTTAAAGGTTTTTTCCGCTATGTCTGAAGAAAATTTAGAGGCAGAGGGTGACGATCCTCCCGCCTTCAATTCACCAGAGGAGACCATTCGCAGGAAGTAGCCCCACGTTTCATCAATGATTCATGAAGCATTGATGCCATATCATCCCTACACAGCCCTGCACACCAGCAAAACATAGGAAAACAGGCACAGTCAGAGAGTATCGGTGCCGAAGACAAAATATATCAGAACAGAAGATTAAATATATTTTTTTTTGGGATTACGTCTAAGATGGTTTATGAAAAGCCTAATCCCCAATTAAAACACAGTTTATGGAAAATCTTAAGTGTTTTATCAACAAGAAAGCCTCCACCGCCACATTTGAGGCAAATCAATTCCTCCCAGCTAGCACAAAGCCACCTGTGCCTCAAAGAATTCAAACAGAGGCCGAAGTTATTGATCAGGATCAAATATTTGTCTCAAAGTGCAACCAGAAGTTAATCCTGCAAATAAACTTAATGAAAAAACATCAGCAGAATTACTTTGACATCACACATAGCCTCAAAGGTCAAGAAAATATCCCACCGAGCTTAAATCTTTATGTAAACCATTTAATACAGAAGACACCTATGTTAGTTTCTTCATCGAGCCCCCAAAGGCCGAGGAACCATTAAGTCTGTATTAGTTATCTTTAGAGATCTTTTATCAGATCTCACCTCCTTATTTTTATATATATACTACTGCAGAAGATGACTGAGGGGTTGGTTGATGTAGTTGCTGATCATTGTAATGTAATTGAGCTTGAGACTTCTATCTGTAAATAGTGTTCACTGGCACTTGGAGCTCTGCTTGTGATAGATAAGTTAGGCTAAGATGAGTAGATGATTTCTAAACTAAAGCATTGGACTTAAAGTTGTAACTGGTTTGGAGAATCAATACAAGCTAATTTATGGGATCCTGGTCTATGTTGATGGTGATGTTTTTCTCATTATAACTTGTTATTTTGTTTCTATTTTCACTGTGTTAATTTTCTGTTATAAAGAACATCATGCATAGAGTTAGGACCTACTATATATCAGTGCCTTTCTCTGACTAGAAATATTTATCTTCATGTTTTCTTCCAATCTATGCTATTTGGGAATGATTTAATTCAATTTGAGCATAGGAATGCCGGTGTTCCCTCGTCTTATTGTCTTAGAAAAATGTTACTCTTAAATGTTATTTTCAGTATATGTTAAGTAAATATGAACTGAGGAAGATATGGTGAGCCCTGGTCCTAGTTTCATCCCAAAGACTGTCTGAATGTTTCCCTTGGAATGTGTTAAAAGCTGGCTAGTTTAGAAGTACTTACCAGATCTTAGGCCATTCTGTGTTATCCTTGTGATTGTCTTGAAAGTGACCAAGTAAAGCAGAGCTAGGAGAGGATTTGTAGTGAGCCCAACTCACTAGTTTCTACTCTAACAGTTGCCTTCAAGTTTCCCTTTGTTTTTATATGTTTTCTATTGAAAGTGTATCAAAATCTGGCTAGTTTAGAGGTACTTACCAGATTCTAGTTTTCTTTCATGTTTTTCTTAAGTGTGTGTCAAAGGCTGGCTATTTTAAAAGTACTTACCAGATCCTGGGTTGCACTTTGTTCTTCATCTGTCTAATTCCCTTTCTTTTGTCTCATTTCATTCCATAAATCAAACTTTAAAGAGATCCTTAGATATAGATGACTTTCCTCATGGACCACTCTTGCCTCTTGCAGTTCCAATTAAACTCTATTATGACTCCATAGCCCAATGGACTAAAACCTGCAATTATCTACATTCCTGGCCAAAGCTTATTCTATTTTCTTACAACTTCACACCTTTGAAACTCTTTGCATTTAGAACTCTCCACCTCAAACAGTAATCATGCTTAACCATCCAAAAAACAAAAAAAAACCCTTGGCCTTCATAACTAGCCTAATATCATTACCCAAAACTTCAAAGACAAATCCATCTTTTCACTTATTGGAGAGATCCCTCTCCAGATTTAGGAGGGCTAGATCCTAGAATCCCAAAGTGGTTGAAACGATGTTTCTCCCTGCGATTGGAATTTGCTAATATTGCTGATTATAGGGAACTAACAGAGTGGAAGAAACACTTGGGCCAACAAACTGATTTTGAGAAGATTTTTTATGGAAAATGCTAAAGTGATGAAGAAGCTGGGAATCAGGAGGTGTGGAAGATGAGGCTTCTCTACTGAAGCTTTATTGCAAATCTGCAATGTCAATATCAGCTTGGTTTAAATCACCTTGAGATCTAGTTCTAAAGATGTTCTTTGTATGATTTAAATCAAAGTGTGAATCCTCTACGATAACAAGGTTTTCAGGGACAGAATTTGTTCTTAAGAGGCTCCTATTAGTAGCTGATTTTCCAGACTTAGAAGTCTTCCACAAAATTCTCTTTGGATTTTCAACGATTAAAGGAGGATTTGGGTCCGAATGGGATCTAGTGTTGATCCCATGTGAAGCCAAACTGTTTTTCAAAAATGAGAGAGGTTAAGGTTTTAGGGACTGTTTTTTGGGCGTTTTACCTCTCACGATGTATTAATTAGTATGTGACTAGGCTTCTAAATTTCTTCAAGGCTAGTTAACATAGTCCTAAAAAGATCTAGGGACCTAGATGAGTGATAGGCCTAACAGGGCTAGTGGATTCACCAGGTGGAAACTATTTAGCTTCTATGAAGGTAAAATATTGGATGGTTCCACCACCATGTTTATTATGAAGCCAAACTGATATGTTTTTGGGTTTTTCTAAGTTTTTAATCCTATGGGTTAAGAGAGTGTCCTAAATTTGATTTAACACTTATCTAAGGTGTTTAAACATACAGAGTTCAATCTTATGGCTTGGTAACTGGTTCCTTCAAGGTTTGATAAGGTCTTACGGGAATCCTAATGGTTACTTAGTTTGTCACTGATTCAATTAATTCCTATCATGATTACCATTTTTGTTAGGTAGTTCTTGAAGAAGGCTACTTATGTTATACTGGATAGTGAGTGTTTTGTTTTAAAGATTTTACTCAGTGTCCCACCGTGATCGCCATTATGTTGGTCCCCCATGTTTTTATAGTTTGGCAAATCAAAACACAAGGAAACATCAAAACCAATATTTAGAGTTACAGGATCTAGTCCTCCTGCTCTCAGAGAGGGATCTCTCAAATTATTATTATTTTGCAAAGGTTCATCTTGTGTGCTTTGAGTATTGGTTTTAGACTAGTTATTAAGTGCAAGTGTTTGTTGGTTTGTTTGGTTGAATTGATACAGCTGAACATAAAAGGTCTAGGAACGATAGATAGAAAGGGGAAATTTCAGTTTCATTGGGAATGGAGTCAAAAAGAGGTCATGACAAACTTATAAATGGATATGGGATATCAAAGGGAAAATCTAACTTGGCCATAGGATCCTTTAGTTTATGAATGAGATGGATATTAATGGTTTAGAAAAGATAAGTTCAATTCTCAACAAAGGGAATTTGAAAGCACAACTTGAACAATAAAGAGTTATATGATAGATAGGGCTACCCATGAATTCTACAAATAAAACTTTAAGAAAATAATGACTTCAAAAAAACTTTTAAAATGAAATCTATTATTTGGGAAACATAAAATATTCACTGATAATTAAGGTCATAGAAGAGGGAACACCTAAATACATCTTTTTGGAAATATGTTTCTGGTATCCTATTATATTGAATTGATTGTCCTTGATGGCAACTCTCTGACAAAGGATGCAGATAATGACTGGATGAAGAACTCAGAAAACCATGAGAAGTTCTATACAAGCAGAATATAAGACTGAATGTACATTAATCAAAGCTCTGGGAGAATCGATGTGAATAAGGACGTATTAAATCATGTGTGAATAAGTTCAGTGTATTCATACATCCTGAAAAACATCTAAAGTTGGAGGGTTCTGGTCTCTTCACAATATGTGTTAAGTATGGCTGAGTAAATCTGAGTAAAGGGTTGATGGATTCGATTTCTGTAAAAGCACGAGCTAGCATATCGGTAAAGAATGCAATTCTGTATGGTGGATTCGATAGGGTTAACGTGCTTGCTGAAGAATGCAATTGAATGGACACATGATCGCAGAGCATTTTTACTGGAATACATACATACATACATACATACATACATACATACATACATACATACATACATACATACATACATACATACATACATACATACATATATATATATATATATATATATATAGATAGATAGATAGATAGATAGATAGATAGATAGATAGATAGATAGATAAAGATAGATATATATATATATATATATATATATATATATATATATATATATATATATATATATATATATATATATATATATATATATATATATATATATATATATATATATATATATATAACCTGAGTTACATTAGCATAATTGCACAGAGGAATAACAATTAAAACATGTTTATGCCTTCATGGAGGAACGTAGCGATGACAGAATAAAGGCAGATGGAACCTTGAGCAAAGGAGAGGAATCACGAGCGGAATGAACAGTGAAGGGGGTTTCTGGTTTTCATCGCACCGCTTTCAACGGGAAAGCGGTATTCACGAGGTTGGGAGCGATTCCATAGAATGAGCGACACGCGTCCCTGAACAAATTTGCAAAACCGCCATCACTGTGTGCCATTGCGCGTTAATGTCCGACCAAGGAAGCCGCGCAATATTGTTGTGCGCCGTCGATCTGGAGGGGAGCCATCAGACGGTGGCCGTATGAGGAAGGCGCACGATGGATAACCACGGTACGGTGTGAGTATGTGATTGGGTCATTGATTATATATGTGGGCCCAATTTAAAATATATTAATTGGGACCTTTTTTAAACTAAGGATTGTGGGGTTAATAAAGGATGTTGAATATGTGAAGTTGGCTAAATATGAAACATGGGTCGATATATATATAAGCCTTAGATTAATTATCTAATTACCAGACCAAGAAAATAGAACAATGAGAAGCTGTTTGGGGCTTGGGTAGACCCCGCTGGATTATCTATTTGATCTCGTCCAAGAATACCATCAACGGTTGAGTGGTTTTGACTCATGGTATTAATAAAGGCTAAAACTATATAAGGAGAAGAGGATCATAGTTCAACGTGTGGATGTGGAAGGGTTGTTAATAAATAAATCTCTTTAAGAGATATTTGGATGATTGAACTTTGTTTTTGATAAATCTGAATCTATGATGCACCTATGGATATGATGAAGGTTCAAGATCTCTAGATCTAGAAATGATAGATCTCTAGGAAGATCTGCAAAAGAAATCATGAAGACCTGACACAAGTTTGATGAAGAAATTAAAGAAATTTGGTGGATCTGAGGGTTGAAGCCTTCAGTATGAAAGTGGAAGCTTTCTACAAGCTGGTGTTAAATCAGGGGGTCGAAGCTCCCTTCCAAGAGAGGTTGGTAAATGAGATCAGGGGGTTGAAGCTCCCTTCCAGTAGTGACTAGAGAACAAGAGAAGGTGGTAGCCTTCTACAGGTGGGTGCCTGCATGCTGGTATAAGTCTGTGCCAGTACAAAATTGTAAGAATTCCCCCCCCCCTTTCAGTATTTATTCCAAAAAATGGTATCAAAGCAGGTCATTTTGAAAAGGCTTAGCCGCTAGAAGGAAGATCAAACAAAATGAGAAATCAAGAAGGAAAAACATCTATCAGGCCTCTGCTCTTCAGCAGAAACAATTTAATCTTCTGGAAAAAAAGGATGAGATCCTATCTTCAGTCTCTGGGAGAAGATGTATGGGCTATAGTTGAACGAGGATATCAATATCCAGCCGCAGTACCAACAGATCTAACGGAAAGAAAGAATTATGAAACAAATTCAAAAGTATTCAATGCTCTATTGGGAAGTCTAACTGAATCGGAATTTGTCAAAGTCATGTAGCTAGATACAACAAAGGAAATATGGGACAAAGTCATTCTAAGTTATGAAGGTGATGCCAAGGTAAAAAGTGCTAAACTCCAAACTCTCAGAATTCAATATGAGAATCTAAAAATGTATAATGAGGAGAGCATTGCCAATTTCTTTTTACATCTTGATGATATTGTAAATCGTATGAGAAAAATGGGAGAAAAAATAACCGAATCTACTTTGGTTGAGAAAGTTTTAAGATCACTAACGGAAAAATTTGAGTCAAAACTTTCTGCTCTTGAAGAAAAGCAAGATCTTCAAAATCTTACTGTGGTGCAACTTCATGGCATACTAATTGCATGTGAAATGAGAAGAGGAGGACCATCTGAAGTCAAAGAAGTCATCTTTAGAGCTTCTACAAAAGGGAAATAAGTACAAGAGACAGAAGGATCATGGTATATCTCAGAAGATGATGAGGTAAATTTTGTAAAGAAACTTCAACTTGGCACAGGACGGTTCAGAGGTAAGCTTCCTTTCAAATGTTTTTCTTGTGGAAGAGTTGGTCATTATGCTGCTAAGTGTCCTCATAAATAAACACATGAAAAATGGAAGGAAGTAGCAAGAAGGAATAATAATCGGTTTAGCACTAGAAAAAGTTACTATACTCATGAAGACAGTGATGCGTTATCAGACAGTGAGGAAGAATGTGAACAAGATCTTAGACTTCTCATGGCATTTGAAAAGGAGTCTAGAGAAGAAAAGGATACTTTTATGGATGCTTTAGAGGACAATGATTTTCTTGATGAAATCAATCAACTCAAAATATTCTTAGAAGAAAGTAAAATATCCATAGAAACTCTGAAAAACCAGCTTCAAGAAAAGGAGAAACATAATGAGAAATTAGAATGTGAAATAGTAAGTCTAAGAAAAGAAATTGAGAAAGTAAAGACTTTGAATCTTATATTTGCTAAAGGATCTGAAACCTTAGATGAGATTATCAAGGTACAACGTTATCCTCTTATAAAGATAGGTCTTGGATATATCGGAGAATCTTCTCAGGCTTCAGCACCAAATTATCTAAAAACAGCTACAGCTAGTATACAACATTCTGCCACTCAGCAAGGGAATAAAGAATCTTTACAGGTAAAGCATGATCATCTCAATTCAAAGAACACTAACAGGAATATCTTTCAAAGAAACACCAATCAACAGGTAAATTCAAGTAGAAGATTTCATGATCGCTGAAATTTCTTCTTCAATGGACAATGTTTCTCATGTCACAATTTTGGTCATAAAGTTGTTCAATGTGTTGCATATAAAACCATCATGACAAGAGAAGCAAGAAATAAAAGGATTGATATTGCAACAAAGAAGAATACATATAACAACTTTTCTCCTCTTCAAAATGAAGTTGAATGTGCTTATTGCAATAACTTTGGCCATGAAGAATCTGAATGCAGGAGAAAAGTTCAGCCAAAAGAGCATTTTCCATCTAGCGCCAAAGTGTGGAAAAAGAAGGAATTATAGGTTGAAAATTGTGGAATAGCTTTATTTGCAGAAGTTGAAGAAAATCAATGGTACATTGATAGTGGATGCTCAAAACACATGACAGGTGACAAAAAAAAACTTCTTGCATATAGTGATCTAGAAAAAGAAAAGAATGTTACATTTGGAAATGATACTCCTATTGTCATTAAGGGAAAAGGGTCTGTTTCTCTAAAAGAAAAGGTGAAAGCCAATAATGTCATGTATGTGGATGGATTAAAGCATAACCTGTTAAGTGTAAGTCAAATGTGTGATCAAGGAACTAAAGTTGTCTTTAGTTCAAAAGAATGTGTGGTACATGATCTTGATACAAGTAAAACAATTATAAAAGGAAACATAAGTCCAAGCAACCTGTATGTATTGAAGAACTGAAAATAACAATGTTAATTAAGTAAATATTCAGAAAACAGGCTATGGCATAGAATGTTAGGGCATCTGAGCTTCTCTCAAATCAACAAATCAAGTAGACTTAAAGCTGTTCGTGATCTTCCCAATATTACTCTACCTGATAGTATCATATGCAAATCTTGCCAATTTGGTAAGCAAACCAGAGTGCAATTTAATGCCAAGGAAGGATCATCAAGTAAGCCTCTTGAACTCATTCATACTGGCATATGTGGACCTGTGAGGAAAAATTCACCACATGGTGAACAATACTATATCTTATTTATTTATGATTTCTATAGAATGTGTTGGATTGGGTTGATTAAACACAAAGATGAAGCATTTGAGAAATTTCAGATCTTCAAAGAACTAGCTGAAAATGAATTAGATGTAAGAATCCAGCATCTTAGATCTGATCGAGGAGGAGAATATACATCAGATGAATTCCTTGAATTTTGTGAACAACATGGCATAAAAAGACAATTTACTGTAGCTGGCACTCCACAACAAAATGGCGTAGCAGAAAGAATGAATAGAATAGTTCAACAAATGGCTAGAGCTATGCTTGATGATTCCGGAACACCTGACAAATTTTGGGGGGAAGCAGCACATACAGCGGTAAATATTCTTAACAAGGCACATGTTAGTGTAAATAGTGATAAAACTCCATATGAACTCTGGTATGGTAATCCTCCCACTGTGAATCATTTTAGAGTTTTTGGAAGCAAATGCTTTATAAAAAATAATGATGAAAAACTTGGCAAGTTTGAACCCAGAGCAGATGAAGGAATATTTCTTGGTTACTCCTCTAGGAGTAGAGCATATAAATGTTACAATAAAATACTTCGGAAGATTGTTGATTGTATTGATGTTGTTATTGATGAGTCTCATGCAACTCCAAAAGAAGAAAAATAAACAACATATGAAGACGATGGTGATATATATCCTTCTACATCAAATAGAAATGATATAGATAGTGAACCCAATGAAGAACCCGAAGATGATTTATCTGAAAAAGCTCCATCCAGATTTGTTCAAAATAATAATCCAAAATCTCAAATTTGGGGAGAAAAGGGATCAGGTGTACAAACAAGAAGGACTCTTGTGGGATCTTCTAGCTATCTGGCATTTCTATCCACTATTGAACCACACGGTGTCAATCAAGCTAGAAAAGATGAATGTTGGATTCAAGCCATGAATGAAGAGCTTGATCAAATTGAAAAGAATCACACTTGGGACTTAGTACCATGACCGCATGACAAAAATGTCATTGGAACTAAATGGATATTCAAAAACAAGTTAAATGAGAATGGGGATGTTATAAGAAATAAAGCTAGACTTTTTTGCAAGGGGTATGCTCAACAAGAAGGTATAGACTTTGAAGAAATAAGAAACTTATCTATTGACTTTGACCATAAGAATGTTTCTTTGCTTTTCAAGCTTCCAACAATCAAGTGTATCAAATGGATGTTAAATCTGGCACTGCTCTAATGAGTGATCTAGAAGGAGAATTTTATTTCGTAACTTGAAGGATTCATTCTGGGAAATGATGAAAAACTTGTTTGTAAACTTAAAAAGGCTCTATATGGTCTCAAACAAGCTCCAAGGGCATGGTACTATCGTCTTGACAAATATCTTCATCAACAAGGATTTTCAAAGGGGTCTATTGATAGCAACTTATACACAAAAACTGAAAATGATAAACTATTAATTGTGGTTGTATATGTTGATGACATCATTTTTGGAAGTAATGAAGAATCTATGAGTCATAAATTTTCTTCTTCTATGCAGCAAGAATTTGAAATGTCTTTACTTGGGGAACTAACATTCTTTCTTGGCTTACAAGTGCAACAAACAACAGATGGCATATTCTTATCACAAGAAAAATATCTTAAGAAAATATTGAAGAAGTATGGCATGGAAGATTGCAAACCTGTAAGTACACCAATGATAACCGGATGTAATCTCAGTTCTAATGATGAATCCCCCAAGGTGAATCAACCAGAATACAGATCTATGATAGGAAGTCTAATTTATCTCACTGGGACAAGACCAGACATTATGCATGCAGTTGGGATTGTTGGATGATTCCAAGCTAATCCAAAAGAGTCTCACCTTCAGGCTGTGAAAAGAATATTCAAATATCTACAAGGAACTCAAGACTTTGGACTATGGCATCCAAAGAATTTTGATCTTACTCTTCATGCTTACACTGATGCAGATTGGGATGGAAATGTTGATGATCGGAAAAGCACTAGTGGTGGTGCATTCTATATGGGGCCCCGGTTAGTATCTTGGTTCAACAAGAAGCAAAGCTCTATTGCCTTATCTACAACAGAAGCAGAATATGTGGTTGTCGCATCATGTTGCACTCAACTTCTTTGGATGATGCAAACCTTACAAGACATTCAAATCAAATGTTCACTTCCTATCTCCATTATGTACGATAATACAAGTGCCATCAGTATCTCAAAGAATCATGTTATGCATTCCAAGACCAAGCACATTCCCATCAAGTATCACTTCTTATGTGAACAAGTTCTTGAACAAAAGGTGAAGTTGGAGTATGTTCCCTCCAAAGAACAAGTTTCTGATATATTTACCAAACCTTTACCCAGGGCAGTGTTCGAATATCTCAGACAGAAGCTGGGAGTAGTCTCTGCCATGCAGAAGATCAGATCTGCTTAGATTTAGAAGATTAAATTGGATACGCTCTTGTTGAAAGTGTTCAAGATGCACAGGCTAAGGGGGAGCATTGGTAATGTGGCAAGGATGCATTGTTGGAATTCTAATTATTTATTGTATTTTGATCTCATTCTTGAGAATCTTTGATCTTGAGTGTATAATTCATTCCTGTTATTTCATTGAATATTATATTTGAAGATGCAGCATGATCTCAGGGGGAGCATGGTATTGTTAGTAAAAAGGATGTTGATCTATCCTTTGCCCTTGATGTCAAAGGGGGAGAATATTGCTGAAAGTATTTCTAAACATGGTTGCCATCAAGTCCAAAGGGGGAGATTATTGGCAATATGTTTCTGGTATCCTATTATATTGAATTGATTGTCCTTGATGGAAACTCTCTGACAAAGGATGCAGATAATGACTGGATGAAGAACTCAGAAAACCATCAGCAGTTCTATACAAGAAGAATATAAGACTGAATGTACATTAATTGAAGCTCTGGGAGAATCGATGCGAATAAGGACATATTAAATCATGTGTGAATAAGTTCGGTGTATTCATACATCCTGACAAACCTCTAAAGTTGGAGGGTTCTGGTCTCTTTGTAATATGTGTTAAGTATGGCTAAGTAAATCTGAGTAAAGGGCTGATGGATTCGATTTCTGTAAAAGCACGAGCTAGCATATCAGTAAAGGATGTAATTCTATATGGTGGATTTGATAGGGTTAACCTACTTGCTGAAGAATGCAATTGAATGGACACATGATCGCAAGGCATGTTTACTGGAATACACACACACACACACACACACACACACACACACACACACACACACACACATATATATATATATATATATATATATATATATAACCTGAGTTACATTAACATAATCGCACGGAGGAAGAAAAATTAAAACAGGGTTATGCCCTCATGGAGAAGCGTAGCGATGACGGAATAAAGGCGGATGGAACCTTCAGCGAAGGAGAGGAACCACGAGCGGAATGAACAGTGAAGGGGGTTTCGACGGGCAAGCAGTATTCAAGAGGTTGGGAGAGATTCCATAGAATGAGCTACATGCATCCCTGAACAAATATGCAAAACCGCCATCACTGCGCACCATCATGCGTTAATGTCCGACCAAGGAAGCCGCACGATATTGTTGTGCGTCGTCGATCTGGAGGGGAGCCATCGGACGGTGGCCGTATGAGGAAGGTGCACGATGGATAACCATGGTACGATGTGAGTATGTGATTGGGTCATTGATTATATATGTGGGCCCAGTTTAAATTATATTAATTGGGACCTTTTTTAAACTAAGGATTGCGGGGTTAATAAAGGATGTTGAATATGTGAAGTTGGAGAAATATGAAACATGGGTCGATATATATATAAGCCTTAGATTAATTATCTAATTGCTAGACCAAGAAAATAGAACAATGAGAAGCTGTTTGGGGCTTGGGTAGACTCCGCTGGATTATCTATTTGATATCGTCCAGGAATACCATCAGCGGTTGAGTGGTTTTGACTCATGGTATTAATAAAGGCTAAAACTATATAAGGAGAAGAGGATCATAGTTCAACGTGTGGATGTGGAGGGGTTGTTAATAAATAAATATCTTTAAGAGATATCTGGATGATTGAACTCTGTTTCTGATAAATCTGAATCTATGATGCACCTATGCATATGATGAAGGTTCAAGATCTCTAGATCTAGAAATGATAAATCTATAGGAAGATCTGCAAAAGAAATCATGAAGACCTGACGCAAGTTTGATGAAGAAATTGAAGAAATTTGGTGGATATGAGGGTTGAATCCTTTAGTATGAAAGTGGAAGCTTTCTACAAGCTGTTGTTAAATCACGGGATTGAAGCTCCCTTCCAGGAGAGGTTGGTAAACGAGATCAGGGGGTTGAAGCTCCCTTCCAGTAGTGACTGGAGAACGAGAGAAGGTGGTAGCCTTCTGTTAGGAATTTGTAATTTTAGCATATTGGTGAGACTAAAACTGTAGAAACAACATCGTTTCAACCAACTTTGGGATTCTAGGATCTAGCCCTCCTGAATCCGGAGAGGGATCTCTCCAATAAGTGCAAATATGGATTTGTCTTTGAAGTTTTGGGTAATGATATTAGGCTAGTTATGAAGGCCAAGGGTTTTTTTTGTTTTTGGATGATTGAGCATGAATACTGCTTTGAGGGGAAATTTCTAAGTGCGAAGATTTTCAAAGGTGAGAAGTTGCAAGTGGATATAACAGCTAGGTTAAAAGATAGATATAACACTGGTTTTTAGTCCATTGGGCTATGGAGTCATATCAGGGATTTAATTGAAAAACAACATCAAGAGTGATCCAAGGGGCAAGTCATCTATGTCACAAGATCATTGAGATTGAAATGAAGGAATGGAAACAATAAAGTGTTGGAGGGGTGGAAACTGATAATAATTTTACAAGGAATTTATATTCAGTCCAAACAAGAAAAAGCCTCTTAAGTAACTGTTTAAAACCAACCAAGTGCAGGGCCAACCATTGACTTCTTGGGAAAGTTTGTATTAAAGCAGCTTAATTGAAAAACAATCTAGTAATCCACATGGTTACTTTAAGAAAGTGTGAAAACATATAAGAGAAAAAAAAGTGCATCTTAAGATTAGATAAAGTACTTTCAAACCTAGTCTACTTTCAGCCAACACCAAGGGAAAATTTCAGAATCTGCCTTTGGAGAATAGAAGCTAGAAACAGGGCAAATCATCACTTTCTAGTCTAACTTTAATAAGAAAATAAGGAAAATAACTTTCAAGAACAATGTTTAAAGAAAATAGTAGGATGAGGGAACTCCAACATTCCTAACTACTTAAACTGTATTGAATCATTCTTAAATAAACAAATAAGAGGAAAACATTAAGATACAGATTTTCAGTTAGAGAAGGGAACTGATAAATAGTAAATCCTAACTCTGTAAATGTTGTTCTTTATCAGAGAATAGTGAACAATATGGCATACATAGAAGGAAAAAACAATAACAAAGAAAGGGGCACTTCACCAGTAATATAGACTAGGATCCCAAGAAACAACTTGTTATTAATGTCAAACCAGTTATAGTCTTCAAGTCCAATGTTTCAGTTCAGCAATCATCTTCACTATTCAGCCTAACTAATCTATCATAAGCAGAGCTTCAAGGGCCAGTGAATAATATTTACAATGAGAAGTTTCAAGCTCAATTACATAATAATGCTCAACAACGTAGTCAACCAACAATTTCTCATCTTCTACTGTAGTATTTATGGAAGAATGAGGAGGTGAGACCTAACAAGAGATCTTCAAGGGTAATTAATACTTATGACTTCTCGGCCTTTGAAGGTCTCGATGGAGAAGTGTAAAGGTGGACTACTGTATTAATGTTTACATTTATGAATTTAAACTCGGTGGGAGCTTTATTTGACTTTGAGGCTCTGCGTGCTGTGTGGAGAAACTCTGCAGATATTTTATTCATTAAGTTCTTTGCAGAAGAACTCTCTAGCTGTGATTGAGACAAATATCTGATTTAAAATAATAACCTCGACCTCTGTTTGAAAGGTTTGAGGCAACAGGTCACCTTGTGGTAGCTGAGGAATCAATTTTCCTCAAATGCAGTGGTGGAGGTCCTTTCTGCCTTTTAAATACTTATGATGTTCTTCAATGGTGTTTTAATCCAAGGAATTAGGCTTTTGATAATAATTCTTAGCCGTAATTCCCCAGATCTGTCTTTAATCTCCTTCTTTGCTGCGCTCTGTTCTTCAAAACTTATACTCTTTAACTGTGCTGTGAAAAATAGTGTCTTGTCGATGTGCAGTGCCACGCGGGGCCTTTATGGTATCAATTCTCATGAATAATTGATAAAACAAGGTAATAGAGCCCGTGAATGGTTCTATTTAATAGTTCAAAGGTGCGGGAAACGTCTTTCCCGGCCCTCGAATTTCCTTCATTATACAATGGAAAACCATTAAAACACTTGCAAAACACAAAAACAATTAAGAAATCCTGCATTTTTTAGGTTTAACTGCTTCAGAAGGCGGGGAAGAGCATGGCCGTCGGATTTGGACACGTGGACGGTCCAGATCTAATCGGGGAATCACAATTGGCAGGAGGAGGAAAGGGGTGCGATGAAAAATCTCTGATGCGATTGCGCGATCGGGAGGGTAGAAGCGATTAGGCGATGGTCGTTGATCTAAGAATGAGATCAATGGTGGAGAATGAATCGGGGGAGTCGCAATCAGAGGTCAGGAATAAGGCGATGCATTTAAACATTGCGATGTGATTAAAATCGCTGATGCGACGGAGCGATGGCTGTTTGATCGACGTTCGATTCAACGGCGGGGATTAGTTCTAGAGTGGACCGGTGGAAAAAACTTTATAACTTATGAAACCAAATTTTTCAACCAAAACAAAGGTTTTTAATGGATCGGGATATACATGTATGATAGGTGCCCGACTGCGGGGCCTTTGGACTTTATGCAACGTTATATTCCCAGGGCGTTTTCTTTTTTTTAAAACAAAAGGGGATAATCGCAATCGGACCATCGGGCCCGGTATTTTTAATCTACCCATTAGAAAATTGCGATGCGATCTAGCGCTTGGGACTTCGACACTCGGTCCTGGGCATAAGTCATATGAAACGGGGGCGGGGGAAGTTTTAACACGTAAGACCTAATCGCATCAGAACTTTGATGCGGGTCTTTCAATCTAACCATTGTGGAAAATCCGATTGCGATTGCGCGATCGGTCTCTTTAATCTACCCATTTTTATATTAAAACACGTGCTTTGGGTTTTTTAAGTTAAAACTTTGGAAAAGTGGGTTTTTCATTTTACAAAGGAAAAAGTGGATAGGGGAAGAAATTTTAGAAGGTATTAAGTGCTAGAGGTGGGCCCATAGGATATATATATAAAAAATGATGCGATAGGGAGTTTTTATAATACAAAGGATTAATCGCATCAGGGTTTTTCAATCCAAAGCATGATCGCAATTGAAACTTTTGGTCTATGGCAAAAGACTTGCGCTGTTTGAAATTGTGCGATGCGATAAGTGTCGGGAGGGGCTTAACACCTGGTTTCTAGGTGTAGGCATGTGGGGGAAGTGGTTAGGGGGCTTAGCCAAAGGGGCTAAATTCCATAATAAAGATTTGTGTTTTTTATGAATTTTTCATGGTTTTCAAAGGAATCGGGGGGTTCGAAATAGTTAAAAAATGAGTTTTCAACTATGGAAGGGTGATTTTCATGAAAGGTAAACATGAAAAATAGAGGAAATTAATGGGGAAAAGGGAGATCAAATGAAGGTTAGTTGTGAGTGGGAGAAGGGGAAAATGATGGTTTTTGCAGCAGTTTTTTCCCTTGGAATTTAGCAGAATTCTCAGAGTATGAAATGGAAATAGCAAATGAAGATTTTGGACAGAGGCATGAGGCCTTTAAGAGTCTTCAAGAGCCAACACTTTTTTTCAATAAAATCTGTTCCTTGAAGGCTCCAAAAGTCTTAGCCACATTTTGGTATAACAAATATTATAGGTGGCTAACAGTGGCTCCACTTGGGGATGATGCCTTCTTGAAGGCATCAAGAACTTCAGACTTGCATTCTCTGGGAGGCCGACTTGTGCCTGATCCATTGGGCTGCTCTTCCTTTGCTAGGATGATCTTGCTCTGAAAACATATTAGCAGCTATGAAAACAATGGATCTTTATCTACAAGCTTTCTACCTACCCAATCCTACTGATCTAACATTTTTTCTTCATTAGAGTGCACTTGGATTGGCAAACTCTTTTCACAACATTTTATTCTTTTGAAAGTAGGAAATCTAATCTATTTCTACTCCTTATTTCTCCCTGAACTCAGATTTAACAGTTGATTTCATATGTTTCTCTACCTAATCTACTAATATGTTAGGATTAAACAGTCTAACATATTTTATTCTCTAATTTCTACAACAAAAATTTAAAAGCATTCAAGTCAGGATTAAACAGTCTAACTTGATGCTGATCTATGGCATGAAACAATTTGTACATAGAAATTTATTTTGCAGAAAAATTAAATCAAAATGGAAGGCTTAATATCTGAAAATTCAAGCACTTCCTTCACTCTTTTACAACTTTGTTTTGACTCTTACTTGAGATATTTTTCTTGTTTTCTGGTTTAGATTTTGAGCAAACCAGATTTACACCTCTTGACTCAGAAAATAAAACATATTTGAGTCATGTCTTTCTTGGAAACTTAGGTTCAGGTTTTGAACATGTTTGAACCTTTCATTTCTATCCTAATCTACCTACTGATAAACCAAGATTAAACAGTTTGGAAAAACAATTTCACTATCCTATTAGCAGTAAATTGAAAAGATAATTAGTCAATATTAGGCTATTCGACTAACTAGAAGTGTGTTTTGTAGGAGTGGCATTTAAGCTTGCACACTTTCAGATTTGTTTCTCTTTTTGGTATGGGGCTGTACCTTTATTTTTTTATCAATCTGCCCTCTTTTCTTTCTTTCACTGTTTTTGTATTTTTAATTTTTCTAACTTTGAATGCAATGGTGGATGAGATATTTATAATGAAAAAAGATAAAAAAGGCTTCAAAACATTTCAAGGATCAAGAGAAATAATTTTTAAGCATCCTGCCATTGACAGGACCTCCAAACAATTCTGCTCCATTCAACTCTTGCAAGAAAAATGCATTGTTACCAGTAGCTGAATGAATAGAGTAAGGGCCAAGCCATAAGTTGTCAAACTTCCCATGCTTGCCCTTGTCTTCCCTCCTTGAGTCCCACTTTAAAACTTTGTCTCCAATCTTGAAATTGCTGGCCTTTTTTCTCCTGTCAAAAAACCTTTTAATGTTGTCCTGTTTCTGCAATGCTTTGTTATAAACTTCCTCTCTAGTTTGCTAAAGATGAATGGTCTGATTTATTCTTCTGATAATGTCATTATATTCAGTTTGCAACTCTTGAATCAAATTCATTACTGGTACACCAAGGATTTTTGGAAAAATTGCATCAGTACCATACATAAGCTGAAAAGGTGACATGCTGATAGATTTCTTCAAAGTCAATCTGTCAGCCCAAAGTGCATGAACAAGCTTTGTGTGCCAAGACTTTTTATTATCCTCCAACATTTTCTTGATTATGTTCACTAGACTTTTGTTTGAGGATTCTGCGAGTCCATTACCTTGAGGGTAATAGGCCGTGGAATGCCCCAAAGTTATCTGATATCTATGACAGAACTCAACCATCTTCTTTGATCCAAATGCTACTGCATTATCAGTGATGATCTTGGTAGGACAGCCAAATCTGGAGAGAAATTTAGTCTCCATAAATTTTATAATAATTGAATCATTGGCCTGTCTACAAGGTATGGTTTCTATCCACTTAGTGAAATAGTCTGTGGCAGTGAGAATCCATCTATGTTGGGCAGAAGATGGGGGATGGATTTCTCCTATGAAGTCAAGTCCCCATTGTTGAAATGGGGCTTCAACAGTGATTGGATGCAGAGGCAGGGGCAGGAGTTTTCTTTTGCCTTCAAAAAGTTGACATTTATGATAGGCAATGATCATCTTGTGGATATCATGAAAAATAATAGGCCAATAGAAACCAACCCTCAAAATTTTGTTGGCTGTTGTCTTCCAGTACAAATGACCTCCACACTCTCCTTCATGGAACTCGTGCTTAACCCTCTCTGCATCAAAATCAGGCAACCATTTAAGCAATAGAACACTTTCATTTTTCCAATAAAGACATCTATCTATAATGCAATAGTTTACAACTTTCAATTTAAGGAATCTTGCTTTTGTTTTTGTCAAACCAGGAGGTGTATTCAATTTAAGAAAAACATAAATAATATCAGCATACCAAGGAGAATTCATAAAATGATCTTCAACTATAGGAGTTGAGAATTCTTCTTGGTCATCCAAAGCATTAATCATATTAATATCAAGAACTTCAAAGTTGGATTCAGCCATTAATCTAGCTAGACCTTGGCCTTTTATGAGTTTAGTGGGTTTTATCTCTAAATCATACTCAAGAATAACAGCAATCCACTTACCTCTCTTACCATCTGTTTCCTGTGTTAGAATGTCTTTAACAACTGAGTTTGGGACAAAGGAAATGATGTGTGAGTGAAGGACGTATACTCTGAAGTCTTTCAAATATTTAACCAAAGCAAAAGCTTGCTTCTCCATAATGTTATACTTCAAAGGGGCATCCCTCAATGCCTTTCTAAAATATGCAATAGGTTGCTCTTGTCCTTGTGGATTTTTCTGTAAAAGGACAGCAGCTATGGTATGCTCCGATGCAAATGAAAGGATATAAAAATATTTTGAAAAATCAAGACTTATTAGAACCGGTGTTTTGGTTAATGAGTAGTCTTTAGTGTGACTTTTTGAAGGTCTTTACGGTGACTTTTTACGGTGTAATTTCTTTAAATTCCGGCACGAATTTATTGAAAAGAGAAGTTTGATTGCTAATTTTGTACAATCGAAGTTCCCTAGAGGTCTTTGAGGGTGTTGAATCCATATATAGAGTCAAAAAAATAGTTTGAATAACAAAAACCAGGATTTTACCTAAAAAATTTTCACCGGATTCCGGCACCTGAAACTTCAAAAAGTCGCACTAAAGACAACTCCTTTTGGTTAATGCTTGTTTCACCAGCTCAAAGGACTTCCTTGATTCCAAGGTCCATTTTACCCCTTTCTCCTTCTTCAACATGTTTGTGATATTCCTAAGGAGCTTAGCCAAGTTGGGGATAAACCTTCTTAAAAAGTTAATCTTTCCAATGAAAGATTGCAACTTTTCAATGTTTTGAGGATGAGAAATTTGCAATATGGCCTCAATCCTCTTTGGATCTATCTTTATACCCTCTTCAGAAATAATGTGCCCAAGGAGTTTACCTTCTTGGATACCAAATAGTGTCTTCTTAGGGTTTAAATATATCCCAAACTTTCTGTATTTCTCGAAAAATTTTCTTAAATGTTCTAAATGCTCTTCATCTATTTTTGAAAACACAGTAACATCATCAATATAGATAATGATAAAATATCCCAGCTCTTCCAAGAAAGCTATGTCCATGGCTCTTTGAAAAGTTGCTCCAGCATTCATTATACCAAAAGACATTTTCACATACATGAAAGTGCCCCATGGTGTAGTAAAAGTTGTCTTTAATTGATCAGCAGGGTGAACTAAGATCTGATTGTACCCTGAATAGCCATCCAGCAAAGAAATTCTTTTAGAACCTACCACCCGTTGTAAAATATGATCCATCTTGGGAAAAGGGTAGTTGTCTCTTAATGAAGCTTTGTTTAAGTCTCTAAAGTCTATACAAAGCCTGATTTTTCCAGTTTTCTTCCTAACAGACACCAAATTAGATACCCATTCAGAATATCTAATAGGGACAATAATACCAGCATCATTCATTTTCATGATCTCCTTCTGAACATGGTTTATTCTGCGCAGTTTCTGTTTGAATGGTTTATGGTTCTCCTTGAGAGGAATTTTGTGTTATATTATTTCAGTGTCATAATATTTAAGATCTTCGTAACTCCAGGAAAAAACATCAAAAAACTCTTTAAACAGCTCAATATATTTAAGTTTAATGTGAGCTGGTAAAGTCTTAGACAGTTTAATCATCATAGGTTTAAGTTCACTGCCTATATTGCACCCTTCCACCTCAGTCTCTAGATTTTCTAGTTTTGGTTTATTTGACACATCATTAAAATCGAACAACTCTTCTAAAGGAGCCAGACCTTTAGGCAAACTTTCATCTTTAGAATGCATAGTTTCTAAATCCTCTGTTCCAGATTCTGCATTCATTTCTGTTTCGCTTTTAAGTTTGCTTGACAACAGATTTATATTAGCAAGTTCAGGAGATAGTTCTTCTTCATCAAGAAAATTTTCTTCCTTGCAGTCTGTTTCATAGTCTGAGTCCGAACTATTTAGTTCGAATTCATTTTGAATTTCATGAAGTCTTCTATTTGTTTGTCATTTTCAAACACCTACCAATATTTCTCATTATCAGGCACAACTGGTCTGAATTTTATCTGATTTGTGCAATCTTTGGTGTTATGTGGCGTCAAGCATGTTCTAGCTGCGTAGGCTAAGCTGTGGGCCGCAATGTTTTTCTTTCTTGGGACAAAAATCAATTGGGACTCTTCAGAAGTTTCCAAAAGGTCCACAAGATCATTTCGGTAGGCCCGAAGTCTGGGATGATGAGCGTTATACTCCCCGTTGACTTGCCTAATGATTAAATTTGAATCCCCGTGAACTTTAATTCTTTTGGCTCCTATCTTTTTTAACAAACGTAAGCCTAAAAGAAGGGACTCATATTCCGCTATGTTATTGGAACACTGAAAGTTTAGTTTATAGGAAATGTTTTCTATGTGATTTTTTTCAGTATTAGTAATCCAAACACCTGCGCCTGCATTAGTTTTAGTGCAGGATCCATCAAAAAACATACTCCATAGAGGACTGTTTTTGGTTTCGACTGTTCGGTGACCGTCCTCTTCAACTAACGTGCTCAACAGTTGTGGAATGTCAACACTTAGTCGCATTTTTTTTTATTCACCAGGATTTGCGTTCATTTGAGGGTCGTTTTCTTTAGTGTCAAGGTTCAAAAGCGAAGGACTTATGACCTGTAATTCAAGACTCTTGTTTAGTTTGCTAACGTCTTCCAACACAGCAAATTGTTTTGTCAGTTTTGTGGTATTTACCTCCTCCTCTCTATCAGCCTTTAACTCTATTAAAGTTATTTGTTCATCTAATGTTTCTTCATTAAAAAGGATAAATGAATCAAGGCTGGTATCTACAGAGTATAAAGGGGAGTTCTGCGGTCTGTCCTGACTCGTAACCGTGTATTGCATATGAGACTCCCTGTAAAGTTTTTTATTCTGATTGAAAACAGGGATATTCGCATAGGTCATGTCCATTTTCATAGTCCCATGTAACTTAGCTCCCCAAGACTTTGATAGTAACATTCAATACTTGGGGGGGACATCAGCCACAACAATATCCATAACAAGGCATTTGGATGGAATTTGGGCTAAGTTAACACAGAGGTCTTTGATTAATCCTAAACACCTTACTCTGCTGGAATCAAAGGAGTACAGGTCTTTATATGGTCTGGTAATTTCTAAACCAAGGCTCTGCATCACAGCTTTAGGCATTAAATTATGAGAAGCCCCGGAATCATGCATATCATTGTGTAAAAAATTTTCATGAACATTTAAACTTACATAAAAGGGAGGAACAGGTCCTTCTTGATATTTACCTTCAATATTTGGACCAAAAATAAACTCTGGCTGGTCATCATTAAGATTGACTGTATCCCCATTTTCCTCTATATTTAAAGCCTTCAAAATTTGGGTTCTATATACATGTTGGGCAGCTAACTCAGTCAAGGGAACATAGATTTTTATTTTGGAAATTTCCTGCTCCAGGCTGAAAGGAATTTGACTTTTAAAAGTGTTGGTTTTAGCCTTATTAACTGTCACTCTATCAGAACTATCAGCTTGCTGATTTGTTTTATTTACACTTGAAACAATATTTTTAACAAGAGTACTAGCTGAAGTGTTAGTACTACTAGTGTCTACACTCTTATTTTCATTGTTTTTAGTGCTTTTCCCTTTACCTTTATCAGAATTTGAAACTACTGTTTTGTCCTTCTGTTTGAAAAATTTAGGCTTGGTTATGGTGTTGTTTTGTGAAGATTGGTCAGAGGTTTTGGTGTTGGGATTTTGTTGACTATTTTTTCTTCTAAGGTCATATTCTCTTTGAGACTGAATGATGACATTTTCCATGTATTGATAATCATTTGCATCATTATCTCTTTTGTCATCATAAGGTGTATATAGACCTTGTTTTCTATCATAATGAATCTCGAAGTCATCATTATCTATGCCCAACATGTTGATATTATCTTCCTCCGTTATCTCATTTGTTTCCTCAACCTCACTCACATAATTTTGATGAAAGGGAGGAGAGATATGTTGATCATCTTCCCTAGGTCTGTTCGAAGGTTGGTTCCTTCTAACATTCTGATTTTGGTTCTGGTTTCTGTTTTGATGAGCAGTTTGGTTTTGATTTTCTTGTGCTCTCTTAATTATGCTCATCTCTTTCATCATTTCTTCCATCATTTTCTCCATCTTTGAGTTTGAAGTAGAAGGTTTGTTCTCCTCTCTAAAATACACTCTCTTTTCATTTTTCATTCTTGCTCTCTTCTCCATTAAGTTGACTTCCATAGAAAGAGCACCCCTTTTCATATCTTCAAGAGTTGCAAAATCTCTTTCTCTCAGCTGATATGTGATTTCAAAGTCAAACCCTTCAGGAAACTTGTTTAAAGCTAAGCCTTGTGGAGGTTTTAGTTCTGGGGAGAGTGCATTGTATACACTATTTAATCTAGTGCAATAAGCTTACACACTTTCCCCAGTGTTTCTATGGAGGTTCTTATATTCAGAAAGGACTTGGAGTGAATTCTTCTTTACTTCCCATTTGTTTAAGAATGTTTGATGGAAGGCTTGGAGATCATTGATACTATGGGGGGCTATAATTTTGAACCATTTTCTTACTTCTCCCCCTAGACTTTGAGCAAATAATCTAAGATTGACGGAATCATCATCAATTTCATTTCTGTCAAAGTAGTCATTCATCTTATCCACATGTTGTGATGCAGTTGTAGCATTATTAGCATCATATAATGGAATTTTGGACTGATAGTCCTGTGGAAGATTGACTAGTGGTACAGGGAGGACTAGGGGAGCATACCATGTAGCCATGGCAGGAGGTGGAGGTGGATTTACAAGAGGGAAAGTGGGCTGAAGTGGAGTGGTTTGGATAGTGGATGTAGGCTGTGTAGAAGTGGATGGACCAGGAATAGACTGCTAAGCTGATCTTGGATGAGAGACACCTAAATTGTGAAGAAAATGAAAATCAGGGGGTGTTGTTTCTCTATTACCAGGATGCTCAATTGTTTCAGGGGATGAAAGTGAAAATTTAGAGTCTAGCTAAGTTATATCATCAAATGACCTAGTTATAAATGGATTTACTAAGTCAGGTTGTGATTGTTGTAGAGCTGTAAGATTTTCGGGGACTAAATTATCTCTCAAGGGTGATCTGAAAACAATTGATAATTTAATCCTAGGAGACTTCCAAAGGATACTCTCTGGGTTATCAACTACTTCAGGTGGATCAGGGTCAGGATGAGCTCTAGTGTGAATCTTTCTAGAAGCCACTATGTTATGTTTTTTAGACCCAAATAAACAAGACAAGTTCAACCAGGTATGACAATATTTAAAAGGTTAACTAGTCTGTTTGAAATTCAATCCTACAGTCCTCTAACTGAGTTTGAAAGATGTTATAATGAGAAATGGTTCTTCCCAGTGGAGTCTTAAGGTCTGTTAAGGATTTTTGAGTCACCAAGTGGAAGTTTTTAGCTCCTAAGGAGGTAAAAAGTTTTATGGTCCACCACCATGTTTATTGAGAACCAATCTGAAATATTTTTAGGTTTTTCTAAGTTATTTTTCAGTTGTATGGTTTTTAAGAATATCCTAACTTTGTTTCAAAACTTAGCTACGGTTATGAGACAAAAATATTTTACTCTTATGGCTAAGCCAGCTGATCTTTCAAGGTTAGATAAATTATTAAGAGAATCCTAGTTCTTATCTAGTTTGTCACTGATTCAAACAAGTTTTACCATGATTACCATGACTTGGTAGTGCTTGAAAAGGCTGCTTTTAACTCTCAAGGTTTTATTAAGTGTTTAAGGGAAATGTGTCCCCAGTGGAGTCGCCAGAAATGGTAGGAATATGTAATTTTAGCAGATTGGTGAGACTAAAACTGCAGAAACAACATCGTTTCAACCAACTTTGGGATTCTAGGATCTAGCCCTCCTGAATCCGGATAGGGATCTCTCCAATAAGTGCAAAGATGGATTTGTATTTGAAGTTTGGGGTAATGATATTAGGCTAGTTATGAAGGCCAAGAGTTTTGTTTGTTTTTGGATGATTGAGCAGGAATATTGCTTTGAGGGGAAAGTTCTAAGTGCAAAGAGTATCAAAGGTGAGAAGTTGCAAGTGGATATAACATCTAGGTTAAAATATAGATATAACACTGGTTTTCATTCCATTGGGCTATGGAGTCATATCAGGGATTTAATTTAACAACAACATCTAGAGTGATCCAAGGGGCAAGTCATCTATGTCATAAGATCATTGAGATTGAAATGATGGAATGGAAACAATAAAGTGTTGGGGGGGTGGAAACTGGTAATAATTTCACAAGGGATTTATAGTTATTCCAAACAAGAAAAATCCTCTTAAGTAACTGTTTAAAACCAACCAAGTGCAGGGCCAACCATTGAATTCTTGGGAACATTTGTATTAAAGCAGCTTAATTGAAAAACAATCCAGTAATCCACATGATTACTTTCAGAAAGTGTGAAAACATATAAGAGAAAACAAAGTGCATTTTAATATCAGATAAAGTACTTTTAAACCAAGTCTGCTTTCAACCAACACCAAGGGAAACTTTCAGAATCTACCTTTGGAGAATAGAAGCTAGACTTTCTAGTCTAACTTTAATAAGAAAATAAGGAAAATAAATTTCAAGAACAATGTTTAAAGCAAATAGTAGGATGAGGGAACTCCAACATTCCTAACTTCTTAAATTGTATTGAATCATTCTTAAATAAACAAATAAGAGGAAAACATTAAGATAAATATTTTCAATTAGAGAAGGGAACTGATAAATAGTAAATCCTAACTCTGTAAATTTTGTTATTTATCAGAGAATAGTGAAAAATATGGCATACATAGAAGGAAAAAACAATAACAAAGAAAGGGGCACTTCACCAGTAATATAGACTAGGATATCAAGAAACAACTTGTTATTAATGTCAAACCAGTTACAGTCTTCAAGTCTAATGTTTCAGTTCAGAAATCATCTTCACTATTCAGCCTAACTAATCTATCACAAGCAGAGCTTCAAGGGCCAGTGAATAATATTTACAATGAGAAGTTTCAAGCTCAATTACATAACAATGCTCAGCAACGTAGTCAACAAAAAATTTCTCATCTTCTATTGCAGTATTTATAGAAGAATGAGGAGGTGAGACCTAACAAGAGATCTTCAAGGATAATTAATACAAATTTATGACTTCTCAGCCTTTGAAGGGCTCGATGGAAAATTTTACAGGTGGACTACTGTATTAATTTTTACATTTATGAATTTAAACTCGGTGGGAGCTTTATTTGACTTTGAGGCTCTGCGTGCTGTATGGAGAAACTATGCAAATATTTTATTCATTAAGTTATTTGCAGAAGAACTCTCTGGCTATGCTTGAGACAAATATCTGATTTAAAATAATAACCTCGGCCTCTGTTTGAAAGGTTTGAGGCAACAGGTGGCCTTATGGTAGCTGACGAATTAATTTGCCTCAAATGCAGCGGTGGAGGTCCTTTCTGCCTTTTAAACACTTATGATGTTCTTTTAATGGTGTTTTAATCCAGGGAATTAGGCTTTTGATAATCATTCTTAGCCGTAATTCCCCAGATCTTTCTTTAATCTCCTTCTCTGTTGCGCTCTATTCTTCAAAACTTATACTCTTTAACTGTGTTGTGAAAAAAAGTGTCTTGTCGATGTACAGTGCCACGCAGGGCTTTTATGGTATCAATGCTCATGAATCATTGATAAAACAAGGGAATAGAGCCCGCGAATGGTTCTCTTTAATATTTCAAAGGCACGGGAAACGTCTTTCCCATCGCTCGTCTTTCCTTCAATATACAATGGAATATCATTAAAACACCTGCAAAACACAAAAATAATTAAGAAATCCTGCATTTTTTAGGTTTAACTACTTCAGAAGGCGGGGAAGAGCATGGTCGTCAGATCTGGACATGTGGAAGTTCCAGATCTAATCGGGGAATCACAATCAATGGGTGGAAGAAAGGGGTACGATGAAAAATCTCTGATGCGATTGTGCGATCGGGAGGTCAGAAGTGATTAGGCGACGGTCATTGATCTAAGAACGAGATCAATGGTGGAGAATGAATCGAGGGAGTCGCAATTGGAGGTCAGGAATAAGGCGACGTGTTTAAACATTGCGATGCAATTGAAATCTCCAATGCGACAGAGCGATGGCCGTTTGATCGGCGTTCGATTCAACGGCAGGGATTAGTTCTAGAGTGGATCGGCGGAAAAAACTTTATAACTTATGATACCAAAATTTTCAACCAAAACAAAGGCTTTTAATGGATTGGGATATACATATATGATAGGCGCTCGACTGCGGGGCCTTTGGACTTTATGCAACGTTATATGCCCGGGGCGTTTTATTTTTTTTTTAAACAAAAAGGGCTAGTCGCAATCGGGCCATCGGGCCCGATATTTTTAATCTACCCATTGGAAAATTGCGATGAGATCTAGCGCTTGGGACTTCGACACTTGGTCCTGGGCATAAGTCATATGAAACGGGGGCGGGGGAAGTTTTAACACGTAAGACCTAATTGCATCGGAACTTTGATGCAGGTCTTTCAATCTAACCATTGTGGAAACTCTGATTCCGATTGCGTGATCGGTCTTTTTAATCTACCCATTTTTATATTAAAACACGTGCTTTGGGTTTTTTAAGTTAAAACTTTGGAAAAGTGGGTTTTTCATTTTACGAAGGAAAAAGTGGATCGGGGAAGAAATTTTAGAAGGTATTAAGCGCCGGAGGCGGGCCCACAGGATATATATATAAAAAATGATGTGATTGGGAGTTTTTATAATACAAAGGATTAATCGCATCGGGGTTTTTCAATCCAAAGCATGATTGCAATCGGAACTTTTGGTCTATGGCAAAAGACTTGCGCTGTTTGAAATTTTGCGATGCGATAAGCGTCGGGAGGGGCTTAGCACCAGGTTTTCGGGTGTAGGCATGTGGGGGAAGTGGTTAGGGGGCTTAGCCAAAGGGGCTAAAGTCCATAATAAAGATTTGTGTTTTTTGTGAATTTTTCATGGTTTTCAAAGGAATCGGGGGGTTCGAAATAGTTAAAAAATGAGTTTTAAACTATGGAAGGGTGATTTTCATGAAAGGTAAACATGAAAAATAGAGGAAATTTATGGGGAAAATGGAGAGAAAATGAAGGTTAGTTGTGAGTGGGAGAAGGGGAAAATGATGGTTTTTGCAGCAGTTTTTTCTCTTTGGAATTTAGCAGAATTCTCAAAGTATGAAATGGCAACAGCAAATGAAGATTTCGGACAGAGGCATGAGGCCTTTAAGAGTCTTCAAGAGCCAACACTTTTTTGAAATAAAATCTATTCCTTGAAGGCTCCAAAAGTCTTAGCCACCTTTTGGTATAAAAAATATTATAGGTGGCTAACACCTTCTACAGGTGGGTGCCTACGTGCTAGTATAAGTCTGCGCCAGTACAAAATTGTAAGAAGTCCCCCCCCCCCTCTCAGTATTTATTCCAAAACATCTATGATCACAAATATAAAGACCTTTAAGCCAACTGTTCAAGCAAGGACAAGGGGCATGATCAGAAAAGACCTCCTTGGCTCATTGTAAACAAATATACTTCAAAGGGAGACTTTAATAATAGCCTTTAAGTGGTAGCAGACAAGTAGGGAGAACCATAAATCATGCTGAAACCAACTATTTGAACTATTAGAGAAATAAACAAGCATGAGGACTAAAGAGAGAGATTAAAGACTCTAAAATACCTCAGCAGAAGAAAACATAAAATAGTGAAGGATAAACAAGTCTAAGGTGCTTTCAAGAGTCATTTCTTAGCCTAAAAATTTCATCTTACTGTAGTAAGAATTTATGGAACAAAATGAAAACAGGGGAAAAAATTAAACAATTCAGAATACTTCACCAACAACCAAGCTCATGGATCCAATGATAGAGCCTTCTCAATAACAAGCATGCAACAACATCATCAGGACTTCCAAGACTTCAATTTCTTCTTCAACTTCTACAGACTATGTATATTTCATAGAGTTTCAGTATTACAACTAGTGATCAACCAACGTTTTCAATGAACTCCTCAATAAGATTTTATAGAAGGATGAGGAGGTCAAAAGAGAGAAAATATTTTCTGAGTTCAATTAATACAGTTAATGCTTTGAGGGGCTCGAAGGAGAATTTTGTAGACGTTTGTCTGTATTAATGGTTTTACATTTAAGAATTAAGCTCGGTGGAGAGCTTTTGTTGACTTTGAGGCTTTGTGTCATATTTGTAGTAACTCAGCAGATATTTTGCAATAAGTTCTTCGGCTGAATTAACTGTTCAACTGTCGTGAGGCAAATATCCTTTGTTCTAGTCATTACTCAGCCTGTGTTGAATGTTGTGAGGCTACAGGTGGCAATCTGGTAGCTAAGAGGAATTAATTTTCCTCTGATGGGGCATTGGAGGCATCATCTATCTGATAAATATTCTTGATTTTCCTTTAACTATGTTTAATTTAGTGGATTAGGCTTTTGATAATTGACCTTAGCCGTAATCCATTAAATTGTGGAATTAATTTTTAATCTTCCATTCTGCTATGGCTAGGTCTTCAACACTAATACTCTTGATTTGATTTAATCTCACTGTGCCTTGTTGATGTGCAAGTGCCACAGAGGGTTCATAATAATATCAGTGCTCATGATGCACTGATAAACTTTGATGGGAACCTTTGCCAAGAGATTTCTTTAATAATCAAATACTTGGAGAGTCGTCACTCTCGGCCTTCCATTTTATATAAAATCTTTGAGAAACCTTTGAAGTCCTGCACAAACCAAGAAATAATTATGAAATATTGAGTTTATTTGGTAAAACTGCTTAGGAGGATGTGGTTAGGAGCATGGTCATTGGATGAAAACATCCAATAGTGGAGATTGCGTGAAAAGATAAAAAATGGAAGCGGTTGATAAATAAGCGGTGGATTTTTAAGTCATATCCGTTGATCTTGCAAAGATAAACTATGGGGAGCGAATGGAGAGACATAATGGAGAAGGGCCGCTTTTTGATGAAAACAGAAGAAATACAAAAAAAATGGGGTTAAAATCCTTTGGCGGAGATAAATACATGGAAATGAAATTTGGGGTTTTGGGATGATCGTGGACCATTGGATCAGATCTGCCCATGAGATCAACAGTGGAGATCATTTCTGAGAAGTCCTTGAGGGGAGGCGGAGGGCGACAGTATAGGGCCAGATTAGATCTTAGCCATTGACTTGCAGAGATCAACGACGGAGAGCATAATGCAATAAAACATAATGAAAAGGGGAAAGTGATTTCGGTAGGAGAAACCAGCAGTATTTCCCGATGAGAAGGCGAGTAGGTAGTTTTTAATTTTCAAATGCGATATGCGTCAAAAAAATTTATTTTTTATGAAATTTTCCAAGGTTTTGGATGGATTTGGGGGTTTCGGCAAGGTTCAAAGTGAGTTTTAAACCTTGTAAAAAGGGATTTTATGAAGGGGAAAATGGAATAAACGGAAAATAGAGGAATTCCATGGGGAATAAAGAGGTAAAAATGAAGGTTAGTTTTGAGTGACGGAGGGGGGAAAATGGGATTTTGCAGCAGTCTTTTCTTCATGGAAAACAACAGAATTTCCGAGTTCGAAAGGGAAACAGCAGTGAAGATTAAAAAAAGAGCATGATGTCTTCATGAGTCTTCAAGAGATAACAATTTTTAGCAATAAAAATTGTTTCTTGAAGGCTCAAAAAATGATTTAGCCATCATTTCATATAACCAATTTTATAGGTGGCTAACACATTCAAAGAGCTTGGTGCCTCTTGTCAAGTTGGTGCTTTATATTCTAAATAGGTTGGTGCCTCTTGGAAAGTTGGTGTTTACTATACTAAGGGTTTTGGTGCCTTGAATGAGTGGGTGCTCACAAAAAAATTGATGTAATTAAGTGGGTGCTTAATTTACATCTTAAAACATCAACAAATTTTTTCTTTTTACCCTTTGGGTTTCCACGTGAAAAATACATGTGTTAATGTGTGTGTATATTGATCTTGAGAAGTGTTTTTGAACATATGAATGCCCATGTATTAATGCTTATTTATTTATGAATGAATTCTATCATAAATAGCATATGGTAGAGGGATGAAGTAAGAATACATTCAAAAGAAAAATTGAAAATAATCATACCATTACTTATTCAGCCCCCCTCTCAATAATTCCTTATTTCAACAAGAAAAACTCCAAAATTATATATTGATATTTGAAATTATGATTATGCATGATGATGAAATAATTGCACAATAATTTCTTATAGTATATGAAGCTAAAAATATGATTAGGTATGTAAATTAATATATCAAATATGAATTAATTGTAGGAAAAGTCTTAAGTTTTCTCCCAATGAGATTCAATGCTAGGATCATGACCATAGAAGAGATGCTAGAGTTGAATACTTTGACAATGGAGAGGTTGCATGGAACTCTCATTATCTGTGAGATGAGAATTGGAGGATAGAAATCATAACCAAAAGAATAAGCGTACAAAGAATCTAAGAAGAAAAAAGAAAATAAAGGACATCGATATTGCTCCATCTATGATTTAGACCAGAAGATGGACCAATTTTTAAGAAAAATTAAGAGAGGTTCAAGAAGTATAAAGGTAAGATTATTATTAAGTGTTTTAATTGTGGCATAGTAGGAAAATTTTCCTTGAAATTCCCATACACTAAAGTTGAGAAGAAAGAGAAAGAGAAAGAGAAGAAGAATAGAGAAGAGGAAAAAGAGCTTATACTCTATGGAAGACAATGAGTCATATGAGTCCAACACTGAAGAATCATATGAAGGAGAACACGAGGAATTCACATTTATGGACTTATAATTTGAATCAAAGTTTGATTAAAAATCATACTTTGAAGAAGGAGGAGTGGTGAAACTTGAAGTTGAACTAGTTAGTGCACTAGAGGACTTAAAGAAAACCAAAAATAAGAATACATTGTTGAAAGAAAAAATTCTAAGAGTCGAGGAGGTTATGTATGATTAAGATAATGAAGATTATAACCTTCATAAAGTGAAATTGGAAGAATTTTTTAAACTCAAAGGTGTCTTAGTGCGATCTCTAAAAGAAAAAAAGGAGTCATGATAAAATAGAAGGTGAAAATGAAGATCTAAAGTTAGAAATATTAAAGAGTCAGGGAAAGAAAAGCTTAGGGGTATATGATGGAGATTTCATATCGATGAAGACTCAACTTGAAGAAGCTAGGAGAAAAGAGGAGTTTCTTATGAATTAGGTAGCTGAATGGGAAAAGAACTACCAATAGTTAGAGGCAGAAGTTGTATCACTAAGAACATATCTGGTTAAAACCAAGGCCAAAATAGATATGAATCTTAGATTTACTAAAGGTTAAAAAGCATTGGATGATCTTCTCAGCTTTCAAATACCAACAAAAATTAATTCTGGTCTAGGATATAAAGAGCCTTAGTAGAGTTCAAAAGGAGAATCAAGCACCATTTCCTCAGGAAGAAAAAAACATTGGCGTTGTGCAGAAGCACTCAAAGGAAAAATTGGTAAGGATGAAAAGGTGAAAAAAGAAAAATATAATCAGAAAGATGTCAACCTAGTGAATACCACAACTATACCTAAATAGAGACCTATCCATCAACAAGGCGAACAAAAAAAATTAGTAGATCTACTATTGGAGATATCATCCCCTTGAAAAAAGTAGTAAAGAAAGACTCCACATATTGAGAAGTAGAGCGCATAGTCTAGTTTGAGTCATAGGAGCTTTGGGGTGGGTCGAAGCCCCTTATTATGTAATGGGATGGAATATTTTGTGAACGTTTGACTTTGCCCATGGTTTTGGACCATGGTATTTTAAATTCCAAACCTATATAAGGAGTCTAGGTAGAAGTCATAGAGATAGAAGTAAGATGTAAAAAAGAAGCAAAGTAAGCTAATGTTAGACCTTATGAGATGCATTTGGTTATAATATTTTTTTGAGTCTATGTTTTTAGTTAGAGGAAAATTATCCTATAGTTGTGTGCACAGAGATCTTAGAAAACCTACAACTGTGTGCATAGACCCCTACAATTGTGTTCATAGGTTGGAGCATAATGGATGAGAAATATCTGGCTATTAATGAAAGAACCGTTGAGAAGATCTGATTTATATTGATTTTTTTTTTTGCTTATTTTTTATATTGAATAGGGGTTTTTTTATCTATAATTGAATAGCATAGCCTTGTTTATGGTTATTTACGTTGTTTACTGCATGACTAAGTAAGATCGTGCAGTGTGCAATAAGTTCAACAGATGTGTTGAACCACGCCTATAATATTGATAGATTTGATCTGTGAAGATATGATAAGAAGGAAAATCCATAAATAAACTATCTCCTATTCCTCTGGTTGCAGAAAAATGGTTCTGGAATCCTCTTATATTGCCTCAGGTGAGACTCCGGTCTTCGCAAGAAGATCGTTGCCGAAAGGGTCGGTAATAATGGGTTTTGTTGGACTTCAAAGTCACTTTGAACCTAGGTCGAGGCCCCATAAATCCAAGAAATGTTTCTAGTGCTGGGACCAGGATATGACTGAGGGATAGTTGGATGTGGAATCCATCTCAGCAAGGGATCACAGATTGGGTAAGTCTGAAAGAACACGAGTTTGTTGTGCAAGAAAACGGAAACCCGCACATCTCTATTGAACACTGGTTACAAAAGTATATCTACACAGATCAATATGAGTTATTTTTCACGTCGTTTTCAAGTGAGTTGTATGTGTGGATATAAAAACTATCTGCACAGATGGGTCGACTCTATTAGGTCTCTGTAACAAGAAAGATTGGCAAAGTCCGATCACAGAGTTAACATCATTTCAACCAACTTTGGGATTCTAGGATCTAGCCCTCCTGAATCCGGAGAGGGATCTCTCCAATATGTACAAAGATGGATATTGTCTTTGAAGTTTGGGGTGATGATATTAGGCTAGTTATGAAGGCCAAGGGTTTTTTTTGGTTTTCTTGGATGGTTGAACATAGTTGCTGTCTGAGGCGGAAAGATCTATATGCAAATAGGTTCAAAGGTGAGAAGTTGCAAGCAGACAGAATAAGCTTTGATTCTAAAGAAAGATGATGGCAAGTTTTCAATCCATTGGGCTATGGAGTCATAAGAGAATTTAATTGAAACATCCAGGTTCAAGAGTAATATATGGGGCAAGTCATCTAGGCCTAAGGATCTCTTTAAAGTTTGATTTATGGAATGGGGTGATACAACAAGAAAGGGAATTAACAGATGCAGAACAAAGAGCAGCCCAGGATCTGGTAAGTACTTTGAAACTATCCAGCCTTTGACCAGGCACTTAAGAAAAACATAGAAGCAAACTAGGATCTGGTAAGTACTTTGAAACTATCCAGCCTTTGATACACTTCTAACAGAACACAGGTTTAAAAAACACAAGGAAACTTGAAGGCAACCTTTAGAGTAGAGACTAGTGGTCTAGGACTCACCCTGATCCTCTCCTAGTTCTTCTTTACTTAGTTACTTCCAAGACAATCACCAAGATAACACAGAATGGCCCAAGATCTGATAAGTACTTCGAAACTAGTCATCTTTTGACACATCCTAAGGGAAACAGACAAATAGTTGAGCAGACAAGAAAGGGACTCAGGGCTAACCTTTGATTTCCTCAATTCATTCCTTACACAACATACATGAAAGTAACATTTAAAAATAACATTCAGCAGTGACGAAAAGATGAGGGAATGCCAGCATCTCTGTACTTAGACTGAATTAAATCATTCTCAAATAAAACAGCAGAAATAAAACATTTAAATAAAGATTTCTCAGCCAGAGAAGGCTACTGATATACAGCAGGTCCTAACACTGTTTAAACTGTTCTTTATAGTGGAAAATGAAACAAATTGAAAACAGAAATAAAATGACAAGTTCACAGTAAGAATAACATCACCATCAACATAGACCAGGATCCCATAAATCAGCTTGTATTGATTGCTTCAAACCGGTTACAATCTTCAAATCCAATGTTTTAATCCATCTCTTTTCACAATCTAACCTATCTGTTACAAGCAGAGCTCCAAGAGCCTATGAAACCACTATTTACATTCAAGAGTTTTCCACTCAGAAATAGCTACAACACTTCAGCAATTACATTGACAACCAACTAATCCAACCCCTCACTCATCTTATTCTGGAGTATTTATAGAAGGATGAGGAGGTGAGATCTGATAAAAAGATCTCAAATACAATTAATGCAGAATTAATGTCTTCCTGGCCTGGGAGGCTCGATGAAGAATTTATACAGGTGTTCTACTGCATTTATGCGCTTATACTTATGAAGTAAGCTCGAAGGGAGCTTTTGTTGACCTTTGAGGCTCTGCGTACTGTTAGGGTTACTCGGAAAACATTCTGTCATTAAATCTGGTGCAGTAATAACTTCTTTGGTTGTTCCGAGGCATAATATCTGATCTCGTTCAATAAATTCATCCTCTGATTGATCATTCTGAGGCAATAGGTGGCACTGCGGTGGTTGAGGAATCAATTTGCCTCAAATTATGGCGGTGGAGGCAACGTCTGATGAACACTTTTAGGTTTTGCTTTAATCTGTGTTCGAAGCCGGGGATTAGGCTTTTGATAAGCGTCTTAGCCGTAATCCTCGTCAATCTATCCATAAAACTGCTGCTCTGGTTCATCCTGTCTTCAAAATCTGATTCTCTTCCCTGCGTCGATGTTGACTGCATTCTTCAGGCTTTACAGGGACACATAGCAACCAAGGCTCATGAAACCTTGTTGATATCTTCATTCTTCACCCTGCGGTCGATTCTCTGAATTAACCAGAAGGACGGGAGTCGTCACCCTCATTCTTCAGATTTTCATTGAAACACGACGAAAGAACCTTAAAACCTGCAAAATACAAGAAAAATGAGAAAATCCTGCGTTATATGGATAGACTGCATCGGAGGGCGTGCGGGAAAGTGGAGCAATCAGAATCGTTGATCGTATTGTGATCAACGGTTGGGGGTGCTTTGGACGGTCAACGGAGAAAAAGGTGGTCTGGGCGACGGAATCGGGAGAACGACTGGGAGCCATCGATCTACAGAGATCGACGGTGGGGATCGGCTTTTGAATGCGCCGAGGAAGATTTAACAAACGGGTAAGTTCGTTAAAGATCGAGCGGAAATGGCGATTACCAACCGTCGGATGGGAGGGCCCAGATCCGACGGTGAGGGGGAATCGCGCTGCGGGGCCACGGGACGAGGATTAACGCGCGGGCGATGGAAATTGCATGGCGGTTTTGGAGTGAGGTGGAGGACACGTGTCGGCCAGCGTGTGGAATCGCTGGCCGACGGGAGAAAACCATTTAACGCGGAAAGCGGTGCGGGATACATACCACGGTTTTGAAAACGAGCGCGGGGGAAAAAGGGGGTTCCACCAGGGTATGGGGTACACTCCGCACCGTTGATCCGTGGGACAGATCGACGGTCGAGTTTTAATGTAATTTCTTTGGCGGAAAACTTTATGAAAAATAAAATAAAACCCGATTTTGCGTTTTACAAAGGTTTTTCAATGTTTTTCGGGCAAAAATAAGTTTCAAGAGTTCAGCACCTGTCGGATTTAGCACATGGTTCTGGCGTCGGGGCATATGGAGGAAGAAACGGAAAGGGGCTTAGCCTGAGGGGCTAAAACCTAACGCATAGAAATGTATGTTTTTCTATGGTTTTTAACTGATTTTTGCAAAAGGAGAAAGGTTCCGATAGGTCAAAAAGTGGGTTTTTAACCTTAGGAAATGAGATTATTGGAGGGGCAATGAATATAAAAGGGTTTGGTGGGGTTTTTATGGATGAAAGGAAACTGAAGAAATGAAGGTAAGATGGAAACAGGGAAAGGGAAAAGGAGGAGGATGCAGCAATACTTGACAAGGATTTTCTTGGAATATCAGAGGCAGAGAAGAGGGAAAGTATGAAGAACGAACCAGAAGTTTATGATCTTACTAACAGACTTCAAGCATCAACAATTTTAAGCCTCAATTTGTTTCTTGAAGGCTGCTAAGAATATTTAGCCACCAGCTGATATAATAGAAAAATATAGGTGGCTAACAGTGGCTCCACTTGGGGATGGTGCCTTCTTGAAGGCATCAAGAATTCAGACTTGATTTCTCTGGGATGTTGACTGGTGCTTGACCTATTGCTTGCTCTTGCTTTTCCCTTGACAAAATAATATCAGTTTATGAAAGAAAGATGGAATTCATCAATACAACTTCTACCTACCCCAATCCTATTGATCTAACATTTTTTCTTCATCAGAGTGCACTTGGATTGGCAAACTCTTTACACAATATTTTATTCTTTTGAAAACAGGAAATCTAATCTATTTCTACTCCTTATTTCTCCCTGAACTCAGATTAAACAGTTGAGCTCAGATGTTTCTCTACCTATTCTACTGTCTGTTGGGATTAAACAGTCCAACAAACTTTCATTCTCTAAATTCTACAACAGAAATTTTAAAAATAGCTAAGTCAAGATTGAGTTGTTTGACTTGCTATGATCTATGGCATAAAGACAAGCTGCACATAGATTATTATTTGCAGAAAATTTTAAATCAAAACAGAAGGCTTAAGATCTGAAAATTTCTTGTTATGGCCTTCTCTTATCTTTGCAGCTCTGTTCTTCCTTTTTGGTGAGCTATCTTTGCTTTTCTTCTGGTTCAAGTTTTGAGCGAATTAGAACCAGGTCCTTTCTCTTTGACTCAGAAATTGGAGTGGTTGTGAGTCATTTCTTTGGAAACTTTGGTTCAGATTTTGAGTTTCTTTGAACCTTAATTTCTACCTTAATCTATCTACTGATAAGCCAAGATTAAACAGTTTGGCAAATCAAATTTGCTACCCTATCAGCAGAAAATTGAAAGCTAATTAGTCAAGATTAAACATTTTGACCAATTAGAAGTGTGTTTCAAGGAGTGGCATTTAAGCTTGCACACTTTCAGATTTATTTCTCTTTTTGGCATGGGGCCTTGCCTTTCTTGTTTTCATTTCTGCCCTCTTTTCTTTCTTTCTTTGTTTTTGTATTTTTTGATTTTTCACAACTCTTAAATGCAATGGTGGATGGAGTATTTACAGCGGAAAAAGGTAAAAAGGCTTCGAACATGAAATAATTTAAGAAAGGTAATGTTTAAGCATCCTGCCATTGACAGGACCCCCAAACAACTCTGTTCCATTCAGCTCTTGTAAGAAGAATGCATTGTTTCCAGCAACCGAATGAATGGAGTAAGGGCCAAGCCACAGATTGTCAAATTTACCATGCTTTCCCTTGTCTTCCCTCTTTGAGTCCCACTTTAAAACTTTGTCCCCAATCTTGAAATTACTGGCCTTTGTTCTTCTATCAAATATCTTCTTGATATTATCTTGCTTCTGCAATGCTTTGTTGTACACTTCCTCTCTGGTTTGTTGAAGATGAATGGTCTGATTTATTCTTCTGATTATGTCATCTTCTTCAGTCTCTAACTCTTGAATTAACTTCATAACTGGTACACCAAGGCTGTTAGGAAAAATTGCATCTGTACCATACACAAGCTGGAAGGGTGACATACCAATGGACTTCTTCAATGTCAATCTGTCAGCCCAGAGTGCATGGTTCAGCTTTATGTGCCAAGACTTCTTGTTGTCCTCCAACAATTTCTTTATCATGTTCACTAAGCTTTTGTTGGAAGACTCTGCAAGTCCATTACCTTGAGGGTAATAGGCTGTGGAGTGTCCCAGTGTTATCTGGTACTTGTGGCAGAATTCTACCATTCTCTTTGATCCAAATGCTGCTGCATTATCTGTAATGATCTTTGTAGGACAGCCAAATCTGGAGAGGATGTTGGTTTCCATGAATTTAATGATAACTGAATCATTGGCTTGCCTGCATGGAATAGCTTCTATCCACTTAGTGAAGTAGTCTGTGGCAGTAAGAATCCACCTATGTTGGGCAGAGGATGGTGGGTGGATTTCTCCTATGAAGGTAAGTCCCCATTGTTGAAAAGGGGCTTCAACAGTAATTGGATGCAGAGGAAGGGGTAGTAATTTTCTCTTGCCCTCGAACAATTGGCATTTATGGCAAGTGGTTGTCATTTTGTGTACATCAGGAAAAAGAGTAGGCCAATAGAAACCAGCCCTCAAAATTTTGTTGGCTGTTGACTTCCAGTACAAATGGCCTCCACACTCCCCTTCATGGAATTCCTGCTTAATCTTTTCTGCATCAAACTCAGGCAAACATTTAAGCAATATACCACTAGCATTTTTCCAATAAAGACATTTATCAATAATGCAATAGTTTACATCTTTTAACTTCAGGAATCTCGCCTTTGTTTTGGATAAACCAGGAGGTGTATTCAGATTAAGTAAAACAAAAACAATATCAGTATACCAAGGATAATTCGCAAAATGATCTTCAACAATGGGAGTTGAGAATTCTTCTTGGTCATCCAAAGCATTAATCATATTAATATCAAGAAGTTCACAATTTGATTCGGCCATTAACCTAGCTAGACCCTGACCTTTGATGAGCTTAGTGGGTTTAATCTCTAAATCATATTCAAGAATAACAGCAATCCACTTACCTCTCTTACCATCTGGATCCTGGGTTATAATGTCTTTTACAACCGAATTTGGGACAAAGGCAATGATGTGTGAGTGAAGGATGTATACCCTGAAGTCCTTTAAAGCTTTTACCAAAGCAAAAGCCTGTTTTTCCATAATGTTATACCTCAAAGGGGCATCCCTCAATGCCTTGCTAAAGAATGCAATGGGCTGCTCTTGTCCTTGTGGATTTTTCTGTAAAAGGATAGCAGCTATAGTATGTTCTGATGCAAATGAGAAGATATAAAAATATTTTGAAAAATTAGGACTTATGAGAACCGGTGTTTTGGTTAACGCTTGTTTCAGCAGCTCAAAAGATGTCTTTGCTTCTGAGGTCCATTTTACCCCTTGCTCCTTTTTCAACATGTTTGTGATATTCCTAAGGAGCTCGGCCAAGTTGGGGATGAACCTTCTCAAAAAGTTTATCTTTCCAATGAAAGACTGCAACTCTTTGATGTTTCGAGGATGAGAGATTTGCAATATAGCCTCAATCCTCATGGGATCTATCTTTATGCCCTCTTCTGAAATGATGTGTCCAAGAAGTTTACCTTCTTGGAGACCAAATAAAGTCTTCTTAGGGTTCAAAGATATCCCAAACTTTCTGCACTTCTCGAAAACTTTCCTCAAATGTTCTAAGTGTTCTTCATCTGTTTTTGAAAACACAGTTACATCATCGAGATAGATAATGATGAAGAAGCCTAATTCTTCCGAGAATGCTATGTCCATGGCTCTCTGAAAGGTTGCTCTAGCATTCATTAGACCAAAAGGCATTTTCACATACATGAAAGTGCCCCATGGCGTAGTAAAAGCTGTCTTTAATTGATCATCAGGGTGGACTAGGACTTGATTATACCCTGAATAGCCATCCAGCAAAGAAATTCTTTTAGACCCCACCACCCTTTGCAAAATATGATCCATCTTGGGTAAAGGGTAGTTGTCTTTCAATGAAGCTTTTTTTAAATTCCTGAAGTCTATACAAAGCCTGATTTCTCCAGTCTTTTTCCTAACTGACACCAGATTAGATACCCACTCAGAATATCTAATAGGGACAATAATGCCAGCATCATGCATCTTCATAATTTCCTTCTTAACCAATGGCAGCTGGACAGGGTTGATTCTGCGCAGTTTTTGTTTGAATGGTTTTTGGTTATCTTTAAGAGGGATTTTGTGCTGTATTATTTCAGTGTCATAGGATTTAAGATCTTCGTAACTCCATGCAAAAACATCAGAAAACTCTTTAAACAGCTCTAAGTATTTGAGTTTAATGTGAGCTGGTAAAGTTTTAGATAGTTTGATCAATCTCGGTTTTTCCTCACTGCCTATATTACATTCCTCCACTTCAGTTTCTACAGGTTCCAGTTTCGGTTTGTTGGCCACATCATCAAAATCAAACAGTTCTTCTAGAGGGGCCAAACCCTTGGGCAGACTATCATTATTAGAATGCAGAGTTTCCATTTCTTCTGTTTCAGATTTTGCACTTAATTCTGTTTCGCTTCTAGATATGATAGTCTGAAGGTTTATATCTACCAGCTGTGGAGATGGTTCTTCTTCACCAAGAAAATTTTCTTCACTGCAGTCTGTATCATAGTCTGAATCTAAACTATGGGGTTCAAATTCATTTCTAAATTGCATGAAGTCTTCTATTTGTTTATCTCCATCAAATACCTGCCAGTATTTCTTGTTATCTGGGATAGCTGGTCTGAATTTTATCTGAGAGGTGTCATCATACAACATTGGACAGGTTCTAGCAGCAAAGGCTAAATTGTGGGCTGCAATGTTTCTTTTTCTTGGGAAAAAAGATAAGGTGTACTCCTCAAATGTTTTTAAAAGATCAATGACATCATTCCTGTAGGCCCTAAGTCTGGGGTGATTTGCATTGTACTCCCCATTGATTTGCCTAATGATTAATTCAGAATCCCCATATACATCGATTCTCTTGGCACCTAATTTTTTCAAAAGATGCAAGCCTAAGAGAAGGGATTCATATTCTGCTATGTTGTTGGAACACTGAAAGTTTAATTTGCATGAGATACATTCCGTATGATTATTTTCAGTGTTAGTGATCCAGACACCTACACCAGCATTTGTTTTGGTGCATGACCCATCAAAATGCATAGTCCAGAGAGGCAAATTTTCAGTTTGGTGTATGGACTTTGTATCATTTGATTCCTCAAGTTTCTCATCGGGTTGAGGATTGTCTCCCTGACTACCAAATTTTAAGTTCAAGGGATTGACAACTTGCAGTTTAAGATCTGAGTTTAGTTTGCCAGGACCCTCAGACACAATAGACTGTTTCAGCAATTTAGCCTTGTGTTCCTCCTCTTTCATCTCAGCCATGGATTCTGTTGAAATAATTTGTTCTATGAGTTCTTCATTATTAAACATGATAAAAGAATCAAGGCTCGTGTTTATAGCATAGAGAGGGGAGTTTTGAGGCCGATCCTGACTTGTTACTGTGTACTGCATGTGGGATTCCCTATAAAGCTTCCTAGTCTGATTGAAGACAGGGATAGTTGCGTAGGTCATGTCCATTTGCATGGTCCCCTGTAACTTGGCCCCCCAAGATCGTGATAAGAGCATTCCATACTTTGGGGGGACATCAGCCACAACAACATCCATGACTAAACATTTGGCTGGAATTTGGGCTAAATTAACACAGAGATCTTTAATCAATCCTAGACACTTAACTCTGCTTGAGTCAAAGGAGTACAGATCTTTGTAAGGTATGGTAATTTCAAGACCTAGGCTTTCCATTATAGCTTTTGGCATTAAATTATGGGAAGCGCCTGAGTCATGCATAGCATTATGCAGAATTTTGTCATGAATGTTTAAGCTTACATAAAAGGGAGGGACAGGACCTTCTTGGAACTTTCCTTCAATCTTTGGACCAAAAATAAGCTCTGGTTGGTCATCATTAAGATTGAGAGTATCTTCGTTATCTTCTAAGTTCAAAGCCTTCAAAATTTTGGACCTATACACATGTTGGGCAGCTAACTCAGTCAAAGGAACAGAGATTTTTATCTTTGAGATTTCCTGTTCTAGGCTGAAAAGTTTTTGACTCTTTAAAACATTGGCTTCAGCCTTGTTTACTGCCACTTTATCAGCAATAACAGCTTGCTGATTTGGTTTATCTACAGTCGAAATAGTTGTCTTTCCAGGAGTACTAACCGAGGTGCTAGTACTACTAATGTTTGCACTCTGTTTTTCGATATTTTGAGTGTCTTTCTCTTTACCATTACCAGAATTAACAGCCACTGTTTTGTCCTTTTGTTTGATTGTTTTAGACTTGGTTGCAGTGCTGTTTTGAGAAGGTCTGTCAGAGGTTTTATTGTTGGGGGTTTGTTGATTAGATCTACTTCTGAGTTCATATTCCCTTAAAGGCTCTATGACAGTGTTTTCCATATTTTGATAGTAATTCTGATTATCATTTCTTCTGTCATCACAAGGTGTATAAAGACCTTGTTTTTCATCATAATGAACCTCGAAGTCATCATCGTCTACCCCAAATAAGTTTATATCATCTTCCTCTGTTATTTGATCTGTTTGTTCAACCTCACTTAAAAAGTTCTGATGAAAGGGAGGAATGACCTGCTGATCATCTTCCCTGGGTCTGTTTGGAGGCTGATTTCTTCTAAGATTCTGATTCTGGTTTTGGTTTCTGTTTTGAGGAGCGTTTTGATTTAGACTCGCTTGTGCTCTCTCTAGAATGCTCATTTTCTTCATCATTTCTTCCATCAGTCTTTCCATCTTTGAGCTTGAAGTAGAAGGGGTGGATTCCTCTCTAAAAGATACTCTCTTTTCAGCTTTCATCCTTGCTCTCTTCTCCATGAGGTTCACCTCCACAGAAAGAGCACCTCTTTGCATATCTTCAAGGGTTGCAAAGACTCTTTCTCTGAGTGAATACGTCATGTCTGGATCAAACCCTTCAGGAAATTTGTTTAAAGCTGATCCCTGAGGAGGTTTCAGTTCAGGGGAAAGTGCATTATACACACTGTTAAATCTGGTACAATAAGCTTGTACACTTTCCCCAGGGTTCCTACTGAGATTGTTATAGTCGGAAAGGACTTGGAGAGGGTTCTTCCTTACTTCCCATTTGTTTAATAATGTTTGATGGAAGGCTTGGAGATCGTTAATACTATGGGGGGTTAAACCTTTAAACCATTTTCTCACTTCTCCCCCCAAACTTTGAGCAAACAATCTGATTTTGACAGATTCATTATCGATTTCATTTCTGTCAAAGTAGTCATTCATCTTGTCCACATGTTGAGATGCTGTTATGGTATTACTAGCATCATATAACGGAATTTTGGACTGATAATCTTGTGGAAGATTGACTAATGGTACAAGGAGGACTAAGGGAGCATACCATGCTGCCATGATATGTGGTGGGGGTGGATTTACAAGAGGAGGTGTGGGTTGAAGTGGAGTGTTTTGAACAGTGGATGAAAGATGAACAGAAGTGGATGGAACAACAGTAGATCTCTGAGCTGATCTCGGATGAGAGACACCTAGATTATGTAAGAAATGTAAATCAGGAGGTGTTGCTTCTCTATTCCCGAGAGTTTCACTTGTTTCGGGAGATGAAAGTGTAGGCTCAGAATCTAACTGATGTAAATCACCAAATGACCTAGTTCTAAATGGGTTTAATAAGTCAATTTGTGATTCATGAAGAGCTGAAAGGTTTTCAGGGACTGAATTGGCTCTTAGGGGTGGTCTGAAGATAGTTGAGGATTGTATCCTAGGAGACTTCCTAAGAATTCTTTCTGGGTTATCAACTATTTCAGGAGGATCTAGGTCAGGATGGGCTCTAGTGTGAATATTTTTAGGAGCCACAATTTTTATATGTTTAGACCCAACTAAACAAGAAAAGTTCAACCAGATATGACAATCTTTAAATGGTTAACTAATCTGTTTTCTCAATTTCGAATCCTGCAGTCCTCTAACTGAGTTTGAATGATTTTATAATGATAAGGGTTCTTCCCAGTGGAGTCTTAAGGTCTGTTCAGGTTGGTGGAGTCGCCAGGTGGAAGGTTCAGAGTGTTTTCAAAGGAGTACACTGTCCACCACAGTGTTTGTGAAACATTCCTTTTCAAGGATATCTCAAAACACAACAAACTCTAACCAGAGATTGACTGGGAGGGCATTCACCAGATATGTCACCCCTAAAAGAGGCTGAGATCCAGAGGCTACCTGGCCCTTTCCAGACTCTGTCTAAGATTATAGGGTAAAACACATCAAAGACATATACAAGATATCAAAAATTAGTGTTTTACTACCAATCTGAAATGTTTTTGGTATTTTCTGAAGTGTTTATATTTGTGGTTTTAAAATAATGTCCTAACTTTCCCTCAAAACTTAGCTACGGTTATGAAACAAAGATAGTCTATCCTTATGGCTAAGCTAGCTGATTTTCCAAGGTTAGATAAAAACTTAAAAGAATCCTAGGATTGACCTAGCTTGTCACTGATTCAATTGATCTTCATCTTAATTACCATTTCTTGATAATGCTTGAAAAGGCTGCTTTTGACTCATAAGATGTTATGAAGATTCTGGGTAAGTTCCCCAGTGGAGTCGCCAGAAATGTTAGGTTCTGGGGGCTCAAGCTGGTTAATAAAGAAAGTGCTCCATGAACCCCAACGCAAGCTTCTTTATGAATATATTTGAATGTAGAAGTTTCTGAGTTTTCTCCCCAGTGGAGTCGCCAGAAATGTTAGGTCTCTGTAACAAGCAAGATTGGCAAAGTCCGATCACAGAGTTAACATCATTTCAACCAACTTTGGGATTCTAGGATCTAGCCCTCCTGAATCCGGAGAGGGATCTCTCCAATATGTACAAAGATGGATATTGTCTTTGAAGTTCGAGGTGATGATATTAGGCTAGTTATGAAGGCCAAGGGTTTCGTTTGGTTTTCTTGGATGGTTGAACATAGTTGATGTCTGAGGCGGAAAGATCTATATGAAAATAGGTTCAAAGGTGAGAAGTTGCAAGCAAACAGAATAAGCTTTGATTCTAAAGAAAGATGATGGCAGGTTTTCAATCCATTGGGCTATGGAGTCATAAGAGAATTTAATTGAAACATCCAGGTTCAAGAGTAATCTATGGGGCAAGTCATCTAGGCCTAAGGATCTCTTTAAAGTTTGATTTATGGAATGGGGTGATACAACAAGAAAGGGAATTAACAGATGCAGAACAAAGAGCAGCCCAGGATTTGGTAAGTACTTTGAAACTAGCCAGCCTTTGACCAGGCACTTAAGAAAAACATAGAAGCAAACTAGGATCTGGTAAGTACTTTGAAACTATCCAGCCTTTGATACACTTCTAACAGAACACAGGTTTAAAAAACACAGGGAAACTTGAAGGCAACCTTTAGATTAGAGACTAGTGGGTTGGGACTCACCCTGATCCTCTCCTAGTTCTTCTTTACTTAGTTACTTCCAAGACAATCACCAAGATAACACAGAATGGCCCAAGATCTGATAAGTACTTCGAAACTAGTCAGCTTTTGACACATCCTAAGGGAAACAGACAAATAGTTGAGCAGACAAGAAAGGGACTCAGGGCTAACCTTTGATTTCCTCAATTCATTCCTTACACAACATACATGAAAGTAACATTTAAAAATAACATTTAGCAGTGACGAAAAGATGAGGGAACGCCAGCATCTCTGTGCTTAGACTGAATTAAATCATTTCTAAATAACACAATTAGAAGAAAACATTGGGATAAAGATATTTCAGCCAGAGAAGGTCACTGATATACAGCAAGTCCTAACACTGTTTAAATTGTTCTTTACAGTGGAAAAATGAAACAAATTGAAAACTGAAATAAAATGACAAGTTACAGTGAGAATAACATCACCATCAGCATAGACCAGGATCCCATAAATCAACTTGTATTGATTGCTTCAAACCGGTTACAATCTTCAAATCCAATGTTTTAATCCATCTCTTTTCACAATCTAACCTATTTGTTACAAGCAGAGCTCCAAGAGCCTATGAAACCACTATTTATAGTCAAGAGTTTTCCACTCAGAAACAGCTACAACACTTCAGCAATTACATTGACAACCAACTAATCCAACCCCTCACTCATCTTCTTCTGGAGTATTTACAGAAGGATGAGGAGGTGAGATCTAATAAAAAGATCTCAAATACAATTAATGCAGAATTAATGTCTTCCTGGCCTGGGAGGCTCGATGAAGAATTTATACAGGTGTTCTACTGCATTTATGCGCTTATACTTATGAAGTAAGCTTGAAGGGAGCTTTTGTTGACCTTTGAGGCTCTGCGTACTGTTAGGGTTACTCGGCAAACATTCTGTCATTAAATCTGGTGCAGTAATAACTTCTTTGGTTGTTCCGAGGCATAATATCTGATCTCGTTCAATAAATTCATCCTCTGATTGATCATTCTGAGGCAATAGGTGGCACTGCGGTGGTTGAGGAATCAATTTGCCTCAAATTATGGCGGTGGAGGCAACGTCTGATGAACACTTTTAGGTTTTGCTTTAATCTGTGTTCGAAGCCGGGGATTAGGCTTTTGATAAGCGTCTTAGCCGTAATCCTCGTCAATCTATCCATAAAACTGCTGCTCTGGTTCATCCTGTCTTCAAAATCTGATTCTCTTCCCTGCGTCGATGTTGACTGCATTCTTCAGGCTTTACAGGGACACATAGCAACCAAGGCTCATGAAACCTTGTTGATATCTTCATTCTTCACCCTGCGGTCGATTCTCTGAATTAACCAGAAGGACGGGAGTCGTCACCCTCATTCTTCAGATTTTCATTGAAACACGACGAAAGAACCTTAAAACCTGCAAAATACAAGAAAAATGAGAAAATCCTGCGTTATATGGATAGACTGCATCGGAGGGCGTGCGGGAAAGTGGAGCAATCAGAATCGTTGATCGTATTGTGATCAACGGTTGGGGGTGCTTTGGACGGTCAACGGAGAAAAAGGTGGTCTGGGCGACGGAATCGGGAGAACGACTGGGAGCCATCGATCTACAGAGATCGACGGTGGGGATCGGCTTTTGAATGCGCCGAGGAAGATTTAACAAACGGGTAAGTTCGTTAAAGATCGAGCGGAAATGGCGATTACCAACCGTCGGATGGGAGGGCCCAGATCCGACGGTGAGGGGGAATCGCGCTGCGGGGCCACGGGACGAGGATTAACGTGCGGGCGATGGAAATTGCATGGCGGTTTTGGAGTGAGGTGGAGGACACGTGTCGGTCAGCGTGTGGAATCGCTGGCCGACGGGAGAAAACCATTTAACGCGAAAAGCGGTGCGGGATACATACCACGGTTTTGAAAACGAGCGCGGGGGAAAAAGGGGGGTCCACCAGGGTATGGGGTACACTCTGCACCGTTGATCCGTGGGACAGATCGACGGTCGAGTTTTAATGTAATTTCTTTGGCAGAAAACTTTATGAAAAATAAAATAAAACCCGATTTTGCGTTTTACAAAGGTTTTTCAATGTTTTTCGGGCAAAAATAAGTTTCAAGAGTTAAGCGCCTGTCGGATTTAGCACATGGTTCTGGCGTCGGGGCATATGGAGGAAGAAACGGAAAGGGGCTTAGCCTGAGGGGCTAAAACCTAACGCATAGAAACGTATGTTTTTCTATGGTTTTTAACTGATTTTTGCAAAAGGAGAAAGGTTCCGATAGGTCAAAAAGTGGGTTTTTAACCTTAGGAAATGAGATTATTGGAGGGGCAAGGAATATAAAAGGGTTTGGTGGGGTTTTTATGGATGAAAGGAAACTGAAGAAATGAAGGTAAGATGGAAACAGGGAAAGGGAAAAGGAGGAGGATGCAGCAATACTTGACAAGGATTTTCTTGGAATATCAGAGGCAGAGAAGAGGGAAAGTATGAAGAACGAACCAGAAGTTTATGATCTTACTAACAGACTTCAAGCATCAACAATTTTAAGCCTGAATTTGTTTCTTGAAGGCTGCCAAGAATATTTAGCCACCAGCTGATATAATAGAAAAATATAGGTGGCTAACAGACTCAATAATAATCTAACTGTGTGGACCCTAGATCTGATTAAGAAGCTAAAAATACTGATAACGAGATCACGAGAGGTGGTGATTATTGGATAGACAATATCCTTAGAGGGTTTATCACTGAGTTCATGATCGAAAATTATATGTGTTATAACAAAGATGAGTGTAAGTTATTCAAAAGCCTTAGAGGTAAGTACCTAAATTCACTAAATTTATGGATTAGAATGTTACTGGGTGAAAAGGATATACTACAAATGCGCTTAAATTGATGTGTGAAGAAAGAGAACATGATGCTATGTGAAGAGGAAAAAGGTTTAGGACCGCTTGGGGAACATACACTGAAAAGGAATATGGTCCAATGTTTGGTTCTAGAGAAGGAGAAAGAAACCCCACTACCCCGATAAGTCTTAGATCTGAGATTCAATAAAGCACTACAGAGATCCCCCAGCCTTCCACCCTTTTCATCACCCCATTCCATTTTTTTCCTCCACCTCCACCTCCCCCATTCGCCATGGCCCAACCCCTGAAGATGCTTATGTTCAAGGGAAAAAATGATCCCGAACAGTTCTAGTTTGTGATAGAATCAATATGGATTTTGGAGAATGTTACAGATGAAAACATGAAGACAACACAGATGGTTACCATGCTACAAGATAGAGCATTTCCTTGGTACATGAAATATGTTACGATGAATGAAAATGATTCTTTGGCTGAGACAAAGCCCACGTTGAATTTGGAATTAAAGAAACCAATTTCGCAGTCCCAGTGTATCACAGAGAACAAGGAGATTAAGAAACTAGCTATTGAGACCATATGGGAGGTAGATTAGCAATGTAAGACCCTATTGAGCCAAATTAGTTTCAAGATGTCGGGTGAAAAACATAGAGAATGTTTCATTTTTGCGTTGTTGCCTCATCTCATATTTCTATTTTCACAAGAGAATATTGCTACTCAGGCAGAAGCATTGGAGATAGTGATGAAGTTGGAGGCTTCACCGATAGTCGATACAAGCATAGACATGCAGCAGATCCAAACTCAATTGGAAAGCTTGCATATGGAGATCTAGGATCTAAAGAAGGGAAATGAGGTTCTCCTAGGGATGAGAGTGGAGGTATAGTGTATCAAATTCAAAGTGGAGGGTCACTATAAAAAAAAATTACCTATTTATAAGAATATTTGAATGCTGGGATGTCGAGTTCATTCAAGCCTAGACCAAGTGCAAGGAAAAGTGTAGGGATCCATTTATGGTTTAGCTTATTTGAAGTTGTAGGCCAACATTGCACAAAATATTGTCACCTATTGCAAAATTTTATCAGATCACCAGAGAAATTGTTTTTCAATTTCAGCAGTTCGGTGGGACATGATGAGCAACATTGTAAGAGCTACGATATGACGATTCAAAATAGTACTGATGCATATCGAATGCAAGTAGAATGGTGTGAATATTCGAGTTCAATAGCTACACGAGGAGGTTTCCTAGGCTGACGGTGTGGATGGGCAGGAGGTGCAGGTTGTGGACGAGGCCAGATGATATGTTACAACTGCGGAAAAATTGGACATTTCGTGAGGGATTGTCAGAATCCTACTGCATCTTCCTATAAGTATTGTCAAGAATTTGGTCATGAAATCAAATATTGTCCCATTTTTTAAGCTAAAATGTAGGATAAGAGAAACCAACATTTGGCTCCAAATATACAAATGATGAGGGTTGAACCACGCCAGGCAGATCCAAGCGTTAACATAGTAATACCGAAGGAGACCACACGTAAGGAAAAAATATTGTGAGAGAGACCTGGGTAAAGAAAGCTAAAGATAAGAATGTTGGATTTAATTTTCAGCGTGAGAAAGAAACATTCATGGAAACAAGGAAGACATTTATGATCGCTAAATCTTTGTTTCCTACCACACAAAGACAACTGTTTCCATTGGAGAACATGCCTGAGGAGAATTTTGAAGTAAAGGAAGTTGAGTAGTCTATCGTGACGTCCTTTTCTCAAACGTGTATGAAATTGCTAAGGGACGAAAAGGTTGTAGAAGGGTTGCAAGATCTAATAGATAACTCCGCTGGAAAGGAAAGGTTGTAGCTGGAACAACGCGTAGTAAAAAAAGTTGTAATATTCCCTAAATGGGAAAAGTAATAATATAAGACATAAAAGGAAAGTAGCAGTGAAGACCAATACATAAACATGAGAGAAAAATATGCATATGCTTTATTATATATATCAGCAGAAAATAAGTACAAAATACTGAGGCACAAATTGTACAACATAAGCCCACAAGCCTCCAATGAGTGAACCCCCTCAAAGGTGAGGTGCAACTAATACACAGAATGTCGGAAAGTTGCTACAACATAGTCATGATGAGCATAGCTATAGCATATGAATATATAATAATATAAAATGGATGATACATGCCTCAAAAGATGCTAGACATAAATATCAAGGCTCTATAACAACCTCCCAAAATAACCCAAGAGGGTTTTCAGAAAATACACCAATATACAAAAGGTGAACCAAAGCCCTAGGGATGAAGAATGACTGCAAATAAGTAGCTATAAATATGTGTCTGATCTGATGTAGCAAAGAATTAAGCCTCCTCAAATAGAGTCTCCAGATTAAAGGATGATCCCTTCACTGGAAAACCTTCTCCCCAAATGGTGTATTGAAACCACACCTGCAACTCCTCCCTAAAATAACGCAGTCCAAGACTGAAACTCCACTGTAGGGGAAAATAATAATGTGGCCTAGTGCCAAATGCTACATTAAAGCTTAAGAACCTTCTTTAATATCCTCCCAATGGAAGTAAACCTTCCTCCACTAAAATCTAGCTCAAAAATCACCCAAATCAACTCTCCACTGCTGCACCCTGCAACACAACACAACCCTCTACAGAAACTGTGCTGTAAAAGATAGATGGAGCTTGGCCTGATGCAAAAATGTGGATATATAGTGCATATAATTCTCTTGAGTGGGCACTCTAAGTCCCCCAAGGATGAAGGTGGGATTCCCTCTCGGGAACACCCTTGTACTAAACAGCGCTGCAGTCTCCACTAAACTGTTGAAGAGAGCAACTAGTCATACAGGCCATATTGAAATAATAATCAACAACTTGCCTTCTATGGCTGTCATCCCCTTCCTTATATGCTTTGTGAGATTCCTCACCTTGGGCCCCACTCATTAAAGCCACTACTTCCATGCATGGAGTCTCCCTCCAAAACTACGATGTCCCTCAATGAATGTCACTCCTTCCATACCAGCATTGTTGATTTGGTCAAGGTTGACCCAGTCTACATGCTCCAGCCCCTTTTCACACACAAGGGTGTTATATCAAGCCACTAAGATGATCTCCATTCACATTAGGAGTTATTTTATTCCTACTAAGGAGATTTATGGGTCTCCATAGCTTCTTATTCATCAAACTAAGAAGAAAAAACAAAATTTAATATTCCAACTAGCTTATAGATAATTGGGAATATTACAGTCCTCCCCTCCCAAATGTTGCTTATCCTCAAGCAAATTTGAAGGTTAGTGCTGCGACTCTTCTCCTCCTTTCTTGGTGACACCTCCATGTGATAAGTTTTCCCCATAAGCCAAGTGTCTCCCAATCAATCCCTCCATTAAATGCTCCTCCCAAGTACTCATGAGATTCCAATGACTCACCTCATAAGGAAGAAAAATATCCAATGTAGAAATCACGGTTTGCCCAATGTTCTCCCTAAAACATGAAGCATGAAATACATGGAGGATATCACTCTCGAAGGGCACATTCAATCCTTGCATCCTTCCTCCAATCATTCCCATAATAAGAATAATAATATCATCAATGTATGGGATCAAAACCAAGGATACATAAGTTTCCATATGCAATGTTGGAGGTGGATTGTAGTCCCACATGTGGAACCAATGCAGTATGTCTCTTGATTTCCTCATATAATGATATAATAAGTGGTTTCCCCACCACTTTTTTTCTTCCATAGTCTTCTCACATGCTTCAAGAAGGTGAGTGATGTTTGGTGCCAATGGAGTACACCCTGAATGATATATCATCTCCCTATATAATCCTAGGGAGTGGCCATGCTCAACACTATTTATGGCCCCAATTTGACCATGAATTTTATAAGGAAGAATGCTCCCATTTGCAGCAATGGCTTGCACATGTATGGTAAAGGAATGAAAATATTCATCAATTAAAACATTATGAATAAAAACATGATCCTTACCATATAATTTGTTCACACTAATGGAGTGGCTCATAGATATATCCCCTCTCATTCTAGAAGAGGAAAAAGGTAGTTGTGTTAACTCCATCAAAGAGTTGTGTCTCTCCTCCACTTCCACATGATCCATGCATCTCCTCAAATTCTGATATATATCCTCTTCAAAGCCTTCCTAAGTGTATCCCTCCATGATGGTATATTATGCTCTCATGAAATTGTGTGGTTGAAGAGAAAATATTTCATGTGCTTCTCTAGATAGAAATATCTTACTATGATAGTAGATGACCCCATCTCTTACTGAATATCCCTCCTCTAGTAACTAGTCATCAAGTATCATGCAAGTAAAAATATCCTTCGAATAATCCACCAATAGCTGGGATTTCCAATAAGTATCTATCCTCCATAGCGAAAGAGTTGATGATTTATCATATAAAGCACCTGTCATGTGGCTGCCCCCTTCTTTGACATCTCCCATGCCAAAGTAACATATCAAGATGCTTCTATCCTCCCTTTTTTGCTCCTCTCTCAATGCAAGATGTGCAGCGAGAGTGGGTAATAATGATATTGGGATAATGTCTCCTTCCTCCTTGAGCCTACCCAAGACTCTCTGCATTGTACTATGACCTCCTAATGCGCCCACATATCCTAGATCTATGAGTGATGAAACATGTTGTGAGAAATTTCTCACCAACTCCTGATCAGGTGGCCTCCTAGGTGGTTTACCACTAAAAAATAATGTCTCATGGGCTAAATTCATCTTCATAACTGATAGGACTGTTAGGTCCTTACTTCCGCTGCACAAATCCAGCTCTGTTTTCTATGTAGAAGCTATATGTGATGGATATGTGTGCATGACCCTAATAATCTGATGTTTGCCACTTTTTCTGTCCATCCACTCCATCTGCAAAGTCTCCCAATCTGTGGTGACCTCCCCCATAGTAATCAACCACTGCACACCCAATATCACATTGGTGTCGGGTATTTATACCACAAAACATTGATCAATCAATGTATATGTCCCCATGGTGATAGATAAATATGGAACATAATGCATGCATTGCATAGTTCTAGCTCCTGGGACCAAAACTGAAAATCCCTCAAAATCATCAATGGGTATTGCCCTCCTCTGCACTAGTTGGGCATCAATAAATTTTTTGGTAGCCCCACTGTCAATCAAAATTGAAACCCTCTGATCTTGATTGGAACCTCGAACCCTTAAGGTAAAGTACTTGGGTACTCCTCTCAATGATGCAAGGGCCCCTCCAATTGGAGAAAATGCTCCATTCCCACCTCCTGGTGGTGGTGTATACTCTCCTTCTATCCCAAAGTTGTGACCTCCTTCTGATTCCTCTTCTTCTTCCTCCTCATCATTTGAAAATACATCTATATAGTGTGCCTTTCCTGCTACACATCTATGTCTGGGTTCCCTTGATTCTTGGCATGTGAAGAAAAACTTCCTTCTCCTTAAGTCTCTTCAAACATCATCACTAAGAGGCGCTTTTTTCTGGCCTTCATTTGAAGGATGAGCCTTCTCATCTTTTCCCTTTGATGGAAAAGTGGGATATTGCTGAAATGTTCTCTTTGCTCTAGGCAAGGCATCTTGTAGATATCTATCCCTCTCAATGGCATCTTGAAGGGTAGTGGGTTTGGTAGACTTAACCAACCCATGTAGAGGTTCCTCTATCCCATTAATAAACATATAGACCTTCCTTGTTGCAGATAAATCAGCAACCATAACATAAAGTTTTAAAAATTCAGAAATACAAGTCTCTGGAATACCTTATTGTTTGAGCTTAGCTAGCCCAATGAAAGGTACCTCCGAGTCTCTTCGATCAAACCTCTCCACCAACCTCCTTGTGAACTCTGAATATGTAGTCACATTGGCATGAATAAATGTATAAATTCCATGAAACCACCAATCATGTGCTTCACCCTCAAGGTGCAGTGTTACTATTTTGATGGCCTCCATCTCCGGTAATTGGTTCAACTGGAAGTAGATGTCTAGCTTCTCTACCCATGATTTGGTAGTGCATTTTGATGACCCATCAAAGTTGGGTAAGAAAAAACATCCCATATTCCGGTGAAGATAATTATTCTATATGAATCCTCCACCTCTATTGTGATGTCGAGGTCTTCTATTGTCCTTGATCTGAAAAAACTCTTGAAAGTGAAAATGGTATTTGCATCTCTAATATTGAGACTCATACTCAAGAAAATAATCTTCAAGAGTTTCTTGTTCTTGAAACCCTCCATTTCCCATTGATAAAAAGGTAGGCATTATAGAGCTTTGGGAAACCTGCTGTTTCACTAGTTGATCACTCCAGTGATGAGAAATTTTTGATCCTTCTCCATGTAGAAACTCTTTAGGGTATTATTTGTGTCTATACATCATAATCTCCTTTATTTCTCTTACAATGTCTTTCATATTTCGAAGAAGAAACTTAGAAAACTACTTCTCCTCATCTTCTCCAGATAAAGCGGTTTTACCCTTGTCTTGTTTATCACATGTATAATCATACCTCTGGTTTCTTATGAGATACCTATTCTCTAGATCTGTGAGAGGATATCCTTCTTCTGATGACATATTGGCATAAGATGCATAGACTGAGCCAAGATTATGCTCTGATACCATTGTAATATTCCCTAAATTGGAAAAGAAATAATATAAGACATAAAATTGGAAAGTAACAGTGAAGATCAATGCATAAAAATGAGAGACCAATATGGAGCTTCTTTATTATATAGATCAACAACAAATAAGTACAAAATACTAAGGCACAAATCATACAACATAATGTTGGACATTGGGTTCAATGCTCCCCGTGTGTTTCATGACATGGGCTAACCGCCTCTCGTGGATCCTAACTATGGTGATTGAAACAGAGACTAACGTCTGCGGATTTTTTTCTAAAAACAATCATGATTCCAACAATTGGTATTAGAGTGACACGTCTTGAGTTTGAAACTCACCCGTCTCGCTTTCGGGGGGAGATTGTTGGACATTCGGTTCAAAGCTCCCTATGTGTTTCGTGACATGTACTAACCACCTCTAATGGATCCTAACTCTGGTGGTTGTAGCGGAGATTAATTCCTACAGGTTTTTTTCTAATGGAAATCGTGATTCCAACACATAAGCCCACAAGCCTCCAATGAGTAAACCCCCTCAAAGGTTAGGTGCTGCTGATACACAAAATGCCGAAAAGCTTCCATAATGTAGTCATGATGAGCATAGCTATAGCATATGTATATAAAATAATATAAAATTTGTGATACATGACTCAAAATATGCTATACATAAATATCAAGGCTCTATAACAACCTTCCAAAAGAACCCAAGAGGGTTTTCAGAAAATACACCAATATACAAAAGGTGAACCAAAGCCCTAGGGTTGAAGATTCACTGCAAATAAGTAGCTGGAAATATGTGGCTGATCTAATGTATAAAATAATGAATCCTCCTCCAATAGACTCTCCAAATGAAAGGATAATCACTGCACTGGAAAACCTTCTCCCCAAATGGTGTCTGAAACCACTCCTGCAACTCTTCCATAAAATAACATAGTCCAAGACTGAAACTACGTTGTAGGGGAAAATAATAATGTGGCCTAGTGCCAAATGCTGCAATAAGGCTCAAGGGCCTTCTTTACTAGCCTCCCAATGTAAGAAAACCTTCATCCACTAAAATCTAGCTCAGAAATCACCCAAATTAACTCTCCGCTATCCACCCTACAACATAGCACAACCCTCTGCAGAAACTGCGCTGTAGAAGAAAGATGGAGCTTGGCCTAATGTAAGAATGTGGAGATATAGTGCATATACTTCTCCTAAGTGGGCACTCAAGTCCCCCAAGGAAAAAGGCGGGATTCTCGCTCGGGAACACCCTTATGCTAAATAGCACTGCAGTCTCTGCTAAATAGTTGAAGAGAGAAACTAGTCATACAGACCATATCAAAATAATAATAAACAACCCACCTTCTATGGTTTCCATCTCCTTCCTTATATGCTTGATAAGATTCCTCTCCTTGGGCCCCACTAATTAAACCCATTGTTTTCACCCTAGTAATTTCTTAAGTTATGGGATTTGAGGTTTTAGTCTAAGAACACTAGGGGTAACCATAAACCTACTTCAAATCCTAGGATCTAGCCTTCCTATAATTCAAAGAGGGCTCTCTCTTTAAGATTTATCTTTGTTTTGATTTATGTTTTTAGGCTAGATATAATAGAACAATTGGTTTTGTTTTTAAATGTTTTGGTGGGTAAAAATCACTTAGGATTAAACTAGAGAGATCTACTTGTCCATTGGGCTATGGAGTCTAAGTCTAGATAGCAATACTAGAAGGCAAGGGAAAAGGGGCAAAAATATATTCAGGGCAAGGTATATAACCCTTAGAGATTTGGGGAAAGGTTTTTGATGAAATGGTATGATCGAGATAAAGGGAAGTAAAGGACCCTTTGATCTGGAAAATGGAAGAAGGAGGCAGAGGTCAAACAAGAGTAGGAGCAATGAAGGATTCCTAACACCAGAAATCAGCAGAAAACATTTAAATGGTAACTTAGTTATAAACAGGGAGAAAAAGGCTAATATTGTAGTAATATTCCTAGTTACACATTAAGATAGATCAAACACATAATGAATTTCATGAAACTCAGGAAAGAAACAATGACAAGAAGAGATGTACTTCACTCACCAACTGATATTGATTCCTTCATTTTATGTAACTCTGATAACAATGAAATCCAAACAGAACTGGTTGACATAAAGCCAAAACCAATCAATGAAAATATTTTTCATGAAGCCCTTTGGCATTTAGACTTTGATGGCTCTGTGAACAAAACAGGAGCAGGAGCTGGAATATGGATCACAAACATTGAGACAAGTCATTCAGAAGGACGTGCCTTTAGACGCAACTTCAAATTTACTAATAACATGGAAGAGTATGAAGCACTTATCTTAGGCCTCCAAATCATCATAAATTTAGGAGGTAAAAGAATTTTAATCATGGGAGATTCAGAATTAGTCATAAAACAAATGAATGCAGAGTATTTTGTTCATAATCCTAGATTAGCCAGATATAGAGATACATCAATTGATTTATGTGAAGATTTATTGGAATGTAAGTTTTCTAATATACTTAGAAAACATAACATTCAAGCACATTGTTTAGCAACTTTTGCTAGCACATGTAACTTTCCTTTTCAACCAACACATAGGTATACTGCTGAAGTTAAATATAGACCTATTTTCGTGAACAATGTCAAATACTGGCATATTTTCTCTCAAGATGAACAGATTTAAATTTTTTGATTAGTGAGGAAGAACTTCAAAATTGTAAGATAGATTCATATTGTAATATAGATTCAGATTTTAATTGTGAAATAAATAACATAGATGTACATAAATTTAACAAACCCACTATATTTACTCAATCTGACATAGACAACTTAGATAAAGTAGATGTAGAGGAAATCATTGAAGAAGAAATTAACATGTTAGATTTGAAAGATAACTTTTTGCCTAAAGATTTAACCCCTTTGGAGGACCTTCTTGATTCCATTGATGTGCCTAAAAATCCAAAAATGGAACTAGTCAGGTCTGACATTGAGGAATGTAACACTGAGATAGAATTAAAGCCAAAAATGATTAAACTGTCAAAATATTTACCTCCTCAGGAAAAAGAAAAATGCATTGAACTTTTAAAGGAATATCAAGATGTGTTTGCATGGAGTTATGAATATCTCAAAGCTTATGATACAAACATAATTCAACATAAGATTCCTATAAAATATGACCATAAACCATTTAAACAGAAATTGAGGAGGATTAATCTTGTCTTATTACCTTTGATAGAGAAGGAAGTTAAATGCATGTATGATGCCCAAATCATTGCACCAATCAGATATTCTGATTGGGTTTCAAACTTAGTACCTACCAGAAAGAAAACAGGTGAAATTAGATTATGTGTAGACTTTAGAAATCTCAATAAAGTATCTTTGAAGGATAATTACCCTTTACCCAAGATGGATCATATTTTACAAAGGGTAGTTGGTTCTTCCAGGATATCTTTATTGGATGGTTTTTCAGGATACAACCAGATTCTTGTTCAAAAGGAAGACAAGGCTAAAACAACTTTTACCACTCCTTGGGGCACTTTCATGTATGTGAAAATGCCTTTTGGTTTGATGAATGCTAGAGCTACCTTTCAGAGGGCTATGGACATAGCCTTTGCAAAGGAAATACATGAATTCTTGGTTAATTATTTAGATGATATTACTATTTTTTTTAAGTCAAATAATGAACACTTGGATCATTTGAGACAATTTTTTATTAAATGTAGAAAATTTGGTATATATTTAAACCCTAAGAAGACTCTTTTTGGATTAGAAGAAGGTAAGTTAGTAGGACACATTATTTCAAAGGAAGGTATTAGGATAGATCCTGCAAGAATAGAGGCCATTCTAAACATTCATCCACCTAGAAATATTAAAGAGTTATAAGCATTTTTAGGTAAAATTAATTTTTTAAGGAGATTTATTTCTAACTTAGCAGAAATCATCAGAGAACTGAATAACATGCTCAAAAAGGACTCAGTTTTAAAATGGACAGTTGAAGCAAAAAAATCATTTGAATCTTTTAAACAAGCTTTAACTAAAACACCAGTCTTAATCAGTCCAAATTTCAAAAAATACTTTATAATATTTTCATTTGCCTCAGAGCATACCATTGATGCAGTTCTACTACAGAAGAACAATCAAGGTTTTGAACAGCCTATAGTCTTTTTCAGTAAAACCCTTAGAGATGCACCTCTGAAATATAACATAATGGAGAAAAAAGCTTTAGCCTTGGTTAAAGCTATAAAAGATTTCAGAGTTTACATCCTTTACTCCCACATTATTTCCTATGTACCTAATTCTATAGTAAAAGACATTCTTACTCAGGATGGTCCTGATCGAATAAGAGGAAAGTGGATTTCCATTATCCTAGAATATGACATAGATATTAAACCAAATAAACTCATTAAAGGGGCAAGATTAGCCATATTGATGGTTGAATCCAATTGTAATGCATTAGATATAAATTTTATTACTCAGGTTAATAACCAGGAAGAGATGGCGACTCCATTGATCAGTGAAGCCTTTCTAGATTCACCATGGTACTCAGATATTATCTTTGTACTTACACACTTACAAGCTCCTCCTAGATTAACAAGGACTAAAGCCAGATTTATTAAACTTAAAGAAATGAGATTTTGTATTTTTGATAATGTGATTTTTTGGAAAGAACAAAGTGGGATATTACTGAACTGTCTACTAAAATCAGAAGTTGACAAAATTCTTGAAGAATTTCATGCAGGTGACTGTGGAGGACACTTATATTGGAAAAGTACTGCAGATAAGATTCTTAGAGCTAGTTTTTACTGGCCTACCTTATTTGCTGATGTTAAGAAATTTGTTACTTCATGTCACAAATGTCAAATTTTTGAAGGAAAAAAGAAGTTGTTACCTTTACCCCTAAATCCAATTTCAACTGAGATGCCATTTCAACAATGGGGTTTAGACTTCATTGGAGAAATTCATCCTCCATCCTTTGGCCAACACAAGTGGATTTTTACTATCATAGATTACTTTACTAAGTGGATTAAAGCCATTCCTATCAGACAAGCCACTGACTCAGTCATTATCTCTTTCATAGAAAACAACCTTTTATCTAGATTTGGATGCCCACATAAAATAATTACTGATAATGCACCAACATTTAAATCTAAGAAAATGATTTCCTTTTGTCACAAGTACCATATTACCCTATGCCACTCTACTGTGTATTACCCTCATGGTAATGGCCTAGATGAATCTTCAAATAAAATCCTTGTGAATATCATAAAAAAACTACTTGAAGACAACAAGAAAACTTGGAATAAAAATCTGGTGTATGCCTTATGGGAAGATAGACTTAGTACCAAAAATTTAATTGGAACTTCTCCTTACCAAATTGTATATGGGATGGATGCAGTTTTCCCATCATCTTTTGGGTGTTCTAGTAATGAATATCATTCAATAATCACAAGTGGAGCTAAATGATATACAAAGGAGGATAAATCAAACTATACATCTACAAAAAAAAGGGAAGAAGTCTATGAAAAATCTCAAGTCATTCAAGATAAAATCAAGAAATTTTTTTATAAAAGAAGTAAAGAAAATGTTTTTTTCATTGGAGATAAAGTATTAAAATGGGATTCCAGGAGAGAAGAAAAAGGCAAGCATGGAAAGTTTGACTTTCTATGGATAGGACCATATGTAATTTATGGATATAGGGGTAAAAATGCTTTCTTCATCAAATATTTGGACGGAATAGATATTCAAGAAGGACCAATTAATGGTAGAATGCTCAAACACTACTATTCTTCCGAGTTAACCAACAGTTAGTCCCAGTTAATTTTTTACATCATTGTAAATATTCATTGAAGTTTAGATTGGATTGGATATTTTCTTTCCAAATTTGAAGCCCAGAGAGAAGGCCCTAAGATTTCAAGAGTAAAATGTCATAAATATGAGTTTTTACAGAAAACAAAAGACAATTATTGGATCATCAATGTCAAATTTGAAGGCTACTAGTCTTAGAGTTCTTGACATTTCACCAGGAAATGCCATCCCCATATGAAGCCACTGCTAGGGTCCTATAAGTATAGGATTCATAATTTGGAATTAACTTATGATAGTCTTGTAAAATATGTACATACCTTGATTTTTTCAAGATGTTTCCCCATATTTTGTAAAAAATATAAAAAATAGAAAATAAAAAAAAGGGTAAAAGTCCTAAAAGAAAGATCAAAGGACTTAAAAAAAATATGACCCCAAAAGAAAAAAGATGGAAATAAATCATGAAAGTGTGCAAGTTCAAATGTCACTACTTTTTACTTTTTGCAAATGATTATGATAAAGTGTTAATAAATGCCATAATCCATGATGAGTTAAACTGTTTAAACTTGACTTGTCATGTTTTCAATTTTTATGTTTTAGATAGTGAATAAATATTAGTCAGACAATTTAATCCTGACTAATCAGTAGATAGGTAGAAAATAATGAGGAGATCATCAGTTTAATCTGAGCCCTCAGATGAAAAAAGGTAGAATTAGATAGTTTTTATGCTTTCAAAAGAATAAAATGTTTCAAGGTAGTAAGCTTAAATGCACCTGCAAAAAAGAAGAAAAAATGTTAGAGTAATGTTAGGTAGGTAGAAATAAGTGGGAAAAATCATGTAATATTCATCACTGGGCAGAAAATCACCAATTTCCCTTTCCTTGTAAGTCTTCAATATTCTACACTTCCAGTCAAAGAGGCTCGGAGCATTTCTCTGAATTTTGTTGGGACCAGACCCAAGGCTTGATGTCTGGATAGTAGAAAATGTTGAGTTCTTATAATAAAATCCCCTTTACCATTATTCATTCATCATTCATACATTTAATTCATTTTCACAAAGTAAAAACTCCTTTTTAACTCAATGATACATAAAATCCCATTTGATTAACTACCTTCATTCATAAAGCATACAAACCCTCAAAAAGCACTCTATCCTAAGTAAAAGTGGTGAATTTATAAAATAATAAGCATTGCTTTAAAAATTTTCACTTTACTTAGTCATATAAGTGTATTTTTGTGTATTCCTTCTCCCTTGTCATATTAATTTATAACTTATACTATTAAATCCCTAAAATTACCTTATCCAACCTATATAATTCCTTTTATGTAAATATCCCCCTAAAACCCACTATTATATAGTTTTTAGACCAAATTTAATATGCACATGCCGAATTAAAATCCCAAGTTATACCCCCTTTGGTCTAAAACTAACATTAATCAAATAACCCGCCCCCTATAGTTATTAAACCCACCATGGTTTAAAATAACTATATAATATAATAAAACGAAAAGTATATATGAAATTTTTTTAGGGCGTATCCTATGTATTTGAAAATAAAACATACTCCCCACCTATTATAAAGTTTAGTTTAAACCAAAATTTAAACCCAAAAGCCTTTGCAATATATATATTAACCTCACTCCATGCGCTCCTGCTCATATACTTTTAAACCTTTTTTTTTTAAGCCCCGCTTATATATAACCCCTTGTTGATATAAAACTTTGGTTATATTGTATACAATACAAATTTTTTATTACATTATCAATAACCCAGCGCATAATTACCCTGGTCCCACATCCATTCGACCACAAATTCCCAGTAAATCTCATCTATGCGCTCCCTTCCCAATGATCCGACGGTGCAAGATCCATATCGCGCCCGTAAACTAATCGATCAACCAAAACCAAAATGGACGCGAAATGGGTGGTTTTCCCATTTCCTCCTCCTTCGACGTGGCACAAAACTATTCGATCGCGTTTGTTTTGGAAAATACAACTTACCACCCGGATCCAATGCGAAAACCACTAATGGTTTCACATTTTAAAATCAAAACTGTCGCCCGCCATTTTGATGGGACCTGCAATTAATGCATTTATGAGGGTTGAATATCGAAGTTTTATACCTTTTTAATGTATAGTTACATATTCCGAATTGAAAAAGAAGCTCTGCCTGACTGTATTAAAACCTAAATTAGTAGAAATTCTTTCGGTAAAAATCACATGTAAAAGAACGTGGTCGACGCGTTTCGAACCAACCAGTGTGGTTCATCATCAGGACTATGAGAGATCAGATCCAGACATTAAGTATAAATAGATGTAGAAATGGCTCAACTAGCCGTTAGGATAACGGCTAGTTTGACTAAGAAAAAGTAAATATTCCATTATTTATTTATTTAATTGATTAATTAATTTCTATTTCTTTATTTATTATTATTATTTTAATAAATTTTTACAACCTTTAATATATTTAAACATATAATTGACCAATTCAATAATATAATGGTAAATAATTTAACCAATCTTGGTGCATATATGTAAATTTTTTATTAAATTATATAATAATCAATTATTATTAATAATTAATAAATAAATTTAATTCTTTAAAACCTCTCGACAATGTTCAAGCCCTTGTTTATCAAATTCGAGTTCAAAACCATATTTGACCACAGATTTCCCTTTTTGAAGACTAGAAAAGACATTTTCTCCTCTAGCAAGTTGGACCAGAGCTCAAAATCGACCGCAAACATGTTGGAACCCTTCCAACAGTAAAATACCTACCATTTGAGGTATTTTTCAATATTCAGACCTGCAAATTCAAATTTAAACCCTTGATAAGTAAGCAAGGTCGTCAAAATTTAGACAATTCACAAAAGAGAAATTGCCCAAAAACGCCCTAAAACAGGCCAAACCCTCACAAATTTTCCCCGTAAATTGCTATTTCCATAAAGACCCCTATAAAAACTAAATTTCCTCAGCTTATGTTAGCACCTGAATTGGACCCCAGGCTGCAAAGGCAAAACAGGGTAACAAACTAAACCATGCTCAGCATTGTAGCTAGCCCTACAAGGACAGGATAGGGCTCTCTCCGTAAAATAATATTCAATGGAACACAATAAATGGACTGATATTAGGCTAGATAAAATGATGGAAAAGGTTTAATAAAATAAATGAATGAATTAATTTCAGGGATGTGTGGGATATGAAGGGACAGTTGAAAGCGAGAATTAAATCAGGACATAGGGTATTTCATGGGGCAAGATAGGCAAGAAACTTAGCAAATTAAAATTTAATAAGGATGGGATGGAAAGACTGGTGAGGAGCTGAAAAGGGCACAATAAATGGATCCCTTTCAAACAGAAGAAAACACACAGAGCATGAATTATTTCCCAAGGCAGAGCATATAAAATGGATTCTACCTTTCTATCTTGAAAGCATTCAAAAGAAATGTTTATGGATGAATGGAACACATAATAATTCACATATGAAACAAAGGAGAGAAAAAATGCTAAATTTCATACCACATGGATCCCACAAATCAGAGCTGCATCTCTTATTAATTCCTGTCAAACTGTACAATGTAGCGCAGAGATGTTCTCCCACACTATTCCCCTACTTTATCCTACTCAGAAAAAACTCTTTTACAAATGATTTACAATACAATAAATACGCTGAAATGTGGGAACATAGATCCACAGAAGTGGGGATTTTTCTAACAGCTGAAATACAATCATAGAAAGTAATACAACAATTTGCCCCTGAAATTAAGGGACAACATCACATTGTCTGCTTTGAAGATTTGTTGTTTAGGCTGCATAAACGAAAATAGGTAATCTGGTGAACAAATCTCCTATTTTTTGCTTTTGTAGATATCTTCATTTTATTTTAAGCTCTCACCCCTTGGACTGTTCCTTTGCTTTCCTTTATTTCTTTATTCTTTGACTTTTAATAAAATGTCGTAGAAATAGAACTGAATGAAATTATATGCTTTGTGAAGGGAAAAATGAATTTTAAATGGGAAAAAGGAAGGGAGAGGCGGGACCCGCATATAAATCACAGTCGAAGTTGGAGCAAGAGCGGAGAGATATCATTTTAAAACACAATGCAATCACAATCGCAATCGGGGGTAGAGCGGGGTAGTACATTACCAATATTGTGATGCGATGGGGAGAAAGCCTTTGTAATAAACAAAGCGGCGGAATTTTCACCTTTACAAAGGAGAAATGGGTTTTATGATGAATGGCGGAGGATTTTAATGGTGGGACCGGGGTATAATCGCAATCGCAAATCGGGCTCAGGAGAGGGGGGCAGGCGGAGTGACAAATATAACAGCGCCATCGCAAATCGCAATCGGGAATGAGGGCGGGTGTATCACATAATTGTATCTGCCGATTTGCGATTTGCGATGTGCGGTCAATCGCAGTCGCATCGGAGATGGGGGGAGGAGGAGTAATCACATCAGAAGGGAGGGAATATGCGATGCGATCGGGAGATCGGAGCGATGGTGCGATTTATGGTGGGCCGTCCGATCGGCGGGAGTAATCAACGGTGGGGTGAGCGATCGGAGGTTGACGTGATAAATCGCATTGCAAGTTTTGCGATGGATCGATCAGAACGTACCATATAAAATTTGCGATTGCGATTTGAAATTTTATATTATAAAGTTTTATTATATGATTGGCGGGGAAGGACAGAAAAGGGAAGTCGTTAAAGGGGCGGGGGCTTTATAATATGGAACTTTTTATTATGAAGTCCAATGGGTCATGGAGGGGAAGTGGTTTTAATAATAAAATTGCATATATATCTTTAAGAAGTAATTTATAACACGATTTTATAATCGGAAGGGGGGGGGGAAAGGATTTTTAAAGGAATATTGAACTTTAATAACACAAAGTTTAAAGGGAAAAATGGGGAAATAGGGGGGACTTAGGGAATAGAGGGCTTTTACTTCACTTAAGCATAAAATTCAATTCAGAAGTTAGTTTTGAGAGTGTAGCATACCGTTGGAAAGCTCTTTCCGGGCTCTTTCTGATGGATCTGCTTTGAAGATTATCTGGCACTGAACATGCTGCGGAAAAATTCTCTGAAGGCAGGGACATCATTTTGTGGAGATAACATCTTCTGAATTGTGACTTATTATATATGATGATATAAAATTACATAATGAATGATAATAAAGGTAAACTGTCATGTTTTCACCTCAAAACATGCTTTTGAGGTGAAAATTACATCAAGATGAATAAAATGTCTCTTTGATCTTTCTGGTGCTGTGACTTTGAGCTTATTGACATCCTCATGACCTTGCTGATATTATTGATACTTGACTCATTAATTTGACCATGGTGAGACCCTAGAAACTAATGAGACCCATCCTATGACCTACTGATATGATTTAAAGAATAAAAGTGACTAATGACTAAAGACCATAGAAAGGAAGATCAGCAAGTACCTCATGAGAGAAAAATGATAAAACAATACTACCATCAAATGAATCCATGACTTAGAGGAATGGTGAAATTTATTCAGTATGAGACACCCAATATGAAAATGCAAAAGAGCAGTTTTGATCACTGATGGCAGTATGACTAGACGGACACTAACAGCTTACAACCTCTGAAGATCAATTCTTAGATCAAAAAAGGGTTTTATGCCTACAGATATCTTGAAAACACCTTTTTTCAGTCAAATTCATTCATAAAACCCTCGTTTTTTGTCTTAAACTAGTTTTCATATCTCAGATACCTAATTGAGCAATAAGAACCCACCAAGACTATCTTTGGCCTATAAATTGATAAATTCACCATCTTTTTAAAGAAATACAACTCTTGCAAATAGTTTAAGCTTGCATTAGTTATTCAAAAATGACTAAGAAATAGATGGCAACCAAAGCTAGGGGTTCTAAGCCTATTAAACCTTGTGGATCCAAGCCTCCCAAATATGAAGCATCAAAAGCCATCAAATCTACTCCTGCACTTACTGCTAAAACCACTGAGTCTGTAAATCCATTTCAGCCACCAATACTTACTGTAGAAACCCTTCCATTAACTGATATGGATTACAAGATTGCTGACGCTATGGTAGAATTTAATCTATTGGAAATACACAATTGGTGCTTTGACAAATACCTTGATAAAGATGAAATACCTATTTGGGAGACTCATCTGCCCAAATATGTAGTGCCATTAACCAACCCTGGTCAAGACCTTTTCATATTATGCCAAAAGCATTATGAACTAGACCAAAGGGATATTGTTAATGCAAACAGAGAGGTCCTTTTTACAATCATAGAAAAATCCATTAATCAAATGCTGAAATTACCATCTGATCCTTGTTTAGTCCCCCTTTCTATTGAATATTTAACCCAGTTATCCTTAAGCCTGGATTTTCCAAAAAAGTTTATGATATTTCAGGATTTTATGCCTTCCCATGTGGACATCCCTAAATTGAACCATCCCTATTCAACTGCAAAATTTCCTGAAGGGACAAGGCATATTATTTCGATGTTATCTTTTATATTGGGATATTTTACAGATGGATTTCTGATGAATCCATTCTTGGCTTTCTGTCCACTTTATCTTCAGGTCAACCCCCTGCACTTATTTTTTACTATGCCAATTCTATAGCTGATAGCATTCATCACTAGTTGACCAAAATACCCACTAAAGGGGTGTTTAGGTACTCATCATACTTGTTTCATTTGTTTCTGTTCTTCCAAGCTGACAATTTTCCAATTTCATTGCAAAAAATGGACTTAGAGGGCCAGCCTCTGTCCATTATCTTTTTGACTTCTTTTCTTAGGAAAGAAAACAATGAGTTCAGTTATACAGATTTTCAGACCTATTCCTCCAGCCAGTAATGAGTATATTGTACAAGGCAGAGCAGCCTAGAGTGAATGAAGACGTGAAAATAATATTGCAGTTATTAGAACAAAATAAGATGGGAGATTGGTATCTTTGTGAAAAACACACAGAGATAATAATTTTTCGCTCAAACTTATTGCCTTATAAGTTGCCAAAATACATGTGCATGAGGGTTTTTGCATTGGAATAATTAAGCAAAATTCTAAATTCTAACTCCATCAACTTCTTAGCTGCCAAGAAAAAGACCCAATTCAAGCTTAAAAATCAAGTAGGGCCTTTCATCATAAATAACAGAGAAGCATAAAAGGAAATCACCAAGATACTAGAAGGATTCAAATTTCAGGAGAGCTTTCCATGGAACTATGATCCTTAAGGGATCTTGAGTGATTTAAGGGTTAAATGTAAACTTACACCATTTATACATGAACCTAAGCTAGAAATTAAGAAGTTTGCAAATCAGACAGAATGGGTAGAAAACACATTGACAGATACAATCATCAATACAGAGGCAGCAGGAAAAATGGATACTACACAAGCTATGGTAGTTACAAAATAGCTAGAAACTTAAACAAAAATAGGAAAAGATGAAGGAACTTATACAGCTGAGACCACCACAGATACAAAATCAGGGAAAATTTTGAGGATGGAAATTTATCTTAAAGTTTAGAAACCTTGACGAATCTTATGAGTCCCTAATATGAAGATTGTAAAATATTTGGTGATGTTTTTTTAAATATATCCAAATTTCTATTGAATTTATATAGTATTTATAAATATTAGGTGATTTTTAGGATAATATAATTTTAAAATATAAAATTTGGGCGAATAATTTTAGAAAAAAATGGAAATTGGCGAATCTTTTTTTTGGAAAAACCATGGAAAATTAGCTCACCTGCGAATATTAGCCCCTAAAATTTTCCATGTAAAAAATTCAATTTGATTTACAATAAAAGGCTTAAATCCAGTTCCATAGGGAAAGAAAAGATAATTGATGTTGAGGATACAAATGAGCCTGAGGTAAACAATGATGAAGCCACAGTGATAGTTAATGAGACTCTAGTAGAGATTGAAAAGGAACAAACAACAGCTAAAGGAAAAAATAATCAAATAATTGAAAAACCCCAAAATATGGTTGCTTCTTCCTCACAAACAGTGGAAGAAAAAGACTTAGATATCAAAGAAAAGTACAAGCAAATCAAGCAAAAGAATGAAGAAATCTAGTCTGAAATTTACTTTCAGTTTCTTAAACAAAAACCAGGGAATCAGAATTGGCTACTGACAGCCTTTGAATATTCCAAAAAAAAAATGATTATGTATTTTCTGCAACCAACTACTTCAACACCTAAGACAGTGGCAGAGTATAAAAAGGTTGAGTTTGAAGTATATACTGAGAAATTGCATGAAGTAGACCAAATAGAATTCCACAGACATAGCTCAAAAATGTTAAATTCCATTGTGGTAACAAAGGATATGAGTGCTACTAAGTTGCATAATACCATTATCAACATGCATGATCAAACGAAGCTTGAAAAAGGCTCTTTGTATGCTAAAGACCTAAGGATCAAAGCCTTAGAATATTTGATTTTAAGGTGGGATATGATCCCTCTAATGTGCAGGCAGCTGAATTGTTGATTAAAAAGAAGAATGAAGATATTGCAGCTTTGAGGAAACAACTTAAGATTCCTCAAAGTGAGCACCCACAGACTAAAGAAATACTTTAGGATCAAACATAAAAGGAAGAGATGATGCATTTGATCCTCAAAATAAGTACTGAGATTAAAGAAATGGAGACTCAAATGGATGAACTTGTTAAGGAGAAAAAAATTGTTAAAGAGACTGTAAAGGAAACCGATGCTCCAATTATTCCTACAGTTATACCAGTAATTACCTCAGTTGTGGTTTCCACTTTGGGAGAAAAATTAGCACCTAATGAGCCATTGGCAACTGCAGTGCCAGTGCATTCAGCTACTACATCAGCCATAGATTCTTCAACAACATAGTTATAGAATACAGATGGAGCAGGTTAGATTGTGAAGGCTATGGAGGAAATGTCCTTGAAAAATAATGAAATCAATAGCTTAAAGAAAATAATTGAAAATCTTGAATCCACAAGCAAGTTAGCTCAAATAAATGCTAAAACCCATGAGCAGAAAGCAATTAGACTTGGAGAGAAAATTAAGGGATTGCAGAAAGAGCTAACATTCACTGAACAAATTGCATTTGTCAAGAATAATTTATGGAAAAATATTATTGAAGCTATACATTCTCAATGGCCTTCGATTCAGGTCATCTATGAGCAGATGGACTTACTCTTAGCAGCCCAAACTGAAATTTAGAAAACCAAGGATGAGTCAACTGATAAGCCAGCTCATGCTTTAAAACTCATCACTTTTCTTAACAGTAAGAACAGAGCAGAGCTGGAAGAGTTACATATATTGGATAGAATAGAGACTATTTTGCAGATTAAAAAGGTAGTAACAAAGAAAAATTTGATGAACTACCTAGAAGAGAAGTGTGAAGCAATGAATATTGCCATAACAAGGTTTATGGTGAAGTATACAAACTGAGAAAGAAGGTTCTGCCAGATATTCATGTCTTCAATGAGAAATTAATGCCCCAAAATGATTATGATAACAAAATCAGAGAATTTTCCAAGGAATAAGTAAGTAAGCCATTGCCACAAGGCATTCCTACAGGTAAAGTCCTTCTCCAACACTTTGAAGATTTGTTTTTCCTTCAACATGAGATCAAACGTCTTTTTGTGAATAAGCCAAATTTTGCTAAATACACAGAGGCAGATGAAAATTTTAGAATGCTGAAGAATGTAAAAATTCCTAGTGAAGAACAGTGGCAGACATTTACAGACTTAATGTGAAAATCAGAGGTAAAACAGTGAAGAAAAATGCACTAAAAATAGTCAAACAGAAACAGTGAAATAAAAGAGACATTCAACTGATTTTTTACTACAGTAAGACATATTTTTCAGCAGTAAAGAGTGAAATATCAGTCAAAGTGTATTAGTGTTTAAAGAAGTAGTGTTAAAGAGTATCAGAGGAAAGTGTGCTAGCCAAGGCAACTCAAACAAAGATATTTTCTAAACAGCCAGCAAAGCAGGACAACAAATCATTCAAAGCTATTTGATTAGATAAAGTTATTCTATATATTTTGGATAAAGAGGACAACTTGCTGATTTGTTAAAAAGCTATCCCTCTTATTTTGTAAAGATATTTTATATTTCCTAAAGATATTCCTACATTTCTATAGGATATTTGTAAACAACATTTTTTATAAATACTTCTATATTGGAAGTTTTAAGTGTGGAATAAAATTGCTAAGATTACTATAGACTTTTTCTGATACATTGGAGGCTCTCATGTGTTGAATTCAAAGTAGCAGATTGGACAAAGCTAAAGTGGCATCATAATTCAGGATTCTTGTGATAAGTTGAAGAGTGAAGTACATCTCTTCTTGTCATTGTTTCTTTTCTGAGTTTCATGCAATTCATTATGTGTTTGATATATCTTAATGTGTAACTAGGAATATTACTACAGGACTAGCCTTTTGCTCCCTGTTTTTAACTAAGTTACCATTTAAATGTTTTCTGCTGATTTCTGGTGTTAGGAATCCTTCATTACTCCTACTCCCATTTGACCTTTGCCTCCTTCTTCCATTTTCCGGATCAAAGGGTCCTTCATTTCCCTTTATCCTGATCATACCATTTCATCAAAAACCTTTCCCCAAACCTCCGAGGGTTATCTACCTTGCCCTAAATATATTTGTACCCCTTTGACCTTGCCTTCTAGTACTGCTATCTAGACTTAGACTCCATAGCCCAATGGACAAGTAGATCTCTCTCTATTTTAATCCTAAGTGAATTTTTCCCACCAAAACCTTTAAAAACAAAACCAATTGTTCTATCATAACTAGCCTAAAAACATAAATCAAAACCAAGATAAATCTTAAAGAGAGAGCCCTCTCTGAATTCTAGGAAGGCTAGATCCTAGGATTTGAAGTAGGTTTGTGGTTACCCCTAGTGTTCTTAGACTAAAAACTCAAATCCCATAACTTAAGAAATTACTAGGGTGATAACATCCACTACTTCCATGCATGGAGTCTCCCTCAAAAATTGCATTGTACCTCAATGAATGCCACTCCTTCCATACCATCATTGTTGATTTGGTCAAGGTTGACCTAGTCTACATGCTCCAACCCCTTTTCACATACAAGGTTGCTTTATCAAGCCACTAAGATGACCTCCATTCACATTAGGAGTGATTTTATTCCTACTAAGGATATTTATGGGTCTCCATACCCTCTTATTCATCAAACTAAGAAGAAAAACAAAATTTAATATTCCAACTAGCTTATATCTAATTGGAAATATTACAAAAGAATACAAGCGCAAGAAAATAACCAGTTGGGAGATGTGATTGACTACGCAGATGGGAGATTATGAGATGGATCAAGTAATTCTAGATCTAGGATTAGATGCCAACGTTATGCCAAATCAGACATGGGAGCATATCGAAAGACCTAAGCTATAATGGTCACCGATTCAGCTAAGGATGGAAAATCAATAGAAGATCATTCCTATGGGGTGATTACAGGGGATTAGCATAGATATTGATGGAGTTTGCATGTTGGTCAACTTTGAACTGATTGAGATTATTGATGATAGTAATCCATATCCTGTGTTGTTAGGATTTGACTGGCCTTATGACATGGATGCTATAATCAACCTGAAGAAGAGACATATGATCTTTGAAAAAATTGGTACCTGAGTTGTTGTGCAATTAGATCCTTCCAATGGTGCACGCTATATAAACCTTGTCCAGCATGAATGTGGGGTCCTGATATTGACTAGATATATAAGCTTATTATGCAAGATAAAGACTATACTAATCCCACTACAGATGGTATTATTTGTTGGGAGCGCGATAGTTCATGCATTTCAGATTCTAATGAAGAGCTAGAGCATTATCATAATCGTTTGCATGAAGTGACCAATAAGCGCTATAACATGATTAAAAGGATCTCTGCATCGTGTCAAGTTAGAAGCGCATGACTTGTCTTTTTATGATGGAATAGGGAATGTTGTCTTATTTTTGGAGGAATTTGAGAAAATAGTGCATGAGGACCAGAGTTACTATGTTTTGGACTTCACATTGTGGTCTACTCCAGCCCGATGTTGGGGCGCACACAGGAAAAGATTCAAAGGATGAAATGATTTTTGCAAGTTGATAAGGTTGAGATTTGGTTAGGTTGATATGAAGATCGTGGAAAAGTACAATGGCTAGAAGTATCCTCGCGAGCACATGGCTCGCTAGATTGAAGCTTGGGTTGTCGAACCTCAACTATAATGGGTGCACATTTTCTTTCAATCCCTAGATACGATAACTCAACAATGGTATCTTGAAAGAGAGTTATGCCATGGAGCCATAGATTGGGATGAGATGATAGATGAGTTATTGTTAACTCATAACTTCACTGATGGATGTGAGTGTATTAATGAGGCCCTTAAAGACATTAATGTGGGAGTACTTTGCATTACCAAGGATCCAAGGACACTGGTAGATCCTGATTGGATAGACTCGACCAATAAGATTGTTTTGGGGGAGGAGATCTGTGGGTACTGAAATGACTAGACGCAAAAGGATTATGTTGGAGGATGGCTTCATTATTGTCACAGTACTACACAACAGTAGGAAGGTAGGTGCAGTTGGAGGTTACTGCGTCAAGAAAGGTAGGACTTCACTAAGGGGGTAAGTTTCACAGAGTTCGTCCAAAATATGACCATTGGAGCAGTAAAAGTTGATTGGAAAATGACTTGGCCATTAAAAGGAGCAGGAGGGATGTAATCAATGGCCATATTCGGGTTGATCTACCACCAAATCAACATGTATGAGGACTATATAAAGGTGATAATGAGGTTTGAACTCAAAATTTTCTATAAAGAAGGGATCCCACTCCCCATTCGAACACTTTCTACACTAAGTGTTAGAAGTGATAGTTGTTGTCTACAAGAGAGATGACTGAGTTGTTGCACGTCGGAGTACAGTTTCAAAACATTGAGAGAAACATTGATCAAAGCAGGGCTCAACCACACAATTTGGCGAAGAGTAGACCACACCATGATGGCAACACTACCAATAAAAGCAACATGGCCAAAGTCTCCCAAAAGGTAGATGACTGCAGGCTATTAGGTCCCTATAATACTAGTATATCCCCTCATTCTTTTTAGTGTATGCCCCTTATTTTTATTGTTGTACCCCTTTAGCCCCCATATTGTTATTATTGTGCCCATAAAATCCACTATTGTTATTTTTGTGCCCTTACATTATTATTGCTAGGTCAGATAATATTATATTGTGACCCCATAGACTCCTATATATAGAAAGGAGGTTTTTTCATTTGTATCATCCATGAATTTTTCATTTATGTAACGTAAAGGAGGTTTCCCCCTCGAAGTGTCTTATTTCTAAGGCGTTTATATCTCTTTTCTTCTATTTTTGGGGCTGATTTCATAAGATTTGGTATTAGAGCTTTGGATTATAGGGTTTCGCTGCTCCAAAAATGTCATCGTGGAATTTTTGATAAAAAAAAAATTCTACAAAGGTTCAGAAGTGGATATTTTTACCACAAAGAGCCAAAATCCTGAGGAACTTCATGTAAAAATTTCAGATCTTGGTTCGCAATATTTTAAGAGATATGATCTATGGAAGTTGGGCTTTTGCAGGTTCCTGAATTTCATCTAAAAGAGTTGACCTTGGGAAAAGCATCATAACTCTCTCACTGAGCATCATATTGGAATTATGTAAAACGTAGCCGAAAGTATAGGGACTTTCTTTTTCTTTTGTATCAATTTAAGAGCTGAAGGAAAAAACATTGACACATGGCACATCATACAAGTTCGCTCTACAGAACCAGTCCATAATTAGGTCATTGTGGGAGATTGGGAATAACTTTGTCTTGAAACATCCAAATCAAGTTAGACCTATGGCATTTGTAAGAAGATTCAAAGGGCTACTACAAGACCGAATTTAAGATATTGAAGATCCGAAATCACAGAGACAATTCAGTTTCAATATCAAGCTCCTCAAAAGAAAGAAAAAGGTGTGTATTTGTTTTTTAAAATTGCATAACGTTTGTTTGAAAAAGTAGTTTGAAGTGATTCCAACAGCATATTTAATATTTTTTATCAGTATTGAGTTATATAATTCCTCCCAAAAATAATTCCACACCCATTAATCCCTCAGAAAGATCTACTATGACACATGAAGAGGAAGAATTGCATTATGAGATATCAAAATTACGGTACCAAGTGCAACAAATTACGATATTACAAAGAGAAATAAAAGATGACATGGATGGTTTAAAATAAAAAATGGAGGCTAAGTTGGTGTAATATTCCCAAATTTTCACATGATATTTGGAATATTAGAGTTCTTAACTTTCTTAATTAATTAAGTAAATAAAAGGGTGGAGGGACCCATAATCCTCAAGGATGAATAAGATCCACTTTTGATGTGTGAATGTGGATTAATTTAACATATATCTACATAATGGAGTAGTGTGGCATCTACTAATGTGAATGGAGTGGAGATCATGTCTCATTAATGCGAAAGATCATGGAGGTTGAAGCAGTCAACTAAGATCATGGAGGGAATCTAATGTAAGGTTATAGAGAATTCATGATGAAGTGATGGAGGAAGTAGTGCATTTAATGCACACAATATGGAGAGGGTTCACATTGCATGTATACATGATGGAGGACTTGGAGAGATAGTGCAGTCAACCATGGAGGATTATGTCCACATGAACAATGCATTTTTTAGATATGCCACGGCTTGGGAAGGCTCAATTTGTATATAAAGGAGATGAAGGCAACATTGGAGGCATGATTTTAGTTTACGATATGAAGATCTATTTAGATCTGGATCTATCAGGTGACATTTCCATGAATTCTTATGTTGTTTAGCTAAATTTGCAGTGTTGTTTAGCACAAATTATTCCCAAGAAGGAATCCCACCCTTACCCATAGGGGACTTGTGTGCCTACTTTGGAAGGGTTATTATCAGTTGCCATTCATCATCAAACATTGGATCCACACTATTTCCAATCTTTGTAGAACACATACCTTAAGGAATTAGGAAATTTCTAAATATCAGTTTGGGAGGAGGAGGTTGTCTTCAACATATCAACTGGAGAACCGGTGGAGGATTATTCCTATCACCTTGGACTTAAAGATCAAAAATACCAGGGCCTCATTTCATATCTAGCATCAGGCCAAATTTTATTGACCTCCAATCAGTATCAGTCCCATCAAGGATTGCACAGTCCATCATTACAGATCCAGAGGAGGAAGGAAGTTTCTAGCACTTCAACTAGTAATCTTGTGAGGGATCACCCCCTCACCTTGCCATCACCATTTCCATTAGACTAGAGCTTATTGTAGCACATTTTAGTAGTCATTGAGTCTCTCCCTCTTGAACAACGTTCTTTTTCCAGCAGCTACATCTTTAGTTGCTACATTTTGAGGAGGAGGAAAAAGAGACAAGCTCTCAAGCTTAAGTACAAATAAACCCTCGAAGCTCAAATATGTTTTTATAAAAAATTTCAGCCATATTTGGATCAGATATAGCTTTAGAGCTTCATAACCCAATATTCAAAGGATCAAACCATAGGAGGGTGATTTTCCAAACTCATAAATCTAGAAAATCCTTTCTGGGTTATCTTGGGTTCCCATCACATTGGCTAGATCTTGAATCTTGGCATCATCAGAGCTCTTGAGCTCCATAGATCTACATTTCCCTTTGCAACAGCTATATGTACATCATCATCAAATGGGACAGTGTAGTATTTCTTCATGTAGCTCTCTAGTTACGCAGTGCTAGTTGGAGCATGTTTTCAGGGTCATTCTAGGCCACCTCTTTGGCTAGAGTACCTCTATTTTTACACTGTTGTAACCTTTATCCTCTCCACATAATAAAAAGGCTCAGCTTCTATGTATATTCTGATATTGTCTTTAGATTTATTTTTTACTTTTCTTTAGTTCTCATATTGTGTTTGAGTATTATTGTGTCTTCCCCTTTGGGAATATTACAGTGGTATCAGAGCATGATCTTTGTCCCAACTTGTGGACACTTAATATTTTGCATCAAAAGAAGAAGAATATAGTAGAGATCTACTATAATTGAGGGATTAAGTTTTGCTGCATCTTTCTTGAGAACTATGAAGTATCTCTCCAAGGAGATCAATGAGATGAAAGAATAAAGGAAAAAAGAAACCTCAAGAAGGTTTCAAGATGAAGAAGGTCCTAGTACTTCTTATCAGCAACAAAGAAGACCAAAGGATCACATATATCCTCATAGATATACTGTACCCACTTTCTCTAAAGAAGGTGAATGGTATAGAATTGAAGAAAGAAAATAACCTGAGACTCATGAGACTCTAAGTCTGTATATTTAAGAGTACAAAGAATGGTCTAGAGCATTCAAGGAGAGTCTAACTCTCCAACAATTCTTCCAAATAAAGGAAGAAATATGATCCTATAGAAGAAAGAGGCACAATATACTCTATTTTCCTACATTTTATGGATATTCTTCAAGCACTGTTAAGGCTTGGAGGAAAGAGCTATATGCATTTTTTAGGCTACATCCTATGGCTAAAATAGAGGTTGTCTAGATTTCAACACTTCATATTCTAGGTGAAGCCAATGATTGGTGGTTTGGTCACATGGAGCATGCAAAGGTGACTAAATATTAAGATTTCTTTCACAATTTGAGGAAGAAGTTTGATGCGAGAAAACCAGAGATGTGTCACAAATATGTTTCCTAAGGGAACAAAGGAGGATGTCAATCTTCTCACTCTAGACAAAGACTCACTACATTCACCACAAGCTGCAGAAATACTTGCATCTGGAGAAGAGACACTTGCAACTTTGCAAGATATTCTTGAGCTATTGACACATAGAGTCCCATGCATGATTCAGGAGATGCATGAGAAAGAGGAGGTAGATTACAGCACTGGTACACTTGGGGAAGAGCAACCATCACTATTAACAGCATTTGGAGAGATCATTACACAGGAAGAAGAAAATATTTTGATCTTGAAATATGGTTATGAATCTCAGTTGATCGAAGGTATGCATCCATTTCCATCTCATATTTTTTCAGTACCTCTTATTGAAACCTATGGGAACATGCCATCAAGGCCAATGCATAACCAAGGGTTAGAACAAAATGCTGATTTGAAGAAGAAACATATCATTGCACAGAGGACCCTTGGGCTAATCAAGGAGGAAATGAAAAAATGTCCCAGTTTTTCATTATTAAAATACATTCAACCCTTTGAATTGAAATGTAGAATTGCAGAATATGGGATGAGCATGACCCTATGTACAATGGTTGGTTATGAGATCAAAATTTTTCCTTGCTATGAGATAGCATATGTATCACCTTTCAGATCTACAACGCTGTTAATGAGAAGTAGTGAGAAGAGGAGGACCCATTCCTTATGGGAGTAATCATATGGCAGCTTCATTCATGAAGAAATGGAGAGAAATACGATATATGGTAGACATATTGAGATGGGAAATCTTTTCCCCTTTCTAGATGACACTTTCTCAATGAGCATCTCACAACTCAAAGAGAAAATTCTACTTGTAGTAGATCCAGAACCTCATTAAGATATCTCATTGGAGGTGCACTTCAACATTTCATGGAGTGAAAATTTCTTCATTAGTTTAAGGTGGATGGTATTCTGCAAAGGGAGGATACCATGTTTATTCAGAACATCATTCATCATCCACATGGAGATGAGTGGGTGAGGATGATAAGCAAGGGGTTGCATAACCACTTGCAGATATATGACATGGGCCAGAAAGAATCTTGGTTACATTGGTTCTCTTGGGTGAGTTTGGTTACTACCCAAATGCTCCTATTCCTTTGATCCATGCCTTCAAAAACACTCAGGTAATGAAGGAGGAGGCATGGCTGCGTTGGCTACTCTTGCGTGAGTATGGTTACCACCCAATAGCTCATATTTTCTTGACTCATGTCTTGTGTAACAATGATAGTATGCAGCAAAGAAAGGCATGTTCATTTTGGTTTCCCTTAAGAGAGTTTGGCCATCACATGACATCTCCTATGTCTATATGTTTTGTATTGTGTAAAACTTAGCATGGTACTCTCATGATGTGAATTGATGGTTTTTTCTTGTATGGATTTGATGTGACATTCCACATGTCTATCAATATGTTTTTACTCCATGATGTGCATGAGGAGGTGAAAAATCAACAAGATCTCTTGTTTCTTTGGTTTCTTTTGGGGGAGTTTGGCTTATCCATCTTGCATGGTGGAGATGGAGTATGGAAGCAAAGGGCCTTACTACGGTGGTTACTATTGGGAGAATATGGTTTGACATATTTTTATACCCATATATCTCTATTTATTCTTTTTCATAATGTTGGGATGATGCTTGGATCCAACAAAGCCAACGAGGCTAAATATGAGGGCATGTCAATGCTTAATTTACTTCATGAAACATGGGATGAAGAAATGCTTATGATATGGGACTTTCCCTTTGTGGGAAGAGCCACTCTATTTTATGTATCTCATGTATTGATGATGGTGTTGGACATCATATGGTTGTCACTTGGTACTTCTTGGAGGAAAGAGGACACCTAACTATACAGCTGGAGGTCATTCTATGAATTCTTCAGAGGCAACTTTGGAACCAAACATGCATAACACATTGCAACAAATGGAGGAGGCCTTCCTTATGTGGATGATATTTGGAGGGGAATAGATGGATTTGCATCTAATTTTTTAGTTGTTTGAGGACAAGCAAAATTTTTCTAGGGAGGACTATAATATTCCAAAATTTTCACATGATATTTGGAATATTAGAGTTCTTAATTTTCTTAATTAATTAAGTAAATAAAAGGGTGGAGGGACTCATAATCCTTAAGGATGAAAAAGATCCACTTTTTATGTGTGAATGTGGATTAATTTAACATATATATACATAATGGAGTAGTGGAGCAACTACTAATGTGAATGGAGTGGAGATCATGTCTCATTAATGAGATAGATCATGGGGGTTGAAGCAGTCAACTGAGATCATGGAGGGAATCTATTGTAAGAACATAGAGAATTCATGATGAAGTGATGGAGGAAGTAGTGCATTTAATTCACACATGATTGATAGGTTGCACATTGCATGTAGACATGTTGGAGAACTTTGAGAGACAGCGCAGTCAACCATGGAAGATTATTTCCACATGAACATCATAGTTTTGACATAGGCCAGGGCTTGGGAAGGCTCAATTTGTATATAAAGGAGATGAAGGAAACATTGGAGGCATTCTTTTAGTTTATGATTTGAATATCTATTTAGATTTGGATCTGTCAGGTGACATTTCCATGCATTCTTATGATGTTTAGCTAAGTTTGAAGTTCTTTTTAGCACAGGGTGTTCCCGAGCGGGAATCCCACCCTTACCCATAGGGGATTTGTGTGCCTACTTTGAGAATGTTATTTTTAACTACTATTCATCTTCAGGCATTGGTGCCACACTATTTCCACTCTCTGCAGAACACATACCTTCAAGAATTAGGCAATTTTTGAAGATCAGTTTGGGAGGAGGAGGTTGTCTTCAGTATATCAGCTGGAGAACCATTGGAGGATTATTCCTATCACCTTGGACTTAAAGATCAGAAATCCTAGGGAATCATTTAATATCAAGCATCAGGCAATATTTTATTGACCTCCTATCAACAATAGTCCCATCAAGGATTTCACAGTTCGTCATTGCAGATCTAGAGGAGGAAGCAAGTTACTAGCACTTCAGCTAGTAATCCTGTGAGGGATCATCCCCTAACGTTTCCATGACCATTTCCATCAACCTAGAGCTTATTTCAGTACATTTCAATATGCATTGAGTCTCTCCCTCTTGTACAATGTAGTTTTCCCAACAGCTGCATCTTCAATTGTTGGATTTTGAGGAGGAGGAAAAAGAGACAAGATCTCAAGCTTCTAGCTTGGAGATATGAAGGGGGGATCAACCCTCAAAGATCATATATATTTGTATAAAAAATCTCAGCCATCTTTGGATCAGATCTAGCTTCATATTTTCATAACCCAGCAATCAAAGGATCAAACCCTAGGAGGGTGATTTTCCAAACTCATAGATCTGGAAAATCCTTTCTGGGTTATCTTGGGTTCCCATCACATTGGCTAGATCTTGAATCTTGGCATCATCAAAGTTCTTGAGCTCCATAGATATGAATTTCCCTTTGTAGTAGTTATATGTACATCATCAACAAAGGGGACAATGCAATATTGCTTCCTGTAGCTCTCCATTTACTCAGTGCGAGTTGTAGCATGTTTGCAGGGTCATTCTAGGCCACCTCTTTGGCTAGAGTACCTCTATTTTTACATTGTTGTAACTTTAATCCTCTCCACATAATAAAAAGGCTCAACTTATCTATATATTATGAAGTTTTATTTAGATTTGTTGTTTACTTTTTTGTAGTTCTCATATTGTGTTTGATTATTACTGTATTTTCCCATTTGGGAACATTAAAGTTGGATGGTTTGAAGGATAAAATGAAAGCTAATATGGATGATAAAGTAGTGGAATATCACATTGAGCCTCAATAAAAAGTGCTCCAACTCTCAAAGGATAACCTAAATTTGGTGCATAATTGAATGAAACAATAGGAAGATCAACATCACAGTGAAAGAAGTTGTGAATTAGTCACAGAAACAAGAACTCGACAACTACCAATTCGATCAATTTTAGAGTATATAGAAGCAAGTGGAAGAACTTACCTGTTGAAAATTTCACATGCGAGGATGAAAATTTTAAACAAAAGCATCTAGAAATAATCAAGAATTGAGGGTGTTATATCTCAAGAAATAATCCCTTGGCTGTGATAAGGAATCTGTGCTCAAGACATTTTTAAATATATGTCAAAAATTTAAGAAATCAAATGGTATTTGTTAAGCACCTTTGGAAATTAATTATTTATAACCCTAAATGATCCGATATAATGAAATATTTCACAATGCCATTATCTGCTGATAGTACTTGAAATGGAAGGAATGAAATGGAATGGAAACTTAAAATGATATGATGTATAATAGAATCTATCATTATAAATCTCAGAAAGAAATTTATAGAGAGAAATTAGTTGGAGTGAAGGAGCGCACATTAAGGACATTTAACTCTTACTTACAAACTGTAATAAGAGACCCGCAACTACATTACTTCATGTCATTCATCGAAGAATAAACACATGATTAAATTGGAAAAATGCATCAACATCAACAGGTGCAAGAAACTTGATCTTCTTTCATTAATTTTCAGAAAATTCAGTACAAAATTGCGGTCCTCCAAAGGTCTAAAACTCGGAACCCCATTCTCTATTCTGAATTCCCTTAAATACATAATAAAAGCAGTTTGTAACTGCTCAAAATTCTTAGAACTGTATAAACTACTTCTTGTGTTAATAACTACTTTAATTACAATTCGAGGGAAAAATCATCCTCATTACAATAAGAAAGAAAAAATAAAGAGATAAAAATCAACATCACGAAGTTAAGTCTTTGGGATTGCTGATGAAATGTTTGTTGCATATGTATTGGCTGCTGATGCATTTTCAGACAAGTTGGCCATCCAAGTTCTACATGCTTTACGTATTTGAATGTTGGCATTTAATTTGACTCTTAATACATCAAATAGATTAATGAAGGAGGATCAAATTTTCAATATATGACTATAGAGATAATGAATATGAATGGTGGGTTCCATTGTCATGTCCACACATAAATTCCCAAAAACCATAAACCACTTGTGGAGGCACCTTTGGTGGTTTCCAGAAATTAATAGAGTGATGCCGCATTAAATATCAATCGTCGATCTGTGAACAATGGTTTAGATCAAACCACTTTACAGGGGCACTCTCTCTCATAAGTTCCGAGCAGATTGTAATGTCACAAAACCATAGGATCTAGGCCGGATGATCCAAGTCATTGATTTATGTTGAACAATAACTTGTTTTCTTGAGGCGTACTACTTTCATATTATATGTTTTTGCTTCCCATTCTTGAGATTGTCATTATCTCCTACATGTACACTTATACCCACCAAGCCTTCGTTGAAAAAAAAAAACAATCTTATTCATCCAGATCTCCAATGGTTCTACATAGACCAATCTCTTATCTTCTACTGGGGAAATTGTCAGGTGAATCATCATCACCCTGTAAGCTGCCACTTGATGTATCTTATACTTGGGTTGTATACTGCAAATTCCAAAGCACATCTTCCACTGAAGGATGAGATGTAGGATTTTTTGAAAGAAATTTGCAAGTGATTTATATCACTGTCGCCAGGGATTCATGAGCGCTAGTACTTAAAATAATAGGATCAACAATCTGCCTTCTATTTTTCTCATCATTAAATACATTCAATAGTTCTCAGATTATGTCTGTTTCTTGGTTCCGTATAGAAATTGATCTTCCAACAATTTTTTCCTCTGAAATTAGACCAAAGTTATAAATTTCGCCTTTATCAATAAATTTTCTCCTCCTTGAATATTCTGGTTCTTTTTTTTGCACAAGATTATGCCTTTCAATTTTTGTCCCAAATTCATCCATATCTTCTGCAGGCATAGGTAAATTATAACCATTCAAATTTGAAACAAAAATAGTACATTAGTGATTTTCAAATTATTATGGAAGATACCAAGTACCACCCCTATATGTAAGAAAAGAATGCCCCTGGCCATTCCAATCGTTGCAGCTAGTCCTTCTAGCTAGGTTGATACTTCTCTAGTCATTCATCCAGAGAGATTTCTTCACAATGTTATATTACATACATATTCAAAGATGAGAAAAATCCTTTTTACAGTTGAACCATCTTCGTAATAATCAATGTAGTGTCCGAGAAGACTGACTAAGTGGTGATGTCGTAGCTTTGAAAGTAGATTCAAGTGAGGTTTCAAATTTTAAATGGCATATCTCCATTCAAACTCCAAACACCTTATCACAACCAAAGTTCCATCCTCAAGCTTACCCCTGTATATATTTTTGTGGAACTGATGATATCTCTTAAACTGCTCCATGTTTTTGGAAAATTCTCGTGATGAAAACAATTAGAGATTTTCTATACAAAACCCAGATCACGAAATTTAAAAAAAAAATTATGTTTTTCCACAATAAGAAATCGAAATTGATGGCCTATGAGTTCTTGTGATTTCTGTGTATGCAATTTTATGTCCTTGATTAAATTTTTTTGAAGAGAGTTTGAATATTTTAGCCTTGCAAAACTATGCTACAATAGAGGGAAACACTTGTTTGAAGGAGAGGGTCATGTTAGGTCCCTATAATACTAGTGTATCCCCTTATTATTGTTAGTGTATACCCCTTATTTTTATTTTTGCACCCCTGTAGCCCCCATATTGTTATTATTGTGACCCATAAAATCCACTATTGTTATTGTTGTGCCCTTACATTATTACTGTTAGGTCAACTAGGACTATATTGCGACCCCATGGACTCCTATATATAGAAAGGAGGTTTTGTCATTTGTATCATCCAATAATTGTTCATTTATGTAAGGTAAAGGAGGTTTCTCCCTTGAAGTGGCTGATTTCTAAGGCGTTGATATCTCTTTTCTTCTACTTTTCGAGTTGGTTTCATAACACAGGCACACCACCATCCATGAAGCCTAAGAGACAAATCCTCAGGTAGTCGCCCCAGAATAAAAAACTTGGAGGAAAAGTGGATTCAGGGAACTCAAGATTAGTAGAAAAGGCCATGGAGATAGAATTAGATGACAACAAAGTAGAAGAAATACCAGAAGAGATTGATGTTGAGGAGGTTAAGCCTATCTCTAGGCTGCCGCCATATATTCGACCCTAGAATTCACAGGCTAAGAAGCCAGTGAAATACCCTCATGCTTGTTTACACCATGGATTCATATGAGGTTTCAGTGGAAGGAGAGTTACTGGCCAAGGTGCCACAGCTCAGAATGGAAGATTGGGATTTTAATGATCAGAGAAAATACCCACTATTTGCACCCAGTATATATCTACACCATAAAGGAGGAATAATGCGATTGGAGCCAATGAAATGGGTGAGGGTATCAAGGAGACTGAGATCCTCAATATGTTATATTTACCACACTTTGAGTGCAGTACTATCAACACTATTTGTGTGCGCCGATTGCTGACCTTAGTGCATGATGAATATTTGTGGTTGGGGAAGAATATCCCCATTATTGAGATGATCATAAGTAGAATTAAAATCCTTTATTTCCTTGGGCCAGACCCCGTGGAGGCATTTGTGGAAAAATCCAATAGTCAGCAGCTCATGGATAAGATGAAGAATGACTATGATCTGACCAAGGGAACCTGGGGTTATTTAATTAACTCCATTTTGAATCGAATTGTACAGTTTTCCATGCACATTCTCATGGGAAATATTATGAGGAAAATATGCGGAGAGGAGGCTTCTATGCCTATCATAGCATTAGCTTCAGAGTGCACCAAGGGCATAGTTTATAACTAGGTAGGATACTTACGTGCTGAATTCCTCGCTTATTGTAAAGCAGCCCAAGAAGAAGGAAAGTAGTTCCACTATGCTTTGCTTCTACTTCTGATTGCATTGATGGAGTGGAGAGAGCCTGAGGAGTTGCAGTTCAACACCACAGATCATAATCTATGTGAAGCAACCTGATATGCTTCATTGTGGCATTCGACATAGCCATCGAGGGTTATGGCTAGTAATTATTTTTGGGTAAGATTTGAGATGAGATTCTAGACAATGACTAACCAAAATCCTCGATTATCACCAAGAATTGTGGAGCAATATCGACAAGTAGTGGAGTTCAAAGCAGACTTCCATAATATACACATCTAGATGAAGAAGGAACTCGTTGGGTTCTGGTACAAGTTGTCGTACCTAGTCGAGGAAGAAGATGTGGAGGCCATAATCATCCACTGGCTGAGTGATTGAATGACTCTGCTCCTTGAAAGCACAGAGCAGGCAGGGACAAGTGGGGTGAATCCAACTAAGCTTATGAAAAATAAGGACATGGAGGTCACATACGTGACTGATAAAGAACCTGATACGAAGATTATGGACACAGGAGGAGATGATATTCTTGGTGGTGATCTCGGAACATGTCTAGATTTCCCCTTTACCACCAAGCAAAGATAGCCACATAAGGGTGGAATGCAAAAGAATTTGAAGTTTGATAAGTCTTCTATCCCACAAGAAATGGTCCTTATTGAAGGGGACCTTGATGAAATTGTGGATACCGTGAAGCAGGCCATTAAGCACTTAAGTGGAAGTATTGAAGAACAATATAAGAAAGTGATGGAAGATGTTCACAAGGGATTTCAACACTTTTAGGTATAAGCGAGCATTGTTCAGGCAACCGTGAGCAAATTGCAAGTGAGCATGGTTCAACCAAGCAGAGCACAGGCTGGTACAAGCACAATTGCACATGAGTTGGCGCTAACATCTGATACCCATGAGGTGTGGCACACTAAATTTGGACACGACGAGGTCGCTTAGGTAGGTGGCCCATTGGTGGAATACAAATTCTAACCTCGTTGTGATTCCATTTCAGGCTTTGAATGAAATCCACCATGGCATTGACGAGGAACTAAAGATCAGATAACAACGGGCCCTCCTAATCATTCAAGATGTTACAAAGGAATGAAAAATCATGGCTGAGGAAAAGCAGCTTTTTGTCCAAGAGTGTGCGGCTGAGGAAGCAAAACAACATAAGCTGGAGGAGACTATCTCTAAAGTGTGCAACGTGCTGCCCTAGCTCCAAATTCAGGATGCAGCTACCCCATAAGAGAAAGTGGCCAAGCTTGGGACCGTAGTTAAGGACTCTAAGGCCAAGGTTGACGACAAGCGATTGGAAATGCAAATGAAGATAGTTGAGATGCAGATGCATTAGGGTGATTTTGAGGTATAAAATGGGCCTCCTAAGGAAATTATAAAATAATAGTGGAAATAATAAAATAATATTAGATTACGTCATCAAATTTCAGAGGGAAAAAATATTAAAAAAACTACTTTTTCAACTCGTATTTTCAACTTATCTCCCTATGGGTTTACTCAAATTTCAAGAGGGAACACTCATTGGATGCATAATTTGATTCCTCATCCAATGAGTACCCATGTTTCATACTTTTGATGGACCCTAATACACAAAAAATGAGAAATACATGAAAAACATGATTGCAATCACGCTTTCTCATGTATTTCCCATTTTTCGTGTAGTTGGTTCCATAAAAAATATGCAACATGGGTACTTCTTGGATGAGGAATTAAATTTTTCATCCAACGAGTACTCCTACTCGAAATTTGAGTAAAAACTTAGGAAGATAAGTTGAAAATACAAGTTGAAAAAGTAGTTTTATTATTTTATTATTTTTTAATCTTTTTACCTTTTTTACCCCAAAAATAGTGAATCATCCCCCATGGTTGAGATCATCATCTTGAATCCTATTGGTTCTTATAAATTTTATTTTGGCTGTACATTTTTCTTAGGAGGCCCATTTTAGACCTCAAAAGTTCTCTAATGCAATTGCAACCTGCCACTCTGCCAGAAGTCCAGGAGCAACGTGAAAAAAAACTAAAAGCTACATCAAAAGATGTTGAATCTTGCATACATGAGTGTGCACATGTATTTTGGGAAGTTATTGATTTATGGGCCTCAATACAGGAGGACCCCTAGGTGAAAAAATATATGCCGAAGCGCACAAGAAACTGGAACAAATGGATCATATTAAGGTCACTGCTAAGACCTTAACACCAATATAGTGACTTACCCATCTAAAAGAGGGAAAATTATTATAGGAAAAGGTTGATGAGCTGCGCAGGAAGGAACAACTACTTACAGATCAACTGAAACCATGGGAGGCTGAGCCCAGACAACTCTCCCAAACTTTTGAAAAGAGGCTAAAGGAACTACACATGACACAGAGAGGATTGAAGCAAAAGGCAACTAAGAAGGTTACAGAGACACTTCTCAGAGAGATTAAGGAGTTTTAAAAGTAGTGCACCGAAGCAGTTCCCCTGTTGAAGGATGCCTTGAGACGCATCAAAACAAAGATAGATGGCACACCAGCTTTGTGACTTGGGATGAGTCACAATTTTTTGGTGGGGCCTGTTGGAGATGGGATCCCCTCGAAGAAAGTAGTAAGGAAAGACTTTGCAGATCGAGGAGAAGAGCATGCAACACAAAGTCTAGATTGAGTCATACGGGCTTTGGGGTGGGTCAAAGCCCTTTATTATGTAATGGGATGAGATATTTTGTGAACGTTGGACTCTGCCAATGGTTTTGGACCATGGTATTGTAAATTCTAAACCTATATAAGGAGTCTAGATAGAAGTCACAGAGATAGAAGTAAGATGTAAAAAATAAGGCAAGTAAGATTGATGTTAGATCTTATGAGATGCATTTGGATGTAATATTTTTTTGAGTCTGTGTTTTGGGTTAGTGGAAAAGGGTCTTGTAGCTATGTGTGCAAAGGCCTTAGAAGTCTGCATCTATGTGCACAGACCCCTGTAGTTGTGTCAACATGCTACAACTGAATGTATGAGAAACATCTAGCTATTAATGAAAGAATTGTTGAGAATATCTGAGTTAAATTGATGTGTTTTATTTTTTATTACTTTTTATACTGAATAACGATTTTTGATCTGTAATTTAATAACGCAGTATTTTTTATGTTTATTTACATTATTTAGTAAGATTGCTCAGTCTATAGTAAGTTCAATAGATGTGTTTAACCATGCTTATAGTATTTATATATATGATCTGCGAAGAGTTGATAAGAAGGAAAATACCTAAAGCCACCATCCCCTATCCCTCTGGGTGTAGAAACATGGTTATAGCATCCCCCTATATTGGCTCGGGTGATACTTCGGTCTGCACAAGTAGATCATTGAGGAAAGCACCAGTAATAGTGGGTTTTGTTGGACTGTGTAGTCACTTTGAACCTGGGTCTAGGCCCCATCAAGCCAACATCTTCTCAACCTAAACGAATGCACTATTTTAGGTACCCAAATTTATTTTATGTTAACTTATATGCTTGTCCTAAATCTGGTCATAAAGCTATTGGTTGTAAATTCAACAAAGTTGAAAGAGATGCAAAATATAGATCTAGAAAAAAAATTACTACAGAAAGGAACTCATCCTCTCCTCTTATGAATGATATTGAGTGTTATATTTTCCACAACCATGGGCATAAAGCTATGATTTTTAGAGTAAATTTTTTAATCCAATAGACAACAAAATTATGAACAATGGACCCATCAGAATAATGTGCAGAAATGGAAACAAGAAATAAAGCAGACTCAGGAATGTAGTGTTGGCTTGTATCCTCATGATCAGGAGGAAAAGTGGTATGTTGAAAGTAGATGTTCCAAGTGTTAGCACTCAAAATATTTATCTTTCCTGTGGGAGAAAATTCTCCAAGGTAAATGTTTCACTCCAACTTGTAGATTGAAGGCTAGATGCTTCACTCTAGAGAGGGATCTCTCTAACGTTTACAATTTGGCTAGATCTTTAGACAGGTTGTGTTGATGTAGTATCTTTTTGGGATTGAAATAAATATATCATTGGATGATGGAGTCAAAGAGCTATGGTTTAGATGGGTTTAGCAAGATAACTGGTTGTTTTATCGGGATTGATAAAGGAAAGGTGGATAGTAGATCCTATACATTTTCCATTTGTTGTAGATGGATGAAGAAATATAAGGATAGTACACTATAGTAGGGCATATACAATGAATCCTATGGTAGATTTAGAGGATAAAAATGGCAACCTTTGAAAAAAAACTTAACTCAGAGCATCAAAACAGAGATGAATTCTGAATCAATTAACATTCTCCAAACATTCAAAAGGAGTACATATATGAGATTATTAAAGGAGAAACTGGAAAAACATAGAGAACATACACACTAAAAGCAACTATCACATGGATATTTATATCACTAGTCATAATCTAATGATATTGGAAAATGAAATGAATAAAGCATTCAAAAGCACATGGACATTAGTTATATCTTTCAGAAAAACCAACCCTTTCTTAATATTATTGATAATTATATAGAAAACACAATAGATATAAGATCCTTGAAGTATGGTTGCAATAAGTGAAAAATATTTACAAATATTTGACAGTTTAATTGACAAAAATTACAACAACCCTATCATCTTAGCTACTCGGATCCTTAATCTTGTACATAATCGTTGGTCAAAACAAATTACAAGGCTAATATACACTCCTTTTGCTAGTATCCAAGAAAAATAGTGAGGTATCTATTGCAAGATAAGATATGTAATGGTCTTCTGATTTATAGGCTTGATCTCTTGAGTTAAACTCATGTTCACTCCTTGTAGCCAACTAATGCATGAACCTGGAAATGATGCCAAAACATTGAAACTTTCTGCTTTCTTCGCTGCTTGATTTCCTAATGTTGAATCATACCCCTTTAGCCACAAAAATATATGATATTTGACTAAGGTATACTCAAAATAAATTACTGCTTTATGACTAACGATGAGTAAACCAAAATGTTAAATATCCATTAGGGTTTGGTGCAACAAAATTAGGGTTTTCCTGTAATAAGACTAGGGTTTATGCTATACTCTTCCCCTGAAGTCAATTGCTCAGATTTCTACGTCTTCTATAACTCAAGCAAGGATGTACAACTTTTTTTGACTACTTTTCATGCTTTTGGTAAGATTTTGTGGACATTGATCAATTTTTAGGGTTTTCCTTTCTTCTTCTCAATATACTCTGTTTTCCTCTGTCTTTTTCTGCTCTTTGAAGTCTGCTCTGTTTTTTCTTCTTCATCAAGGATGATAACTACTTCTCTGATCATAGGGTTCATCTTTTATTTAAATTTAACCTCAATTTATTAGTAGGGAGAGTGTGTAGTCTTTTTCCCTGAACCCTAATATTCGTCTCATATTCCTCATCCTTTGTTTCAATTTTCTGTTTTCCCTTTTTACTTTTTTAGTTTTCTATTTTGTTTCTTCCTCCTCTACTATAATTCTCTACTAACTTCTAGTTCTCCCTTCATAAACTTCAATGCTATTGCATTTTCACAGGGACCTCCTCATGTTTTTCAACCTGATACTGGCTAGATTCTCCTTTAGTTTCATGAGCTACAACTTGAGAAGGAACTATGTTTTAACTTCTCTTTGACCTTCTATGTACTGGTGGGTTTGTGTTCTTTTGCCTCATTTGCATCAATCACTCTACTTTATTATTCAACTCATGAGTATATAAAATCTTAATTAGAACATAATGAAAAATTTCATGGGTATGTAGGTCAGGTATTTTCCTTGCCTTAGTACACATTTTCAACAAATTTCAATGTAGGAAAATGGAAAATGCATTTCCTAAAACCTTATAAGTGGAAAATAAACCTCATGGGATATAAGTGTTGAGCCATGAAAAAGGTACGTTTTACCCTCATAATTAGCTTGATTTATTACTAACATTCATGTGTTTACCTTCAATTTGGGATTAAATATGGAAAGAATTAATTGTAAACAAAGGGTAAAACTAATTATCAACAAATTATGTAATTATGGGTAGAAAGGCTAACTTTCATTTTTTTATGTGCAATAAATATTAACCAATTAACCATTGTTAAAATGATTGAAAAATATAGGCCAAGAAAATGAAAACATCTCGTTCTTCTCATGCAAACCAGTGACAAATGAGGAGGATCTCGCTTATTCTATAACGCAAACTGTTAGACAATTGTGAAATCCTCAAGATCTCCTGATCCTGAGGATTTGTTGTTATCCATTCTATATTTCTGTAGGATATAAAAGATCAATAGATGGAATAGAACGAGAGTTGTTGATCCGTATGCTATAATTGTATTTTATTTACATTCCTTCATAACAGAAGCTTTCGTGCTCAGGGATTTTGTATCCTGACTATTAAACATAATGAAAGAGATATTGGTTTTTATATAATCGTATTCTGAAGATCATATGGCAGACACTTCTGGAGGTTCTGGGCCCAGTCACCAGGAGCTCTACTATTGTCTTGTGTTATATTATTATTTTCCTATTTTGAAATTAATCATTCTTGTATTTTATATAGTTGTAATTGATTTGAATTTCATCAGCATTGAGTGGTTTTCATCTATTGATTTAAAGTCTTAATCGCTTTCATTTTCCTCATGAATGTTACTTATTTCATTTAGTAGAGTTATTTGAATAATTCCATTCTTCGTCATTCTGAGTGATCTTGTTGGTTTACCAGTCATTGAGAATTTCAATTGTAGAATGTGACTGCGTTACTTTTTGTTCAATTACTGTAGTATTCCTTTTCTGATTGAATAAATTGTTCTAGATGTTAATCAGTAATTTTGGTTAATTGTGAATTCCTTTAAGCTTTGCATTTCAATTTTATTCCATAGAAAATATTATAATTAAGCTGAGTTAATTGGTTGAGTTATTTAATGATTTCTTTTAGAATTTCTTTGATTGAACTTCAAGAATTATATTTTACTTCTGTAACGATTTCAATTTATTAACCTCTAACTTCACTTGCATAAACTATGTTGAACACTCTTGAAATAAACAGACTTACCCTAGGTTGATGATTAATGTAGGCATTTATATTGATTTTAAATAAACATCTTAGTGAGTCAACATTTTGGCATCATTGCTGCGAAGAGTGTTTAAAAGTGATGTTTTTATTTTTCTTTTGTTTAAGAAGATTTGGGTATTAAACATGGAAGGTAAGAACCTGCGTACCAGTAAGAAAAATGCTTTCCCATTGTCCCGCTTTCCAGCAAAAATATAGAGGTTGAATAGAAGTATTTTTTTTATGAATGACTAGAAAGAAAAAGATAGTAACAAGTCTGAAACCCCCAACCAAATCCACAAAACCCAAGGGATCAGTGACCCTTGGAAGAACAACATCTATAGATGAAGTTATAAGAAAAGTTGAATCTTAGGTATCTGTAGGACCTAAAACCATTTCTAAAATAGGTCCTACTATAATCCCTCAGGCAGTAGGCTCACCATATGCATCTTACGCCGGGATCCATAGTGAAACAAAAGGGTTATAAAAAATATTTTAAATCACATAACATATAAATCCCGACCCTTCACAAGAGGGAAATTCTTGCAACTTGCAAGAAGGAGAGGGAGAAACTAGTGGTGTTGTGGAAACAAGTTTAAAATCTTTAGAGCCTAGATATCCTAAAATATTGGTTGAAGAAGAAATTCCCGGCATCCCAAACTGTGGTAGTACTATAAGACCTTTTCCAAATATGACTTCTAGTCCAGCTCGAATTAGTCTCCCAGACCAAGAAATCCCTGAACGTTATTGGCACATATTTTATCAGATGGAGCACAATCAACCCTAGGGAAAAACATCAACATTGGAATACCCCATTAATGACCCAGTTTATAATGCCCCTATGAAAGCTATTCCATTACAAAACATCCCCACTTTCCATGGATTGACTTCTGAAGATCCAGATGTGTTCTTATTTGAATTTGATGTTTTCTCTAGGGGGTACGATTACACCACTGAACCTTAGAAATTGAAACTGTTTCCCTCTACATTAGAGGGGGTATTTGTGTTGGTTTATGGGGCTTGGTGGAGGAACCATTAATAATTTGGAAAAAAAGGAAAAACCCCTTCCTTTCTAAATATAAAGACTATTGCAGGACTAGAGAATTAAAATAACAAATCTTAAACATGACTGCAAAAGATAATGAGCCATTAGAAGAATATGTTGAACAATTTCAATACAATTTGGAAAGGTCCCTTTATATTGCATTATCTAAATATGTATTAAACTTAACGATGATAAAAGGAATGAAATATGAATGGATAGAAACATTAAATATAATGGGGAAAGGAGAAATCTATCAGGAAAGTTATGATGATATTATTTCATTATGTGTGAGGTGCTCCAGAGGCAGCACTCGCATGAGACCAGTAGGACGAGATTCAACTACCAGAAAAAATAAAAATTCACGCGGTAGTGTAACACGAAAAAAAATCAACAATCTCTTATAAGACTTCAAGACTAATATCTTGGGTACCCTCACAATGCAATTAGACGTCCTGAAGACCAAGCAGAAGAAAGAATTAGTGGAACAAAACTTGGCTATATGTTTCCCACAATGTTGAAAGAAGCACAGCTAGCAAGAATGCCCATTAGACTTGGTCCAAAAATGTGCCATATATACTAAATACCATGCCATTAAACAGTGCCCATCACTACCAAGGTTGAAAGCACTCTTTAAAGAAGAAGAAGAAGAATCTAAACCAGTGGCAAGCCCGAACTACAAGTATGTCACAAGACCCATCTCAGTTCTTTCCTTCTTTGTAATTTAATCAATGAAAAAACCCTCGGACAACATGGAAAAATAAACCACCTTTTTCTACTTGGCCATCCCAACCATTCTACATGCCTCCTTGGCCAACTTAATCCTTTCCAGGAAGCGGTTGGCCAAATTCTTCTTTCTCTCCTCCATTTTGGTAGAACAATCCATATTCATCCTAGTGCCCTGCCTCTACCTCAAAAAATCCCAATTGGTCCCAAAATTGGCAATGACATTTGGGAATAACCAATTCACCAATGGGAATGGGTCCTCAACCTCGACCCACATCACCAGCTCCATATATGTTACTACATAATTCTCATCCTCTAATATTCCCTCAACTTCCATCTCAACCGAACCCAAATCCCAATGATAGACCGGTGCATTTGATCCAAATCATTGGAAATATAGACCTCAAAATTGAGCAAAAGGAATGCAGTGAACTTAGGCTGAGATTTGGACGCGTTATTAGCCCTGGTGAAATTGTAAAACTACAACAAGACAAATTATAACCCCCAACTGAAAATAATCCATCAGCTATGATCAACACAGAAATAAGACACAGAGAAGATACAAGTGAACAAGAAGACTCTGTGAAACTTAGCAATACCTCTCCCTCGATCCCCGAAAGATCAATGATACCTAAACCAATTATTTATCCAGATTTTGGCCTTTTGGGGGAACTTAAAAATATTTCTATTAAAATTCCTCTCCTCCAGGCCATTCAAGACATCCCTATCTATGCTAAGACAATTAAAGAAGTATGTACCAAAGAACCTATGAGGAAAACAAAAGCTTCGCCAACTGTCCATGTCGTAGGAACCTTGTCTAATCTATTATTGGGTAGGGAGACACCTATAAAGTATGAAGGTCTAGGGAGTCCTATAATTACAATCCAAATATATGGCCGCTCTTTTCTAAACACACTAGTCAACTTGGGTGCAACCATTAATATTTTGACTGCGGAAACCTGTAATACTCTTCACATCACTGCTTTAAAACCAACCTCCACCTTCCTGGAACTCGATGAACGATCAATTTTTAAACCAGAAGAAAATTTACAAGACATCATGGTTTTTTTTACTCATGGGAGTACCCAATAGATTTTCTAGTCATCAATCCAAAAATTCGAATAGATGAACATCCCTTGATTTTTGGTTGACCTTGGCTGGCAACAACCGATGCTTACATAGGCTTTCGTACAAGGAGTATGACCATTTCTAAGGGGGATGTTGTAAAAAACCTTGTTCTCTACCCTCATACCAAACCAAGTCTTCCCATCATAAATATTCACAAACATCCACCAACATACCTAGAAGAAAATATCCATTCACCACTCACAGTAGCAAAAGCACTTGAATTCAAAAATCAGATTGAAGACGACATAATTAACAATTTTATTAATCAACCAGCTGCTACAGAAAATGCAAAATGAAAAATGTTAAGAAAAAATCTTGAAAATGAGGCACATGAATATCCTTTAAAAGACAACGATGACCATCACATACCCACAACTGTCATTCATAACAGTAGACCTGTTGAAATTAAACGAGGAAAAAATTTAAACATCAATGAAAATTTGAACGACGAACAACAACATAAGCTCATTAAATTTTTACAAAAATACAAGGGATATTTTTCTTGGGATTATTCAGACATGAAGGGCATAGATCCCCAACTGTGTACCCATCACATTTACACTAAAAAATTTGTTTGTCCCATCAGGAAACCTCAACGTAGAATGAACCTACACCTTAAATATATCGTGAAGGAGGAATTACAAAAGTTTCTAGATGTGAACTTTATTTTCCTATTTCAAATAGTAAATGGGTCTCTCCGCTGGTGGTTTTCCCTAAGAAAAATGGCAAGTGGCAGATTTGTGTGGATTATAGAGAATTTAACAAAGCTGCGCAGAAGGACCACTTCCCTCTTCCATTTATTGATCAAGTCCTTGATACATTGGTAGGGAAACGATTATTTTCCTTCCGTGATGGCTTCAACGACTATAATCAGATTCAAATTTCCCCTAAAGACCAGGAAAAAACCACGTTCACCTGCCCATGGGGTAAGCTTGCTTACAGAGTGTTACCCTTCAGATTATGTAACGCTCCAACTACATTCCAGAGGGCCATACTCAACATCTTTGTCGATCTAATCAATCAAGGACTTGAGGTTTATATGGATGATTTCACCCCATATGGGGATGATTTTGAACAAGCACTGCAAACATTGGAAAAATTGTTGGAATGATGTATCACCAATAGGTTATGTTTGAGTAATGAAAAGTGTCACATGATGATGACGGAAGGCATGATCCTAGGACACTATATCTCTGCGGTTGGAATACAAGTAGATCCAACAAATATAGAGGTAATTATATTACAATCCACACCTTGTACTTAGACATAGGTATGTAGTTTCCTTGAATATGCAGGATATTATCGTAGGTTCATAAAAAAATTTCACAAATTGCTGCGCCTCTGAATGATTTAACTGCAAATGTTTAATTTAAATGGTCTGATAAGTGTGACACTTCTTTTACAGATTTAAAGAAATTAGTATCGACTGCACCATTATTTTGTGGACCCAATTGGGAAATACCATTTCATATTTCTTCAGATGCATCAGACACAATGATTGGAGTTTTTCTCGGTCAAGAAGAAGATAGAAAGCCCTACACTATTTATTATATCAGCAAAAATCTCACCCCTGCTGAATTAAATTACACAGTAATAGAAAAAGAATTCCTAGAAATCATATATGCCATAAATAAATTCAGACATTACATAACTGGCTATCAAGTATTTCTGTATACTGATCATTCTTCCATTATGTATTTAGCTAATAAACCAATTACAAATGGGAGAGTGACTCAGTGGTTATTAATTTTGTAGGAATTCGATATCACTATTAAAGACTATCCAGGAAAGGAGAACCTAGTCATAGATTTTTTGTCTTGGGTCCCAAAAATAAATGATCCACTAGTAGTGGAGGACTGTATTAACACATGTTTGTTGTAATAGTGAAAGCACCATGGAATGCGGATGTGGAAAATTATCTCATAGTAGGAAAACTACCCAGGAATTTAACAACAAAATAAAGGAAGCTAATTGTCCAATGCAGCGACCGCTTTTCTTGGATTGGTGGATATCTCTTCCACTCAGGAGCTGATATGCACATACAAAGATGCATCTGGGAAGATGAAATTTTTGACATCCTAAGGGCTTGTTGTGATGAACCTTGTGGTGAACTCTTCACAGACCACAGAACTGGGTATAAATTATTACAAATGGGCTTTTATTGGCCCACTATTTTTGAGGGTGCTAAGAAATATGTGCAGGCATGCGATAGCTACCAAGTAATGGGACACCCTGGTCAATCTGATGAAATGCCCCTACAACCACAATTGGTGATAGAACTTTTTGAACGGCAGGCATTAGATTTTGTTGGTCTATTCAATCCACCCTCAAACCAGAAAGCTTACATACTGGTTGCCATAGACTATGTAACAAAATGGATTGAAACAATAGCATTGCCAAGAGCTATAGGAGAAACTATTATTAATTTTATTTTTGAGATATTTGTGCAGTATGGTTTACACAGGGAAGTGATAATGGATAGGGAGGCGCAATTCATAGGACATAAGATCACAACAACTCTACGGAACCAACAAACCATGGATATAATCACTTTTTCATATCACCCGTAAGCGAACGGGCAGGTCGAAAGTACCAATAAAGTCATTGAATAAATTCTCACTAAAACGATCTCGACACATCGGCAGGACTGGGCTACTAGAATTCCAGAGGCCTTATGGGCTTACCGCACAACTTGGTGAAATACTACTAGATATTTTCTGTACCAACTAGTATTCAGAAAATAACCAATTTTCCCCATCGAATTTGAAATAAAGGCTCTCAGAACAGTGCATGAAGTGGGACTAGACTTGATGGAGGCTCAAATTAAAGGACTTCAACAAATAAACAAATTATATGAAGCCCGGTTACATGCTTTACAACGTACCACAATCGTTCATCAGCAAATGACTAAGTGGCATGACAACCTTATGAAGAAGAAGACGTTTTAGGAAGGAGACTAGGAACTTCTCTAGAACTCAAAATTTGAAGACTTCCCAGGTAAAATACAAACAAGGTGGCTCAGCCCATATGAAATTCAATAAGTGCATAACAATGGCACTCTCACTTTTACCACCATAGATGGGTCCTTCTCTTCCTTCTGAGTAAATGGACATTGGGTATGTCTTTATCATAAACCATTCATAAAGGATTATTTTTGCCAGTAGGTACGTGACAACCCCACCTTGCAAATTCTAGCTATAGGGAGTAATGAACCTATTAGGACCCTATAATATAGGTATCTGTTCTCCAGTTATTAATTTTGGAATGGTTTTGATCATACTGAAAATGTTTTGATTATAGGGTGCTCAACAACAAGGGTTTAATGGATCGCCAAATGCCTCAAATCACATAGTCATTTATTTGATGTGTTTTCACCTGAAGGGTTGGATTTATAATGCATTCACATATATTTATGTAATCCCTAAATTGGTTGAATTAAGTGCTTTAATGAACTTGGATATGTTTTAATTTTAGCAGGAACTTTAGCTTTAGGTAGCTAAAGAGTCGAAATTTTATAACTGTTAGCTACCGAAAGTTAAAGCTTTCAGTAGCTAAAAGTGCTTCCCTGCACCTATTTCTAGCTGTCATAAATACCAAAAAAATTTAGGGCCTTGAGAGTCATATCACCACCATACCATTCATGGCACATAGGTCATCATGAAAAATTAAGCTGCTAGAACCACACCAAGCTATCATTTCACCCGATTTTCACAAAGATCATAAATCGTTCATATCTCCATATCACGCAATCATAACTCAAGTAGTGCCAAACCGTTACAATTGAATCCAGAAAACGGTCACGATCCCTCCCTCACATTTTAAATTAGTCTAAAACTAGTCTGTTTGTTTTAAAAGTCACCCACAGATGCCCAAAATATCCGAGTCTACATTAGTTTCTTGGTGTTCCATGTTCTCGTCTTCTTCTATTCTGCCCTCGTTTTCACGTGCAATTAGTGTCATCATCTATCTTCCACATACCCTAGCCACCTTGTGTTTTCCATTGTTTGTTTGAAAGCATTTACAGGACTTGATAAATAATATGTCAACTAGAGGTGCTATGTTGAGGAAAGAATTATGAGACACAACTTATCTTGAGGCACATCCTCAGGCATGTGAATTTTTCAAGAAGGTGGGTTGTTACAGGCTTTTCCAGAAGTTCCAGGGATATCACCAAGGTATCATAGAAGCCTTTGAAAAGAGTTTTGATGGATGTAAGGTGTAGCTTGGATCCATGACAATGAAAATTTATGAGGCCAGTGTGGCAGCATCCACAAATATTCCAGGTGAAGGAGAGAGGTGGTTTAAAACCACCTCCATCAAAGAAGAGGATTTTAGGTTTTCTCTCAAAGAAGAGAATCAAAACATGAAATGGAAAAAGGAAATCCCTAGGAGTTATTTGCAAGAGCAGTGACAAACATTTTTGAAAATGATCCAGGTCTACATTACTTGTGAAGGGAGATATTAGAGGACCATGATCTATCATTTCAGGTTACTCCTCCACTTCACAGGTAAGAAGCCTTTAAACATGCCTTTTTATCTTCTTAAAAGCCTCACCAAACTAGCTTCTAAAATCCAAGATAAAATCTAGATAGATAACAATGGCCTATTCCACCATAGATTAACAAGTTGATAGTGCTAGAAGAGCTTAATAGGAGAAACAAAACATCGAATTATTTACTATTTTGGGTAGAGTTTGAACAAGAAATGTTGCCAAAGAAGGGAGGAACTCCCTCACATGATTTTTCTTCCCCAAAAACCAACAAGAGAAAAAGGAGGGCATTGTCTCTTATGCAAGCTGTCACCAAAGCTTCTCCCTCAATATCTAAAAAATCAAAGAAAAGGATAGAGTTTGGAAAGGAGACATAGGTTCAAGGTGAAACTATAGCGGCAGAGGTTCAAGAGGAAACTACAGAAACCAATGTTCTCAACCTACCATATTCAGATTTAGAATTTGAGACATTAGCCACAGAAAAGGAGGTAGAGCCATTAGCTGTAGGAATAGAACCAGAACCTTTAGTTGCATAAATGGGAGGAGGGCCATCAGTTGCAGAAACAAAAACCCATGGAGAAGTTGCAACATCATCACAAAAGAAGGTCAGCATAAAACCTAAAATGCAGAAGCTGCATGAAAATGAGGAGTTAAATTTTTTGGAAAGACTCCTGAAGAAGAAGAATGAAACCCTTAAGCCATCATCTAGAAAAATCAGTTCTGCACTTGATCAAATTACCATTAAATATGAAATAGTAAAACACAAGAATAAGAGGCTTCTCTAGCATAATCTCAAGTTGCAAAATATGAACAAGGTTTTGAGGTTCAAACTTATTCACATGAAGCTAAAACCTCAAGCTCACCACACACTTGATGCCCTAGATCAAGATGCCCCTGAGTTCATTTGAGGTAGATGTAATGAAAGAAATAGGGTCGAAGGACAACTCAGTATTTTTGGTTAAATTCAGAAGAAAATACGATTTTTGTTACCTAAGGAGCATTTCAAACTTCCTAGTTAGCTACGAAAATCACGCCAAGATAATTGACAATTAAGCGTGGTCTGTTTGACCTCCTTAGCTACCGAAATTTTTGTTATGGACAGAAGACAACTAATCTCCTCAAATAAAGGCAAAACGACTCCTTCATGATCTCCAAAGCCTCCAAAGCGATATTCTAATTACAACTCATCCTCAACCTACTACTCACACCTTAGATAAAATCAGATTAAGCCTTAAAGATGATCAAAGAAAATCTAGTTTTGTTGGAATTTCATCATATTTTCCATATTAGTAGGTTGTAGTCAGCAAGCAGTATTGGTTTTTTTTTCCTTTTCAGTATTGGGGATCAAATATTTTGTAATAGATTAGGAGATAGGGCATGATTATAAAATAGATCAAATCTCTATTTTGGGTAGAACATAGATAGATATTTTCCAGAATTATCTAAAATAGTTAAAGCACAGATTCGATCATCCTGATCTATAAGATCTGAAATTTAATGGGGATAAGTTATAAATGATAGGATGTAATATGTGATAAGGGTTAGAGCTGAAGGGAAGTCTATCATAAATATGTTCAGCTAGCTGTAAGTGACTTTTTCTTGAATGAATGAAAGGACCTTGTTGTTTTCTAGATTCTTGTGTCATGTTTTAATGGTGAAGTTCTTCTTGATGAAATCTGATATTCTCTTTTTTCGCCATTTATCTATTTCACTATTGTTTATAAGAAAAAAAAATTAGGATTTGTCATTGGACACCGTGCTCAGGCTTTAAACAATATTTATGTTTTCTTCTAAAGTTTGAATGTAGAATTCGGATAAGCCCTACTTTGAATTTATATGGAATCATAATCTTTTCTTCTCTGCCACTCACAAATTATAAAGATCCACTCACATGAATATCTCGTCTGGTCACACATGATCTCATTCACTCATTCATTTAAAACTGCTTTGACCTTTTGATCCCATTAGCCCAACGGACCTCTTCTGTAGTCTCAACCATAAATTTCAAAAAGACTCTCTTCCCTCATAATTAGCCTAATATCAGAATCACTAAACAATTTTAAATCATACGGAGATATCTCTCTCTGATTCTAGGAGGGCTACATCCTAGGCTCGAAGCAGTTTTGATGTTGCCTTGGGGATTCAGTCTTCAACCTTAGAATTATGGAGCACTAACATAGTGGATACCATACTGGGAAACTAAAATGTAGTTTCAAGTTCCTTTGTAACAATTATCAAGTTCAAATCTGGTTGATGATGGTGGACAAACATCCAGACAAAAGGAGGTTGAAATCATCTACCTGGTCACTCTGCTGATTTCAGTTAATCTAAAGCCTCCACTGCTAGAAGAATCCAGAATTATTTTGAACTTATGGTGACTCCATTATCTGGTTGATTGGTTTTCAAGATGAATTAAATAATACAACGCAGGTATGCTCCTTTGGATAGACCAAATATTCTAGGTTTTCCAAACCCTATGCCAAACATTGATTGGTTAAAATATCTTCTAGTATTTAAAGATAAAAAAGGAGATGTTGTTGTTATACATTTGTTAAGGTTTCATATGCACAACTGTAGGTTTAAAATACAATTTCCTGAAGAATTTCTTATAAAAATGTTTGTGGTGAGTTTGGAGGAGAAGGCCAGATATTCGTATGAAGATTTACCAGCTGTCAGTGTAAGTTATTTAAAGTGTTTTCATGCTGTGTTTTTTGACAATTACAAAGAATATTATCCATCTTTGTCACTAGTCCAAGACTGCTATGATAATTTTCAAATTTTTATTGAATATTTTGAATATTATTATGATGATGATCAATTTATGAATTATTAAATACTATAATATTTAGAAGAAAGGCCTTTTGAAAAAGTAGAATTATTTCTTGAATTTTCTTCACATCAAGAAAAAATAAATGATGTGTTTTGTCTAGAGGTTCTTGAGGGTTCACCAGAAGAAAAAATTCTTGCAGTAGGAAGTCAAATGGATCAGCCAAACATGAAGGAAGAACTTCAGTTTCCTGAACCTAATAAAGTAGAAGACAACACCAAAAACATACAGTAGTCTGGTGATATGGAAGAAAGGTAGCAGAGCTTGATTATATTGATTCACAAGAGCATATTTAGCCAACAATGTTTTATTCAATGATTGAAGACCAAGATGGTTTGCCTAGTGAAGACCAAGAAGGTTTGCAAAATGAAGACCAATTAAATTATCTCCCTAAGTTTACAGACTTTGAAGAAAATCATAAAAGTTTTCAAGCATCAATTGCTTCATTAGATATTAATGAAGTAGCACAATTTATTGTTATAATTCATGATACTTTTCCCGAGATGATTGAGATTTACAACTCCCTTGCAAGATTCTGTATGAAAATAGGAATGATGAAGAGCACACAGAGCACTTGATTATAATGGAAAATGAGAAAAAACAAGTGTCTTCCTTGCCATTTGAAAACAATAAGTTTTAGCACAAAAGCAAAGCAGCAATGTGGGATGAGGTTTGTTTTTATGTTATAAAGAATTTAGAAAATCTCATGTTGCATGTTTACCTTGATCCTTTGAGAAATTTATTACAGTCATCAGTGAAGGAAGAATTCACTAGGTTGACCAACAGAGCTATTGAATCTAGTGGAAGAGTTGAGTTGCCATATATTAAAATCCATTTTTCTACCTATAGAAATGGAATGCCAATTTCAGTTAAGCACTAATTTTCTTGACTGGTTACATTGGAAGTTTGATTATTACTTGATATGGCAATCCTTTTATCAGGTTAGAGAATTTATGGTGCTAATAAGCTTGCAGGACAAGAATCTTTTATTTTTTAGATTCTATTTCTACATTTAGGTTTTCAAGATGAAGCAATGATTTTCAGATAGTTGGTAATGAATAGTGCAAGTGTAGTTTCAGTTAATATTTATAGGATGCTAATAAACTTGATGATAAAGCATATGGTTTTCAGTCACTGAATTTCATAACAGATCAAGATACATATCGTGGGATTAGCCCAATGGATAAGGCACTGAGTTATGAAACCGGGCATCTGGGATTCTTGACACCTCTTGTGGAGTTTCCATACCCAATTGGAGCCATTTTTAGGACCCTTAATATAGCTACATGTTCTCCAATTATTAATTTGGAAATGGTTTTGATCAGAGTGAAATTTGTTTCATTATTAGGTGCTCAGCAACAAGGGTTTAATGGATTTCCAAATGCGTCAAATCAAATTGTCATTTATTTGATGTGTTGTTACCTGAAGGGTTGGAATTATAATGCATTCACATATATTTGTGTAATCCCTAAAGTGGTTGAATTAAGTATTTTTATGAACTTGGATATGTTTTAATATTAGCAGGAAGTTTAGCTTTCGGTAGCTAAAGAGTCAAAATTTTATAACTGTTAGATACCGAAAGTTAAATATTTTGATAGCTAAAAGTGCTTACCTGCACCTATTGCTAGCTGCTAGAAATACCGAAAATATTTAAGGTTTTTATTGTCATGTCACCTTCATATCATTCATGGTACACAGGTCATCATGAAAATTTAAGCTTCCAGAACCGTGCCAAGCTATCATTTCACCCGATTTTCACAAAGATCATAACTCGTTCATATCTCCATATCATGTAATCATAACTCAAGTCATGCCAACCCATTTCAATTAAATACCAAAAATGGTCATGATGCCTCCCTTGTATTTTAAATTGGTTGATAGTCAGTCTGTTTGTTTTAAAAGTCACCCACAGATGCCCAAAATCTCCAAGTCTACATTAGTTTCTTGTTGTTCCATGTTCTCAGCTTCTTCTGTTCTGCCCTTGTTTTCACGTGAAGTTAGTGTCATCATATACCTTCCGCATACCCTAGCCACCCTATGATTTCGATAGTTTTTTTTTAAATGTTTACAAAACTTGATAAATAATATGTCAACTGGAGGTGCTTTGTTGAGGAAATAATTACAAGACATGGCTTATCTTGACGCACCTCCGGCATGTGAATTTTTCAAGCAGGTGGGTTATTATAGTTTTTTCAAGAAGTTCCAGGGATACCACCAGGGTATCACAAAAGATTTTGCAAATAGTTTTGATGCATGTACGGTGTAGCTTGGACCCATGAAAATTAAAATTGATGAGGCCATTGTGGCAGCAGCCAAAGAGATGTCGGGTGAAGGAGAGAGGTGGTTTAAGACCACCTCCATCAAAAAAGTGAATTTTATGTTTTTTCTCAAAGCAAAGCATCAAAACATGAAATGGCAGAAGGAAATCCCCTATATTTATTTGCAATATTAGTGGCAAACATTGTTGAAAATGTTCTATGTCTACATTACTTGTGAAGGGAGATATGGGAGGACCATGCTCTATCATTTCAGGTTGCTCCTCCACTTCACAGGTAAAAATCCTTTAAACATGCCTTTTTATATTCTCAAAATCCTTACCAAAATTGCTTCTAAAATCCAGGCTAAACCCCAGATATCTATGAGTAGCCTATTCCACCATGGATTAATCAAGTTGATAGTGTTAGAAAAGCTTAATAGGAGAAGAAAAACATGGAATTATTTACTATTTTGGGGAGAGTTTGAAGAAGAAATCCAACCAAGGAAGGGTGTAACTCATTCACAGGAGTTTTCTTCCCCAAAAAATAGCAAGAGGAAAAGGAGGGCATTGTCTCCTGTGCAAGCTATCACCAAAGCTTCTCCCTCAACATCAAATAAATTAAAGAAAAGGCTAGAGTTTGGGAAGGAGACATAGGTTGAAGGTGAAAATACAAGGGTAGAGGTTCAAGAGGAAAATATAGAAACCAATGTTATCAACCTATCATATTCAAATTCAGACTCTGAGCCATTAGCTGTAGAAAAGGAGGTAGAACCATTAGCTTCAGGAACAGAACTAGAACCTTTAGCTCTAGAAATGGGAGGAGGGCCATCAGTTGTAGAAATAGAAACCCAGGGATAAGCTGCAACATCATAAGAAAAGAAGGTCAACAGAAAAAATAAAATATTGAAGTTGCAGGAGGAAAATAAGGAGTTAAAAGTTTTGGAAAGACTCCTAAAGAAGGAGAATGAAACCCTTAAGCTGTCATCTAGAAAAATCTATTTTTTTACTCGATGAAATGGCCACTAAATATGAAACAATAGAACACAAGAATAAGAGGCTTCAACAACATAATGTCAAGTTGCAAAATAGGAACAAAGTTCTGAGCTTCAAACTTATTCACAAGAAGCTAAAACCTCAAGCTCACCACACACTTGATGCCCTAGCTCAAGCTTCCCTTGAGTTTAGTTGAAGTAGATGTAATTAAAGAAACATGGTCGAAGGACAACTCAGAATTTTTGGTTAAATTCTGAAGAAAATACCATTTTTTCAGCTAAGGATCGTTTCAAAATCCCTAGTTAGCTACTGAAAATCATGCCCAGATAATCGGCAACTAAGCACACTCTATTTGACCTCCTTAGCTACCGAAAGTTATGTTATGGACAGAAGACAACTAATATCCTCAAATTAAGGCAAAACAACCCCTTCATGATCTCCAAATCCTCTAGAGTGATCTTCTAATTACGACTCATCCTCAACATACTTTTGACACCTCCGATAAAATCAGATTGGGCCTTAAATATGATCAAAGAAAATCTATTTTTGTTGGGATTTTGTCATATTTTCCATATTATTAGGTTGTAATCAGAAAAATTTATTTGTTTTTTTTTCCTTTTTTTTATTAGGGATCGAATATTTTGTAATAGATTAGGAGATAGGGCATGATTGTAAAAGAGATCAAATATCTATTTTGGGTAGAGCATAGATAGATATTTTCCAGAAATATCTGAAATAATTAAAGCAAAGATTTGATTGTCCTGATTGGTAGGATATGAAATGCAATGGGGAAAAATTATAAATGGTAGGATGTAATATGTGATAAGGGTTAGACCCTAAGGAAGGCTATTATAAAGATGTTTCGCTGGCTGTAAGTGACTTTTTCTTGAATGAATGAAATGACCTTGTTGTTTTCCAGATAATTGTGTCATGTTTTAATGGTGAAGTTCTTCTTGATGCAATCTGTTATTCTCTTATTTCACCATTTCTCTATTTCATTATTGTTTATAAGAAAATTTTGTTCTGGATTTGTGATTGGACACCCTTCTTAGGCTTTAAATAATATTTATGTTTTCTTCTAAAGTTTTAATGTAGAATTCAAATAAGCCATGCTCTTCATTTAGATGGAATCCTAATATTTTATTCTATGCCACTTACAAATTGTAAAGATCCACTAACATGAATATATTGCCTGGTCACACACAATCTCATTCACTCATTCATTTAAAACTTCTTTGACCTTTTGACTCCATTAGCCTAATGGCCCTCTTCTGTTGTCTCAACCATAAATTTCAACAAGCCTCTCTGCCATCATAACTAGCCTAATATCAGAATAACTAAACAAATTTAAATCATACGGAGAGATCCCTCTCTGAGTCTAGGAGGGCTATATCCTAGGATCGAAGTGGTTTTGATGTTGCCTCCGGGATTCAATCTTCAATCTTGGAATTATGGAGCGCTAACAGACCCGAAAACTTTACCTTCATGAAAACCCGTTCTTTTCAGTTTTTTTAATAATGTATATATTGTCTTGCATTTTATTGTGATTTTAATCACTGTAAAAATATAAAAAGTTCTTGTTCTTTGTTATTGTTTTTCAATTGACTGAACATATGTTGTTCGTTTAAATGAACAACTGATTTCCTTTTTGTAAGTTTCTGTTGTTCAATCAAAAGAAAAACCGATTTTATTTTGTGTGTTATTGATGTTCCATCGATTGAACAGTTGTTTTTTAATCGGCTAAATATCCGATGTTCAGTAAAAATGACAACATATTCTATTTTGTGTGTTTTTTTTTGTTCAATCGACTGAACAACCAATTTTATTTTTGTGTGTTATTGTTGTTCAATCGATTGACTAGCTGTTGTTCAATCGACTGAACATATGTTGTTTGGTTAAAAGAACAACAAATTTTCTTTTGTGTGTTTTTGTTGTTGAATCACTTGAAAAATTGTTGTTTCAATTGACTGAACAATCGTTGTTTTGTCAAAAGAACATCAAATTTTATTTTGTGTGTTTTTGTTCTTCAATCAATTTAATAGTTGTTTTTAAATCGAATAAACAACCACTATTCAGTTAAAAGAACAACAAATTTTCCTTTGTCTGTTTTTTTTGTTCAATCTATTGAACAATTTTTGTTCAATCGACTGAACAACCGATGTTCGATCAAAAGAACAACATATTTTATTTTGTGTTTTTTTGTTGTTCAATCAACTGAACAAATGATGTTCAATCGACTGAGCAAACGTTGTTCAGTAAAAAGAACAAAAAATTTTATTTCATGTGTTTTTTGTTGTTCAATCGATTAAAGAGTTGTTGTTCAATCGACTGAACAGTTTATGTTCAGTCAAATGAACAACCATGCTTTTATAGTAAATAGTTTTCTGAATGATTTTTTGTCAATTTTTTTTTCATACATTTTGTCATGGGAATCATCTTGTGGATAAGGAATATGCATCTAATAAGGAGAAAAAAAACGATATTAATAGCAACTATGATTTTATTTTTACCTTTAATGGGTTTCTTTATTTCTAGACATCGATATGGTTCAACTATGTAATGGCTTGTTGGATATCTTTTCTTCAGAAATATTATAAAGAATTCATTATATTAATACCATGTTGGTTTATATTTTTACACTAACAATGGTTGATCTTCTAGGGTAGGGTGACTTAGGAATAAGGGTATAAATTTTATTGGTATTTATTTTCACTCACACCATCCCTAACTCTTAAGGATTTAATGAGCCTCCCTCTATTTATGATTCAAAAAAAATACAAATATAAAAATAATTTTCAAATATTTTAGAGAGGATAGGGGGTCTCATAATGAGCTAGCCTACCATGATCATAAGGAGATAAAAAGTACATTCCCATTATGGCCACCACGCCAGGGTAATGACCTTCTAGCTAAGAAAAATGCCTAAAGGACAGGAGGTCTCATCACGAGCCGGCCTAATTACTTTGTTAAAACCTAGTGAATGGAACTGTGGTTATCTGGTTACTATGCTAGCGCAGTGGTATCTCCATAAGAAAAACTAAATTATATAAATACTAAATATAGGATTCTGGCTTATTTTTGGGTTAAAAAGAAACCCTGTTGAGGCTATGGACGCCTGTTGGCAGTAGTGGCTCTGCTTCTGGCATTGGAGTTTCATGATAATAGCCAATCATTTTATATTCACTTATTTTTACCAACCCATTCCCAAAGGAGAACTTATCATTCGAATAGTGTTATCTTTATAAAAACCAGTATGCATGATAAAGCTACATTTTCATATGAACTAACTTAATTATGTCTGATCATTTAAATCCCAGGAGTTGTTACAACTCTTTACCTATCATGTTTCTGTCACAACTTTCCATCAAAGAAAAAATATTTTTCATAAGAATTATTTCTCCATTTTTTTTCTTTTTAATCAATTCCCCACCATCCTTATAATTTGAGCTGATTTGATTGATTTCTACCGCAATGTACATCGCTCTAGTTATTATTCCACTGCATTAATGATCCTCAACATCTTTCCTCTTTTTCTATGCTCTAAGGGAGTGGAAGCCCTTCTCTCATTGGAGGGGGAAAGGTGTACATTATGAGAAAGCAAGCGAACTAATAATCAAAATCCATCGAAACCTACTGATACGAAAAAAAAATATAATTTCATTTATACTCTTTTTAACAGTTTCAAAGTATTTTCATGCAACATTTGTGTTGTTATAAATCCATTGAAGTCGTGAGTAGTGCATGGAGAAGTGGAATTTAGCCTCTAATACACAACAGTAATAGGTGGAAGATCTATCCACAACGAGCCCACAATACTAAATATTACAAAACAGGCTTGTGATATCCTAGAGAATGTTCGTTGGCTCTCATGTCTGGAGAAATTATAGGGATTCCACATGGAGATAGCACTAGAATTCGTGTAGAACCTACAGGATGGACACACAATTGTGAAGGTAAGAGACATAAAAGTATAAAAAACTGTAATAGCTAAGGTTTCTAGACTTTTGACAGCAGGAACAAAGTGGACTGATAAGCATGTAATATTCCCAAATTTTCACATCATATTTGGAATATTAGAGTTCTTGATTTTATTAATGAATTAAGTAAATAAAAGGGTGGAGGGATCCAAAAACCTCAAAGATGAATAAAATCCACTTTTAATGTGTGTATGTGGATATTATAGATCTAGATCTAAAATCATGGAGTAGTGGAGTAGATCCATTAATGGAGATCATGTCTCATTTATGAGATAGATTATGGAGGATGAAACAGTCAAATAAGATCGTGGATCTTAAATATAAAATCATGAGGATATTTGATAAGGTCAACTGAGATCATAGTGCATTGAAAGAAAATCATGAAGCACTTATGATAAGATAGTGGAGGAAGTGGTGCATTTAATGCACATATGATGGAGAGGGTGATCACCCCATGTGAACATGATGGAGGACATGAGGCCACAACGTAGTCAAACATGGAGACTATGTCCACATGTACAATGCAGTTTTGGAGTGGGCCTAGGCTATGGAATTCTCTTGCATATAATGAAGGTGAAGGCACAATTGAAGGCATGATTTGGATTATTGATTTCTTGATCTGTTTAGATCTAGATTTGTCTTAGGACATTTCTATGCAGGCTTGGGATTTTTAGTAGAGTTTGTAGTGTTGTTTAGAACAGGGTGTTCCCTATTGGGAATCCCACCTCTTTCATTGAGAAGCTATTGGAAGAGGATTTTTCTTCATTCCTTATCAGGCATTGGTGCCATCTTCAGGAGGTTGTTTCTAGCATTCAAGTAAGAAACTAGTGGAGGATTCATCCTACCACTTTGTTCTTCACATTCAGAATTTCAGGAGTAGCAGATCTACATCCGACATTCAGGCCATTGGTTTTTACCTCCATGCAGCAGCAGTCCCTTCAAGGATTGCACATTCTAGTCCTGTAGATCTATTGGAGGAAGGAAGTTTGAAGTATTTCAGCTAGAAATCGTATGAGGGATCATTCCTCACATTGGATCTATTATTCCCATAATTCAGGAGCTGATTTGACATATCTAGCAGCAGGCTATTGAGCCTCCCCCTATTACATCATATTTTTCTGAAGCTATTATTCATCCAACAACTATTTTCAGTGGAGGAGATTGGAGGAGCTAGATCTTGAGCTTTTCGCCCAAGGATCTAGTGAAAGGGTTAGCCCTTCTTGCATAGATCTGATTGTGCATCATTTCAACCATCATATCATCATATCTAGCTTTAGATATGCATTCCCAGTAGCATATATGTGAAGCCCTAAGAGGGTGGTTTTCTTAGACTTATAGATCTGAGAAACCATTTCTGGGTTATCTTGGGAATCCATCATTGAGCCCAGATCTACCATTTCAGCATCATCGGAGCTCCCATTCAGCCTATATATGACTTTCTATCTTTCATGTAGTTGTAGTCCCAACAGTTGCAGCAGGGAAATTGCAGTTTACCTTCCAGAAGATTAGCAGTTACGTAGTCCCTCTTGGGAAATCATTGTAGGGTCATTCTAGGCCACCCTTGTGGCTTGAGTGTCTCATATTTTGAGCACTGTTGTACTTGATTTTTCACCTCCTATATAATAAAATATCTCAACCATTTCTATGCATTCTGATGTTTATTTAGATTTATTTTTTACTTTTCTGCAAGTCCTATATTGTGTTTCAGTATCCCTGCATTCTCCATTTTTGGATATTACAGTGGTATCAGAGCATGATCTTTAGCTCAACTTGTGGACACTTTATCTTTTCCATCAAAAGAAGAAGTAGATAGATGAGATCTATCATGAAGGAGGATAATTTTGCCACTCCTTTCTTCATATCCATGCAAGATCTCTCCAAGGAGTTCAATCAAATGGAGAAGGAAATGAAAAAATAATATCCAGGAAGAAGATTTGATGAGTATCAGCAAGGAAGAAAATTGGAGAATTATAGATCTCCTCATAGATCTACTATGCCCACATTCTTTGGAGAAGTTGAAGGGTATAGCAATGAAGAAAGAAGAAAACCTGAGACTCATGAGCTTCTCAGTATGTATCTTGAAGAGTAATGTAATATCCCAAAAGAGGGAAAATCTGCACCTTTGGGAATATCTTAAGATATTCCAAATTGAAGCTACAACAATATGTAAAACGCCTCCTATGGAGCAAAAATGAATACATTAACACATAAAATTATAGAAGAACGAAATAAACATCATCTCATATTATAACAGCATATGATAAACAAATCCATGAGGAAATAGTCACTCAACATGGTGCTGCAAACCTCAAGGGAAATGTATATGAGAATATGAATAATTTTGCTACATGAATAAAGCCCTAGGCTATGACTATGCAATCCTTGAAGGAGAGCTGCAGAAAAATGATAATGATACATAGATATGTCAATAGGAGCTAAAATAAAGTGGGGGATAATTATCTCAACCCCTGAAAATACAATACATCAATCGTTAGAAGTTTTGGCTACAATACATGTACAAAATGGGTAAATGCAATAATGTCGGAGTTGCTGGGTAGTAGCAGTAACTCATAAAAAAAGTAGAAGGAGATGGCTGAATATGATCTGCACTCTAAAATAGCCTCCTCCAATGGATCTCTAAAGTGAAAGGCTGACCCTTTCTCTCAAGATTTCCCCTCCAATCAATCTTGCAGTTCCCCACTGCAAATACACCATGAGAATAACGTAGTCCAGGAGTGATACTGCACTGTAGGTGAACTAGAAAACATTGGCCTAATGCCAAGATCTGAAAATATGCCCAAGAACACTCCTCAATGATCTCCCAATGAAATAGATATCCTCCCCTCTGAAAATAAATCTCTAGATTGATGTTGTGGAACTCTCCCCAGCAACACCCAGCAACACAACCTAGTCACCAATGGAGACTGCGATGTAGCTAGATGAAATGATTTGGCCTCAAGCCTGGATATGGGGATAATGAAGTACAATCCCTCAAGAGGTACCTCGAGAAGGAGAGGAAATCCTAAGCAGGAATTCCCTCAGCAACTCTTGCTAAACAACAAGAAGACGCCCTAAGTCTAAACAGACTGGAAATCTATAATTCATCACATGAGAAACAATGGTTTCCTTTCCCTCCTCTTATACAATTGTGATCTCCCTCTCCATGGGCCCCACTCATTAGCGTTTTCCTTCTCAAGGAATCTTCCCTCCTCTTTCTTTGCGCTTTCCCATAATGTGCTTTCCACCTCACGCTATTGCGTTGTTTAACTTGGTCAAACTTGACCTAGTCATCCTGTAAAAGCCCCTTTTCACACATGGAGGTGGGAAATCAAGCTCCAAAAGTGATTCCCCTTCATGATGATAGGATTTTTATTCCCTATAGATAAAATGAATGGGTCTCCTACCCATTTTATTCACCTCCTATGTGCAAATGTCAAAAATCAATATTCCACAAAATTTTGGAATATTACAGTCCTCCCCTCCCAAATGTTGCTTGTCCTCAAGCAATTGCAAGGATAGGACTGAAGAGCACCCTCTTCTCCCCTACAGAAACCTCATAAGATGAAATCCTCCAAGGATCAAGGTGTTGCATCATCAATATATCTCCAAGTTGTGTGCAAGCCATCTTTCAACGTTGTGTGACAATGGAACATCCATGGAAGCAACAATGGGATATTTGAATGCCCTATTGAAGCATGAGGGCTGATATATATTGGTACTCATCATCCCCATTTGAATCTCTCCTCCCCAAGCTATCAACCAAGAAAAATTAGCCACCCTCCATAATGGTAACTCATGCAAATCATCCTCCACCTGAAGCTCCAGCAAAGTAGGTGGGCTGAAATTCTAATCATGGTAGGAATAGTAGTCTACCCCACACTGCTCTCCTCTCCACTTGAGACAAGTGTAAAGGATTTTCTGATCTTGGGTTACCATCATGTTGCCCTCAAATGGAAAGAAGGAAGCTATACCTCCAAAGGTCCCTCTCCCAGCGTTGTGCATCAAGCTGGCCCAAACCATATTATACATAATGGATAAGAAATCATCATCATAAAGCATCTCATCCATCTCATGGCCCTCCTTATACATAAAAAAATACTTGGCTGTAGAGGCCATGTCTCTCCCCATGCTCCCATTAGAACATGTAATGCAGAAAGTGAGGGAATCCTCCTCCCCATAGAACACATCCACTCCATGAGTCCCTCCTCCAATCATGCTCCTCATATAGGCAAGAATTATATAAGAAAATAGGATCAAGATCATCATCATAATTAAAGAAATACTGAGGGTTTTATGTATTGCTGGAAGGTACCAACAATCTCTCAAGTGGTCACAGTGCAATATTCCCCACTGCAGCTTCATACAATGGTATGGCAAGTTGTCTCTTGACAAATGGATTGCTGCATAAGTCATCACACCCACTAGGAAATAGTAGATGGTTGAATATGTCAATTGAGCACACAAGTATTAACCACATACTTGCCCCTGATCATATAGTAGATGGTTGTATCCATCAAGATAGCTAGCCAAAAATAGACCATGGAGCCTAAAGAAAAACTTGCCCCTTTATAGAGAAATGCACTGAAATGAAAAGGTAAGAGCATGAAAATATTGTATTGAACAATCAAAAATTTCATAAACATAATTCTTACCATGTGATGGAAGCAAGATGGTGACAAGATCCATAAATGAACCCTCCATAGTGGTATGGCATACCCATCTGAAAAGGAATGAACACATGCTACATAAAAATCCTCCTTCTCATGCTTGGAAATCCAAGTCAAGGATAACATACCATAATAACCAATGAATCCATTCATCACTCTACCAATCTCACATCCTCTATTCCCACCAAGTGCATCAGATATGAAGTGATCTTGGGAACACCCAATCAGCAAGCTCATACTCCAAAGTGACAGTGCTACTGGCCTATGCAAATAGGCTCCTTCCAACTCATAAATCCAATCTATGACATGTTCAATGTCAAAGAATCCTCTCATAATGTTTCCATTCCCTCCCATTGCAACATCATGTAAAATGTGAGAGAAACTCTATCCTTGCTCTCTCTCAACCCTCCAAAGCAACAAATGCCTTTGCTGCCTCATCATACCTCCATCATACAACCCATGTGGTGAGAAGATAACCTCATCATAATGCTTCCACACTCCTTTCCATATGATGCAAGTACCCTGCCAAGTACTCTCCTCCCACATACCCTTGGAAACAGGATATGTCTCATGATGGCCAAACTCTCTCAAGAGTAGCCAACGCAGTTTTTCCTCCTGCTACCTAGTATCATAAAGTTGCAAGTAACTCTCTAGCTTATTTCTCTCTACCCACATCCATTTTTCCACCAATGAATGCCTTCTATCCTCCTCCATCTTGGTATTCCTCCAAAAGAGATTACGATCCTCCCATATCATATTTTTCCCCTTGCATTCCATGGGATGCTGAAATGAAACTCCTTGGAGACCTCGTAGAGAAGATCTCTCACCAATGCTCATCTTGAACCCATAAGGATCCAAAGGGGCTGAAAGAAAATCCTCCTAGCTGCTACCTCTTGACAACGCTGTAACCCGCCTCCAGATTGTTTTGGCTATCTCATGTCTCAAATCCCAGATGAACATTGGGTTCTGCATGAATTTGTTTGGATCAGGTTCACTCCATCCTTCAATAACTCACACTTCAACCTCAAGGGTTGTGTGTAACTCATTGGAGATGCATGAGATTGATGGTTCAAATCTCCCTTGAACCCTCCAAGCTTTCACAACGCAGTGCAATCTTGCTACTCTATCTCAATAGTACTATTTGATCCTGGGCCATATGCAAAAAAATCTCCAAACCCTTCCATAAATTTTTCTGAAATGTTAATACATGGAACTTTATGCATACCTTTATGAGCCTTTAGAACACCTTGTATGGCTGCAAGAGTCCCTTTCATCAATGTGTTGGTTGATCCAACTGCTATTGTGGGTGGCTACTCTCTCAAGGTTATGACAACGCTGGCACTTGCCTCCTCCCATGGTGGTGTGGGATCTAAGCTTCCTTCATCAAAGGTTCTGATCAACTCTTGAGTGAATTTAGAAATAGAATTCACTCTTGTGTGGTTCAAATGACTGCACCACCAAGAATTGGCTTCACCCTCTAGGTGCAGCGCTGCAACTTCTGCTGCCTCCCCTCTACCACTGGATGAAGTAGGAAAAAAGCCTTAAGCTTCCTTGCCCAAGCCCTTGCTGTAGTGGACCCATCAAATTTTGACAATGAAAATCTATTGCCTTTAATCTCCCTTTGGCTGTAGGGTCTTGTCTCTTCTCTCAGTTGAATACACCGAGGAAAATCTAGGGTCTTTTTGGAAGCCCTAGGTTGGCACTTGTATTCTCCAAATATCCACTTAGGATTTCATGCTCTAAGTGGTCTCCTTGATCTTTAATTCCTATATGAGAACAAGAAATGAATGCATCTTCTTCTGCTTCTTGAAACCTAGAGGTTTCACTGCAACTCTCTCCTCCTTGAAACCCTCTTGGAGTTTCAATGCATTTATCTTCTTCTTTCTTCTTGGATCTGAAAATGGATGAGAGTAAGCTCATCCTCTCCATCATTTTGATCTCTGATTTACTCTTTGCTCCTTTGATAGCTTGATCTCATAGGCTATGCCAGAGATCATGCTTTGATACCACTGTAATATCCCAAAAGAGGGAAAATCTACACCTTTGGGAATATCTTAAGATATTCCAAAGTGAAGCTACAACAATATCTAAAACACCTCCTATGGAACAACAATGAATAAATTGACACGTAAAATGCCAGAAGAAAAAAATATCCATCATCTCATATTATAGCAGCATAAGATAAAAAAATCCATGAGGAAATAGTCACTCAACATGGTGCTGCAAACCTCAAGGGAAATGTACATGATAATATGAAAAATTATGCTACATGAATAAAGCCCTAGGCTATGAATGTGCAATCCTTGAAGGAGAACTGTTGCAAAATGATAATGATACACAGATATGTCAATAGGAGCTCAAATAAATTGGGGGAGAATGATCTCGACCCCTGAAAATACAATACATCAATCCTTAGAAGGATTGGCTACAATACATGTACAAAATGGGAAAATGCAATAATGTCGGAGTTGTTGGGTAGCAGCAGCAACTCATAAACAAAATAGAAGGAGATGGCTGAATATGATTTGAACTCTGAAATAGCCTCCTCCAATGGATCTCTAAAGTGAAAGGCTAACCCTTTCTCTCAAGATTTCCCCTCCAATCAATATTGCAGTCCCCCATTGAAAATACACCATGAGAATAACCCTGTCCAGGAGTGATATTGTGTTGTAGGTGAACTGGAAAACATTGGCCTGATTCCAAGATCTGCAAATATTCCCAATAACACTCCTCAATGATCTTCCAATGAAATAGAGATCCTCCCCTCTGAAAATCAATCTCTGGAGTGATGTTGTGTAACTCTCCCCAGCAACACCCAGCAACACAACCCAATCACCAATGGAGACTGCGTTATAGCTAGATGAAATGCTTTGGCCTCAATCCTAGATATGGGGATGATGAAGTACAATACCTCAAGAGGTATCTCGAGAAGGATAGGAAATCCTAAACAAGAATTCCCTCAGAAACTCTTGCTAAACAACAAGAAGATGCTCCAAGTCTAAATAGACATGGAAATCTATAATTCATCACATGAGAAACAATGGTTGCCTTGCCCTCCTCTTATACAATTGTGAGCTCCCTCTCCATGGGCCCCACTCATTAGGGTTTTCCTTCTCAAGGAATATTCCCTCCTCTTTCTCTGCGTTGTCCCACAATGTGCTTTCCACCTCATGCTACTCTGTTGTTTGACTTGGCCAAATCTAACCTAGTCATCCTGTAAAATCCCTTTTTCACACATGGAGGTGTGAAATCAAGCTCCAAAAGTGATTACCCTTCATGTTGATAGGATTTTTATTCCCTATAGATAAAATGAATGGGTATCCTACCCATTTTATTCACCTCCTAAGTGAAAATGTCAAAAATTAATATTCCGCAAAATTTTGGAATATTACAAGTAAAAAGCACAGTCTAGAGCATTCAAAGAGAGTCTAACTCTCCAAGAATTCTTCCAAATAAAAGAAGAAAGATGATCCTATAGTAGCAATAGAAGGAAGAGGCACAATAGATTCTATTTTACTACATTTTATGGATTTTCCACAAGAACTGTTAAGGCTTGGAGGAAAGATTTAGAAGCATTTTTCAGGCTACATCCTGTAGCTGAAGAAGAGGTTGTCCAAATTGTAGCACTTCATATTTTAGTTGAAGCCAATGATTGGTGGTTTGGTCACATGGAGCATGTAAAGGTGAATAATACTCAGATTTCTTTCACAAGTTGAGGAATAATTTGATGTGAGAAAACCAGATATGTGTCACAAAGAGACATTTCCTAAGGGAACAAAGGAGGGTGTCGATCTTGTCACTTTGGACAGGAAGTCACTACATTCACCAATAGCTATAGAAGTACTTGCATCTAGAGAAGAGACACTTGCAACTTTACAAGATAGTCTTTATCTCTTGACACATAGAGTCCCATGCATGATTTAGGATATGCATGAGGAAAAGGAGGAAGATTTCAGTGCTAGTACACTTGGAGGAAAGCAGCCATCACTCTTACCAGCAGTTGGAGACACTATTGTCCCGGTTGTAGGAAATCTTGTGTTCTGGCAAGAGATTACCACACATCAGTTGATCCAAGGTATGCATGAACTTTCATCACATATTTTTTTAGTAGATCTTATTGAAACTTATGAAAACATGCCATCAGGGCGAATGCATAACCATGGGTTAGAACAATATGCTAAATTGAAGCTGAAAACTATCACAACGTAGAGGACCCTTGATCTAATCAAGGAGGAGATGAAAAAATATCCTAGTTTGTCATTGATGGACTATATTCAACTCTTTGAGTTGAAGTGTGGATTTTCAGGAAAAGGGATTAGCATGATCCTATGTACAATGACTGGTTATGAGATGAGTATTGTGCCTTTCTTTGAGATAGCACATGTATTACCATGCATATATATAGTGCTGTCACTTTGTAGTAGTGATAAAGAAGGAGCCCCATCATTCTTGGAGCATTCTGAAGGTAGCTTCACTCATGAAGTAATGGAGGTAAAGATGGTAGATGGTAGACATCTTGAGATGAGGAATATTTTCTCCTTTCTAGATGACACTTTCTCAATAAGCATCTCACTTCTAAAAGAGAAACCTATACCTACAGCAAATCCAAAACTTCATTGGTTTTGGAGGGCCTTTGGTGAAAAGAGAATCTCATTGAGAGATCTCATTGGAGGTGCACTTCAATATTTCATGGAGTGCAAGGTTCTTCATCATTTTGGGGAGGATGGTATTCTACAAATGTAGGATACCATTTTTATGCAGTACATCATTCATCATGCACATGGGGATGAGTGGGTGAGAATGATAAGGAAGGGTTTGTTTGACCACTTTTAGATATATGACATGGGCCAGCAAGCTTGGTTACGTTGGCTGCTCTTGGACGATTGTTTTCACTACTCAAAGGCTCCTATTTCTTTGATCCATGCCTTGAAAAGCACTTATGACATGAAGAAGGAGGCATGGCTACGATGGTTTCTCTTGGGTGAGTATGGTTACCACCCAATAGCTCATATTTTTCTGATTCATGCCTTTTGTAACAATGATAGAATGTAGCAAAAGAGGGCATGTTTATTTTTGTTTCCCTTGAGAGAGTTTGGCCATCACATGACATCTCCTATGTCTATGTGTTTTGTATTGGGTAGAACTTGGTATGATTCTCTCATGATGTGTATTGATGGTGTTTGCTTGTATTGGGCTGATGTGACATCCCACATGTCTATTAGTATGTTTTTACTCCATGATGCACATGAGGAAGAGAGAAAGAAACAAGATCTCTTGTTGCTTTGGTTGCTTTTGGGGAAGTTTGGCTTGTCCATCTTACATGGAGGAGATGGAGGATGGCAGCAAAGGGCCTTACTCTGGTGGCTACTATTGGGATAATATGGTTTGACGTCTTTATCTACCCATATATCTCATTTTCTTCTTTTGCATAATGTTGGAATGATGCTTGGATCCAATAAGGCCAACATGGCTAAAGATGAGAGCATGTCAATGCTCAATCAAATTCATAAAGCATGGGATGAAGAGATGTATTGTGAGATGGAGCTTTTCCTTTGTGGGAAGAGCCACTTTATTTTATGTATCTCATGTATTAATGATGATTTTGGACTTCATATGGTTGTCACTTGATACTTCATGGTGAAAGGAGGACATCTAACCATACAACTGGAGGTCATTCTATATATTTTTGAAGGGCAACTTGGAACCAAACTTGCATAACACATTGCAGAAAATGGATGAAGCCTTCCTTATGTGGATGCCATTTAGAGGGGAATATATGGATTTGCATCTACTTTTGGATTTGATTGAGGATAAGCAACATTTTTCTGGAGGGGGGGGGGGACTGTAATATTCCCAAATTTTCACATCATATTTGGAATATTAGAGTTATTTATTTTCTTAATGAATTAAGTAAATAAAAGGGTGGAGGGACCCAAAAACCTCAAAGATGAGTAAAATCCACTTTTAATGTGTGTATGTGGATATTATAGATCTAGATCTAAAATCATGGAGTAGTGGAGCAGCTCCATTAATTGAGATCATGTCTCATTTATGAGATAGATTATGGAGGATAAAACAGTCAAATAAGATCATGGATCTTAAATATAAAATCATGAGGATATTTAATAAGGTCAACTAAGATCATAGCGCATTCAAAGAAAATCATGAAGCACTTATGATAAGATAGTGGAGGAAGTGGTGCATTTAATGCACATATGATGGAGAGGGTGATCACCCCATGTGAACATGATGGAGGACATGAGGCCACAACGTAGTCAAACATGGATACTATGTCCACATGTACATCACAGTTTTGGAGTGGGTCTAGGCTATGGAAGGCTCATGCATATAATGAAGGTGAAGGCACAATGGAAGGCATGATTTGGATTATTCATTTCTTGATATGTTTAGATCTAGATTTGTCTTAGGACATTTCTATTCAGGCTTGCGATATTTATCATAGTTTGTAGTGATATTTAGCATAGGGTGTTCCTGAGCAGGAATCCCACCTCTTTCATTGAGTAGCTCTCGGAAGAGGATTGTTCTTCATTCCTTATCAGGAATTGGTGCCATCTTCAGGAGGTTGTTTCTAGCATTCAACTAAGAAACTAGTGGAGGATTCATTCTACCACTTTGTTCTTCACATTTAGCCTTTTAGGAGCAATAGATATACATATGGCATTGAGGCCATTGGGCTTTACCTCCATGAAACAACAGTCCCTTCAAGGATTGCGCAGTCCAGTCCTGTAGATCTTTTGGAGGAATGAAGTTTGTAGTATTTTAGCTGGAAATCCTGTGAGGGGTCATCTCCTCACATTGGATCTATTGTTCCCATCATTCAGGAGCTGATTTGACATATCTAGTAGTAGGCTATTGAACCTCCCCCTCTTACAGCATAGTTTTCTGAAGTTTTTTTTTATCTAGTAGCTATTTTCAGTGGAGGATATTGGAGGAGCTAGATCTTGAGCTTTTAGCTCAAGGATCTAGTGAAAGGGATAGCCCTTCTTGCATATATCTGATTGTGCATCATTGCAGCGATCATATCATTATATCTAGCTTCAAATCTGCATTCCTAGCAACATATATATGAAGCCCTAAGAGGGTGGTTTTCTTATACTTACAGATCTGAGAAAATCTTTCTGGGTTATCTTGGGAATCCATCATTGATCCCAGATCTACAATTTTAGCATCATCAGAGCTCCCATTCTGCCTAGATCTTACTTTCTATCTTTCAGGAAGTTGTAGTCCCAACAGTTGCAGCAGGGACAACACAATTTACCTTCCATCAAATCTGCAGTTACGTGGTCCCTCTTTGGAAATCATTGTAGGGTCATTATAGGCCACCCTTGTGGCTTGAGTGTATCATATTTTTAGCACTGTCGTACTTCCTTTTTCACCTCCTATATAATAAAATGGCTAAGCTCATTCTGATGTGTATTTAGATTTATTTTTTACTTTGCTGCAAGTATTATATTGTGTTTCAGTATTACTACATTCTCCCTTTTGAGATATTACAAAGAACGTTCTCTTACATGAAGTAGTTGTAGTGTTCCAAGACCCGGATGAGAATTTAGTGCATAAAGGAAAATGGATTCACCTTGTGACTTTGAAGGAACCATGGAAAGAATTGGAAATAATCGTTCAGAAGTATATTACATGCGACAGAAAACAAGATGTGGTAAAACCCTGGCAACTCAAACTTCTATCCATACTCAAGCATAAAATTTTAGTTTGTTTTCCATTTTTCTTGAATTATTTGTTGCATGACATATCTAGTCGGTTTATGAGGGCTAAAAATCCACATACAATTATCAGCCATCATGGTGTAATAAAGTTGATTGTCACTCATGAATTAACTAAGCATTAGTTAACTTGGGACAAATTTGTAAACCCTATCCTAACCCCATTAGGAGAAAACCCATACAATAGAGAAATTGACTAGCTAAGAAGGGAAATATCAATTCCAAGGAAATCTAGAAGAAAAAGGAACAATCCCTTGACCTCGGGTCTGGTGAAACGAAGACGATCTGAGTAGTTAAGTTCATGACAAAAAAAATTAACCTTGGCTGATGAGGCAAGGCCATCTCATACACCTCCTATAATCACAGAAGATGGATTCCTACAGGGATATGAGGAGGAAATGACCCAAGTGCTAGAAAGTATGAGTGCATTTCATGAAGAAATAAATCCCTCCAAAAATTTTGAGGGAAAAATTACCCCTTAGACCAGTCTGCCTCTGCTAGCATTTTTGGCCACACTGAGATTTTACCATCTAAGGAGGAAATGTAGAATTCAAGGGATTCAACATCCTATGGTGGTGGATATTTAGAGGAAGAAAAACTTTCAGAGAGAACTCTTGAATCTGAAAACCAGTCGGGTGACACCATCCCATTGGACTAGAGTATTGATATAGGCACAACTCCCATGGTGCCTGAAGAAAAAACCATCCCATTGGACCAGAATACTGATATAGGCACGACCCCTTCAGTGCTTGAATAAAATTGTGTTTCACGATATTATGGCCTAGAAATTGGTACAACCCCCCCTGTGCCTAAAATAAGTACTATGCCCTCTTCTACTGGAAGCCCTATAAATAAGAATAAGTTTTTTAGGGCTAAGATGAGGAAATTACACAAGAAATACAAGAAGTTGAAAAAAATAAGTCAAGCAATTAAGGGAATGGTTAAAAGAGGTAGATAAGGCCTAGAAGCCTAAAAGAGAAACAAACATTGCTGAAACCCAAATAGAATTAGAGACACACACTGTTGAAACCCAAACATAATTAGAGTCTCAGATAGAGGAAACTCAGACAGATGAAACACCTTCTTATACTCCCCTGATAAAAGAAGTTGTTATTTCAAGACTTCAAGATGAATTAACACAGACCCAGCAGGAATTGGCTAACTATAAGAAGGAAATGGTACCACTATAGATGCATCAGGAGCTGCAATAAAAACTCAATAATATTGCTGCAATCTAAGATGATACTTTCGCCAACTTCAGATGTGAATAGGAGAAGGTAAATAAAGCACAAGCTCAGCTTGAAGAATCCACAAAGAAAACAAATACTATTATCTCGCTTTACTCACATGTCCTGTCTTGTAGATCACCTGCTACTAATTATGATATGTTTTATTACAAAGATATCTTTTATTAAAGGTGAAATCCATTAGAGTAGGGAAACCCACCGAGATTAAGACCAATGCAGAATTTGTCCAGTGTTGTGGGGAATAGAATGAGAAAGTTCAGTGCCTCTTATGTGAAATATATCTACACAATTTCCTTTTAGAATATGAGTAAGATAGTAACCCAAGTCCCACCATAGGAAACATCCAATTTCAAGAATTCCTCTTTTTTTCTGATAACCAAATTAAGTGGGCTAAATCCTATAAAAATTTTCAGAGAAGGGAACATGGTTTGGATCTCTGGGTTAGAGGGGAACCCACTAAACCTATGCATTTCTTCACTCAAAATACGAGATTCATGTTGGCACTATGTTGAAATATGTTGTCCTTGATGGAAACATGCTTGATGAAGTTTTTCTTGATGGAAACCTACTTGATGAGTTTCCTTTTGATAAGAAACGTATGTGTCAAAGATGTAAAAATGATGTTTCTACAGGTCAGCTCAGATGTGACAGATAAAGGAATTCCAGTAAGTTCCACATAAATGAAACAAGAAATATTTCTCAATGTATACGTAGGTTTTACGAAGGGAAACCGTGTATGGATGCAATATATACACTACTTTTGTGAAGGAAACTTCTATATACATTCAAAATTAGTATATACATATATTTTATGAAGAGAATTTGCGTACACACGCGGATACGAATGATCCAAGTCATGTATGCCTTTTGCACTCTAAAATTATGATACCAAGGGGCATTACCATGGTATTAGCCCACAGTATTGAGCTTTGTATTTTCTATTTGATTCCTTCCAAGAATACCATCAGCAGTTGTGTGGTTTTGACTCATGGTATTGGTAAAGGCTAAATCTATATAAGGAGAAGAAGATCATAGTGCAATGTGTGCATGAGTAAGGGTTGTTACTGAATAATTTTCTCTAAGGGATATCTGCATGGGATTAACTCCATTTTAATTGATAGATCTGAATCTATGATGCACCCATGGATACAATGATGGTTCAGAATCTCTAGATCTAAAATGACCATGCACTTGTGTGATCCATTTAAGAGATGATTAGGTGTATGACCTGGTGCAAGTTTGTTGAAGTTAAGCGAAGAAATCTGGGTAAGTTCTATGGATCTAGTTCATTCTGCAAAGTTTATATTTAAAGATCTATATGCTAGTTTATCTCAGTAAAAGTGCGTATATATGTGGGTTTTCTTCAGAAAAGGTGGCAGGCTAGAGGCTCGGCTTGTTGCGTAGGTTTTTCATTATTCTGCTATTTGACTTTATCCGCCAATAAAGTCTTCTTTGTAGATCCTCGGGTTGTTTGAACACCGATGTTAGCACTCAGGTTTTCCTATAAGTTGTGTAAGAGGAAAGTATACCCGAGGTAACCACAAACCAACCTTTTAGATGCAGAATCTAGCCAATCTGCATCCAGAGAGGGCTCTCTCTTTATAATTTATCTTTGTTCTTGAAAGGTTTTAGGCTAGTTATAGATTTAAGGGTTTGTTTGAAAATTGGTGGAATCCACAAACTAAGGGCAAGGTTGAGGGCTTTCAGTCCATTGGGCTATGGAGTCAAAGGATGGCTTTACTGGATTTCTATTCTAGGCACAAGATGGTATTACAAGGCAAGATAGCTAGACAGAGAACAATCCTTAAAATTTAAAGTGGATGGGATGATCCTGAAGGGATGAAAGGCAACTAAGAATCTTTCACCATGTTCAGAAAAAAGAAGTGAAATGACTACAAACAAAGAGCAATGAAGGATTCTTTATTATAGTAATCAACAATGTTTAAATTAGCAAAGCAGGAGCAGTTAAGAATTCATGCTTATAGCTAATTTAGAAGAAAACATCAAGAACAATTACATTTGAAAACAGAGTACAATTAAGCAAATTCTGTTTCAATCTTTTATGTAAATTATTCAGAAATGAATATGATGGTAGTAAAAACTAATATAAAATTTCAGACAAAAGGTAGAAACACTTATTGAACTGTAGTCCAACACATGAATCCTGCAACAAGTCCAGTGCTTCAAATCGTCATCCAGTAAGCCACAAGTAAATTTCTCCAAAAGCTTTTATTCCGAAAATCTCAATGTTACAACAGAGTAATAGAATCCACCCCAAATGCTTCCAAGAGTGGAGTATTTATACAAATTCTAAACTAAAATATCTTGAAACAAATATCAAAATTGGTTCACAAATCTCTCCAACTATTTACATAAATAGAACCAAAGTAAAGGACACTCAAACTATTTGGCACTATTTTTGATGGATAGGTGATGACAAAGAGGAGAATTCGAATTTGATCCAAATCTTAGTTGATGATGAGGCATCCAAGTCACTAACTGCTTCCTTTCTTTGTGCAATCTGCTCCAACAATTCTGCAAACTTAGGGTCCAATGATATCTTTGTATTTCTCAATCCGTAATAGATATGTAAAAAGTGAAAGAGGTTATTGTGTATTAATATGTTGGTGAGATAAACCTCTTTCAGTTTCCCAAAATTCCTCTCCAGCTGTACATAATATTCTCTGTAAAACATATGTGTAAAACAGAGTTTTACAGAGTCTGAAAAATAGCCTCTAAAGATGTGCATGTATCTCTCATTCTGAAATCACTGTGAAAAAAGTGAGATAGGTTTTTGTAGATGGGTCCCTTAGGAACATAAACCTCCTTCAGTTTTGTAAAATGTATTTCTAATTGGCCACAATATTCTCTGCAAAATGATGACTTGACTGTAATTTTCTGCAAAAAGTGCTTTCCAACTTTGTTTAATATTTCAAAAACCATAATAGCTGTTAGAAAAGTGAGAGAGGTTTTTGTAGATGGTACTCTTAAGAAAATAAACCTCCTTCAGTTTTTCAAAATTCATCTTGGATTGATCACAATAGTTTCTGCAAAACTATGACTAAAACATGCAATTTCTGCAAAAATGTTCCTTCTTGTTATGTTTTTTCATCTTTTTACTTTCTTGCTCTTTTGACTGTTTTACTTTCACTTTAGACAAACTTCAATTTTGGTGAAAGTACTTTCATTTATTTTTACCATTTTACTGCCTCTGTAACTTCATTTTTACTGTTTACCTTTGACTGCTCTGTAACTTCATTTTTACTGTTTACCTTTGACTGCTCTGTAACTTCGTTTTGACTTTTCACTCTGACTTTTACCTGATACACTTTATCCACTGATACTCTTTGATTTTGATATGCTTTGACTTGGGGATAAAACTGCTTTCTGATTTGGATCATAATTGGCATGATAGCAGTGGATAATTTCTGGGAAAATAAGGACTGAGGGGATGAGATATCTCGAGAAATTGGATTCCCACAACCCTATAAGATCTTTCCCCTTTGAGTATTCGTCTCTGCAGCGACAATAGCTCAATAGGGGACTTTCATCAAAATGCAGGTCTTTAATTTGGAAATCTTCATCTATCAAAGGTAAATAGTCCAATTCACGGTGAGGAGCATTCAATGGAGTGATATTAAGAGTTGCCGGGGCCTCCATTTTGGTTCTTGTGGATTCAAAATGGAGGTTTTTGGTTTTCTTCACGGGCCGGGCGGGATTCTTGAAATGAAGGAAATTAGAACAATTTGCAGGTTCGGGGAGCAATTTCACAGGTTTAAAATCTTCAGGGAGGACTCAGCAATGATTTTTAACCACTTTCTAAGCGAAAAAACAAAGGAAACTGAGTTTTTCGTGCAGTCGGGGCGTAAAATGATAAATACCTGTTTTTAGATGGAAACTGGTTCTTTGACAGGTAATGAGCAATGGCAGGGACGTTCTTCAACACGGGCGCAGCAGAATTTTGGGGCGAAATGGTCGATCACAGCAGAAATTTTGAAAATCGCAGCGGGAGCAATGTTCTTCAGAATAATGAAAATAACTAAAAAAACACGAAAAAATGGCTTTTTTACAAGTTAAAAGGTTTTTTGTTTTTTTCGAGGTGTGACGTCAGGGTAGTACGGGATGACGTGTGCATCGTCAGGCGGTAAGTGGTAAGCGGGAAGTGCCCGCACCGCTTTTGGTCGAGGGCGGTATTAATCGCGGGGGGAGCGATTCCACAGAGCAGTTGCCACGTGGAAGTCTGACTTTTCAAAAACCGCCCATCCCCCGCTGGTTAACATGCTGGCAAGGGATGTGCAGCGGGATTAACAATAACCGTTGATCAACGAATGAGCGATCCAACAGCTGAAGGGATGGGGAACATGCGGAGGGTTGATAGGTGGGCCCGTCGGGTTTTAAAAGGTTTTAATGCGTAATCTAATCACCCCGGGGAAATGTTAATAGGCGGAGAAGGTTGTTAATTAGTCTGAATGACTAATTAATCCCAGGTATATAATGAAATGGGTTGCGGCGGAGTTGGCTAGGTGGAATGCCACGTGGACGGACCACGGTGGCACAAGACTTTTCGCAAAGTTTATTGATATGTTTTGGTATTAAACATACTTATAGTATGTCTAAAGTTTTTGTATATATTTTTATTATATGATGAATGAATTAATACAATTAATTCATCATAGGGGCGGGATTTATGTATAATGCTATAGTTTTAACCAAAGGGCTTATAAAGCGGGGTGTTTATTTTCAATGTGCGGGAATATATACTTTGGTAAACATTATAATAAATGGGTTGTGGGGATATTTATAGAAAAAGGGAGTTATATACTTAGGAAAAGGGATTTCACTAGGGATTTAATATAGTAGAATTAAATGTTAATATGGTAAAGGACAAGGAGAATCAAAACATCTTTGTACATCTAAGAAAGTGATAACTTGTGAAGTAAATTGCAACATTTTATCTTCAACACTTTAAACTTAGAATAACAAGTTATTTTGAGGAATTTTATGGAATGTTGCATCAGTTTCCTAAGTAAAATAGGATTTTACTTAGGAAAAAGTTAAAGATGGAAGATAACAATGATGAATTATTTCAAGTGCTTAGGTCTTTTTTGATCATTAGGCCGAGGGTCCGGTCCCTCCAGAAGTCAAGGAAATGCCTTGAGCCCTTTTGATCTCCAAATACCTTAGTACTTTTTTGGGGGAAATTAGTAAAACTCTTGAGGGGGGAAAATGATGAGGGAGGTTAATGAATTTGACTTTGCTTGCTGTGATTTTCCAGTGTATTTCCTGCTTTAGTACTTGTGATGAAAGTAAATGATTAACCAACATGTAGCAGCACTATTCATCAGATAACACTTTGCAGCACCATCTACCTACCCTATCTACTTAACACTACCATTTTCTCTTCTTTATTAGGGTGCATTTAGACTTGCAAACCCTTTTCAATCTTTTTCTTTTTTACATGATAAATCTATCTATTTCTACCCTTATTACATCCAAGGGCTCAGATTAAACTGTTGAGCACCTTTTATTCACTCTACCTAGCTACTTATCTGCCAAGATTAAACTATTTGGCTAGATATTTATTCTCTAATCTACAACATGAAATTGAAATATGACTAAGCCAAGTTTAAACAGTTTGACTTATTCATGAATTGTGGCAAATCTGCACACAATTGCTTTATTACAGAAATGAAATAGTAGTGGCATTTAGATTTGCACACTTTCCTTGGTCTATTTTTCTGTTTGGGGTTCATTTCTTTCACTTTTTTGACCATTTTATTCTTTTTTACCCTTTGATCTTTCTTTTAGGGTATACCCTCTTTACATTTTTTTTTATTTTTTGATTTTTTGGTTTTTTCAAAGAATATGGAACACCTTTGCTTCAAGTAAGAAGGTTTGAACATATTCCATAATTCAATCAAGACAATCATGAAATATGAAACCTATTGGTATAGGAGGCTAACAAATCGTATATGTCAAGTAAGTTGATTATGTAAAAATATGTTCAATGAGAGAATAAACATGGTTAAGGTGACTAACCGATGATGGGTTCGCTTTCTAAGGATATCTGCACAAAGCTTCCAGATCTAGAACTCGATCGGTCACTTTCTCTCGAAAAACATTATTCACAGAGATATACACGTGATAATAATGTTGTGTATACACATGGGTTCAATGAAGTGAAGTAGCGTATTCATTTTAAGTTAATGAATGTTCAGGGTTGAGCTTGTATCTACATATTTATTTTGAAGTCTAAGTTATTTCTGAGTTTTTCTTACAGTGATCTCACTGTTCTGATTGAAGTATTGTGTAAAGTTTATGGTTTTTGATGTTTATGAAGAGTTGTGTTGATGATGTTTGATCCAGTATGAAAATTGATGAAACATAGTCTACAGTGATTCTGAGGGTTGAAGCCTTCAATATGGAAGTACAAGCTTCCTGCCAGTAGAAGTTGGTGTTATGATCAGGGGGTTGAAGCTCCTTTCCAGTAGTGGCTGGCAAACGAGATTAGGGGGTTGTAGCTCCCTTCTAGTAGCAGTCGGAAAACGAGAGAAGATTGTAGCCTTCTACAGGTAGATGCCTGTGTACTAATATGAGTCTGCATCAGTACAACATTGTAAACAATTTTCCATATAACAAAGATTGAAGACAGAGATGACAACAACGGTGGTTTTCTCCCGAATTGGGTTTCCATCTTGAATATTGGTGTTCATGTGTGTTGCTCTTGTGTGTTGATTTATACTATTGTCACTGCACATAATTACTGATTATCTAACAAATTCAATGTTGGTAAACTGACTTAAAGATTGTTCCTGAAATTTTTTTCTAATCTGCAAAATTATATCAGTATATGCTAGTTTCTTTTATTATATGCACGTGTATACGCGAGTCGGATTCATCAAAGCCGTGTATGGAATTCTGTAAAGAAAATTTTAAAATCTTATCAGAAATATCTAAATACTAATTCAGCCCCCCTCTCAGTATTTTTCCCAACAATTGGTATCAAAGCAAGTTCTTCTGAAGAAGCTTAATCGCTAGAATAAAGATCAACTAAGATGAGAAATGAAGATGGGACAACATCTATCAGGCCTCCTCTCTTCAACAGAAACAATTTAATCTTCTAGAAGAAAGGACAATATCCTATCTTCAGTCTCTTGGAGCATGTTGGGGTTCCCATGTTTTGGCCAGGTTGACAAGACCAAAAGATGAGACAACATAGAACCACTTTCAGACCTTAGGATCTAGCCCTCCTAGGTCCAGAGAGGGATCTCTCTATATGAGTCAAAGTGTATTTCTTTGAAGCTCTAAGTTATGATTTTAGGCTAGTTATATGCACAGGGTTTGTTTGTTTAATTAAGAGTTTGGTTGCTGGGAATCAGGAAGGAAGGGTTCATCACAAGACAAGGATGAGCATAGAGTGAATTTAGGCTGTAACAGATAACTCAGGGAACATCAAGGCCATTGGGCTATGGAGTCAAGAAATGATTTATTTGTAATCAATGTGCAAGCTTTCAGTTGGGCTAGTCATCTAGAGCATTTGGATCTTAAAGGAGATATTTGGAATGGGACATTAAGGACTGAAAATGAGTGAAGGAGAACCATCCAAGTTTGTCTATAGATCAGGTCAGAGGTCATTTAACTCCAGACCTGCTTGGAAAAAATCAGAGGCAAGACAAAGGGTTCTAAGAAAGGGTTAATTGGGATGGAAAGGTCCTAGTGAGGCAGAGATAGGGTTCCATACCTCCTAGTGTTCTCAACGCATCCAACTGAATCCTAACAAGAACATCTAAACATAGACTTCATTAATTCATACATCAGAGAGTAGGAAATAACATCCACTACACTGGTTAAATAAATTGAAATCAATATTCAGATACACATATAAGCAGAAAACATAAAGGGTTGGGAGAGCAGCAACATAAGGTACCTATCAAGGGTAAATCTTATGCCAAACTTCTGATGCGAGCCTGAAGAAACATAATGAAATGAAAGCAAGTCAATCACAAATACAGAGAAAGGAAAACATCACCAGCTGCTTTAGATCAGGATCCAAAGAAACATGCTTGTCATATTAAAAACAACACCAATCAGGTACATCATGGCCCATAGCTTGAAAATTCAGTCTGAATACATCTAATCTCAGCATATCTAACAATATTACACAAAGAACTTGTCTCAAGAGGAAAATACTTGCGTTTCACTGATATCTCATCAACAACATTACAATAGTTTCCTTCTGTGCTTTATAGTAGATGATGGACAGAGGATCGACTCAGAACGTGGGTGAATACTAAATGTAACATTAAATACACAAATGAATGCAGGGCCAAGACCTCTTCTGTTTGAATGCTTGAGTATTTAATTTCTGTCACCTCTATATGCAGGGATGATCTTCTTCAGATTTTCCTTTACTCCCGACATGACTTTGCTACATTCTGGTGGTCATACTTTGTTGTACTTGTGGGGAATAAACAAATGGTGAACAACTGCTGAGAGGTTTGCTTCATAAATGTCTGACTGTTTTTGAACTGTAGTTAGGGCGGAAATTCCTTCAGGGACATGGCGCGTAATAAAAGTTGTATGGGCGCCCTATACTTGACAAAGAAAAACATTCTACTGACACATAAACCCTGATGCTACCTTTTACTTGTGCGCAGGATCATTTGACTGATCCTCGAGGTCCTCAACTGGTGCTTTGCCCCTTAAAACATTGTTTTACTGCTTAAGATGATCATTAGAGCGCCTTAATCTCTTCTCTTTGCGCTGAAATACTTTGCCATTTCATTTCTGTCTCTGACAGATTAGCTCGAGCCTTTAATGGTGCTGGAAGGTTTCTTCAGAACCTGGACCCTGTTCTTTGAATAAATGACCCATTTTCACCTTCCCGGGCCACTTCTCATAAATTTAGCCGCTGTAAATGATCTTCTCTGGATTCCTTTGTACTTGCACCAGAGGCTGCATATTATGGCAACTACTGACTTTGATGACCCTGCAGAAAAAGAAACTGTGAAGAAAAACCATGGACCGGGTTGATGAAGGCGGCGAGGACGACGAACATGGCTATGCTGACGATGAAACGGAGGGAAAAATTTGCAGTGGAACTGATAAAAAATTCTCTGGTGGAGGAATGGTGAAACATAGAGTGAATACACGTAATAAACGGATAGAAACATTAAAAAAAACATGAAAGAACCAACTATACCATGACGGAAACGGAGAATGTACGGGGTGTGCACGTGGAGATGACGTGTCGGGATTGGGAGACCGGAATGGTCAACGGAAGACAAACAAATCCGAGCTGTCAGGCGGGGTGGAGATCGACGGTTGAGAATGACAGGTGATGGGCCAGTGAGTACGACGATCGGGCGTTAAGTAGTGCGCAGGTTCGATGGGCGACAGCCATTAGATGAGTTCCTCCAGATCTGATGGTCCTTAACAATTCCGCTGAGCGTCCCGAGCCGAGAGTTAGCGCGCGGGAGAAAAGTGGTTTTAGAATCGTACAGGGGACAGGTGGCACGCCCTGAGTGGAATCGCTGGGAGATGGAGGAAAACCGCCTTCTGCGGATGAGCGGTGCGGAACTTACCGGCAGTTTCAGCGATAATGCGCCGCAGGGTCCACTAGCGGAGGAAGTGTGGACCGTTGGATCAATATGTGAATGGACGGCTATGGCCTGGGGTATGGTGAACTGGGGAGTGATATATGAAGATGGGAGAAATGTACAAAAACATTGGAATTTAATGCAAAATGCGAGGGTTTGGGCCACAGAGGAAATACAAAGGAAAATTAAATGAAATACAATGAGGTGGATGGGAATGATTGTACGATGCGGGGCCCGTACGGAAATCGCAAATCGCAAAGGCGGAAATTGCGATGGGGTGGATAAGTGACACCAATAGAAACCTTGCATCTGCGATATTGCGATGGGGCGGACCCGCAATCGGTCAATCGCATCGCAAATATTTGCGATAGATCGATCGAACACGAACATGTGAAATTGCGATATGCGCTTTGCGATCGGCCCCAAGGCTTAAAGCGCTTGGTCACAGGCAAGGGTTACTGAGAAGGAAAGGGTGCGGGTTATCAGAAGGGGCTTAGGCCTATTATAAGTTCGGGGTGGGTTTTTTAACCCATTTTAAATGCATTTCAAGGCCTAAGAAGGGTAACGATAGTGGGGCAGAGGGGAAATTGGGAAAACCAAGGATAATGGTGGGATTCAAAGGGGATCTAGGGAGTTAACAGGAAACATAGAAAGGGAAAAAGAGGGACTTTGTCACAGGGGAAAGGAAGGGAAAAAGGGACATTTTGCAGGGGTACGAAGGATAACGCAGGCCTTGGGGAAAGGAACTAGCAGAGGGGATTTTGTATAAGGTAAGCACAGAGAGACCTCAAGGATGATGTGTCTTTCAGGGGAGATGCATTCCTTGAAGGTCTCCAAAGATATATATCCCCCAGCTTGCTAGTCAAGAATTTCATAGGGGGGGATAACAGTGGCTCCACATGGGGATGGCTTCTTCCTAAAGGAGTCAAGAAACCAGAGATGATCTTTAGAGTAGGTCAGATGCCTGCTGCCCGGCACATCCCCTCTTCCTTTAGTTTTCAATTGCCACAACATGTTAAAGACACAAATCAGCAGAAATATTTCCCAAACAATCTACCTACCCAGACTACAGTTCTAAATTTTTTTCTTCTGGGTGCATTTGAGCTAGCAGACCTTTTGCATCATTTTATTTTACAAAACAAAAACAAACCTATTCTAAATCTACCTTTATTTCTCCATGAGGCCAGATTAGATTGTTGGCCTCATCTATTTCTCTGCCTAATATACTACCTGTTGGGATTAAATTGTCCAACAAGTTTCTTCTCCTACATTCTAAGACGGGAAATTGAAAAACAGCCAAGCCAGGATTGGGCTATCTGACTTGCTGTGGATGGAAAGTGTTGAAAATTGAAACAAAACTCTGAAGGCTTGAAGTCTGCAACTTTGAAACATCCTTCTTTTTCTGTGACTCGGGTTTTGAACATGTTGGAGTCACCTCTTTTCTTTGATTTCAACTCTGACTTTGGGCATATTAGAGCTGATTCTTCTTTTCACTGCTGATCTAGATTTTGAGCATATTAGGACCAGCTACTCTGCTTCCTATAGCTCAGATTTTTATCATGTTTGAACTTATTCCTTTTGTATCTTTCAGAGGTCCATGTTTTGAGCATGTCTAGACCTGTCCTTTCACTCTGTTTTTTGGAACATTTTCTATTATTTTTCCTTGAAAGTAAAACTACAATGGTATATACAATGGGGAATGAAAATGGAAACTGAAATTCAACTGAAGTAATGCTTGAGCATCCTGCCATTGACAGGACCCCCAAAAAGCTCTGTACCATCAAGTTCTTGCAAGAAAAATGCATTAGGACCCACAGTGGCTTGAATGATGTATGGGCCTTGCCACAAGCTGTCAAATTTTCCATGTTTTCCTTTGTCCTCTCTTCTCGAATCCCATCTCAGAACCTTGTCACCAATTCTGAAATATGAAGATTTGGTTCTTTTATCAAACTGCTTCTTTATGCTTTCTTGAACCCTGACAGCTCTATTGTAGACCTTATCCCTTGTCTGCTGGAGATGTGTTGTTTCATTTATTCTCCTTATCATGTTGTCTTCCTATGATTGGATCTCCTGGACAAGTTTGACCACTGGAACTCCATGACTAGTAGGAAAAACTGCTTCAGTCCCATAAACCAGTTGGAAGGGTGACATGCCAATAGATCTCTTTGTAGTGAGCCTGTCTGCCCACAAGGCATGTATCAACTTTTTATGCCATGACCTTTTGTTCTCTTCTAGCAGCTTCTTAATGATTGTAACTAGGATTTTATTTGATGATTCAGCTAGGCCATTACCCTGGGGGTAGTAGGTAGTTGAATGTCCGAGTGCTATTCCATACCTGTGACATAAATCAACCATTCTTTTGGATCCGAAGGCAGCAGCATTGTCAGTGATTATTTTCCTTGGACAACCAAACCGAGATAGGATGAAGTCTTCTAGGAACCTAATAATGACAAAATCGGTGGCATTCCTAGTGGGTATGGCTTCTATCCATTTAGTGAAGTAATCTGTGGCAGTCAAGATCCATTTGTGTTTCCCAGAAGAAGAAGGGTGAATTTCCCCCATAAAGCCTAGGCCCCATTGCAGAAAGGGACCTTCAACAGTGATGGGTTGTAAGGGAAGGGGGAGGAGTTTCCTTTTACCTTCAAAGATCTGACATTTGTGGAAAGTGGTTGTCATTTTATGGACATCATTGAACAGTGTAGGCCAATAATAACCAGCCCTGAGTATTTTATTTTCAGTGGCTTTCCAACTCAGGTGGCCTCCACACTCCCCAGCATGGAATTCTTGTTTGATTCTTTCAGCTTCAGTTCCAGATGAACATTTCAGTAATAGGCCATTTGGATTTTTCCACTATAGATTCTCATTCAGAATGCAGTAGTTTCTAGCTTTGATTTTTATGAATCTGGCCTTTTTTTTGGATAGTTCTGGAGGGGCATTGAGGTTTGTGAGCACATAAAGGATATCAGTATACCAAGGAGAGTTCTGAAACTTCTCCTCAATAGTTGGATGGGGATATCCTTCTTGCTCATCTAAGGCATTCATCATGTTAATGTCAAGGGCCTGCAAGTTTGATTCAACCATTAATTGAGCTAGGCCTCGACCTTTGATCAACTTGGTGGGTTTTATTTCAAGGTCGTATTCCCATATTGTAGCAATCCATTTGCCCCTTTTCCCATCGGGGTCTTGGGACAATATATCTTTGACCACTATATTGGGCACATAGGCAATGGTGTGAGAATGCAGAATGTACACCCTAAAGTCTTTTAAGGACTTAATCAGGGCATAGGCCTGCATTTCCATGATGTTGTACTTTAAGGGTGCATCTCTTAAGGCTTTACTGAAGAAAGATATAGGCTGTTCATTACCTTCTGAATTTTTCTGCAGCAAAACTGCAGCTATTGTGTGTTGGGAAGCAAATGAAAAGATCAGAAATTCTTTTGAGAAGTCAGGGCTGATAAGTACAGGGGCCTGAGTGAGTGCAAGTTTTACTGACTCAAAATATTTCTTGGCTTCAACAATCCACTTAATTCCTGCACCTTTCTTTAGCATTTCAGTCATTTTTCTAAGGTGCTCAGCAAGGTTGGGAATGAACCTCCTAAGGAAGTTGATCTTCCCGATGAAGGACTGTAACTCCCTGATGTTTCTTGGGTGTGTGATTTGGAGTATTCCCTCAACTATATGTGGGTCTATCCTGATCCCTTTCTTAGATATGATGTGACCAAGAAGTTTACCTTCTTGAAACCCAAAAATAGTTTTCTTAGGGTTCAGGGACAGACCATACCTTCTACATTTTTTGAAAACTTTCCTCATATGTTTTAAGTGTTCTTCTCCAGTTTTGGAAAAGATATTTAAGTCATCCAAGTAGATAACTATGAAGTGTCCTATCTCCTCTGAGAAATCTATGTCCATCGCTCTCTGGAAGGAGGCGCCAGCATTCATCAGTCCAAAGGGCATTTTCACATACATGAAGGTGCCCCATGGAGTGGTAAATTCTGTTTTGAGCTGATATTCTGGGAGTACCAGAACTTGGTTGTATCCTGAAAATCCATCAAGCAGGGAGATTCTTTTAGAGCCTACTACCTTCTGTAAGATATGTTCCATTCTAGGCAAAGGGTAGTTGTCTTTCAGGGAGGCTCTGTTGAGGTTTCTGAAGTCTATGCATAATCTAATCTCACCTGTTTTCTTTCTCACAGCCACTAAGTTTGACACCCAATCAGAAAACCTTACAGGGAATATTATGCCTGCATCATACATCTTCCTGATCTCTCTCTCTACTGCAGACAATTGTTTTGGATTGATTGTACGAAGTTTTTGTCTGAAAGGCCTCTGATTTTCTTTCAAGGGTATTTTGTGTTGTATGATGTTGGTGTCATAGGCCTTTAAGTCTTCATAACTCCATGCAAACACATCAATTAATTCCTTAAACAAGTCAATGTATTTTTTCTTCATGTCTGCAGGTATAGACTTAGACAGTTTTATCATTTTAGGTTTGTCTTCAATGTCTACGTTGCATTCCTCTATATCTGATTCTACATGTTCTATAGTGGGATTTTTTGCTACGTCATCAAAATCAAAGAGGTCCTCTAAGGGTGCCAGGCCTCTGGGTATATTCTTGTATTTGGCATGCATCACTTCAACCTCTTCATTTTCTGCGTTTTCACTATTTTCGTTAGAATTTCCAGTTTTACCAAAAAAAAAGATTTATTGCTATGTTACAGGGTGTTTCTATGTTACAGGGTGTTTCTTCCTCATCTGAGGAATCTTCAACTAGGCAGAGGTTGTCAGATTTAGAGTCTGATTCAGAAAATTCAAACTCATTTCTGCCTACGAGGAAATCTTCGATCTGTTTGTCTCCTTCAAAGACCTACCAATATTTTTCATTGTCTGGCACTGCAGGCCTGAATTTGGTTTGAATGATAACCTGTTGATCAACTGGGGTCTTAGGGTATGAGCTAGCTAGACAAGCTAATCCATTTGCAATCGCATTTTGACCCCTAGGAACAAACGCTAATTCATATTCAACAAACGTTTTTAGTAAATCCAGAGTGTCATTCCTGTATGCCCTAAGCCTGGGGTGTTTTGCTGTGTACTCACCATTCACTTGTTTGATTACTAACTCAGAGTCTCCTCTAACAGCTATCCTACGGGCTCCTAATTTCTTCAATAAATTCAGACCCAGGATGAGAGCCTCATACTCTGCAATATTATTCGTGCATTTGAAATGCAGATTCACAACATGGCTCTCTGCGTGGTCATTTTCTGTGTTACGTAGCCACACTCCTGCTCCAGCATTTTGCCTAGTACAAGACCCATCAAAATTAATTTCCCACAGGGGTTCGCCATTTTGTTGCGTTGGGGATCCTGTACTAGACTGTGGGTCGTCTAGTCTATCACGTGGTGTATCAGTTTGAGAGGTGTGACTAATAGGCTGACTGCATAGCGTTTTTGGTTCATTCTGAGTTTTTTTTTCATTATCCTGCCCACGGTTTTCTTCATTGTATTCTTCCATGGTAGCCATTATGCTAAAGTCCATGGGCTCCATGTTTTCGCTCGAATTTTTATTTTCAGATTCTGGCTCTCCTAAGGATTGGTCATTATAAAGAATGAAAGAATCCAGGTCTATGTGTACAGAGTATAATGGTGAATTTTCAGGCTTCTCGGGGCTACTGACTAAGAATTTCATCTGAGACTCTCTATACAGTCTTCTAAGTTGGCCAAATATAGGGATAGTGGCATAAGAGCCATCCATCTGCATTGTTCCTTGCAGTTTGGATCCCCATGATCTGGATAGTAACATGCCATACTTAGGTGGCACATCTGCCACCACCACATCCATGACCATACATTTGGCAGGAATCTGGGTCAAGCTCACACATAATTCTTTGATTAGGCCTAGGCATTTTACTCTCCTAGATTCAAATGAGTATAAGTCTTTGTAGGGTCTGGTAATTTATAGGCCTAGCCTTTCCATAACTACCTTAGGCATTAAGTTGTGTGATGCTCCAGAATCATGCATGGCATTGTGGAGTATCTTGTCATGAATGTTGAGACTGATATAAAAAGGTGGGACTACCCCTTCCTGAAATTTTCCCTCAATCTTCAGACCAAACAGAAGGGCAGGTTGATCATCATTCAGATTTACAGTATCGTTGTTTTCCCCTACATTCAATGCTTTCAAAATTTGGCCTTTATACACATTCTGAGTGGCCAACTCAGACAATGGTACAGAGATTTGATTTTGGCAATCTCACTGTCTAAATTGAAAGTGGACTGTGTCTTGGAAACACTTGACTCTGTTTTATTTGCTATTGCCTTAGTAGCTAGATCAATTGGTGGTTTATCATTATGTACAAGATTGGGAGCAGTTGTATCAGGAGTACTAACTGAAGTGCTAGTACGGCTGATAGGTTGACTTTGTTTTTCATTGTCTTGGTTGTCTTTCTCCTTATGTTTACCAGAACTTTCAGTTGCTGATTTGCTATTTACAGGGGTTTCTTTGGAAATTTTATCAGGTCTTTTCTTGATGGTTACCTCAGGAGTCTTTTTTTTGGGGTTTTCTTGGTTCTTTTTGCTCCTAAGTTCATATTGTTCTCTGACCTGCATCATGGCATTTTCAAATCCTAATCTGTAATCTTCAGTTTCTAACCATTCCTCACCCCAATATGAAGGTGAGGGCTGATCTTCTTCTGAATCACAGTTAAGGACTGAGTCCTCTGCTTCAAACATGTTTATTGCATTCCCTTCAGACTCTTCAATGATTCGCTTGTCTTCATCTAAATTTTTTTCTTGAAATGGGGGAATAATTTGTTGATCTGACTCTCTTTGTCTGTTGGGAGCAGCATTGTTTCTTCTAATGTTTTGGTTCTAGTTTTGGTTTTTGTTTTGGACAACCATCCTCTTTATCATTTTTTGCAGTTCTTCCACATTTTTAGACAGTCTTTCGTATTTGGGATCAGATGTGGAAGCTACGTTGTCGTCCCTATATGTCACCCTTTTTTCAGCTTTTAATCTTGCCCTTTTTTCCATTAAGTTTGCTTCTATGGTTATGGCTCCCTTTTGCATATCTTCCAGGGTGGTGTACTCTTTATCCCTAAGCTTGTAGGCCATGTCCACATCGAATCCATCAGGATACTTAGCCAGGGCCATACCTTGAGGAGGTTTCATGTGTGGAGGGAGGGCATTGTAGATGTTGTTGAATCTAGTGGTGTAGTCGTGAACACTCTCTCCTACGTTCCTCTTAAGGGAAATGTATTATGCTAGGAGCTGGCGGGGGTTTTCTCTAACCTCCCATTTGTTTATGAAGGTCTGGTATAATGCAGGGAGATATTGAACACTGCCAGGAGGTAAACCTTTAAACCATTTCTTTACATCACCCCCTAGGATTTGGGAAAAGATCCTCATTTTGATCGTTTCATCATCAATTTCCATATAATAAAAATAATCCTCCATCTTATCTACATGTTGCTGAGATGTTATGGACTCTTTAGCAGTGAATTGTGGGATTTTTGACTGATAATCATTGGGTAAGGGTAACAGGGGCTATGGTAAAACTAAAGGTACGTACCAAGCTGCCATAATGATGTTCTGATGAGGTATAGGGTTGGCTTGAGCAGCTAGTATTTGGATGATAGGGATATTCAGACTAGCAGGAGCTTTTTGAGTAGATCTAGGGTGGGAGAGCCCCAAGTTTTGAATGAAGTGGATATCAGGTGGTGTAGATGGAGGGGTTCCTCTATCCCTAGTGTGTTGACCACTATAATATGGTGTACTGTGAGGCTCAAGGTCTTGCTGGTCTAGGTGATTGACTGACCTGGTTCTTGATAAACTATTAGGTAGGTCTAGGTCAGGGAGAAAAGGGGCTAGAGCTGTTAGGTTTTCTGGTGCAGAATTAGCTCTAAGAATGTGGCTGGAAATAGTTGGTCTTTTAGGTGTAGGAGCTCCTTTGAGGATACTCTCTGGATTTCAACTATTTCCAGTGGGTCAGGGTTGGGATAAGCTCTTGTATGGATGGTTCTGAAAGCCAGAATGTTGTTTCTAAGCCAAGCAGCTTAACCCTACTTGTCACTTCTACTGTGGTTGATGGTGTCTCACAGGATGGTCTCCCAGTGGAGTCTATTGTGAAACCAAGAAAATCAGCAGGCCTACTGATCACCAGTGGAGTCTTTCATTTTGGGTCAAATGGAGTCGCTAGGTGGAGGGTTTATGATGTCTCTAGGGGGTACACTGTCCACCACATTGCTCAGGCACTGTCACATTTCGGGAATCTCCTCTAAAACAGCAAGCTCCAACCAGAGATTGACTGGGAGGGTGTTTACCAGATATGTCACCTCTGAAAAGAGGATGAAATCTGGAGGCTACCTGGCCCTTTCCAGACTCTGTCTAAGAGTGCGGAGGATTTTGATAATGGAGGCTGATTCAAGAAAGGAGTGACTTACTGTCAACCTAACCAGAGTTATAAGTTTCTAAAGTTTTAGATGTAGTGAGATGAAGGTCATTCAGAATATCCCCAGCGGAATCGCCATTATGTTGGGGTTCCCATGTTTTAGCCAGGTTGACAAGACCAAAAGATGAGACAACATAGAACCACTTTTAGACCTTAACATCTAGCCCTGCTAGGTCCAGAGAGGGATCTCTCTATATGAGTCAAAGTGTATGTCTTTGAAGCTCTAAGTTATGATTCTAGGCTAGTTATATGCACAGGGTTTGTTTGTTTGATTAAGAGTTTGGTTGTTGGGAATCAGGAAAGAAGGGTTCATCACAAGACAAGGATGAGCACAGAGTGAATTTAGGTTGAAATAGATAACTCAGGGAACATCAAGGCCAATTGGCTATGGATTCAAGAAAGGATTTATTTGTAATCAATGTGCAAGCTTTGAGTTGGGCTAGTCATCTAGAGCATTTGGATCTTAAAGGAGATATTTGGAATGGGACATTAAGGACTGAAAATGAAAGGAGGAGAGCCAACCAACTCTGTCTATAGATCGGGTCAGAGGTCATTTAACTCCAGACCTACTTGGACAAAGTTGAAGGCAATACAAGGGATCTTGGAAAGGCCTAATTAAGGTGGAAAGGTCCTATTGAGGCAGATACGGGATTCTAGACCTCACAGTGTTCTCAACACACCCAACTAAATCTTAACAAGAATGTCTGAACATAGATTTCATTAATTCATACATAAGAGAGCAGGTAATAGCATCCACTACACTGGTTAAACCAATTGAAATCGACATTCAGATACACATATGAGCAGAAAACATTAAGGGTTGGGAGAGCAGCAACATAAGGTACCTATCAAGGGTAAATCTTATGCCAAACTTCTGATGCGAGCCTGAAGAAACATAATGAAATGAAAGCAAGTCAATCACAAATACAGAGAAAGGAAAACATCACCAGCTGCTTTAGATCAGGATCCAAAGAAACATGCTTGTCATATTAAAAACAACACCAATCAGGTACATCATGGCCCATAGCTTGAACATTTAGTCTGAATACATCTAATCTCAGCCTATCTAACAATATTACACAAAGAACTTGTCTCAAGAGGAAAATACTTGTGTTTCACTGATATCTCATCAACAACATTACAATAGTTTCCTTTTGTGCTTTATAGCAGATGATGGATAGAGGATCGACTCAGAACGTAGGTGAATACTAAATGTAACATTAAATACACAAATGAATGCAGGGCCAAGACCCCTTCTGTTTGAATGCTTGGGTATTTAATTTCTGTCACCTCTATATGCAGGGATGATCTTCTTCAGATTTTCCTTTACTCCCGACATGACTTTGCTGCGTTCTGGTGGTCATACTTTTTTGTACTTGTGGGGAATAAAAAAATGGTGAACAACTGCTGAGAGGTCTGCTTCATAAATGTCTGACTATTTTTGAACTGTAGTTAGGGCGGAAATTCCTTCAGGGACATGGCGGGTAATAAAAGCTGTATGGGTGCCCTGTACTTGATGAAAAAAACATTCTGCTGACACATAAACCCTGATGCTACCTTTTACTTGTGCGCAGGATCGTTTGACTGATCCTCGAGGTCCTCAACTAGTGCTTTACCCCTTAAAACATTGTTTTACTGCTTAAGATGATCATTAGAGCGCCTTAATCTCTTCTCTTTGCACTGAAATACTTCGCCATTTCATTTATGTCTCTGACAGATTAGCTCGAGCCTTTAATGGTGCTGGAAGGTTTCTTCAGAACTTGGACCTTGTTCTTTGAATAAACGACCCATTTTCACCTTCCCAGGCCACTTCTCATAAATTTAGCCGCTGTAAATTATCTTCTCTGGATTCCTTTGTACTTGCAGCAGAGGCTGCATATTATGGCAACTACTGACTGTGATGACCCTGCAAAACAAAAAACTGTGAAGAAAAAACATGGATCGGGATGATGAAGGTGGCAAGGATGATGAACATGGCTATGCTGATGATGAAACGGAGGGAAAATTTTGTAGTGGAACTGATAAAAAATGCTCTGGTGGAGGAATGGTGAAACACAGAGCGAATACATGTAATAAACGGATGGAAACATTAAAAAAAACATGAAAGAACCAACTATACCATGATGGAAATGGAGAATGTATGGGGTGTGCACGTGGAGATGACGTGTTGGGACCGGGAGACCGGAACAGTCAACGGAAGACAAACAAATCCGGGCTGTCAGTCGGGGTGGAGATCGATGGTTGAGAACGACAGGTGATGGGCCAGCGAGTACGCCGATAAGTAGTGCGTAGGTTCGATGGGCGACAGCCATTAGATGAGTTCTTCCAGATATGGTGGTCCTTAACAATTCCGCTGAGCGTCCTGAGTCGAGAGTTAACATGCGGGAGAAAAGTGGTTTTAGAATTGTACAAGGGACAGGTGGCACATGCTGAGTGGAATCGCTAGGCGATGGAGGAAAACCGCCTTCTACGGATGAGCAGTGCGGAACTTACTGGCGGTTTCAGGGATAATATGCGACGGGGTCCACTAGCGGAGGAAGCATGGACCGTCGGATCAATATGTGAATGGATGGCGATGGCCTGGGGTATGGTGAACTGGGGAGTGATATATGAATATGGGCGGAATGTACAAAAACATTGGAATTTAATGCAAATGCGAGGGTTTCGGCCACAGAGGAAATACAAAAGAAAAGTAAATGAAATATGATGAGGTGGATGGGAATGATTGTACGATGCGGGACCCATACGGAAATTGCAAATCGCAAAGGCAGAAAGTACGATGGGGCAGATAAGTGACACCAATAGAAACCTTGCGTCTATGATATTACGATGGGGTGGACCCGCAATCGGTCGATCGCATCGCAAATATTTGCGATAGATCGATCGAACATGAACATGTGAAATTGCGATATGCGCTTTGCGATCGGCCCCAAGGCTTAAAGCGCTTGGTCACATGCAAGGGTTACGGAGAAGGAAGGGGCGCGGGTTATCAGAAGGGGCTTAGGCCTATTATAACGTCAGGGTGGGTTTTTTAACCCATTTTAAATGCATTTCAAGGCCTAAGAAGGGTAACGATAGTGGGGCAGAGGGGAAATTGGGGAAACCAAGGATAATGGTGGGATTCAAAGGGGATCTAGGGAGTTAATAGGAAACATAGAAAGGGGAAAAGAGGGACTTGGTCACAGGGGAAAGGAAGGGAAAAAGGGACATTTTGCAGGGGTATGAAGGATAATGCAAGCCTTGGGAAAAGGAACCAGTAGAGGGGATTTTGTATAAGTTAAGCACAGAGAGACCTCAAGGATGATGTGTCTTTCAGGGGAGATGCATTCCTTGAAGGTATCCAAAATATATAGCCCCCAGCTTGCTAGTCAAGAATTTCATAGGGGGGGATAACAGAGCAGATGTATGGGCTATAGTTGAAGGAGGTTATCAATATCCAGCATCAGTTCCACCAGATGCAACAAAAATAAAGAAATATCAAAACCAATGCAAAGAAGTTTAATGCATTATTGAGAAGTATGATTGAATCAGAATTTGTCAAAGTCATGCAATTGAATATAGAAAAGGAGTATGCGACAAAATAATTCTAAGCTATGAAGGTGATATCAAGGTAAAAATTTCTAAGCTCCAAACTCTCATAATTCAATCTGAAAATCTCAGGATGCATAATGAGGAAAGAATTGCGAGTTTCTTTTTATGTCTAGATGATATTTTAAATCGTATGATAAATCTAGGTGAAACCATAACTGACACTACTCTGGTAGAAAAGGTTTTAAGATCTCTAACTCCCAAATTTGAATCAAAAGTCTTTGCTATTGAAGAGAAGCAGGATCTACAAACTCTTACTATTGTTTAACTTCATGGTATTTTGACCGCTTTTGAAATGAGAAAAGGAGGTCCATCTAAAGTCAAAGAAACTGTTATTAGAGCTGCTGCAAAATGAAAAGAAGTAGAATAACAAGAAGGATCAGGGTACAGTTCAGAAGAAGATGAGATAAATTTTGTAAAGAAGCTACAACTTGGCATTGGAAGATTCAGAGGTAAATTTCTTGTGGAAGATTTGGTCATTATGTTGCTAAGTGTCCTCATAAATAAAAACATGAAAAAGGAAAGGAAGTGAAAAAAGTAAATAAGAATCAGTTTATCAATAGAAAAAGTTATTATACTCATGAATATAGTGATGGGTTATCAAATAGTGAAGAAGGAGAATATGATCAAGATGTTAGACTTCTCATGGCTTTTGAAAAAGATTCTAGTGAGGCTAAAGATACCTTTATGGATGCTCTAGAAGAAAATGATTTTATTCAATAAAGTAATCAGCTAAAAATATGTTTGGAAGAAAACAAAATTGCCATAGATACTCTAAAGAATCGACTTATAGAAAAGGAGAAGCACAATGAGAAATTAGAATGTGAAATATTAACTCTAAGAAAGGAAATTGAGAAAGAGAAAACTTTAAATCTTAGATTTTCTAAAGGAACTGAAACCTTAGATGAAATTATCAAGGTTCAACGCTCTCCTTTTGTAAAGAAAGGTCTTGGATATATCGGAGAATCCTCTCAGTCTTCATCACCAAGCTATCTAAATGCAACTAAAGCCAACCTACAACATTCTGTCACTTAGCAAGAAAACAAAGAAACTTCACAGGTAAATCACGACCACTTCAATACAAAGAACAACAACATAAATATCAAACATAGAAACACCAATCTGTAGGTAAACACAAATAGAAGGTTTCATGATCGCATAAATTTCTTCTTTAATGGGAAATGTTTCTCATGTCATAATTTTCGTCATAAAGCTGTTCAATATGTTGCATACAAAACCATCATGACCAGGGAAGCAATAAAGAAAAGAAATGAGACTGGAATAAAGAAGAATACTTATAAAAAATTTTCTCCTCTTCAAAGTGAAATTGAATGTTCTTATTGCAACAACTTTGGTTATAGATAATCAGAATGCAGGAGAAAACTCCACTAAAAGAGCACGTAACTTCAAATTCCAAGGTATGGAGAAAGAAGGACTTACAGGTTGAGAATTGTGGCATAGCCTTATTTGCAGAAGGGGAAGAAAACCAATGGTACATTGATAGAAGATGCTCAAAACACGTGACAGGTGATAGAAATAAACTCCTTGCATACAATTCTCTAGAAAGAGAAAAGAATGTTACCTTTGGAAATGATACTCCTGCTGTCATTAAAGGAAAAGGTCCTGTTTTTCTAAAAGAAAAGGTAAAAGCTAACAATGTTATGTATGTGGATGGATTAAAACATAACCTGTTAAGTGTGATTCAAATTTGTGATCAAGGAAATGAAGTTGTCTTTAGTTCAAAAAAATGTCTGGTACATGAATTTGACATAGGAAAAATATTAATAAAATGAACTAGAACACCAAGCTATCTATATGTATTGAAAGGCTGCAAAGAACAATGTTACTTGGGTAAATCTTCAGAAAATTGGTTATGGCACAGAAGATTGGGGCATTTGAGTTTCTCTCAAATCAGAAAATCTAGTAGACTCAAGGCAGTTCATGATCTTCTAATCTGAATGGATTGTATTAGTTATGCTGTGCTAAGTATCTAAACAGTAATAATAATGTGTGCATAAGGTTCTCCTTAAGATTGCAGGTTAAAAAAATAGTTCTGGCTTTGTTAATAAAATTTATGTGTCAGGATTGATTAATTATTTTAACTATTTATCAATGTACAATAGTAAATAATAGATAAATAAACTTCATAAAGCACATTACTCAGCAAATTTTTGAAGCAGTTCACCTCTCCTAGGCTACATCTGTTGGTCCAGCTCCTAATGTCATGTCCCTCATGTATTAATTTGATCAAAATGTAAGTACAAGTTAAAATAAGTCTCAATAGGAAAAACACTCTATAAAATCAGCTTCAAAAGGTATGAATTAGCCAGATATGAATATTCATTTACATAAAACAGATAAAGAAATCCCAATACACTGCCTTCTCCATGATGGCCCTAATGGCTCCTTGATCTTCCTCGAAGCTAAAAATACTGAAGATGACCTCTGTTTGACCTGAAACCTATACTAAACTGCTCAGAATGTTGAAAAGACCCAAAATGACTATTTTTTCACTCAATTTGGTTCAATAATAAGGAAGTTACGGAAAAAACAAAATTTGCGCAATGTCCACCAAAAAAACTCCACTAAATGTGGAGATACTGCCAGTTAAAAAGCTAAAAATAACATCTCCTCCAACTTGGGCGCGCTCCGCCAAATCCGCTGCCAGTTTAATCCATGATTATCTTAACTTAAGTGCGTCTTAAATGGTTGGATATGATGGGTTTAATTCTAAGCGCAATTTAAGCGCTAATGATGTGGTTAGTGGCTAAACCACGTTTAATGGTTAATTAAACTTCATCAAAGAAATTTCTACCATTTTTAATTAGAACTTGGTATTTGGCTCTTGATCATATGGGAAGCTGTAAGGTGGGGGTTGGCCCTTAGGGGCGAGCCCCCTTTTCTGCCATTACCATCCACCTTAGACTTTAAATCCAAGTGGGTTCCATTGGTTAATAAGGACCAATGCGTGGCGTGACGATAGAACTCGGAACTTTGATGCTGGAAGTTAACAGTTCGACTCCTGTGAGCACCAATTTTTTTTAATATTCCACAATTTCTCCTCGGCCTAGGGCCACGTGGCAGCCTCCGGGCTTGCCATGTGGCACCCTTTGATTGGCCACAACCAAATGAGATCAACCAAAATCAAATATTAAGCTGAGACTTTTTGGATTCTTACTCGTCCACAAGGAATATTTTGGGGAATATTCTTGGAATATTCATTAGAATAGTATTTTAAAAAAATTTCCAAATTAACAAAGTAAAGCTTGGTCAACTCATTTTTGGATTTTACTGGGCTTTCCAAACCTTCATAACTTCTACATACAACCTCGGTTTTTAGAACTATTCGTGGCGCCAAAATTGCAGCGACGAGACTTTTTCGGTCGTTTAGAATGAAACCAATTCTAAGCACTTTGATTTTTGAGCATTTTTCATAACTTGTACATGATCTCCTGATCATCTTCCCCGCATCACTCTGCCTGAAAGTACCATATGAAAATCTTGCCAATTCGGTAAGAAAACCAGAGTATAATTCAATGCCAAAGAAGGATCAACAAGTAAGCCTCTTGAACTCATACGTACTAACTTATGTGGACCTATGAGAAAAAGGTCACCCCATGGAGAACAATACTATATTCTTTTATTTGATGATTTCTCTATAATATGTTGGATTGGTTTACTAAAACACAAAGATGAAGCATTTGAAAATTTTCAGATCTTTAAAGCCCTGTCTGAAAATGAATTAGATCTAAAAATCAAATTTCTTAGATCTGACTGAGGAAGGGAATATATATCAGATGAATTCTTTGATTTATATGAACAACATGGCATAAAAATAGGTTTTTTGTAGCTATAACCCCACAACAAAATCGCGTGGCAACAAATGGCTCATGCTATGCTTGATGATTCTAGAACACCTGACACCTTTTGGGGAGAAGCAACACATACCGCAGTAAATATTCTTAACAAGGCTCATGTTCATATGAACAATGATAAAATTCCTTATGAGCTTTGGTATGGTAATCTTCCAACTATAAAGAATTTTAGAGTTTTTGGAAGAAAATGCTTTATCAAGAACAAGGATGAAAAACTTGGTAAGTTTGAACCTAGAGCAGATGAAGGAATATTTCTTGGCTATTCTTCTAGAATGAAAGCATATAAATGTTACAATAAAAGACTTTGAAATATTTTTTAATGCATTGATGTTGTAATTGATGAGACTCTCTTAGCTCCAAAAAGGGAAATACCAACAACAAATGAAGATGATGATGATGTATATCCTCCTACATCAAATAGAAACAACATTGAAGGTGAATCCAATGAAGCTCTAGAAGAAGATCTATCTAAAAAGGCTCCATCCAGGTACGTTCAAAAGAATCATCCAGAATCTCAAATTTTGGGAGAAAAAGGATTATGTGTCAAAACAAGAAGAACTGTTGTAGGATCCCCTAGCTATCTAGCATTATTATCCACTATTGAACCACATAATGTAAATCAAGCTAGTAAAGATGAATGTTGGATTCAAGCCATGAATGAAGAACTTGATGAGATTGAAAAGAATCATACTTGGGAATTGGTTCCAAGACCTCAAGATAAAAATGTCATTGGAACAAAATGGATATTTAACAAGTTAAATGAAAATGGTGATGTTATTAGAAACAAAGCTAGACTTGTTTGTGAAGGGTATGCTCAACAAAAAGGTATAGACTTTGAAGAAACATTTGATCCTGTAGCTAGAATTCAAGCCATAAGAATGTTTCTTTCCTTTTCAAGATTTCAACAATTCATGGTTTATCAAATGGATGTTAAGTCTTCTTCCCTCAATGGTGACCTAGAAGAAGAAGTTTATATAGAACAACTAGAAGGATTCATTTTGGGAAATGATGAAAAACTTGTTTGTAAACTTGAAAAGGCTTTATATGGTCTCAAACAGGCTCCAAGGGCCTGGTACTATCGTCTTAACAAATATCTTCATCAACAAGGTTTTTCAAAGGGATCTATTGATAACAACTTATACACAAAAATTGAAAATGATAAACTATTGATTGTAGTTGTATATGTTGATGACATCATTTTTGGGAGTAATGAAGAGTCCATGAGTCAGAAATTTGCTTCTATTATGCAGCAAGAATTTGAAATGTCTTTACTTGGGGAACTAACATTTTTTCTTGGCTTACAAGTGCAACAAGAAACACATGGCATATTTTTATCACAAGAAAAATATCTTAAGGAAATTCTGAAGAAGTATGGGATGGAAGATTGCGAACTTGTAAGTACACCAATGGTAACTAGGTGTAACCTCAGTTCTCATGATGACTCCCCCATGGTGAATCAACCATAATAGAGGTCCATGATTGGAAGTCTACTTTATCTAACCGAGACAACACCTGACATTATGCATGAAGATGGGATTGTTAGACGATTCCAGGCTAATCCAAAAGAGTCTCACCTTTAGGCTGTAAAAATAATATTCAAATATTTACAAGGGACTCAAGAGTTTGGTCTATGGTATCCAAAGAATGTTGATCTCACCCTTCATGCTTACACAAATGCGGATTGGGCTGGAAATGTTGATGATTGAAAAAGCACTAGTGGTGGTGCATTCTATATGGGGCCCCGATTAGTATCTTGGTTCAGCAAGAAACAAAGTTCTATTGCCTTATATACAGTAGAAGAAGAATATGTGGCTTCCGCATCATGTTGCACACAACTAATTTGGATGATGCAGACTTTACAAGAAATTCAAATCAAATGTTCATCTCCCATATCCATTTTGTGTGATAATACAAGTGCCATTAGTATCTAAAATAATCTTGTTATGCATTCCAATACCAAGCACATTCCTATCAAGTATCACTTCTTACGTGAGCAAGTTCTTGAACAAAAGGTTAAATAGGAGTAAGTTCCCTCCAAAGAAAAATTTGGTGATATATCTACTAAACCTCTTCCCAGGGAAGCATTCGAATATCTCAGAAAGAAGCTAGGAGTTGTCTCTGCCTCTCATATCATATCTACTTGATTTCAGAAGTTTAATTTCAATACATGGGTTTCATAAAGGAGCATCATGTATATACACAAGTTTCTGTGCATAAAACCGCGTATGGGTTTTTCTGACAAAATTCTCTGGGTCAACGTTTGAAAATAGTTATGGTGCTGTTGGGTAATCTTTGTTGTTTGAGTATTCATATTTCTGTATCATTCTCTGATATTTATCTCCTTGATGAAGATGCTTTGATGATTTGGTGGTTGAAGGTGTTCAAGATGCACAAGCTAAGGGGAAGCACCTGTCTTATGGAAAAGGATCCATTCTGATTGATTGTTGTGTTATGATCTCATGTTTGAGATTCTTTTTTTTTTAATCATAAATAGTCATATCTGTAATTTGATGACAAGGTCATGTTGAGACCTATGATGTAAACTTTTTATATTTAGTCATGTAAGGACTTGTTCAAATTTTTAAACCCACTTAGTTGGAAAGTTGAGTCAAATTTGTAATTCCACTTGGTTGGCTCATTGATGTAAGTGTGAGTCCTTGGTTATAGGAAAGGTCATACTCGGTTGAGTCATGTACTTCATTGAAAAATTTGTTTAAATATCCAGCATGAACTTAGGGGGAGCATGGTAAATTGAGTACACATCAGATCTTCAGAGCTCATATTTCTACAAGGGAAGAGAAACCTTGTTTTGGTTTTGATCCGCCTTTTGCCCTTGATGTCAAAGGGGGAGAGTATTTTGGTGTTTGAATGATGGTTATGATTAATGTATTTATTTATTGTGATGATCAAACACCATCATGGTTGGCATCAAGTCCAAAGGGGGAGATTGTTGGCACTATGTTGCAATATGTTGTCCTTGATGGCAACCCACTTGATGAAGTTTTTCTTAATGGAAACCTACTTGATGAGTTGCCTTTTGATCAGCAACCTATGTGTTAAATATGTAGAAATGATGTTTCTATAGGTCAGTTTAGATGTGACAGAGAAAGGAATTCCAGTAAGTGCCACAGAAATGAAACAAGAAATATTTCTCAATGTATACATAGGTTTTATGAAGGGAACCCATGTATGGATGCAATCTATATGCTACTTTTGTGAATTCAACCTGCGTATACATTTAGAATTAGTATATATGTAGATTTTATGAAGAGAAGCTACGTACACACACGAATACGAATGATTGAAGTCACGTATGCCTTTTGCACTCTAAAATTATGATACCAAGGGGCATTACCATGGTATTAGCCCACAGTATTGAGTGTTGTATTGTCTATTTCATTCTGTCCAAGAATACCATCAGCAATAGTGTGGTTTTGACTCATGGTATTGGAAAAGGCTAAATCTATATAAGGAGAAGAAGACAATAGTGAAATGTGTGCATGAGTAAGGGTTGTTATTGAATAATTTTCTCTAAGGGATGTCTTCATGGGATGAAATCCATTTTAATTGATAGATCTGAATCTATGATGCACCCATGGATACAATGATGGTTCATAATATCTAGATTTGAAATGACTATGCACTTGTGTGATCCATTGAAGAGATGATCAGATATATGACCTGGCGTAAGTTTGTTGAAGTTAAGTGAAGAAATCTAGGTAAGTTCTATGGATCTGGTTCATTTTTCAAAGTTTATATTTACAGATCTGTATGCTAGTTCATCTCAGTAAAATCACATATATACATGGGTTTTCTTCAGAAAATGCGCGTATGGCAGTTAGGGTTTTCTGAATCTTATTGCAGAGGTTTTTCTGTTAGCCCTACTATTTGTTTTCCTTCTGTCAATGAAGGCTTCTTATAGATCTGGGTTGTTTGAATACTATATATGCTGCTAAGTTGATTATGTACAAATATAGTCAATGAGAGAATAAACATGGTTGATGGTGACTAACTAATGAAGGGTTCTACATTTCTAAAGATATCCAAATGAAAGCCTCAGATCTAGATCTGAGACTGATCACTTTTTGAAAAACAATATTCACAGAGCTATACACAAGTTGGTGTGAAGGAAAGCGCGTATACACACGGGTTTAGTGAAGTGAAGTAGCATATGAATTTTAAGTCGATGGATGTTCAGGGTTGAGTTTGTATCTACATATTTATTCTGAAGTCTGCATTATTTCTAAGTTCTGGTTAAAGTGGTCTCACTATTCTGATTGAAGTATTGGGTAAATTTATGGTTGTTGATGTTTATGAAGAGTTGTGTTGGTGTTGTTTGATCTAGTATGAAAATTGATAAACGTGGTCTATAGTGGTTCTGAGGATTGAAACCTTCAGTATGGAAATAGAAGCTTCCTACCAGTAGAATCTGGTGTTCTGATCAGGGGGTTGAAGCTCCCTTCCAGTAGTGGCTGGTAAATGAGATTAGGGTTTGTAGCTCCCTTCCAGTAGTAGCTGGAAAATGAGAGAAGGTTTTAGCATCCTGTAGGTAGATGCATGCGTACTGATATGAGTCTGCATCAATACAATATTGTAAACAAATTTTCGTATAATAAATATTAAAGACAAAGACAACAGCAGTGGTGGTTTTCTCCCAAATTGGGTTTCCACCTTAAATATTGGTGTTCATGTTTGTTTCTCTTGTGTGATGATTTATACTAATGTTACTGCACATAATTACTGATTATCTAACAGATGCATTACTGGTAAACTGACTTAAAGATTGTTCCTCAAAATTTTTTCTAATTTTCAAAATTATATCAGTATACACTAGTTTCTTTTATTACATGTGCGTGTATACATGATTTGGGTTCATCAAAGCCGCATATGGAATTTTGTAAAGAAAAATTTTAAATCTTAACATAAAGCTCTAAATACTGATTCCCCCCCCCCCCCACTCTTAGTGCTTTTCCCAACAATTCATGAAACAGGAAGGGGTCATAGTTAAATTGGTACCACTCCATAAGGAAATTGTACAATCTGGGAGAGAATAATTTCAGGAGATCAGAGAAGATGCTTTGTTAACAGGTAATAAAAGATGGTAGACATCTACTAACAACGTTAAAAATCGATATCCCTTTAATTATAGAACCTTTAAAGAGGCTTTTTTTCATTTTAACACATACAATAACACAATTTTATGCATGGGTCCTACATGGATAGGGTGTTGCTACAGGTGTCCTATCATGCAGTACCCTCCTGAAGGCTATCACCATGATTATGATCTTCTAGAGGGTCATGTGAATCATTCTTTTTCAAAAGTAAAACAAAAACATGGTTTTATACTGTATAAGGAGGAAGTCTATCCTTCCTATTCCTTGGAATTGTTACACCTCAACCATCTCATTGCATGAGGACATGCAATAAGGTAACCTGGGAGTATGCTGGGGCATGAAAAAGGTACGTTTTTTCCTCATAATTAGCTTGATTTATTAATAACTTTCATGTGTTTACCTTCACTTTGGGAATAAATACAGAAATAATTAATTGTAAACAAAGGGTAAAACTAATTATCAACAAATTATGTAATTATGGGAAAAAGGCTAAATTTATGTGTTTTTATGTGCAGGAAATCTAAACCGATTAACTGTTGTTCAAAAAATCTAACAATAGGGGCCAAGAAAAGAAAAAATATCGCGTTCTTCTCATACAAACTAGTGACGAATGAGGAGGATCTTTCTTATTATATAACACAAACTATTAGACAAATGTGAAATCCTCAGGATATCATGATCCCGAGGAGTCGCTATTATTTGTTCTATTTTTCTATAGGATATAAAATATCAATAGATGGAATAGAACTGGAGTTGTTGATCCATATGATGTAATTGTATTTTATTTACATTCCTTCATAACAAAATATTTTTCACTCGGCGATATTGTATCCTAGCTATTAAACTTAATGAAAGAGATAGTGGTTTCTCTATAATCGTATTCTGAAGATCATCTGGAAGAGTCTTCTGGAGGCTCTAGGCTGAGTCACTTGGAGCTCTATTGTTGTCCCGTGTTATATTCTTATTTTCCTATTTTGAAATTAATCATTCTTGTATTCTATATATTTGTAATTGATTTGAATTTAATCAAAATCGAGTGGTTTGCATCCTATTGATTTAAAGTCTTAATCACTTTCACTTTCCTCATGAATGTTACTTCTTGCATTTACTAGAGTTATTTGAATAATTCCATTTTTGTTCATTCTGAGTGATCTTGTTGGTTGATCATTCATTGAGAATTTCAATTGCAGAATGTGATTGTGTTAGTTGTTGTTAAGTTACTATAGTATTCCCTTTCTGATTAAATAAACTATTGTAGATGTTAATCAGTAATTCTGGTTAATTGTGAATTTCTTTAATATTTGCATTTCAATTTTCTTCCATAGAACGGATTAGAATTAAGTTGAGTTAATTGGTTGATTTATTTAATGATTTCTTTTAGAATTGCTTTGATTGAAATTCAAGAATTAGATTTTACTTATAAAATTATTTCAATTTATTAACCTTTGATTCCAAAAACTGTGCTGAACACTCTTGAAATAAAAATACTTAACTTGGGTTGATGATTAATGTAGGCATTAGGATTTCTTTTAAATAGACATCTTAGTGAGCAAAAAATAGGTAATATTTGGAATACCTACCTTCACAAATTAAGAGGAGTTGAAAAATCCTAAGTGAAACATCCCATTGAGATTTAAACCTACTTTGGAGAACCTCTGCATCCCAATATTTATTTTGACAATCCTCTTTTAGGAAGAAATTCAGATAAACATTCAACAACCTCTGTTTCTTAAACGATCTTTCACCCTTTGTTGGCAAACATGTTTCTTCACCAATAGACTCCTATGTGACAGGGAATTGCAATGTCATGAATCTAGCTGTGTTTCCATTGAAGTAGAAGATAAAATCATGGCACCAATTGATATTATTCCCATTTAAATGCTGAAACATTGGATCTGAACCTGCATTTCTGAAAATATCTAACATTTCACAGTATACTTCAAAATACATACCATCGTGTTCAAACCTCTTTCATGGCTAGACCGACCCTATTTCAACGCTATTGGACTTGGAAACACTTTCACTAACCTTGAAATACACTAAATAAAGGCTCCAAGGCACTCATCAACCTTCTTGCACATGAAAACGTCAAATTTGGGTTTGTTGGAAAAGTTAATTTTAGGGAAAATAGGAAAAATTAGGGTTTTTTCTTTAACAACTCTATTAGGCATTTTAACGTTGGAAGTTCTCACATCATGAAGGAGGAGGAATAATAATTTATGAATATACACTTGAGAACTTAAAAGAATGGGACTAAAGGGTCAAAAAGTGATTTTTTTTTTTTTTTTGAAATGTGCTACGAAATGTTTTTGTAGCATTGTGCTACAATAAAAATTTGTAGCGCCAACTACTCTTTTACTATATAGGTCAAAACACTACAAGAAATTTAGCATAATCTTAGGGTTAGGTGAAAGAAAATGAATGAAACGTATTCCTGGGCCTAGCTAGCAATATTTACAAAAAATACAATACCTCCTTTACATAATCATGATCTTGCAAAATATGGATTGATAAAAATTCCTCGAACTAAAGGTGTAAACCTAACGCTAACACTAAGAACATGACTAGAGATAGAAGAAAGTTACCAATTCTAAAAGAAAATGGGATGGGAATAATTCCCCAGGTGAAATAAAAGGGAAAGTAATAGTCAACTTGGATGAGAATACCAAGGCATAGAATGACCTATATGTTTACAAGCTTAAAAAAAATATTTTAAGTGTTATCCATATGTCCGACAATAGCTATGATGTCACATTTTGTTCTAAGGATTGTGATATTAGAAAGGAAGGTAATGGTAATATGGTAGGAAAGGAAATAAGAACCCCTAGCAATTTATACATCTTTGAGGAGTCCAAAGTGAAATTCTACATGATAATTATGGAAAATGAGACATGGCTATGCTATAAGAGGATGGGCATGTAAATTTTGATAACTTGGTGGAAATTAGCAAATGAATCCAGTTAGAGGATTACCAAAATTGTGAAAGCCAGAGAGCTAAATATGTAAAACCTATCAGTGTGGTAAATATACAAGAGTACATTTTGAGACAAAGAGATATTCTTCATCCACAACTTTAGAACTAGTTCACATAGATATATGTGGTCCAACAAGAGCACAAAGTCAAATTGGCGAGAAATATTTTATTTTGTTCATTTATTATTTCACAAGCACCACACGTATCATGTCACTAAAAGTGAAATTAGAAGCTTTGAGAAAATCTAAAATATTCAAGGAAAAATTAGATAATAAGAAAGATTTAAAGATCAAATTGATGTCGTCGGATAGAGGAGGAGAGTTCATTTCAAGGGATTTTGAAGAGTTGTGTGAATATCACAATATTAGAAGTTGGTACTCTATGGAAGAAACCCCTCAGCTGAATGACGTAGAGGAAAGAAACAATAGAACCATTAAATATATGGCTATAACCATGATGAATGAAGGAAAGGTTGTAAATACTTTTTAGGGAGAGGAAACCCAAGTTGTTGTCTATTTGGATAATAGAACTCATTCAAGGAAAAATAATGATAAGACACCTTATGAACTGTGGAAAATAAAGTGAGCCTCAGTGAAGCATATATTATGCAACAACCTCACAAAACAATAGAATAATAAATAAACTACATAAAAAATATCATCTTCGAGGGGGAAACCTTCTTTACATTACATAAATGAACAATTCTTGGATGATTCAAATTGAAAACCCTCATTTCTATATATAGGATTCTAAGGGGTCACAATATAATCAGATTCGACATAACAATAATAATGTAAGGGCACAACACTAACAATAGTTGGATTCTATGGGGCACAATAATAACACTATGGGGACTACATGGGTACAACAATAACAATAAATAGGATACACTAACGATAAAAATAAGGAGATACGCTAGTTTTATAGGGACCTAACGTGCCCCTCTCCTTCAAAAAATTGTTGTCCTCAAAGCTTGAGTAGTTTTGGATGCTTATATACAAAATTCTCATCCTCCCATGACGAATATTCAGTAGGTAAGTTTTTCCACTTGATGATATAATCTGAAATTGATTGATTTTCATAGTTGTTGACTTCTTTGTAATATCCCAAAAGGGAGAATGTAGTAATACTTCACACAATATAAGAACTTACACCAAGATAAACAATAAATCTTAAGACAACATCATAATTTATAGATAAGCTGAGCCATTTTATTATATTGGAGAATAATCAGTTACACCATGTACAAAATGTGATTAGATCTAGCCAAAAAGTTGGGAATGACTAAAAAAACATGCTGCAATAGGTACAGCATAACTGGAGAGGCTTTGCAGAAAATACTATGTTGTCCCTTCAGTAGAGTATAAACATATAATTGTAGGCTGAAAAGGGAAATGCAAATCTACTCAAAATTGGAGCTCAGATGATGCCAAGATTCAAGATCTGGCCAATGTGATGGATTCCCAAGATAACCCAGAAAGGATTTTCTAGATCTGCAACTTTGGAAAATCACCTCCCTAGGATTTGATCCTTGATCTGATGGGAAATATAGATCTAAAGCTAGATCTATCAAATAGATGGCTGAAATGTGATATCAGATCAGATCTATGCTTGAAGGGTTGATCCCTTCTTCAGATCTATGAGCTAGAAGCTCTAGATCTGGATTCTCAATCCTCCAATGATGATTGCAACTGCTGCAACACAAATGCCTCTAGAAACTATGCTCTGAGGGAAAGAGAGGCCTTCTGCCTACTGAAAAATGCTGCAATAAACTCCAGGCTGATGGTAACACTGATGGAAATGTGAGGGAATGATCCCTCATAGGATTTCTAGCTGAAATACTAGCAACTTCCTTCCTCCTTTTTTATCTGCAAGATAGACAGCATAATTCCTAAAGGAAGTACTATTGTTGGGAGGTCAATAACTTTTGCCCTGATGCTAGATCTACAATGAAGCTCTGGGAAGCTGATATTTAAGCCCAAGGTGATAGGAATAAACCCTCACCAGTTCTCCAGCTGAAGTACTGAAGACAACTTCCTCTTTCCAAATTGATCTTCAGAAATCTGCAATTTCTGAATATGAGTGTTCTACAGAAAGTAGGAAAAGGAGATGGCACTTAAAGCCTGATGTATAATGAAGTACAATCCTCTTTCTAGAGCTGCTCTAAGAAAGAGGTGGGATTCTAGCCCAGGAACACCTTGTGCTAAACAACACTTGCAATCTCTGCTAAACAGCGCAAGAAAGCAGTGGAATGTCACATGAAAATTCCAGATCAGAATAGATCTTACATCAAGAAATAATCAGCATGCCCTCATCCTTGCCTTAATTTTATTTATAGAAGATTTTAGCCTTCCCAGGGCTTGGCCCTCATCTAGACTACGCTGTCACATGTGGACAAGATCCTCCAAGTTGGATTGCGCAATTTGACCAAATCAACCATCATGTCTAGGTGAAATGCACACATTCCATCAAGTGTTCCTTATTTGCACAACATCCTCCATCACTTTATCATCAATGTCCCATGATCTTTGACATCTTCAAGATCTTACATGACTGAATCATCCTTTTTTTGATCCCTTCAAGATCTTAGTTGACTGTGTCAACCTCCATGATCTATCTCATTAATGAGACAGGTTCTCCAATTTCATTCACATTAGTAGTTGCTCAACTACCTGGTTATGCAGATATAGGATAAATTAATACACATTCACAAAAAAAAAGTGGATATTTATTCATATTGAGGATTGTGGGTCCCTCCACCCTTTTATTTACTTAATTCATTAATAAAATCAGGGACTCTAATATTCCAAATATGATGTGAAGATTTGGGAATATTACAGTCCCCCTGGAAAAATGTTTCTTGTCCTCAAGCAACTCCAAAAGTAGATGAAAAGCCATCTATTAACCTCCAAATGGCATCCACATAAGGAAAGCTTCCTCCATTTGCTACAATGGGTTATGCATGTTTGGTTCTAAGGTTGTCTTTTAAAAAACATAAATAATGACCTATAACTGTATGGTTAGATGTCCTCCTTATTTCATGAAGTACCAAGTGACAACCATATGATGTCAAACATCATAATCAATACATGAGATACATACAATAAAGTGGCTCTCTTCAAAAAGGAAAATCTCCATCACTCAATACATCTCTACATCCCATGTGTTATGAATTTGATTGAGCATTGATATGCTCTCATAATTAGCCCTGTTGGCCTTGTTGGATCCAAGCATCATTCCAATGTTATGCAAAAGGAGAAGGAAAGGAGCTATATGGGTAGACAAAGATGTGAAACCATATTCTCCTAATAGTAACCACCGGAGTAAGGCCCTTTGCTGCCATACTCCATCTGCTCCATGTAAGATGGACAATCCAAACTTCCCCAAAAGCAACCAAAGCAACAAGAGATCTTGCTGCTTTCTCTCCTCCTCATGTGCATCATGAAGAAAAAACATACTAATGGACATATGGAATGTTGCATCAGCCCAATGCAAGGAAAAATCATCAATGCACATCATGAGAGCATCATGCCAATATTTAACCAAGACAAAACACATAGACATAGGAGATGTCATGTGGTGGCCAATATCTCTCAAGTGAAACCAAAATGAACATGCCTTATTTTGTTGCATTCTATCATTGATAAACAAGGCATGAATCAGAAAAATATGAGCTATTGGGTGGAAACCATACTCACCCAAGAGAAACCAGTGCAGCCATGCCTCCTTCTTCATCTCATAAGTGTTCCTCAAGGCGTGGATCAAAGAAATATGAGCCTTTGGGCAATGACAAGAACCTCCCAGGGGAAACCAATGTAACCAAGCTTTCTACAAGTGGTCATGCAACCCCTTTCTTATCTTCCTCTTCCACTCACCCCAATATGGAAGATGAGTGATGTGCTGCATAATCATGGTATCCTCCCTTTGTAGAATACCATCTTCCCAAAACTGATGAAGAACCTTGCACACCATGAAATTTTGGAGTGCACCTCCAATGAGATCTCTTAATGAGACCTTCTTCTCATCCATGGCCTTCCAAAACCATTGAGGTCTTGGATCTGTTGTAGGTAGAATTTTCTCTTTGAGCTGTGAGGTGCTCATTGAGAGTGTCATCAAGAAAGGAGAAAGTTTTCTCATATATAGATGTCTACCATTTATCATCTTTACCTCCATTGCTTCATGAGTGAAGCTACCTTCATAATTCTCAAAGAATAATGGGGCCTCATCATTATCACTACTTCTAAGTGGCAGCACTGTATATCTGCAAGTTAATACATAAGATGTCTCAAAGAAAGGTACAATAATGATCTCATAACCAATCATTGTACAAAGGATTATGCTCATCCCTTCTTCTAAAACTCTACACTTCAACTCAAGAGGTTGAATGTAGTTCATCCATGACAATCTGGGATAGGTTTTCATCTCCTCCTTGATTATATCAAGGGTCCTCTGCGTTGTGATATGTTGACGCTTTAAATTAGCACTATGTTCTAACCCTTGGTTATGCATTGGCCCTGATGGCATGTCCCCATAAGTTTTAATAAGATCTACTGAAACAATAGGTGATGAATTTGTATGCATACCCTGGATCAACTGATATGTGGGAACCTCTTGACAGAACATAAGAGTTCCTCCAACTGGGAAAATAGTGCCTCCAACTACTGGTAAGAGAGATGGCTACTCTTCTTTAAATGTACCAGTGCTGGCATATTCCTCCTCTTCCTCATGCACCTCTTGAATCATGCGTGGGACTCTATGTTTCAAGAGCTCAAGACCATCTTTCAAATGTGCAAGTGTCTCTTCTCTAGATGCAAGTACTTCTGCAGTTGGTGGTGAATGTAGTGACCCCTTGTCCAGAGTGACAAGAATGACATCCTCCTTTGTCTCCTTCTCATCAAACTTCTTCCTCAACTTGTGAAATAAATTTGAATATTTAGTCACCTTTGCATGCTCCATGTGACCAAACCACCAATCATTGGCTTCATTTAAAAGATGAAGTGCTGCAATTTGGACAATATTTTCTTCAGCTATAGGATGTAGTCTGAAAATTGCATTTAACTCTCTCCTCCAAGCCTTAACATTTATTTAGGAGGATCATAAAATGTGGGCAAATAGAATCTATTATTCCTCTTCCTTCTATTGCTGCTATAGGATCCTATTTCCTTCTTCATTTTGAAGAATTGTTGGAGAGTTAATTTCTCCCTGAATGCTCTAGATTGTGCTTTGTACTCTTCAAGATATAGACTGAGAGTCTCATGAGTCTCAAGTTCATTCCTTCCTTCATTTATACACCCTTGACCTTCTTCAAAGAAAGTGGGCATAGTGGATCTATGAGGAGATATAGGATTCTCTAGTTTTCTTCTTTGTTGATAGGAAGTTCTTGGACCTTCCTCATCACATCTTCTTCTTGGATCTTCTTTCTTCCTTTCCTCTTCCATTTGATGGAACTCCTTGGAGAGATCTTGCATAGATCTATAGAAATGAGTTGCATAATTTTCTTCCTCCATGATAGATCTCATCTATTTTCTTCTTCTTCAAATGCAAAAGATGAAGTGTCCACAAGCTAAGCCAAAGATCATGCTCTGATACCACTGTAATATCCCAAAAGGGAGAATGTAGTAATACTTCACACAATATAAGAACTTACAGCAAGATAGACAATAAATCTTAATACAACATCAAAATTTATAGAGAATCTGAGCCATTTTATTATATTGGAGATGAAACAGTTACACCATGTACAAAATGTGAGTAGATCTAGCCAAAAAGTTGGTAATCACTCAAAAAACATGCTGTAATAGGTACAATGCAACTGGAGAGGCTCTGTAGAAAATACTGCACTGTCCCTTCAGTAGAACATAAACATATAGCTGCAGGTTGAAAAGGGAAATGCAGATCTACTCAAAACTGGAGCTCATATGATACCAAGATTCAAGATCTGGCCATTGTGATGGATTCCCAAGATAACCCAGAAAGGATTTTCCAGATCTGCAACTTTGGAAAATTTCCTCCCTAGGATTTGATCCTTGATCTGTTGGGAAATACAGATCTGAAGCTAGATCTGACAAATAGATGGCTGAAATATGATATCAGATTAGATCTATGCTTGAAGGGTTGATCCCTTCTTTAGAACTATGAGCTAGAAGCTCTAAATCTAGCTTCTCAATCCTCCAATGATAATTGCAGCTACTGCAACACAACTGCCTCTAGAAACTACACTGTGAGGGAAAGAGAGGCCTTCTACCTAATGAAAAATGCTGCAATAAACTCCAGGATGATGGTAACACTGATGGAAATGTGAGGGAAGTATCCCTCACAGGATTGCTAGCTGAAATACTAGCAACTTCCTTCATCCCTTTTGATCTGCAAGATTGACAACGTAATTCCTGAAGGAAGTACTGTTGTTCAAAGGTCAATAACTTTTGGCCTGATGCCAGATCTGCAATGAATCTATGCGAAGCTGATATTTAAGCCCAAGGTGATAGGAATAAACCCTCACCAGTTCTCTAGCTGAAGTACTGAAGAAAACTTCCTCTTTCCAAACTGATCTTTAGAAATATGCAATTTCTGAATATGAGTGTTCTGCAGAAAGTAGGAAAAGGAGATGGCACTTAAAGCTTGATGTATAATGAAGTAAAATCCTCTTTCTAGAGCTGCTATAATAAGGAGGTGGGATTCCTGACCAGGAACACCTTATGTTAAACAACACCTGCAATCTCTATTAAACAACCCAAGAAAGAAGTGGAATGTCACATGACAATTCCAGATCTAAAAAGATCTTACATCAAGAAATAATCAGCATGCCCTCATCCTTTCCTTCATCTTCTTTATATAACATTTTAGCCTTCCCAAGCCTTGGCCCTCATCTAGACTACGATGTCACATGTGGATAAGATCCTCCAAGTTGGACTGCACTGTTTGACCAAATCAACCATTATGTCTAGCTGTAATGTACACCTTCCATCAAGTGTTCCTTCTTTGCTCAACATCCTCCATCACTTTATCATGAATGTCCTATGATCCTTGACATATTCAAGATCTTATATGACTGAATCATCCTCTGTTTGATCCCTTCAAGGTCTTAGTTGACTGTGTCAACCTCCATGATCTATCTCATTAATGAGATAGGTTCTCCAATTTCATTCACATTAGTAGTTTCTCAACTACCTGGTTATGGAGATCTAGGCTAAATTAATCCACATTCACACACACAAACTAGATATTTATTCATATTGAGGATTTTGGGTCCCTCCACCCTTTTATTTACTTACTTCATTAATAAAATCAAGGACTCTAATATTCTAAATATGATGTGAAAATTTGGGAATATTACATTCTTGTTTCTGTGGATGCTTCAGGTTCTAATATGATTTTTCCTTCCTCGTCAAGTTTTGGAAATATTGTTTGAATTAGGAGATTATCACCTATAGCCTTATTTAGGAAATAAACACGGAAAACCAGGAGCACTCAGGAAGATGTCAGAAGCTCCAATTTGTATGCCATAGTACCAATATTTTGCAACACCTTGTAAGGACACATAATACATTGGTGATAATTTATTATCCTTCTTAGCTTGCTTGAGGGACATTTTTTTGTATGGTTGTAGCCATAAAAATACCCAATCACCTACATCAAAAATTCTTTCGTTGCGATGTTGATCTACCTGTTGTTTAATTCGATTCTATGCCAAAGTGAGGTTATCCTTTAAAAGTTGGAGAACTTGTTGTTGATGCTCGATGTGATATTCCACTGTTTGAAACTTAGAATTTTCTCTTAAATATGATGTGATGGATGGTGGATGATATCCATAAAGTTCCATAAATGGGGTCACTTTTGCTGCAGTATGGAAGAAAGTGTTATACCACCATTTAGCTAGAGGTAACCAATTGACCCATTGCATATGTTTATTAGATACAAAGCAATGAAGACATCCTTCCAAAATTTTTTCACTATATCACTTTTCCCACAAAATTAAGGATGATAAGATGAGCTATGAGCTAATTTAGTAACCAGATAAGAAAATAATTTTATCTAAAAAATTTCCAGTCAAAATGGGATCTCTGTCACTTACAATAATCTTTGGGTTTCCATGTAGCTTTTGAATTGTTTCCATAAATACAATATCAATTTTGCTGGCTTTAAATGGATGTGATAATGCACAAAAGTGTGCATACTTGGTAAGTTTGTTAAATACCATCATGATGACACTCTTTCCTTCAGACTTGGGTAAACATGTGATAAAATCCATTGAAACCTCCTCCCAACATTGAATCAGAATGGATAAAGGTTGTAATAGACCCAAGGTCTTACTTGTCTCAACTTTATTTTGTTGGAAAATAAAACATTCTGCCACAAAATTTTGAATATCAGAGTTAAGGCCATCCCAAAAAACTCCTTCTTAACCCCGTGGTATGTTTTTTAAAATCCTAAGTGCCTTCCTAAGGGAGAGGTGTGCAATTCCAAAAGATATATTTTTTTTTTTGGAAATTCTTACAAAGATATAAGCGATCTTTGTGCCATAATGAATAAATTTTCCAGCTAAATGTATCAGATTTTAATATTCCAAATCCTTAATTTTCTAAAACAATAATAATATCTTAAGATATTATAAATTTGGAGATCAGAAAATAGGCTCATATGATGTGTTCAAAAACACATAGCCCTTAAATGAGTGAAACAACAGCAACAGAAGAATGCCTACACCTTCCCAAGTGGGGAAAATGCAAGAATTAGACCCCGAAAACGTTATTTCTGAAGATCTGTGTTATTATTGGGTGAAATAACGCTGGTTTCCATTAGAATATGTTGTTAATTTCTCACATACAAAATGGGATTAGAAATAAATCCCTTTTTATATGTTAAAAAGACCTCCCGGCTACCTCACAACTTAAAAATGACTAAATCCCATGACTTAAGCTATGTAGAAAAAGGATGAAGCATGTACAGTGTTATTTTATGAGGGTTTCTATAGTAACATGGTAAAATAACATGGATCTGGAAATTTATGGAACAATATGCCAAGAAAACAAAGATCTAGCCTCCTTATTGCATTAATAAGCTAACTTGGCAACAGTTTCAAGAAACACATGTACAAGAAATAGAAAATCTGAATATTCAGATCAAAAAATGCAATATTACTAAAAAATTATAGAAATATAGCTGAATAATACAAAAGAGGGATGAGGATCCCTTCCTCTAGATTTCTGGGAGAAGGGTTGGCCCTTTCCCTAGGAAACTAGCTCAAAAACAAGGATCTTAACCCTGCTGCAGCAACTCTGCATAAAATGATGTAGTTCCTTCAAGGGACTGTGTTGTAGGAGATGAGAACCACTTTGGCCTACTGCCAAGATCTGAAATGCACTCAGAAATCTTCCTAGCTGATTTCTCAAGAGGAGGAAAGCACCTGCTACTGAGAAACAGACCCGTAACTGGTGTAAGAATCGTCCACTGCAACACTCTGCAAATCAGAAATATTATGTTGCAGAAATAATGTTGGGGCTGAAGAATGATGCTTGGCCTTGAGCCTGGATGTGGATAAATACTTAAAAAGCTCTCCCAAGAGGCCTTTCAAGGGAAGAGGTGGGATTCCATCTCTGGAACACCCAGTGCTACCTTAATAAATAGCAAGGGGAGGCCAAGTCTAAACAGACAAGATCAAGAGATTGAAATACAAAAGAATGAATGAAAAATTCCTCCATCCTCTTCATATATAGCAAGTGAACCTCTCCTCATTGGGTCCCATCCAAATGTGTCATCAAGCTCATGCAAGTTGTCCTCTACCAAAACTGCGTTGTCCAAAGGAGATTCAATGTATCTAGATAGCTTAGTTGACTTGGTCAAAGTTGACAGAATCAACATGTCCCCTTCTTTTTTCACACCTAAGGGTGCTCAAATTAGCTGATTTCTTACCCCTTTTCACATTAGGAGTGTTATTGACCCTTCTAAAGAGGTTAATGGGCCTCCCTACCCATTTATTCACATATCTAGTGATGAAACAACTCTAATATTCCATTTAGCTTGAAGGCTAAAAAATTGGAATATTACAGTCCTCCCCTTCAAAATATTGCTTGTCCTCAAGAAATTGAATAAGGAGAGAAAAAATCCTCCCCTCCTCTTCTTGTGGCCTCCTCATCAAAATTCTCCATCACTGCTCAAAATTATCAGCTACAAATTTGTCCTCCAATGTTTCTTCCCAAGCATGAAAAACCATATGGCTCACATCATAGAAAGGTGGAATATGTAAGTGAAAACCTCCCTGTTGTCCAATGCCCCCCTCAAGGTAGGAGTGATGATGAACATGGGGAGTATTATTCCAAATGAGTGACTCCCACACCCATGCTATCATCCAAATGAAATGAGCCAATCTAGTTAGTTCAAAAATATCCTCAACCCCTGGTTTATACAATGTGTTGGGGCTGCATGGAGAGATTGGATCCTCCCAACCAAGTGGTTTCTCTCTCCATATATGATTAGTGTGGGGATACTGCTAATCTTGGGCTGAAATATTATGACCTCCAAGAGTGGCCCAAGCTACCCCATCAAACAAATAAACCATGAAGTGCCTCCTCCAAAAACTCAAACTCTCCAAATGGCTTCTCCCACATGAAGAAAAGAGATGTAATTTAGAAATCATGGGCTGCCCATTGCTCCTCCAGAAACATGAATCATGAAAAGTGGGGAGAATCATCCTCTCAATTGGCATCTTCAACTCATATCCCACTCTCCAATCAAAGCTTCCCATGAACATAGATATATCAACAACACATGGAAGCAAAAACCAATAGAAACAAGTTGTCTTATGACAACCAGAAAGTGCATCAAGGTCCAACACAAGGAACCAGCATAGTGAATTCCTTGCCTACATCAAATCAAACAAAAACAAGTGCTTCTCCAGCCACTTGTTTTCTTCCACAATCATTTTACAAGATATAAGCATGAAAGTACAAAAGGGTGTCAATGGTGCACACCAAAAATCATGTGGCTTTCCCCACAAACCACCAATGATATAGCCAATCCCAATTCTATAAATGGCTTCAAGGACATCATTATACAATATGCAAGAAGTAATAATCCTCCTTGGCACAATATGCTGCTCATAAAAAGAAAAAAAGTACAAAACATAAGGTGAAATTTTACATTCTCCATTATATACTTGAAGACTTGAGCTGAAATGGCTCAACTGAAAATGCTCCCTTACTCCCAATGAGTAGGAAGGTGGCTGTGATATCTCCTCCATCACCATATGGGCTATGCATCTCTCTATATTTTGAAATATTTCATGTTTAATGCCCTCCCAAATGAACTCCTCTGCCAAGAAAAGATATGTATCAAGATGCATGGAGGAGTCCTCATGTGATGCATGTAATAGCTTCTCCTTGAGCTTAGAAGCTCTAGTCAAGAAAAATTTACCATAAGAATAGATGATCATATCATCCACCATATATATGTCATCCCCATCTGGGTCATCAAGAATCATGCATGCACCAAGATCCTTGCAGTACTCTACCAAGAGCTGAGACCTCCAATAAGGATCAATCCTCCTAAGGGACAGCGTTGGTGATCTACAATGTGAATCTCTACATATGATGTTGTCCTTTCCTTTGACATCCCTCATGTCAAATTCATCCTCTATATTTCTACCATGCCCATCATGCAGCTACTCATGCTAAAAAATAAGTAGTGACCTTTGGAAGTTGGCTCCCATGGAAATCTCTGCTCCAAAAATAATCTCCCGATCTTGGCCAAAGCAAGCATGAGTGGCCTCCATCTACTCCAATGTATGGAGGATTCCTTCCTCCAAGGAATTACCCTCTTTTTCTCCAAATCTATGGATCAACTCCCTTGCACCAGAAAGGTGCCATCCTCCATTGATGTAGCAACCTCTGTCAGTGTGGTACAAGTAGTGAGAGTGGGTGGTGCTGAAAATGGAAGGATGTCCTCCTCCTCCTTGAGTTTACCCCAAACCCTCTGTGCTGCACTGGACTCCTCCAAAGTTTTCACCTCTCTGGAATCCAAGAGTGGTGAACCAAATGGAAATATTTCTCTTACCAACTCCAAGTCTGGTGGCCTCCCCGGTGTAATGCCTCCATGTAGTGAGACATCCATGGCAAGAGAAGATTGTCTATATGGTTGGGAAACCTTGCCCTTGTCCTCACAGCACAAACCAGTCTTCTTCCTCCTGGCACCATCTCTCTGAAATAGATCGGGGTGTGTGATCTTCATTAAGAGATGATGTCCTTCTTCCCTACCTTCTCCTTCCATCAATATCATCTCACAATCACGCTTCTCATTGACTTTACTTTGACTCCCACATGTGAGATCCTGGGGAACTTCTTGCAATGTCACAAGAAATCCTCCTGTTGGAGCATGTGCTCCTCCTTCCTTTGCATGAGGAACTAGATTTTCTCTAGATGTGACAGCGCTATAACCCCCATCCTTCTCTTTATCTTCAATATGAATAGGAGGTAACTACTCAATAAGAGGATCCTCCTTTGTAAAATGACCCTTCATGCCCTCTTGTCCAAGGCGATGAAATAAATATCTTGCCTTTAGCAAGGTGTCATGCAATAATGATCTCCTCCAATAGGTTTATGAAGTGGTTTTGAGTTTGTAGATTCTCCCAACTTATGAAAAAGTTTCATTGGTTTGATTGTTTCATGTTTGCGTCAAATCTTTCAACCAATATTTTAGTGAACTTTGCAAAAGAAGAAGTATTAACATTTTTAAATGAAAATGACTCAAAAATCCACCAAGCATAGGCCTTACCTTCAAAGTGCAGCACTTCAACTCTGATGGTTTCTTATTCAGAAACTGGGTGCTGCTACAAGTAAGTGCACAAATCCTCCACCCAAGCTTTGGCTGAGCAAGTTGGGGATCCATCAAAGGAAGATAGAAAAAATCTATCCATGTCATGCAGATGGATCCTCTCCCCCTTGATCTTGTATAACTCTTTGAAAGTAATATGATATCTAAACTTCTCAGTTTGAGATTCGTACTCTTGCAGGAAATTGCTAAGAGTTCCCTCCTTCAGCATTTTCTCTTCTTTCATCTCTTTCATAGAAAACCTGGGCATTTGACTGCATTGTGCATAATAGGGTGTAGCTGCATGCTCACACCTATCATGTACAAATCTAGATCTGGCTCTAGATCCAAACTCATCAGGAGATTCCATTTCTCCTCTCATCTTCTTAAGATTTTCATTGATGCACTGCACAGATTTTGGAAGAAGCTTTGTAAGCTTATCTTCCCTTTTTCCTCCACATAATGGAGTCTTCATTATGTTCATCTCTCCTTCTCTGGATAGCTGCATGGCTGAATTCCATAGGCTGAGCCAATATTGAAGCTCTAAATTTTGAGATCAGAAAATAGGCTCATATGATGTGTTAAAAAACACATAGCCTTTAAATGAGTGAAACAACATCAACAGAAGAATGCCTACACCTTCCCAAGTGGGAAAAATTCAAGAATTAAACCCTGGAAACGATATTTCTAAATATATATGTTATTACTAGGTGAAATAACACTGCGTTCCCTTAGCATATGTTGTTAGGGTCTCGCATAAAAAATGGGATCAGAAAGAAATCCCTTTTGATATGTTAAACAAACCTCCTGGCTACCTCACAGCTTAAAAATAACCAAATCTCATGACTTAAGTTATGCAGAAAAATATTGGAGCATATACAACATTATTTTATGAGGGTTTCTGCAATAACATGGTAAAATAACATGGATCTAGAACTTTATGGAACAATATGCCAAGAAAATAGAGATCTGGCCTCCTTATTGCATTAATAAGCTAACCTGGCAAGGGTTTCATGAAACACATGTACAAGAAAGAGCAGATCTGAATATTCAGCTCAGAAAATGTAGTCTTACTACAAAATTACAGAAATATAGCTTAATAATACAAAAGAGGGCTGAGGATCCCTTCCTCTAGCTTTTCGAGAGAAGGGTTGGCCCTTTCCCTAGGAAACTAGCTCAAAAACAAGGATTTTAACCCTGTTGCAACAACTCTACATAAAATGACGTAGTTCCTTCAAGGGACTACGCTATAGGAGATGAGAACCACTTTGGCCTGCTGCCAAGATCTGAAATGTGCTCAGAAATCTTCCTAGCTTATTTCTTAAGAGGAGGAAAGCACCTTCTATTGAGAAACAAAGCCGGGACTAGTGTAAGAATCGTCCACTGCAACACTCTGTAACTCAGTAATATTCTGTTGCAGAAATAATTCTGGGGATGAAGAATGATGCTTGGATTTGAGCCTAGATGTGGAGCAATACTGAAAAATCTCTCCCAAGAGGCCTCTCAAGGGAAGAGGTGGGATTCCCGCTCGAGAACACCCACTGCTACCTTGCTAAATAGCAAGGGGAAGCCAAGTCTAAACAGACGAGATCAAGAGATCAAAATACAAAAGAATGAATGACAAAAGCCTCCATCCTCTTCATATATATCAAGTGAACCTCTCCTCATTGGGTCCCATCCACATGTGCCATCAAGCTCATGCAAGTTGTCCTCCACCAAAACTGTGCTGTCCAAAGGAGATTCAATGTATCTAGATAGCTTAGTTGACTTGGTCAAAGTTGACTGAATCAACATGTCCCCATCTTTGTTCACACCTAAGGGTGCTCAAATTAGCTACTTATTCTTACCCCTTTTCATATTAGGAGTGTTATTGACCCTTCTAAAGAGGTTAATGGGCCTCCCTACCCCTTTATTCACCTATCTAGTGATGAAACAACTCTAATATTCCATTTAGCTTGAAGGCTAAAAATTTGGAATATTACACAGATGTACTGGGATCTTGCTACAACTTTTGAATGAGTGCCCACACTTCTTCACCATTCTTCCATTCATCCCTTCCTTCAATTATCCAATATGGTTGGATAATATAAATGGCACAAAGAAATTCTTCCACATCCTCATCCTCTGTTGAGAGTGCATCTGCAATAACATTTTGATTCCCTTTTTTGTAGATGATTTCAAATTTAGAACCCAAAATATTTGTGGCCCATTGTTGCTGCTCTTCTGAAGATTAGCTTTGTTCTAAAAATTATTTAAGACTATCATGATCCATTTTTACCTTGAAGTTTTTTCCCATTAGGTAAGGTCTCCATTACTTAAATGCATGTAGTATTGCCAACATTTCCTCCTAATAAATACATTTTTGTAAATACGTTCCTTTGATTGGAAGGATTTCAAAATAAATGGGTCTTCCTTCTTGCACTAAAACAACACCAATTCCATTTCATGAGGCATCACATTCCACAATAAAGGCTTTTGTGAAGTTTGGCATAACTAAGACCAGTGTTTGGCACATTTCCTCTTTAAGATGTTCGAAGGCATTAGTTACTTCTAGAGTCCAAAAAAATGCATCTTTCCTCAGTAATGTTGTTAAAGGTGTTGTCATTTTCCCATAAATCTTAACAAAATTGTGATAATACCCTGTCAACCCGAGAAATCCTCACAAATTATTCATGATTGTGGGGATTTTCCATTCCTTAACGGATTTAATTTTGTTAGGTTCTACCTTAACACCCACATGTGATAAAATATAACCCATATATTCCACATCTTATACTCCAAAGGAACATTTGGAGGTTTTTGCATATAATTGTTATTCCTCCAATATTCTGAGCACCCTGTCAACATGTTCAACATGATCCTTCCAAGACGTGTTGTAGATTAGTGTATCATCATGTAATATTCCCAATTAGTCATGAAATAATTGGAATATTCAATTTTTTTTGTTACTTTGTTTAAATAATAAAAGAGAAAAGGAGGTCCATAATACTCCTTAATAATGAATAAATCAATGCAAAATATCAAAAGGCTAAATCTTGGCTGTTAAATCAAGCACCCTTAGGTGTGAAAGGGGTTGGAACATTTTGACTGGGTCAACCTTGACCAAATATACAACGCTATCATGGAGGAGTGGCCATCAAAGAGGTACATAGCAGTTTTAGATGGAGATGCCTTGTGTGAAAGAAGTGATCTCATTGGAAGTGGTTTAGGGTTTTGCAAGCTCTTGTCTTATAAAAGGAAGAGGATGGCAGAATTAGAGGTTGTTAAGGTTTATCATTTTTTTTTGAATATACGGTATGTTTAGACATATATCTTTCTTTTGTTGTTTAGCTGAGATTGAATGTTGTTTAGCATTATGTGTTCCTTATCGGGAATCCCACATTTTCCCATTGAGTAGCTCTTGGGAGAGTTTGTATTGAATTTTCCACTATCTGTATTAGGGCCAAGCTTCTTCTTTCAACTATAGCGTAGATCATGTTGAGGGTTTGGTTGTTTTTTCAAGCTGCAGCAAGTGGAGACTAGATGGTTCAGATATAGGCCATTTTAGTGCTCCTTTTCAGTGCAAGAGGGTTACACTTCATTGGGAGGACAACATTGGAGGGCTTGATAATCATTTTCAGATCTTGGCATGAGGCCAACCTTATTTTGATCCCTACAGCACAATATGCTTCCAGATCTGCATTATTTCTGTAGGTGTAGTTGCATGGTGGTTTAGTACACCATTTGGAGAGCCGATTTTCTAGTGTTGGGGATCTACCTTTCACTTTGGATATCTATTGGAGGAGGATATTCTATTGCTTATATCAATTCAGCCACACTTTCCAGATCTATAATTTTCAGTAGATCTGCAGTCTTAGATCTCAGATCTAAAACTTGTACTTGGTGTTTTGCTGAAAACCCCAAGGGGGCTCTTTAGAGGAGCTTGTATAGTGCATAAATCTGATATAGATCTAAATTTTTTTGCACATAGCATCTCTATATTTTATTTATAATATAATGTTTTTGCGAAGCCAATAAAATGACGTTGTAAGGGTTTCCCAGCTTTTATATCTGGTTGCAACACCTCATATTAAGGGATTTTCTTCATTGGAGACTTGCTTTTCTTGTTATACATCTTATGGGCCACATTTTACACATATTTTTCTGCTGTAATAACATATGAAAGGTCTTCATGTTGGCCTATTGTTGTATAAAAGATGATCTACGTTATTTTTCTATCATTCTGCATTATATTGCCGCATTCCCCATTTGGGAAGATTACAGTGGTATCAGAGCATCATCTTGGCATATCCTGTGCATTCTAAAGCCAATATGTCTTCTGAAGAAGGAGAGCCTATTACTGACAGAGAGAAGAGGTATCAAAAGAGAAGACATAAAAAATTTGATTATACAAATGACAATGAAGACAAGGGTAAAGCCCCTTTATTTGGAGGTGGATATGAAGAGAAGAAGTTCCCTAAGATCCTTCTTAGAGCCATGCAAGACATTGCTATAGAGATCAAGGAGATGATAATGGACATATTCAAGGAATCCCCTAAAGGATTTCATTATGGAGAAGGCTCTGGCTTGTCTCACCACTGGAGTGATCAACTAGTGCATCAGCCATAAGTTTCCCAACACTCTACCATGCCTACATTTTTTGTTGTGGGAAATGAAGGGTTTCAAGAGCATGAATCCCTTGAAGACTATTTTGAAGAATATGAGTCTCGAAATCAGAGATTCAAAGATCACTTGAGTTTTCAAGATATTTAAAAAAAAAAGGAAAATAGAATACCAAGGCATCATTATAGAGGTGGTGGATTCATTCATAATCATGATCGAAACCACACTATGGGCAGATTATTTTTACCCAATTTTGATGGGTCATCCAAGTGTTCTACCAAATCATGGGTAGAAAAAATTGACATCTACTTTTACTTGAACAAGGTTCTAGATATGGAGGCCATTAAGATTGCAGCGTTGCACCTTGAGGGTGAAGCACATGACTGGTAGTTCCATGGCTTGTCTACATTGGGTCTGCCAATGTGACTACTTATTCAGAGTTCACTAGAAGGCTAGTGGAAATATTTCATAGAAGAGATCCAGAAGCACCATTCATGAGCCTTGCAAAGTTGAAACAATCAGGTAATGCAGAAAGTTACATCTTTAAATTTTTAAGACTTTCTATTATGGTTCCTAATTTGTCTTTAGCAAGAAGGGTGTACATGTTCATTATTGGGTTAGATGAACCTCTTCATGTGTTGGTTAAGTCTACCAAGCCCACTACCCTGCATGATGCTATTGAAAGGTCTAGATACCTTCAAGATGCCTTGCCAAAATCAAAGAAAACATTTCAGCATAAGCCCTCTTTTTCATCAAAGGGAAAATAAGAAAAAAATTATCCTTCTAAGGAGATTCAAAATAAAAAACCTCTTGATGATGATGTCCAGAGAGAGCTAAGAAGAAGGAATTTTTGCTTCACTTGCCAAGAATCATGGGCACCTAGACATAGATGTGCAGCTGGGAAACCAAATTACATAGAGTTCTTCTCAGATCATGAGGAGGAAGAAGAAGATGAACCAAGAAGAGGTCACAGTGCTAACACTATAGGATGAGAACCAACACCATCATGAGATGGGAATGGAGCATTTTCTCTTATTGGAGGGGCTATTTCATCTTTGAGAGGAGTACCTAAGTACTTGAACTTAAGAGTTCAAGGTTCCATCTTGAATTAGAGGTTTTTGTTTTGGTTGATAGTGGGGATACCCACAATTTTATTGATGCCCAACTAGTGCAAAGGAGGGAAATACCCATTGATGCTTTATATGGATTCTTTGTTTTGGTCCCAGGAGATAGAAAAATGCATTGCATTCATTATGTCCCATCCTTATCAGTCGCCATGGGGACATATACATTGATTGATCACTTCTTTGTGGTTGATATACCTGACACTAATGTGATATTGGGTGTTCAATGGTTGATTACTTTGGGGAAAGTCACCACTAATTATGAGGATCTGCAAATGGAATGGGTGGATAAAAAGAGTGGTAAGACTAAAATGATCAAAGTCATGCATACATATCCCTCACATAGAACTTCCACATAGGAACCAAAGTTGGATTTGCATAGTGGAAGCAAGGACCTTACAGTCCCAACTATTATGCTCATGAGATGGTTGCATGAGACACTATTATGTAGTGGCAACCCACCTGGGAGGCCACCTGATTCAAATATTGTGGGAGATGTATCACAACATGATGCCCCAAGCATAGATACAGGAGGGATGGGAGCATTGGAAGACAATGATATAGTGCAGGGAGTCTTGGGTAGGCTCAAGGAGGGGGGAGAAATTCTCCCAAAATCATCATTACCCACTCTTATTTCAAATTCTGTGCTGTGGGAGGAGAAGCATGGAAGGAATGGCCTTCCAAAATTTACCTTTTGCATGGGAGATGTCAAGGAGGAGAGCATCCATATGACAAAAATTTATGTTGGTAGATCATCATCATTATCATTATGAGAGATTGATCCATATTGGAAATCCCAACTGTTGGTGGATTACTCCAAGGATCTTCACACGTGCATGATACTTGATGACTAGCTACATGAAGAGGGCTATTCATTCAAAGAAGGATTCATCTATTATCATGTTATAATCTTCTTATCTAGAGCGTCCAAGCTCAAGGACAAGTTTCTACAAAGGGCCTATGAAGAGTTCTATTTCAGCCACACATATTCCACGAGATTCTACAACATCATCATGAGAAGCTACACTTGGAAGGTATTTGAAGGAGAACTATATCATCATTTTGAAAGATGCATGAACCATGTGAATATGGGGCAGCAAAATAACTCTATAAAGGAGTTAATTCAGCCATCTTTTTCTCTTTTTGAGATAGGGGATAGATCTATGCACTACTCGATTTGCTTAAGGAGAAATTTTGGTGAAGAATATGAACATGTAAATAGTGTTTCATTTGACTATTGTTTGCATTCCTTCACCATGTATATGCAAGCCATAACTCAATTAAGGATTATTGTACCTTATAAACTTCATGGCCAACTTTCAGCCACAAAAATTTATGAACATGGCCACTCCCTTGGAGGACAAAGGGAGGTTTTGTTTCATGATGGGCGCATTCCTAAAGCACCAAATATATCTGACAATTTCAGCCATAGTGAGATGACTTGGATAGAAATTAAATGGTGGGGAAACCACTTACCACATCATGATCTGATGTAGTTAGGAGATGCACTGTGCTAGCTCCACATGTGGGACTATGACCCACCTCCATATGCACAAATTGTTGTTTGTATGTATGTAGTTTTGATCCCATACATGGATGATGTACTTGTACTTTTTATGGGAACATATGGAGGGAGGATGGGAGATATGTGTTAGTTCCCAAATCCACCTCAGGCTGAAATAAGGCAGAAAAAGAACAACACCAAACCACGCTCAACCTCGTAGCTAGCCCTACGAGGACAAGAGAGGGCTCTCTCTGGGTCAATCTCGATGAAAATACTCAAAGGGGATTGAGATGACTAAAAAAAAAACTGACCATAGGCTAGATAAACAAATAGGAGGGTTTGATTTTGATTTTTAGGGGTTTTTGTTTGAAAAAGGGAAAAACAATTTTCGGGCTTGGGGACGAGGCCAATTTCTTGCAGAGTTCAATTTGGGGCGAGGTAGGAAGTGGCTTTGATGTCTTAGATCAAATGAATGGATTGAAAAGACTCCTGAGGAGCTGAAGAGGGCAAGAGAGTGCAAGGATCCTCTTCAAACTGACGAAAAACATATAAAACTAAACAAAAGTCTAAGGCAGAGCACCAACAAATCAATAAATTCTACCTCAGTTACTCATTTGTTTAATTTAGAAGAAAATAGAAGGGAAATGGCATACATATAACATTAATGAAACTTACAATAACATGACAAGAACATCATCAAAACTCAGAAGCCATAAGGATCCCAACAAGTGCTGCAAAACTCTGGTCTTTCCTTTGCCAAAAACTGAAAATGGATGTACAATGGAGTGCCAAAATTTTCCCAAGAGTCCAACCCATTCCCATGCCTCTAGGGGTCGATATCATCCTTCTAGGAGCTGTTTCAACCAATTCTAAACATGGAACTGAAATCTAGGCAATCGAACAACTTGCCTCTATATGCTAGGAAACTGATTCATTTATTTAATTTTCACTTTTTTGTGAATGAATCAACTAAAACAAGTAAATATGTACCAAAATTACATCCAATTTATCAAATTACATCAATATAGATCAAGAGTAACATAAAAAGTAAAACTAGTCAAAACTGGGCGAATTTCTTAGCTGAAGAGTGAAAATGAGGCCAAATTTCTCTATGCGCCGCGCCCAAATTCTCTATGCGTCGCGCCACTTTGGAGCTGATTTTGAGGCACTTCCCGAAGTCCAAATTGAGCTCATGATAGCTCGTTGGAAATCCCTAGATGTCTACTTTCCAACCCAGGTTTAATTTCCCAATTTTGATGTCATTTTCCCCTCCAAAAATTCAATCTCCCAACACTACTTCCTGTAGGTGCAAAAGGTGGAAGAAAGGTGATTTTTGGAGTGTTTTTGGCCCTTTAGGCAACCCAGAACTTGATGAAATCTCTCGGAAATTCCTGAGCATGCATAAATTTTAATAAAAAACCAAAAAATATCAAGTTTTCCTCCAGAAGATGTCCCAATCATAAGCGCGCGTTAGGTGGCGCGACGCGTCGGGCAGAAAAACCTGTTTTGCAACCAAAAAAATTCAAAATGACAAAATTTCCTCCAAATTTGCTGAAATTTGGACTGAAGGACCCTCATCAAGTAATATGCTCAGTCAAGGAAGCTTCGGCCAAGATTTGAAGTGGATCGGGCCTTTTTCGGCGCTTCAGTGCCCTCTTGGTGCATGCAGTTTCAGTGGTGAAATCTCTGTCTTGTTGTATGATGTGTCCGTGTGCGTCATGGTGTTGCAAGGCATATGTGAAGTGTATATTTGGTTGATTGAAAATGATAAATGAGGGCTTGGTGTCTTTGTCTCCCAGTGTTAAATGTGTGCCAAAGGGAAGGGACTGTGGAGATAAGGCAGTGTGGACAGTGGGGTCTTGTCAAGTGGTAATTAGAAGGAAATAACAGTCACTTGATTGTGTTTTAGAAATGTGGTGTTTGGGGATTTAGAAATTAGGAACTCTTCGCAAATTAGGAACTCTTCGCAAATGATATGGGAGGGTGATAGTGATAGGGAATAGAGGATTGACAATGATGAGAGGATTATGGTGATGGGAAAGGGAAAAAATGGTAACAAGGGATATAAGTGGTTTTGGGACAGAGGGGAATAGGGGTAAGACTGTATGATGATAGTGTGATAGTGAGGAGGAAGGGAACAACAAGAGGGGAAAAGAGTTCAAACCAATGGGCACCAACAACCAAACTTTAAATTTCAAATAAAAACCCTATGGAGCAGCCTTTGTCAAAAAGATGAATTTTATGTTGACATCATTCAAATTCTCCAACCAGCCTTTGAAACCACACCAAACACTACTTAACCACAATAGCAAGATCAGTCGGACTTACTCGAATCACAAGAGGTTAAGTCAATTTGGAAAATTTGGAAGCGGTGATGATTTTGTGCCTTGGAGGCTCTATGCGCCGCACACTAGCCCAATGCACCGTGCAGGCTGGATGCGCCGTGCCTGTGTAAATTTACACAGGGAAAAATGGCTCTATGCGTCGCGCACCTTCAGTGCGCCACGTCTTCTCCCAATGCGCCGCGCCATAAATAACTCATTTTGCAGGAGGCTTTTGTAGGCCTTCCCGGTGTCCAAATTGGGCATGTAATAGCGCGTTGGAAATCTTATTGAGTCTACTTTCCAACCCAAGTGGAATTTTTCAATTTGGAGTTCATTTACCCTGTCAAAAATCAAATCTCCCAAGACTGGTAAAAATGAGAAAAATGAGGCTGCCTCAGGGCAGAGTGCTGTTGCAGTCAACTTGTGAAGGTCTTCCTCAGCTCCAAATTGAGCTCATGATAGCTCATTGGAAATATATTTGTGTTTAGTTATCATTTGGCTCATCACACAAGTCATTTGGCCAACCAAGCTAGGATAAATCGTGATTTTACCAAGGTCACTTCAAAGGTGCATCAATTCTCCCGAGGCGACTGTATTTTTGACATTTCTCTAAAACCATGACACCTGTGTAAAAAGTGAAGGATTTTTTTCTTCTTTGGCATGTTGTGGACAAAAACCTCTCTCAATTTTCCAAAATTCATCTTTATTGCTCAGAAACATCATTTGAGTGAAACCTATCCCGATGTGTGGAACTAGGGATTTTTCGAAATAAAGCGAAATGAAGGGGATAAGGGGTTATAAATTATTGAGAAAATTTTGGGAAGTAGGAAATGATGTTCGAGAGTAGGGGAAAGTGGAATTTCAAAGATTGAGTGAGGGGAAGGGGTCTAAAAGGGCAAAACACAGGCCTGGCCTAGAAAATTGCCAAGTTGTAGCAAGAAACTAGGGTTTTTGTAAGAATGAGGAATTTGGGGGATCTCAGTGATGGGAAGTGTTTAATAAGGTACATTAAGGATAGGGAAAGGTGTATGAACATTAGGATACAAGTTTTGCTAATTATTTGACCATCCAAGAGAAATTACCTTCAAAACCCTAGGAGAGGGCAATGAAACTTACCTAGGCACAACTGAAGCATGAACAAGGTGTAAAATGACCCTTTGGAACTTGGCATGATGATAAAAACTCTCTAAATGATGGTACACTCAGCTGAATGGTGACATGGACCGACATTTGGACAACTTCTAAAGTAATGAAAGAAAACCCTAGACCTAATGCCTAGTGACCAAATTTTGCTCGAAGACTCACTGAAATGACAAAATTTGACCTTGACACCTTAAAATCACCTTGTAAGAGCATGTTTGATCACTGGAGGAAGGTTGCAAAGGCTGACACTAACATTGGCTCCAATGGGGATGGTAGCTCCCTGGAGGTGCCAAGAACTACAAATCTTTGGAAAAGCAGACAGTGCCTTCATCCATTAGGCAATGGAGTCAAAAACTCAAACTGAAATGCATGACTGAAAACTGATGACTTGATGACACAAACTGACTCTCACTTAACTAAAACTGACTCGATACTCAAACACAATTGACAAACTAGAAAAGATGCTCAAAGTAGAGCTTATTCAATACAACCTACTCTAATTCTTCTTTTCACCACATGATCAAGTGTAATGGAACAGCCAATGCAACCATGTAAGTATTGCAGCTGCTATTTTTTTTCTTCCCAAATGCTTTCTGATACGCAGGAAAAGAGAAGAATCGAAAGGCAACTCCCATGGAAACTTGGAATCAGGTTGACTTCTGATAAACTTGCAAAGCATGAATTGACTGGAGGACTTCAAGAATACTGTGAAAGGATCTTCATAAACATAGCTATTGATTTCCATTAACACATTACTACTCTGGTCCAAGTGATATTCATAGCTTGAAATTAAGATTTTTCTCACATCTGTGCTGGCTTTCTTTGGTGACTGTAGCAAGCTGTCAAAAGGATCCTGAAATTCATGAATAACCAAACTCTGAAGTTGATTCCAAACAGAACAAAGGTCCCCTTTATCAATCTCCTCATATGACTGCAAATCTTGATATAGGCTTTGTAATGAAAAATCTATTATACAAGACAATGAAGGCAACTTTTGAACAAGATTATCATCAACATTTGTTCCTGGCACATGGTTAGCTAATGGAGTAGAATTTTTACAGCAAACTTCATCTAACACACGAGCAATAGGATCATCAAAAAATTGAGAAGGCTACTGCGATGTATCCTTTGAAACTGTATGACATCCTATTGGCTGTTCATATTTTTCTTGAGAGATATTATGAAGATTCTGCCTTATAAATTGAAATTCTTTGAAACAAAAGGGTACAAAATCCTCTTGCATCCTTAAATCATGTATTTTAGCTTCCGCGACCTCATCTGTAATCTGACCTTCAATTTCATTTGGTGGCTTCAAATTTGATGCTACAGGCTGCTCAAGAATTTCGTTATCTGTCTCATCCTCAACATTCACACTGAGAGATTGCTGATTTCTTACAGGCTGCTCATTTGAAAATTTACTATGCAATCTACCCTTCAAAAACTGAAATGATTCAAAACAAAATGGTACGAAATCATCTTGCATCATTTGATCATATGTGCTAGCTTCCAAGTCCTCATCTGCAACTTGAAAATCAATGGGTTTCGAGGGCTACAAATCTGAATATGAGAAATCTTGAACAAGGTTTTTATTGCCCTCAAGTTGGTCCAAACCATGACTTTTCGACAGTTGATTTCTGATTGCATGGTAGTTGGTTCTGATGAATTGAAATGAATCAAAACAAAAAGGCAAAGATCCTGCACTTTCCTCATCATTGTCATAGCTGATATGTATCGGTTGATCACTGTACTCGAGCTGCTGAAAGTGAACTTCCTCCTTCCACAAACTAGCTGTTGATTTGTCTACAAGATTAGCTTCTGTTTGGAGAACATAATCATCATCATACTGATCAAACTGAGGCAAATCATCAGTATACAACACATCATCAAGCATACATGTCATATCAACAACTCTCTCTTCTTCAAGATGATCTATAAAGCAATCACTATGACAACTGGAATAAGAAACAAAATGTTTTGGATCAGCAACTTGTTCTTCTTCAATCAGCGAGCCATGGGCTTCAACATTATACTCATTCCTTGTGGTGTTCTTTTGCATCATCTCTTCCACTGCACTTACCAACATATCAAGCTTTACCTCTAGAGATATCAATTTCTCCGGATCCATGTTTTTCATCTCTTCTTCCTTCAACCTTGCCCTTCGGATCAGCAAATGAGCCTCTACATTTACTGCACTGTTCTGCATCTCTACAAGTGTTGCAATATTCCTTTCTCTCAACTGAAACTCCATTTCTGGATCAAAGGCACCCGGGTAGTGCAAGAGAGCAGATCTAGGAGAAGGTCTTATATCAGCTGGCATTGAAAAATATACTTGGTTAAATCTGGCAGAAAACTGTTGTATTGTCTCCCCTGGCAGTCTTTTCAGCTGGTTATACTCTTCTATAATAAGGAAAGGATTTTGTCCGATCACCCACCTGTCAAGGAAAACTTCGACGAACTACTGGAAATCTGAGATGCTCACATCGGGCAGGGCTTTAAACCAACTCTTCACTTGCCCTTGAAAAGAAAGAGCAAAAAGTCTGATACTAACATCTTCTTCATCAACTTCAAAAAGGTCTAAAAAAGTCTCAACATTCTGCACATGTTTCTCAGCATTGATGTTGTTACATTCACCATCAAATCTTGGTAGATACAGGTCATAATTTTTAGGGAAAGCATGAAGAACATAAGGTAAAACAAGAGGTTTATACCTATCTGGGACTATATAAGGTGTAGGAGTATATGCAAGAGCTACAGGATCAGTCTCGTTTTCTTTAGGCTCATCACTCTGAAGAGAGTCATCATAAGATGTGGGAAAAGTAAGGAGGCCAGGATCAAAGGAAAACTCAGTATTTAGACTCCTTGAATAGGTCGAGTGAAGATTTTGATCACCTTTCTCATACAACAAATTCTGAAAAACTTTCAGGACATCTTCAAGAACAACAAAGAAATAGTTTACAAGAAAGCAGACTAGATCCTGAATACCATTCCATTTTGGATACCTAAACTTTGTGTAAGATCCTTCCAGTTTCTCAGAGAAATAGTTAGTCCTCCAGTGGAGTCTCTACATGAGTTGGAGTCACCAAGTGAATGATTTTAGCCTTCTTATGTCTGATCGTTGTCCACCATCAACAATCAGATCTAAACTTGATACATGTACTGAGGCAAGACAATCTACAAGTCAAGTGTCACGTTCACAAGCTAGACCGGAGATTGACTGAAGCAGCGTTTATCTACTTCCGCTAATGCAAAGCAAGAGAGTTTCGAAGGCTACCTGGCTAACTTCAGGCTCCATATGTAGCCTATAAAAACAAATAACACCAATAAGCAAACCATTTTCTTCCCCATTATGGTCGCCACTATGTTAGTTCCCAAATCCACCTCAGGCTGAAATAAGGCAGAAAAAGGACAACACCAAACCACGCTCAGCCTCGTAGCTAGCCCTACGAGGACAGGAGAGGGCTCTCTCTGGGTCAATCTCAATGAAAATATTCAAAGGGGCTTGAGATGACTAAAAAAACAACTGATCTTAGGCTAGATAAACAAATAGGAGGGTTTGATTTTGATTTTTAGGGGTTTTTGTTGGAAAAAGGGAAAAACAATTTTCGGGCTTGGGGATGAGGCCAATTTCTTGCAGAGTTCAAGTTGGGGCGAGGTAGGCAGCGGCTTTGATGTCTTAGATCAAATGAATGGATTGAAAAGACTGCTGAGGAGCTGAAGAGGGCAAGAGAGTGCAAGGATCCTCTTCAAACTGACGAAAAACATATAAAACTAAACAAAAGTCTAAGGCGGAGCACCAACAAATCAATGAATTCTACCTCAGTTACTCATTTGTTTAATTCAGAAGAAAAGAGAAGGGAAATGGCATACATATAAAATTAATGAAACTTACAATAACATGAGAAGAACATCATCAAAACTCAGAAGCCACAAGGATCCCAACAAGTGCTGCAAAACTCTGGTCTTTCCTTTGCCAAAAACTGAAATATGGATGTACAATGGAGTGCCAAACTTTTCCCAAGAGTCCAACCACTTCCCATTCCTCTAGGGGTCGAGCTCATCCTTCTAGGAGCTGTTTCAACCAATTCTAAACAAGGAGCTGAAATCTAGGCAATCAAACAACTTGCCTCTATATGCTAGGAAACTTATTCATTCATTTAATTTTCACTTTTTTGTGAATGAATCAACTAAAACAAGTAAATATGTGCCAAAATTACATCCAAGTTATCAAATTACATCAAGATAGATCAAGAGTAACATCAAAAAGTAAAACTAGTCAAAACTGGGCGAATTTCTGAGCTGAAGAGTGAAAATGAGGCCAAATTTCTCTATGCGTCGCGCCCAAATTCTCTATGCGTCGCGCCACTTTGGAGCTGATTTTGAGGCACTTCCCGAAGTCCAAATTGAGCTCATGATAGCTCGTTGGAAAGCCCTGGATGTCTAATTTCCAACCCAAATGGAATTTATCAATTGGGATGTCATTTTCCCCTCCAAAAATTCAATCTCCCAACACTACTTCCTGCAGGTGCAAAAGGTGGCAGAAAGGTGATTTTTGGAGTGTTTTTGGCCCTTTAGGCAACCCAGAACTTGACGAAATCTCTTGGCCATTCCTGAGCATGCATAAATTTTCATAAAAAACCAAAAAATATCAATTTTTCCTCCAGAAGATGTCCCAATCATAAGCGCGCGTCGGGTGGCGCGACGTGTCGGGCAGAAAAACCTGTTTTGCAACCAAAAAAATTCAAAATGACAAAATTTCCTCCAAATTTCCTGAAATTTGGACTGAAGGACCCTCATCAAGTAATATGCTCAGTCAAGGAAGCTTTGGCCAAGATTTGAAGTGGATCAGGCCTTTTTCGGCGCTTCAGTGCCGTCCTGGTGCGTGCAATTTCAGTGGTGAAATCTCTGTCTTGTTGTATGATGTGTCCGTGTGCGTCATGGTGTTGCAAGGCATATGTGAAGTGTATATTTGGTTGATTGAAAATGATAAATGAGGGCTTGGTGTCTTTGTCTCCCAGTGTCAAATGTGTGCCAAAGGGAAGGGACTGTAGAGATAAGGCAGTGTGGACAGTGGGGTCTTGTCAAGTGGTAATTAGAAGGCAATAACAGTCACTTGACTGTGTTTTATAAATGTGGTGTTTGGGGATTTAGAAATTAGGAACTCTTCGCAAATTAGGAACTCTTCGCAAATGATATGGGAGGGTCATAGTGATAGGGAATAGAGGATTGACAATGATGAGAGGATTATGGTGATGGGAAAGGGAAAAAATGGTAACAACGGATATAAGTGGTTTTGGGACAGAGGGGAATAGGGGTAAGACTGTATGATGATAGTGTGATAGTGAGGAGGAAGGGAACCACAAGAAGGGAAAAGAGTTCAAACCAATGGGCACCAACAACCAAACTTTAAATTTCAAATAAAAACCCTATGGATCAGCCTTTGTCAAAAAGATGAAGTTTATGTTGACATCATTCAAATTCTCCAACCAGCCTTTGAAACCACACCAAACACTACTTAACCACAATAGCAAGATCAGTCGGACTTACTCGAATCACAAGAGGTTAAGTCAATTTGGAAAATTTGGAAGCGGTTATGATTTTGTGCCTTGGAGGCTCTATGCATCGTGCACCAGCCCAACGCGCCGCGCAGGTTGGATGCGTCGTGCCTGTGTAAATTTACACAGGGAAAAATGGCTCTATGCGCCGCGCACCTTCAGTGCGCCGCGCCTTCTCCCAATGCGCTGTGCAATAAATAGTGCATTTTTTAGGAGGCTTTTGGAGGCCTTCCTGGTGTCCAAATTGGGCGTGTGATAGCTCATTGGAAATATATTTGAGTTTAATTTCCAACCCAAGTGGAATTTTTTAATTTGGAGTTCATTTACCCTGTCAAAAATCAAATCTCCCAAGACTGGTCAAAATGAGCAGAATGAGGCTGCCTCAAGGCAGAGTGCTGTTGAAGTCAACTTTTAAAGGTCTTCCTCAACTCACAATTGAGCTCATGATAGCTCATTGGAAATATATTTTTGTCTAGTTATCATTTGACTCATCAAGAAAGTCATTTGGCCAACCAATCTAGGAGCAATCTTGATTTTCCCAAGGTCACTTCAGAGGTGCATTCAATTCTCCCGAGGCAACTGTATTTTTGACATTTCTCTAAAACCATGATACCTGTGTAAAAAGTGAAGGAGGTTTTTCTTCTTTGGCATGTTTTGGACAAAAACCTCTCTCATTTTTCCCAAGTTCATCTTTATTACTCAGAAAAATCATTTGAGTGAAACCTATCCCGATGTGTGGAACACGGGATTTGTCGAAATGAAACGAAATGAAGGGGATAAGGGGCTTATAAATTCTTGAGAAAATTTTAGGAAGTAGCGAGAGATGTTAGGAAGCAGGGGCAAGTGGAATTTCAGATATTGAGTGAGGGGAAGGGGTCCAAAAGGGCAAAACACAGGCCTAGCCTAGAAAATTACCAAGTTGTAGCAAGAAACTAGGGTTTGTGCAAAAATGAAGAATTTGGGGAATATCAGTGATGGGAAGTGTTTAATAAGGTACATTAAGGATAGGGGAAGGTGTATGAACATCAGGATATAAGTTTTGCTGACGATTTGACCATACAAGAGAAATTACCTTCAAAACCCTAGGAGAGGGAAATGAAACTTACCTAGGCACAACTGAAGCATGAACGAGGTGTAAAATGACCCTTTGGAACTTGGAATGATGCTGAAAACTCTCTGAATGATGGTAAATTCAGCTGAATGGTGACATGGACCGACGTTTGGACAACTCTCTAAAGGAATGAAAGAAAACCCTAGACCTAATGCCTAGTGACCAAATTTTGCTCGAAGACTCACTGAAATGACAATTTTACCTTGACACCTTAAAATCACCTTGTAAGAGCATGTTTGATCACTGGAGGAAGGTTGCAAAGGCTGACACTAACAATATGTATGTGCCCTATGGGATGTAGATTATACATGTATCTTATGCTACATGTTTTAGGGAGAACATCGGGCAAACCATGTTTGTTTCATTTGAGCTATTGTCTCCTTATGGGATGGATTATTTACATCTCATGAGAGCTTTGGAGGAGAAATTCATGAAGGGATGGATTGGTGAACACTTGGCTTATGGAGGAAGCTTGTCACATGTTGGTGTTACCAATGGAGGAGCAGAAGAGTTGCAACACTGACCTTGATAGTTTCTTGAGGAAAAGAAAAATTTTGGAAGGGAGGACTGTAATATTCTCAATTAGTCATGAACTAACTGGAATATTTATTTTTGTTTTATTGCGTCTTTTAAAGAATAAAAGAGAAAAGGAGGTCCATAATACTCCTTAATAATGAATAAATCAATGCCAAATATGAAAATTCTAAATCTTGGTTGTTAAATCAAGCACCCTTAGGTGTGAAAGGGGTTGTAACATTTTGACTGGGTCAATCTTGACCAAATCTACAACGTTTTCATGGAGGAGTGGCCATCAAAGAGGTACAACACAGTTTTAGATGGAGATACCTTATGTGAAAGAAGTGATCTCATTCGAAGTGGTTTAGGGTTTTGCAAGCTCTTGTCTTATAAAAGGAAGAGGATGGAAGCATTAGTGTTTGTTGATATTTATCATATTTTCTGAATATATGTATGTTTAGGCATATATATTTCTCTTTCTGTTTAGATGAGATTGAATGTTGTTTAGCATTGGGTGTTCCTGATCGGGAATCCCACCTCTTCCCATTGAGTAGCTCTTAGGAGAGTTTTTATTGCATTTTCCACTATCTGGCTTAGGGCCAAGCTTCTTCTTTCAACTATAACACAGATCTTGTTGAGGGTTTTGTTGTTTTTGCAAGCTGCAACAAGTGAAGACTAGATCTTTCAGATGTAGACCAGTTTAGTGCTCCTTTTCAGTGGAGGAGGTTTCCACTTTATTGGGAGGACAATATTGGAGGGCTTGAGCATCATTTTTAGATATTAGCATGAGGCCAACCTTATTTTGATCCCTACAACGCAGTATACTTCCAGATCTGCATTATTTCTATAGGTGCAGTTGCAGGGTGGTTCAGAACACCATTTGGAGAGATAATTTTTTAGTGTTAAGGATCTGCCTTTCACTTTGGAGATATATTGGAGGAGGCTATCCTATTTCTCCTATCATTTTAGCCACACTTTACAGATCTGTAATTTTCAGTAGATCTTCAGTCTTAGATCTCAGATCTACAACTTGTACTTGGTGTTTTTCTAGAATCCCCAAGGGGGTTCTTTAGAGGACCTTTTATAATGCATGGATCTGATATAGATCTAAATTTTTATGCACATAGCAACTCTATATCAGATGTATAGTCTGCTGCTATTGTAGAGCCAATAAAATAACATTGGAAGGGTTTCCCAACTTTTATATATGGTTGCAACACCTCATATTGAGGGATTTTCTTCATTGGAGACTTTCTTTTCTTGTTATGCATCTTATGGGCCACTTTTTACACATATTTTGCTGTTGTAATAACATATTAAAGGTCTCCATATTGGCCTCTTGTTGTATAAAATATGATATGCGCTATTTTTCTATCATTTTTCTTTATATTTTTTATTTCCCCATTTCGGAATATTACAGTGGTATCAGAGAATCATCTTGGAAAAGCCTGTGCATTCTAAAGTCAATATGTCTTTTGAAGAAGGAGAGCCTCTTATTGATAGAGAGAAAAGGTATCAAAAGAGAAGAGATAGAAATTTTGATTATACAAATGAAAATGAAGACAAGGGTAAAGCCCGTTTATCTATAGGTGAAGATGAAGAGAAGAAGTTCCCTAAGATCCTTCTTAGAGCCATGCAAGACATTTCTAGAGAGATCAAGGAGATGAGAATGGATAGATTCAAGGAATCCCATAAATGATTTCATCATGGAGAAGGCTATGGCATGTCTCACCACTGGAATGATCAACCAGTGCATTAGCCACAAGTTTCCCATTGCTCTAGCATGCCTACATTTTTGGATGTGGGAAATGGAGGGTTTCAAGAGCATGAATCCCTTGAAGACTATTTTGAAGAATATGAGTCTCAAAATCAGAGATTCAAATATAACTTGATTTTTCAAGAGTTTTGTGAAATAAAGGACAATAGAAGACTAAGGCATCATCATAGAGGTGGTGGATGGATTCAGAATCATGATCAACACCACATTATGGGCAGATTATTTTTACCCAATTTTGATCGGTCATCCAAGTGTTCTTCCAAATATTGGGTAGAAAAACTTGACATCTACTTTCAGGTGAACAAGGTTTTAGAGATGAAGGCCATTAAGATTGCAGTGTTTCACCTTGAGGGTGAAGCACATGACTAATGGTTCCATGGCTTGTCTACATTGGGTCATGCCAATGTGACTACTTATTCAGAGTTCATTAGAAGGCTAGTGGATGTTATTCATAAAAAATTTTCACTTGTTTAGATGACTAAATGCTTTGTCTAGGTTTTCTAGAAATAAGATTCAAGGGATCTTGTTTCTTCTAGAAATCCCCTCAAACAAAAATTTTCACCTATCCGTCCTCTCTTGTCTGCAGTGGTCAGTCTATCATCCTATAAAGATCCCATCCTGGACCAATGTCCCTTACTCCATCCATGCTTGCTACTTCTGTATATAACACTCTACCTCTAATGTCTAAGCCCTCTTATTTCACAATATTGTTTGGCCAGGTTAAACCAAGTTTTCTCTCCCACTCACCAACTGCCTCAATCACTGTTGGTGTCAAAGGTATGTCTAGAAATACCTTAAAAGTAAAATAAATATGTTTAGGTTTATAGGTGACCGTGCATAAGCAGAGTGTCTAGATCCTGTGTCTTATTCAAAACTATGATTTAATCCATCAGTCAAAAGCCCTTTTCTAAGACCTTTCAAATGTGTCAATTAGGTTTTCCTAGGTCATGCGCCATCATAATTCCCATGCACTATCATTTTCACAGAAAATCGAAGGTGAATTCAAGAAAATACAGAGCTGAGGTTTGTCATATTCTTAAAAGAATTCAAGCAACTTCCAAAGGCGCCCTCCTCGTACAACAGTAAAATCTGCCAAGAATAGACTATCATATCCAATGCATCTCTGCAGGGATGCCTTGAAGTTAAGTTTAAAGAAAAGACAAAGAAAGACACCAAAAAGAGTTCATCAAGTCATTGTAAGTTGAATAAAAAGGTACAATAAGCTGGAGGCTACAGGGAAAATCAAGAGCTCATTACATAATGATGAAGGGACACCTAAGAGGCTTCAAAATGTCATTTACAGTGGATAAAAGGCACAGTAAGCTGAAAGCTACAGGAAAGGTCTTGATATCATAACAAGAAGAAAAATAATGCCCATACAAAGGTTTGTGCAAAATCTCAGAAATATCAGTAACATATGAGCAACCTGGTTCATCTCAACAAAGATAATCATTGAAAAGATATTTGCCTCAAGCATAAGAATGGTAGAGGTACAACTTCCCTTTGCCACAATCTTGCAAAAAGACAGAAGTTATCAGATGTGCCACAAGTTGAAGGAAAAAACTAAGACCACTATCAAGAAAGGAAATCACATTGAAGAAGAAAACAATAGGTGCACTTTAGTTGAAAATACAAAAGGTGACTATTTGACAAACAATGGAGAAATATTTGGGCTACAAAAGCTAAAAGACACCTAAAATAAATTAGTGGGAACCTTGTTGAAGCATAAGTAATAAATTTGGAAAAAGGATTGCTTTGAAAAACTAGAAGATAGTTTTGTTTATCTTACTTCATATCCCAAAAAACTCAAACATTGGGATGATTAGAAAATGGGCATGATCAGTAGGAATAAGCACCTCCTTCATCAAACAACAGAGATTTTCAAAGAAAAATTCCCAACTATTTTCAACAGTTAGACAAGAAGGCATCAATTCCATTGAATAAAAAGAGTAATTTTGAATTCTTAAAAAGTCAAAAGGAAGGGATTTAAAGGCATTAAGCACCATTTCACTGAACAAGTAGAGCATCATTTCAAACTCTCTTTTTTTACCAATAAACAGTCAGAGGTGTGTTTCAAAGGATAAATGAGGAAAATTTAGTTTTACATCACTCTGCACATATTCTCAAAAACACTATTATCAATAGTTTCATCAACTGCCCAAGCTACGAAGAAATCAGTGGTTAAAGAACTATGAAAGAAAAAATAGAAGCATAAAAAGATAGTGATTAAAAAGACTGAAAGGACAATTAAAGAGAGGAAAATAAAAAGTGCAATTGAGACTTTAGGAAAAGGGTTTTTTGAGTTTAATTCTTTCAAAAAGGTGGTATAAAATCTTCAATAGCCATTTTTCCCCCTCATTCCAAATTTAGCAAAGCGGAGTGCAAATTTCCAGCCTTAGAAGGTATCCTCGGGCATTTTTTCACAGATGTTGCGCACATGTACATGGACGTTGCACGCTTGCAGTCTTCTCCTATGATTTTTACTTAAGTACATTGTGTGCCTATGGATGGGCATTGTGCCCTTATGATTCTACCCGACGTGCAGAATCTGTCACTACTGCCAGCGCCCGACATCGTGTGCAAAGCCCGCCCGGTGCCCTAGACGCTGCGCGCCCACCACTACCCCTGATGCATGTTCCCCATGTAGGCCCGCCCGAGCCGACAGCGTTATGCGCCCACCACAGTTTCCTTCACCTGAATTCGCGTGCAAGCAGCACCCAAGCCATGATGCTACGTGCCCACCACTACGACCGCCGCACACTCCTCATGCAGAGCTTCCCACCCATGACACTGCCCTCCCGACGGAAAAGCACAGCACTGCCCAGAAAGGTGCAAGAACACCCAGAAAGTTGCAGAAGGTGTCCAAGTTTTCCAAATAATGCTCAGAAATTTCATTTTGTCTATGAGAGTCAGTTTCAAGAGGTATTATTCATTAATTGACATCTCCCCATCATGTTTTAGGTCATAAAAGCGCCAAATAGGGCTAATTTTGTGTCAAAGAAATCTTGAGGGAAAATTGAATAGAAATATAACCTACTCTCCGTTGATCATATAGCCCCATTTAGAAGTCCAATATATCCTAAAAAAACATTTTTCCTCATCACTTCATTTGCTAAAAACATTTTCTGTTTAAAAATTGGAGGAAGGGGTAAAGTAAGCACCATGTCTCAAGAGGAGATTAATGAGCCTCAAAGGCCCAAAAAACAGTATACAAAAGGAGGGAATCCCAATAGGTTTGAGCCTATAGACACCAAAGAGCTGATAGCCTCCCCTTTTGTCTTATCTTATTTCCAAGAATTAGGGTGTTTTGAGTTTTGCAACAAGGTATAAGAAATCAAAAGCCATCCTTAGTTGATAGAGTTATTTTCCCTAAGGCTTCACAGGCATAAAGTTCATCTAGAAGGGGTAAGGTTTGAGTTGACCCCTAAAGTATCTCTAAAGCCACTGGGATGCCTTGCATAGGATAAAGGTGGTTTAAATAGAAACATCTTTATTTGATCCATTATCATCCATTTCTAAAACCTAGTTGTCAAGCTGAGTGTAAAGCCATTGTTCCTTTTTCACATCTACTATATAGGTATGCCCTCCTCATGAAGATTGTCATGAAATACTTTACCTGTGAGGGTAGGTTCTCCAGAATCTACTCCTATCATATTAGACTCCTCATGCACTTCACCATGGCCAAGCTACTAAACATGCCTTATTTCCTCTGCAAAAGCATTGAAAAAATGTCCTCCATCATGAAAAAGAGGCCTCCATCCCAGCAAATGACAAGCCTATTTCATCACTCTCTTATAAAAGTCATTATAACTCACCAATTGGACCAACAAGGCATTCCTTGGGAGGCCTTTATTGCCCATGATGACTTCACCAATTCACCCTCCATCCCGCTGTAAAATGTGTCATCATCTTCTCAAAATCCTCCTCCTACTCCCCCATCACCCTCCACTGACCATGATTCACCTTTCTCACATGAATCACTTTCCCAAACAAACCTTCTTCAAACACCTTCCCCTAATAAAAGTGATCATGATGAGAGCACTGCTGATCAGGAAGAAAGCAGTGATGATTAAAATGAAAAAAATAGTGAGAGAGAGGATGATGAAAGTAAGGAAGAGTGTGAGGAAGATGAGAGAGAGGATGATGAAAGTGAGGAAGAATGTGAGGAAGATGAGAGAAAGGATGATGAAAGTGAGGAAGAGTGTGAGGAAGATGAGGAAGAGTGTGATGAAAGTGAGGAAGAGTGTGATGAGGATGAGGAAGAAAATAATGAAAATAAAAGAGGAAATGGCCTTGAAGAAAGCAGCGGAGGCCCTGAAGAAAACAATGATAATCAAGATGAACCAAAGAGTGATGGTCAAGGTGATGAAGATGAGGAAGAATGTGAGAGAGGGAGTGATGACCAAAATAATGAAGATAAGGCGAATGATACAAACAGTGAGGGAAAATATGATGAAGGCCTTGAGGAAAACAATGTTGATCATGATACAAACATTGAGGGAAACGATGATGAAGGCCTAGAGGAAAATAGTAAAAAAAACAGCAAATATGAAGATGTAAAAGAAGAATTAAATAGAGTTACAAGTAGTGACACAAATTATGAGAAAGGATGTCAAAGTGTCGGGTCTCAAAATGAAGAAAAAGACATTGAAAATCTTATAGCAGATAGTGATGAAGAAACAATGAACAGTCATGGTAGTGACAAAATTAATGAAGATAGCCCAGAAGAAGATTTCAGAGTTATTTTGAATAAAAAAGGAGGTGGTGGCAAAGATCTAGGGAATGTTGGCAGTGAAAACATCAGTGAAAAAGGTGAAGAAATGGATAGTCTTGAAGGTAAAAAATATGTCCAACCTAGGCACCTCCGACAGTGCAGAAAAAGAGTATGGAAGTTTTGAAAGTCCTCCTAATGATGAGATCATAAAATATGTTGAAAATGATAATCAAAGGGACTTCCAACAACAAATTAGCAAGGAGATACACACAGAAAGAATTCTTGAAGAAAAGGACAGTCCTAGGGCTATAAAGGATCAAATTGTGCAAGCTAAGTTTGTGACACCCTTCACAATCCCTTATTAGAGAGGTAGGAGGCATGTGTTTGCTGCCTCCAAAAGGCAAGGGGCCATGCACTCCTCCTCAAAACCAGTAAAAGACAAAATCACCAAGACTGTGAAAGACAAGGTCACTCAAACAGTGAAAAGCAATGTCACCAAATCATTGAGGAGCAAGGGTAAACTGCCAAATAAAGACAAGGGTAAGAAGCCCATAAAGGAAAAAGGAAAGAAGACAATGAAAGAACAAGAAATAATTCATGAAGAATAGAGGGAATTTGAAGTCATTCACTTGAGCAGTGATGAAGAAAATGAAACAAGGATACTTAATTCTCTCCTACAGGACTAGAGTGCACAAATCAGAGATTTAGAGGTTGAGTTGGAAAAATCAAAATATCTCATTCATTTCCTACAAATGAAAAACAATAAAATGAGTGGCCAACTTGCCATTTATGAAGCCCAGGCACTCAAATACAAGAGAGAGGCTCAGAAATCACAAGTACAGCTAGAGGAGTACATGGGCACCTATGAAGAAGAAAATGAAGAAGAGGGGCAAGCTAGGAAAAGGCCTAAGTCTATGGGTCTTAGGAAAACATTGGAAAAATAGAGAGAGGAAGAATCAACACAAGCACAAAAATTTCCTCTCACTGAGCTCCTCACCTTGGAAATTGAGCATGAAAAAGAATAATGGATTGAAAGGAAAAATCTACATTTGGAGGCTACGATAGAGAAGGCAAACAAAGATCTAGGCTTACAAAGAAGGATGACTGAACATTACAAAAAGAGAAATCAGTTTGCTAGGAAGAAGCTCAAAACCGCCCAAAGGAGGGGCCCGGTGCCAATTGATGGAAATGACCAAGATAGGCTTGAAATTTTGGCTCAAGCTTCACTACAGGTCTCTAAGGGCCCTTAAGGGACTCACTCACCAATTTTGAGCAAAATTGAACACTTTTTAGTTTTTTGCAAATTTTCAAGCCTAGGAGAGCAGCACCCTGGACGCTGTGCTTTTTCCTAGAGCATATTCAGCAAGAAAAAATTACATTTTTGGATTCCTTGGCACAAGAGTAGCATGCTCAAAAAAATTCAGCTCATTTGGAGTTGGTTTGGTCCCTCAAAAGGGCCAACAACACCCATTTTTTCACCTTTCTGCCACCTTTTCTGAGTAGGTGTTGCGCTCCTGGGAACCTTATATGTTTCTACTTTTTGGGAAAATTATATAGAAAATATTTAGAAAACATGTAACTATTGGGAAATTAGACATCCATATATTTCCAACGAACCATCACGGAGCCTTTTTCGACATCAGGAAGGCCTCTAAAACATTGCTGCAAAAAGACCCTTTTTGTTGCTACGTGCTTGGAAATTTTTCAGAAATTAGAGACAGAGTGTTGTGTTCCTGTGTATGATTGGGCAGATGTGCGTTTGGAAAGTTTTTTTGGGCATGTCAAGCCTAAAAATCAATTTTATTTCCATTTATAGCCATAAAATATATTTTGTTAGATACTTTTGTGCCTTAGGCTTTGCAAAGCCTCAGGGACAAGTTAGGATATTTCTCTTTGGCCAATAGGTTTCTAAATGCTCTAGTAGGCTCTCCTCTCCTTATTTGTTATATAAGGCTTGAGGATATATTTTAAACATTTGGGAATTGATATGTTATATAGAAATACATGGTTTATGAGCTTGGAGAAGATATTTGGTTTCATGAAGTAAATGAATGACTTGTGTGGCTTGATGTTGGAGAAGCTTGCTTGCAAGATTGCATAGCTTCGTGAATGGTGATGTTTTTCTAACTTGTTAGTGTTTTATTTTCCTCATTTTGTTTCAGCATACTTTCTTGCTATAGATCAAAAAATTATAGGTTGAGATATGCTCATGGAAGCACCTCAAACCTCCTGCATGTTATAGCTTTGATGTTTTCTTCTTTTAGTTCATCTTAAGGAATTCTTGACTGCTCCTTAGGCCTACTAAACTTGTTCTTTGTTTCATAAATGATCAGTATGGTAGCTTATAAATATGATTCATGCTATGCACTATTTATTTAAAGTTTTCAAAAACTCACTGTGAAGCTTCCCTATGGAATACTAATTGATTAGGAAAATGCAAAGAGGCCTTGTTTCGATCTTGCCTTTTTCCCATGCTCATCAACTTGTTTCACGGTTATCGATAGTTTGATATATGTTTTTTAGGAGTTCCCTCTCAATATATTTAATTGTTTTTTTATCTTATATGTTTTTCTCAAAAAACTGAAGGTGGATTTCTAAAGTTAGGAGTTCTAATGCTTCTATGCACCACTAGATTGTTCATCTTGTATGTTTATCAGTTTGAGTATTGTTCATAGAGATTAATGGTTTTCCCTACCTCATGAGTCATTTCTTTCAGATTATATACATTTAAGATCTCTTAGGTTCTTCCCAAACTTAATTTTCATTACACCTCATCATCACTTTAAGGATCCACTCACCTTGCTAAATCAGCCCTGCAATACACTCTGCTTTAGCATTTAGACACCTAAGCCTTTATCTGACCCCATAGCCCTATTGATTTGATATTCTCTCATTCCACCTATCCTACTTTATCATCTTACCCCAACCCAAAACAAACAAACAAACCTACACTTAACAACTAGCCTAAAATCAATCACCCATAGCAAAAAAGCTCACATCCTTCGCACAATAGAGAGCCCTCTCTGAGTCCAAGAAGGCTAGGTCCTAGGACTCCAAAGATTGGTTTGATATTAACCTGTCATTTGGTTAGCCAATCTGCCAAATCACGGGACCCTAACAGTGGAAAGATTTGATAGAAGAGATCCGAAAGCACCATTCACGAGCCTTGCAAAGTTGAAACAATTAGGTAATGCAGAAACTTACATCTCTGAATTTTTAAGACTTTCTGTTATGGTTCCTGATTTGTCTGCAGCAAGAAGGGTGTACATGTTCATTGATGGGTTAGATGAACCTCTTCATGGGTCAGTTAAGTATACCAAGCCCACTACCCTACATGATGCTATTGAAAGGGCTAGAGACCTTCAAGATGCCTTGTCAAAATCAAAGGCAGCATTTCAGCATAAGGCCTCTTTTTCATCAAAGGGAAAAGAAGAAAAGGCTGCTCCTTATAAGGAGAGTCAAAATAAAAAACCTTTTGATCATGATTTCCAGAGAGATATAAGAATAAGGAAGCTTTGCTTCACTTTCCAAGAATCATGGGCACCTGGACATAGATGTGCAACTGGGAAAGCACATTACATAGAGGTATTCTCAGATGATGAGGAGGATGAAGAAGATGAACCAAGAAGAGGTCAGAACACTGACACTGCAGGAGGAGAACCAACACCATGAGGAGATGGGAATGGAGAATTTTCTCCTATTGGAGGGGCTATTGCATCTTTGAGAGGAGTACCTAAGTACTTGACCTTAAGAGTTCAAGGTTCCATCTTGAATCAGAGGATTTCTGTTTTGTTTGATAGTGGGGCTACCCTCAATTTTATTGATTCCCAACTAGTGTAAAGGAGGGCAATACCCACCGATGCTTTTTAGGGATTCTCTGTTTTGGTCCCAGGAGATAGAAAAATGCAATGCATGCATTATGTCCCATCCTGATAAGTCACCATCGGGACATATACATTGATTAATCACTTCTTTGTGGTTGATATACGTGACACCAATGTGATATTGGGTGTTCAATGGTTGATTACTTTGGGGAAAGTCACCACTAATTGGGAGCCTTTGCAAATGGAATGGGTGGATAAAAAGAGTGGTAAGACTCAAATGATCAAAGTCATGCCTACATATCCCTCACATACAACTTCCACACAGGAATCAGAGATGGATTTGCGTAGTGGATGCAAGGACCCATGAGATTGATGCATGGGACACTATTGTCTAGTGGAAAACCACTTGGGAGGCCTTTGGGAGTCTCAAACACCTTGGAATTATTGTCCAAGACATTTTGGAGATCTAGAGAAATGTATGATTTTGATGTTTGAACCTGTAGTGAGAATAATTGTGCAATTACACCTCATTGTTATTTATTTAGAAGCTTTTTCATCACATTAGATCTGATTAACTTTGTTGGTTTCCCTACGATACCCTGCAATTCAACTTCCTTTCCTTTCCACAAAAAATTCAAGAAAAGTTCTTGAAAATTAAAAGCTATAGTCCCCAAATATTGTAACCATTGGACTCCTAATACAACATCAACACAAACCATAGGAACATAAAACATTGGAATATTCAATAAATATTCCCCCATGGTTAGCTTGATATTTTGGCACTTTCCTGAGTAATTTATACTTTCTCCATTTGAAACCATCACTTGACACTTTGGAACTAGATATAGGAAGAATTTTAATTCCTTGGCTATCTTACAATGAATAAATTATGGGTACTACCTGAATCAGTCAACACTATTACCTTTTTTTCTTGATATATCCTTCTATCTTGAGAGTTTGAGGAGATGTAATTCCTACCAATGCATTACAAAATATGTTTGCATTCATTTCTTCCATTTATGGGGTTGGTTCCTGGTGTATATCCTCCTCTTTTTATGTTTCTTTTTCCTTTTCCTCCTCCTCTTCACAATCTATGTAAAATAATTTCTTATCGATGCACTTATGACCTTTATTATATTTGATATCACAACTATAAAAAAGTCCTTTTTCTCTTTTTTCCTCCAATTTTTATGGTGCCAACCTTGTAGGTTATGGAAGGCTAGGAGCAACAATATTTTCATATTTATAGTTGTGATTGGTAGACTTCCTTGTTTCCATACTTTTGCTTTCAAATTTTCTTGCTACTGTGAATCCCTTGTCCAATGAATCAGGTTCCCAATGGAGAACCTCATGTTGGATGTTATCCTTTAAATTTCCTATGAAGCAGGGAAAATTTTAGGGGCGAATTTTAGCCCAAAGGCGAATTTTAAGGGATTTTAAATTTTATTAGGGCGAATTTTGTATATAAAACCCATTTTTTATAGTTTAATAAAGTTAGCCCAAAAAATATTTTAAAAATAATTAATTATTTAATATTAGCCCACCAAAAAAAGGGCGCACAAGACTGGAAACATGAAATTCGCCCCCAATTTTCCAGATTTCCATGGCATTCGCCCCATTTTTCAATCGATTTTCCAGATTTCCATGGCATTCGCACACCGGTCTTCTAAGTTCTTGCTGGCTGACTTCCATGGCATTCGCCCCATTTTTTCAATCGATTTTCCAGATTTCCATGGCATTCACAACTGATCTTCTAAGTTCCTGCTGGCTGACTCCTGAGCGAGGCCAAGTCGGAAAAAAACAGTCAGAGGAATCCCATCATGGTCCGTTAGGGCCTGGCCGACTCTCTCTGGTCCGTCCCTCTCGAGTCTAGACTCCGTTAGGGCCTCCCATAGTTCATATATATAGCTACTCACCATGCTCACAACCATCATTCAAAGCCTGGAAAATTGCATAAGATGCAAACAACAAGGTGACCAATTTTCTCCTTTTCTAAATCCTTCTTGTTTGATACTGAGTTGATCAGATCTACTTGGTGTTTGCTCATATATATATTAGTCTTTTAGTTTATATCAATGCACTATTCTTAATAAAATCAGCCTTCCAGCCCGAATATAAAATCAGTAGCCCATGTTCAGGGCATTGAGATGATGAGTGTTGATTTTGCAGGAAAACGAAGAATCCAACGAGGGATCTGTACACTTCCTACCTCGTTAGGTTTCATGACTCACTTTTGAAGCGCACTCTGGAGAGAGGAACTTACAAGAAACTCTACATCTATCATTACTTAATCAATGGATTTACTGTTCTGATTAATCCTTAGCAGGTGCTCGTCTTTCAGATTTTAGATTTTAGATTTTAATTGATTTCTGATGGTGGTGCAAAGCCTAATGCCCAATTCTAGAGGCAAGTTTGGGAGTATCATCAGTGGTATATGTGTAGGAGTTGCTAGCAATTTAATGCTGCAGTATAAATCCATTATAAGCTGATCTGTAATTCATTACAGATTGGCTAAATATTTTTGCCATGGCCCTTAATTAATGTTTTCAATTTATTTTTTCTTCTTCTTGTTATCATGTCTTACAGTGGGGAAAATGATTGGATGGATTATGAAGGCAGAAAAACTTTCAACCAGACCAGAGTTGTCGCAAGTGACGAGGGATTTCTTAGTCCATACTTCTACGACACATACACCAGATTTTATAAGCCTGCCCAAGGGAGCATGGGTTCAAGACGGTGGACTAGAAAATGCAGGGGAAGGGATTGTTATTGGATTTATTGATACGGGCATAGAGCCCACACACCCAATCTTCTTAGACAAATCAACGAAGGCCTATCCAGTTCCTCCTCATTTCACAGGGGTCTGTGAGGTCACTAGCGACTTTCCTTCGGGATCATGTAACAGGAAGCTTATAGGAGCTCAGCATTTTGTAGCCTCTGCAATTGCAAGGGGAATTTTCAATGCCTCTGAAGACCATGCCTCACAATACGATGGAACTGGCCATGGAATGTGAGTTATTGAATAAAACCCGATTGCTTTTACAGTTCATTTGATTGTTGCAGACACAGAGTTGTTGTGCTATGCTGACTGTGTTTAGCATTGGATGATGTTGGGCACATTGCCTCCATAGCAGCTGGAAACCATGGCGTGCCTGTTATTGTTGGTGGGCATCAGTTTGGCAATGCAAGTGACATGGCTCCTCGTGAACATTATTTGCTTCATTCCTACACTCATTGTAGTATTTCTGCATCTTTTTACTTTTACAGTCGCCTTGCCTATTTATTGAAGGATATTTGAAAAAACATCAATTTTGATTGTGCATAAGTTCATTTACGTGAGAAAGAAATATTCATGACCAAGGATGAGATTTGACTACCATGAGAAAGAGCCCTTTCCAAATTAAAGTACAGTCCTTATCAAGTGAAAGTAGATATATCCCCCCTAAACATTGCAGGTCCTAAATAATTGTTTTGTAAAGGGTATTTTTTGACAACCCTGACCACCTTTCCATGGGTAGTAAAAGGCCCTTCAACGTGTGTCAAATTCTTTAGGTTTTCTAATTAACTTTCGAGCTCTCCCAAGGACTATGTCAGAAGAGCAGATCCACCATTAGTCCCTGTGTCAGATGTGGTGGATCTGCTCAGTTGCACGCATTGACGAGGGCAACTGGTTCCACGGTAGATGGATTTAGAGTTTCAAGGTCCAAGATAGCCCATTTCCCTAGTGCCATGGAGCTAAACCCATCGGCGAGGAGGAGTTTGGGCAGTGTTGTTTGCCCTTAGGTTGCAACCGTAATTATATATTTTTTCTATAAATTTGTTGAGTCCAAAATTTGATTTCTTCAAGTGTGCAGCGTGCTGTGATTGTTTTTGCCAGTCTAACAGTGCTCCGTCATTATTATTTTTTAATAAATTTTCCAGTCCGAATGTGCTAGACCACTGGAGCCTGGTGAAAACTGGTGATTGCTTCAAAGATCAGCAAGGAGTCCTCATAGGTCAAATTTCAGAAATTATTCTATGACAGAGGTGCGACTCCTGAATCCTAATGCATAATTTTTTCCCTTTGTATTAATGGTGTTATGTGTTAATGTTGTTATGTGTTAATGGTGTGTTAATAGACCTATGTGTGAGTGGAATGCCAACAAGCTCTTTTTGAAGCTTACACCCTCCTTCACACTCCTCATTTCTATGACGTCAAGTATGTTCTTGATGTTTGGGAACGAGGTTGCAACAAGTTAGTGGTAAATGTGTTGTATACAGATTCCCAAACATTGTATTTCCTTCAAGAATCCTGGCCAAAGGGAATGCCAACATAATGATTACATTTTTTTCACCACATGATGGATTCCCTTCAAGGAAATCAGTTATCTGTATGAACTCTAGAATACTATACAACTGTTTACTCACATCTCATACTTCCCCATATTTGGGAGAAGCCTCAGCTTAAGAATTTGCCACTAGTTCCAATGGATCTATAACTTTAGCTTCCTTTAGAAATTGAGTACCAAACATATGTCCCAGTAAGTAGAAGTCTATAAGGTACTGAAATGGTTCTCTATCAAAAAATGATGATTTGAAATTATCTACATGCTCCCCATATGTTGCACAAATTTCCTAAATGCATTTCAGCATCATCTCGATTATTGTAGGTGCATCATTTAAAGACCTTACCAGATTTAAATCTTTAGATCCCCTTATAGGAGCATCCTTATAAAATGTCATAAGTATTTTAATCCAGTCTATACTTGAAGTTGTTGATCCAGGCTCACCACTGTTGCAGAAATTATTGACAGTCATAATTGCATTAATATTTTGGAATCATGTCAGATTACAATCAAAATTTCATACCTTCTCATCAGTTGTAATGGTAGGAGCAACAACCTTACAGGAATTTTCATTGGCAATGTTACACGCCGAATTAGAAATTCCTAATGGTAGAGCAACAGATAGATTCAAATTATTTTTACTGCTAGAGCCATCTGATGTCTCAACACATTGCTAATGAATCATTGTTAGCCAACACTTTGCCGCCAATTGGCTGATTTTTAAAAGCATTACCATTATGAAAACCAAGAGAAATATCAACATGCTTATCTTCCTTATAGCAAACCTAGTTTGTTGTCTTCTTTGTTGCTTTCATCTTCATAACTATCTTCCAATTTACCTTCCTTGATGTATGTTTTCACCTTCTTTCAGCCTTGATGTTTAAATTTCTGTCTTTTGCTGCCTTTGAAGGTAAAGTGACATTTCCCTTTATTTTATAATTGCTATCGAATTTTCCTTCCTCTGAAATTGCAGAGACTCCAAGACCTTGAGGATTCATTTGCTTGGTTTCGATCTTATTGTTTTTGGACAACGGTTTCAAGGTTATTATTGCTTACTTGGTCCTTTACTAACAAAGAAGTGCTACCCCATGTTTCAACCTCCTCTGGCTCATCCTTTGTTTTTATCTCTAGATGAGTTGCTGCCTCCCCTCTGCTTCGGCTAGCTGTGGTTTTCAACCTCTTCCTTTTTCTTAGATGTTGTAGGTTGTATGTTGCATGGTTTGATTTTCCTATGTGGACAGTTCAAGGTTCATTGTCCTATCCTCAACCATGGGAAGAGTCTAAACAATTTAATTGTAGAGTGCTTCAAATTTGTTGGAGAATGATACATAAGAATAACTCTCTCACACTTGATTATTATGAGATTAAGGACAATGTTTTAGAAAATACTCAAGAAGTTATTTAAGCATGAAAAAATTGTTAAATGCATGATACTTTATCCCCTCAATTTTATATGATATCTACAATTTGTGTCCTTTCTCAAAGTGTATATTTGCAGTAGGAAGATTTTGGGCTGTTAGCCTTTTTCCTGCTTGGGATGGGTGGAAGCTCATCTGAGTAGATGAATGCAAAAACATTATTTTTGTAATTTGGATCAATAGATAATCCTCTTAAAAATATAAAAGAAGATACAATTTGTGAGACAACACTATCATGATAAGGGATTGATAAACATCGCATGACTCATGTTGGTTCTTCCACTTTTCTAGAAGGGTACTAAGATTTTGTTTTGCATTCAAAGAGGATTCCCAATCAATTTCTCAAGAATGAAAAACCTAATGAATTGTGCATTTCTCTTCATTCATTAAATGGACATAGCACTAGAATTAACCCAACAAATATCAATACTAATCCATACACTGACATCGATTATTAAAGTATAATGTGTGACAACAGAAGCCCAACTGTAGAAATCCAACATCTATTTTGACATTAAGACATTTTGTTTTGGCCTTTTCTCATCAATATTTTGTAATGATAAAATAAATTATATACCATGTAATGCCTTAATTTTCTCTATTTTATTATGCATAGTATTAAAGTCTGAGCCAATACTGGGAAGGATGGAGGATTTGAAACAAATCTCTTGTTCCAGAATGGCCTGTGAAACTATAAAGCGATCTAGTATATTGGAAACTTAGTGCTTTCCTCCTCTACGATTATTCCAATTATAAATCCCATTGACATGAATAAATCTACCTGTCAAAATCTTAGTAGAACTGTGCTAGTAGTTTGACTCAGTCCGGATTGGAGCATCTCCGACATATGATACCTGACATGACCACTGTCAACTCTCATGTCAAAACCCTCATTAACAATGGTACTGGGTTTGACATCTGACAATAGATATCTGACTTGCCATTAATGGACACATTGGAAGTGACAACTACCAACAGATGACACCAACTGTCAATAGTAGGATCCACAGTCATACTCATTTCAGGATCTGAAATCTCTCTGGCAAGACAAAATGTAGTTGTTATAGATGCACAAGCAACTGATACTGGGCATAACTGAATGTAACTAATTGCTTCTATATAAATTGATGTTCTAATTTCTTCTTGGCTCTTGGCAGTTTGTACTCTCTTGTATACTTGGCAAACAAATTCAACAAATTCTTAATGTCTTCCCCTCTCATTGCACAATACTTGGTCTCCCTTCCCTTATGAGGGATAAGAGTGACTCCACTCATAGTTTCACTTGCTTATTTTCATTGTAACTTAATAATGAAAAATTGATGTATAGTTTAGGTAGCACATACTGATTTTATCATGTTATACTATTGACTGATTGTGTTTTCCATGGTATTTTTTCTTCACAAAATGACACACCCAATAACCAGGAAGTTTTTATGAGGGTTCTTGGTTGTGCCTAATGTCTACTTGTGGACACATAGATTAAGTGAGGTTGTTGTTACCAAGAACCAAATGTTAGTAGAGTATTAACGTGGAACCAACTCCCCAATTCCTATCATGGGATTTTCCGCAGTAGCACTATGACTTGCAAGTATTATAGACATTACATAGATGGCGAGTTCCTGATCACAACCCACTTCTTTCTCTGGTTTTCATGGCCATAACCAGTCCAAATATTTGAAGCAAATAGCCTTAAATTCAAGTAAGTCTTGCACCCTAAATCCTGCATAGCAAATTTTCTGAGGTGCAAGAAACAAAGAGGACGACGATGTTAGGGATGTAGGATATAAAAGAAAATGAAGAATAATATGGTCAGGTCATCAGTCTAACTGCTTGAGTACAATGTCATGACGTAATATCTCTAATGTTTATAGCAAAAATGTAGACAATTCCTTTGAAAACTTTCAGAATTTTAAGAGTTCTGCTTTTTTATTCTCATTTTCAAAGTTTTGAGTTGTAAACGCTGAATTAATTCAGAGGAAATCAGAGTTCTAAGGCAACTAAATATGCTTCTATTCTCAAAATATCTTCCAGAATAAGTTCTTCGATATTGTCTTCTAAGCCTTAGTCTTAGTCTAATATTGGTGAATAACTTCACAAAGAGTTGCACTTTCATAATAAACACAATCTAGTTCATAATTTGTTTATATGTGAAAAATAAATTGTATTAAGCAATTACAAATGGATATTGTGGATTTTAATATACACTAGGTCGTTTAAATGTCAAGTTGTGAGGCTATGCTTTGAGGACTTTACAAGCCCAACATGCGCAATGAATAATCCAAGTCCATACGACTGTGTCGAATAATCCAGAGAATTAAAAGCTTGCAAACATAGAATTCAAGATATGAAAGAATCTATGTGAGTTTTGCAGTGCTTAACTAACAAATTCCTTCAACCAAGGGACGTATCTCATCATCTACTCCATTAAAATTTTTATTGAAATATATCCAAATGATTCATGCTTCATTCCTCGAAAGATTTAAAATAATTACAACATGGTTACTTCTGATTTTTACCAAGAAGTCAAAACATTTCCAAGCCAAAATGATCTCAGTTTATAATTTTGGATTTGAAGTACTGGAGACAGCAAAAAAGATGGATTATGAGCATGAAAAACTGATGTCCTGACACCAAAGAGAATTTGGATTGGAAGTATTGGAATCAGCAAAAAGGATGGATCATGAACATGCAAAGCTGAATTCTTGACATGAAAGAGATAAAAGTGGATTCTTGATGAGGAAACTACATCTCTGATAATGAAGTAGCTTAATCAATTGTCAAACATGCAATTTCATGATTCTTTTCTTCTATAATTCATATAATCTAGAGACAAGGGTTAGAACTAATAATGTAAGAGAAACAAACTAAATTTGTAGGATGCAAATGTTGGAGCAATTTTGTGTTATAAGAAACAATATTGTTGTTCAACGTTATGCTTCCCAAGATTTATTTAAAAATGGGATTCCATTCTGAAAACTATAAATATGATGAAAAGAGTAGTTCAGTCAAAATGTTCATTATAGTTGTATCAAAACGCTCATTATTCACTGCCCAATATCCATTTCTCCTCATTGTGGATTGACCTTATTGTCCTGATATTTTCTAGAAATCCTAATTTTTATGTGGGTATATGTGGACAATAGACTGTTGTTATGATTTTTCCCTGGCTCCTACATATTGGAATATGCCCAAAATGATTTTGGAGAGTGATATCCATTCATGGAAGGATATTTCCTAAGGGTTTTAGAGAATTACCAAACCCCAAACACTTCATATAGCATCTAAGGCTACATATTCACATCTCCTCCAACAAGAAGATGCTATTTCCTTAAATCTTTCACTTTGATGCACTGCGAGTCTAACAGTGCGGTGAATGCGGGTGCTTTGTGCTAGTCAGTGGTGAATGCTTAAGTTCACGCTCTCCTTCAATCCACTAGGTCTCGCCAACATTGTGTTCTCCACCTTTGTGAAAGAGATTGTCCACATTAAGGTTTCATTCTGGGCTAAATGTATTAATGTTAGAATGTGAGATGTAATTCTTTGAATGGCTTCTTCTCTATAGGGTATCGACTCCGTTAATAAGGAGTGGTAGTAGGAGACAAGTTCTTGTTCCAGTTTTTCATGTTGCATGCCCATCATAAGAGGTGAGAGAAAATATTCTATTGTTATGTATGTGCTTCACCATAGCCTTATGGAAGAAATTCAAGTTCCTCCCTCCTTATTTTTCAAGTTCAGTGCCCACTGATAACAAATTTTTCAAGATAATGATTAGCAGACTTTGGTTTGAGTAAGTGCCTAAATGTATGTTTTTTAATGACACCAACCCCTGAAATAGAAACTTGTACTAAGAAACAAATAGCAGCGATATCTTTTTCACTGATCAGCTAGTCCACAAAGCAATAGGTAGAGGTGCTAACCCAAAGATTCCAAGATAAAGGGAAGCAAACTCTACAATTTCCAGACTTCTGGTAAATCTATTAAATTTTACTTGTCTAATTTTCAAAAACCTCTAATTTGTCTTGACATAATCTTAGGATATTTTTGGGATTGTCAATTTTCATTTTTTTTCATTACATATTTCTCAGTTCTGTGCAACTATGCAATGAAAGCTATCATATGTATATGGCCAATCAACAGAGTAAATATGGCATTGAAATTTCAAACAAATCTTACCTTATCTCTCTAGGATGTCGCTTCAGATTCCATACTGAACTGCCAATCGACATCAGAAAATCTTTCATCTGCTTCTTTCTTTAACATTTTTTGCACTTCTGTTATCGGAAGATTTGAAGCATGAGGTTGTTTAACGTATATGACATCCTTCCCTCCCATTTTGACACCAACAATAACGTGTGTGCCATAAAGGGAAGAAAACTCTACAATTTCCAGACTGCTGGTAAATCTATTAAATTTTACTTGTCTAATTTTCAAAAACCTCTAATTTTTCTTGACATAATCTTAGGATATTTTTAGGATTGTCAATTTTCATTTTTTTTCATTACATATTTCTCAGTTCTGTGCAACTATGCAATGAAAACTGTCAGATGTATATGGCCAATCAGCAGAGTAAATATGGCATTGAAATGTGAAACAAATCTTACCTTATCTCTCTAGGATGTCACTTCAGAGTCCATACTGAACCGCCAATAGACATCAGAAAATATTTCATCTGCTTCTTTCTTTAACATTTTTTGCACTTCTGTTATCGGAAGATTTGAAGCATGAGGTTGTTTAACGTATATGACATCCTTCCCTCCCATTTTTACACCAACAATAACGTGTGTGCCATAAAGGGAAGCAAACTCTACAATTTCCAGACTGCTGGTAAATCTATTAAATTTTACTTGTCTAATTTTCAAAAACCTCTAATTTGTCTTGACATAATCTTAGGATATTTTTGGGATTGTCAATTTTCATTTTTTTTCATTACATATTTCTCAGTTCTATGCAACTATGCAATGAAAACAGTCAGATGTGTATGGCCAATCAGCAGAGTAAATATGGCATTGAAATGTCAAACAAATCTTACCTTATCTCTCTGGGATGTCGCTTCAGAGTCCATACTGAACCGCCTATCGACATCAGAAAATATTTCATCTGCTTCTTTCTTTAACATTTTTTGCACTTCTGTTATTGGAATATTTGAAGCATGAGGTTGTTTAACGTATATGCCATCCTTCCCTCCCCATTTGACACCAACAATAACGTGTGTGCCATACTTCTCAATAAATCTGAAGAGAATGCACAGATATACAATTTAAAAAGTGCAACTTTTCTTTAGGTACATCCCAGATAAGGCGCGGGCATTCTTCAAATGTTCAAAATAATAAGTTGTTAATTAACAAGTACAATGAACCAAACAAAATTTGCAATCACAGCCACATAGTGATCCATCAATCATATAGAGTTCAATTAGAAACTTGATGATTCAATTCTAACATTAATGATATTGGCTAGTTCCACTTGTATTTTTTAAACCCCTCAACTTGTAATTAGTATTCATTATATAGATCCAGCACAATGGCACACACTATATGAAACAGTTCTCAGAAACTATTTCACTCTTTCCAACAATGTAGCAATAGACTGATATATTTGAAAGCAAGTACTGGACATGAAAAATATTGGAGATTACAAAATTAAATTGAAGCTATTATGCAGAAAGGATTCTATTAGATTTTGGTAATAACGTTAGAGGCGCCATTGAGAGTGATGATGACAATAATCAATAAGATAGTAACTTTGACTTTAATGACTAAGAGAGCTTGATGAGTTGAGCAATAGAAATCAGATAGGCTAATCAACATAGTGTTTTTAGGATACAGATTTATTACTATAACAACACAGAAGAACAAGTTCTAAAAGCATATTCAACACTAACTAACCACTAACTAGCTTGAAACTGTAGAGATAATTCGATCGAAAGTAACCCAATGACTACTAACCTGTGCCTTCCTATAAACTCTCTAAAGGATTTTCAAATGCCAAATTAGCCCATTCATCAACGAGGACACTTTTTATATAAAAAGCTCCTCTTTATACTAGATCTGTAATCAATGAACTGGAAACTTAGTAAAACCCCATAAGCTTTACCTAATGATAATAGCCTAAGTGAAAATATGCGTGGAATTGGTTATCCAAAGGTCTCGAATGCATTATAATTATAATCAGTTATTGCTTCCCAGAAAATATTTCTGCTGTTGATAACAGAAACTTGCAAAATCTTGAGCACAAGCCCAAAATTATGGTTTCTATCAGGAGTCTTGAGAACATGTTCTGAAAATTCGGAGGGAAGCACCAAAAACATCGATCTTCCATCACTAAACTATGCAACACAAGCCCGGTTTTTGCAACTCAGGTACTCTAGAAAATGGGAGTTACAGCTCTAGTATTACTACATTATAATCCAAATGACGTTTATATATAGTATTATGAAGTTTATATATAGTATATACAAGCAAATTGCAATAAAGGAAACAACTATAATCAATACAGACGTCATGTGAGTGAAGTTTGCAGGCACGGCGATTGAGGTAAACAGGCATTGCAGTAAGCACAACCTCCTCCATAATGGAAGTTTTCACTGTTTACTCTTGCCTTGGCCTAAAAAGAACTGTGGAAGCTATATAATTTACATAAGAATGGCTTAACACCTACTGGAAAGATGAATAACTTATTATAATCATGGCTTAGCCACTATACAAAAGATGATGAATAATAAACATGTACAGCTCTGAGATCCATTTTGTGTATGGTTCCCATATTAAAATGTGGAATCTTATTAGCACACATTATATGCTAAATTACAAGGCTCCTATTAAATATACTAGCAGATTAGATCCCTAAAGTTTGATATCAATTAATCAAAGGCTACTGCATAATGGAAGCCTTTACTCCTACCTTGGCCCATAAAGGTTTTTGGAAGCTAAATAGGTTACATAGAAATGGCTTAACAATACCTGGTGGCAAGATGAATAACTTATTATAATAATGGCTAAGTAACTATGACAAATATGCTCACTAATAGACCTGTACAGCTACTCAGTACTAATGTAATCACGTTGAGAGTTTCTAAGCCCAAGTACTTAAATTCATCTGCGAGCTTTAATGGACACTAAACAAAACTCTCTATAGAATACACATTCCAATTGACATTATTTAAACGAAAATAGAAAGAAACATAAATTCTCCTAATGGAATTTAAATGCAAATAGCAAGAAACAGAAATTCTTGTAATGGAAGAATGTAAGTTACCGAGGTTTTCACCCCTTTTAATTTTTTGCACCTTATGCTTAGCCTCAAGGATGAGGCAAGAAGTTGGTTTAATGGATTGAGAAGAGATGTTCCAACAAATAAAATGATATTATCATACCATAAGACACATTGAAAAAAATTCCACACCACTCTAGCAATACTGCAATATGATAAATCAAGAAGAACAAGACAACTACGATCATCCTATTGAAAATGGGATTGAATCAAGTCTTGAAAATACTGAAGTGTGTGTTAAATTATATGGGATGGACATGTAGGAAAACACATGGATTCAGATTTTAGCAGCCTCCAGATTGCTCTGAGGAAACAGATCCGAGCTTCATTCCTGTCATAATTAAGTTACAGGTACACAGCCAAAAAATACAGAGAGCCAGCGCTGCCTAGGATAGTTTAAGAGTAGTAAAACAAAAAGATACATCTAAGAAACTTCAATTATATTTTTCAGAGCCTGGTTTACCTGTACTAACTTTCAAGGAGATAAAACCAAGCAATGTGTTATTGGATGTAGACATGGTTGGCCATGTAACATATTTTGGGATTGCAAAATTAATTGGTGCAACTTTCAATGATTCACTTACTTCAACAGTTGCTTTAAAAGGATTTGTGGGCTACATTCCTCCAGGTATGGATTTTTTAAAACATTATGTTTATTTGTATTTTCTTAACAACAATCTTGAATAGAATTGTCTGTAATTTTTTATCAAGGTTCTCTTGAATGCAGAGTATGGATTGGGTGAGAGGGTTTCTAGTGAAGGGGATGTTTATAGTTTTGGCATTTTGTTATTGGAAACGATTACTATAAAAATACCGACAAGTGACATGTTTGTAGGAGACTTGAACCTACATAAATGGGTGAACTTAGCATTTCCAGATAGAGTTAAGGAGGTAATTGACAATGATATGTTGAGGAAAATGGATGGAGATGAAATCGGGGAAAATGATGCATATAAGTGCATACTTTCTTTCCTAAATGTTGGTTTGTTATGCTCAAAAGATTCAGCTAGAGAACGTCCAACTATGAGAGATGTGTCAACTATGTGATTTGGTGGGAAATAGAAACTATGAGAGATGTATCAACTATGTTAGAGAGTTTTAGAGAGGATTTGGTGGGAAATAGCAACTATGAGAGATGTATCAACTATGTTGGAGAGTCTTAGAGATGATTTGGTGGGAAATAGCATTGCTTCAAGGAGTTTAAAACAAAGCATATCTGCTTTGCTTTCCAATAGTAACTACAATGCAATAAGGGATAATGCAGTGGCATCAAATGATGCTAGTTGTACATTTTAGTTTCTAGAGATGTCAATTGCAAAAGATTTGTAATCTTCCAATTGCAAGTATGTATATTATTTCAGTAGTTGAAGTATTTTGACATTAATGTACTAGAGTAATATTTTTCAACATGAAAACTACATGATTTTGTAATTCCATATTTTTAATGAGATTGTAGAACTATATAAGTCTTCATGTATTTCAATAGTCCATCCATTAATGAACTCAAGAAAAGTTTGTATAGATTCATCTCATGAAAATTCATTTTATATTCTTGAGCATCTCCTAAATTGGTGGGAGTTGCCTATGAAATTATTGCTCTTTGAGGCTTGTTTTCTGTCAAAGATTTTACATATTCCATATAGAATATGTAGCCATCCCTTAAATATTCATAAGGTAGAAATTCATGAAGAAAGAAAAAAAAAAAAAAACTATGTTGGAAAAATCCAAAAGGTTCACATGAATGTCGTGCACAATTCATATCTACTTGACTTGCATACCATGCAATCTATTCTTAGCTCCTCAATACTGTATAAGTATGAGAACCAACACTAAGGGAGAAGAGTGTATATGCAAGCACCCTTAAATTCTAGGTAGAATATTTGGTTATGATTCTATTCTGAGTATTGGGCATCAACATTAGCATGACCAAAGCTTAGGTGAGAGCTATTATCTATTCACTTGGTTATTTTACCATGATACAATTGCGGATTGTGTTTTTTTTTTATAGAGGTGGACCTGCGACTATAGAGAACATTAGGCCTTGGAGCTAGGAATATAACAATATACCTCAAGGTTATCATTATTGTTGTCACTACTTACTAAATGTAGATCTATATTCTCCCCTACACAAAAATAAAATACAATATCTATGCTTATGGATATGTTTTGCATTCTTAATGAGATTTTTTCATTCTAATTAAGGTTGAGTTATTATATTAATGATTAGGCCTTGGAGCTAGAAATATAACAATATACCTCAAGGTTATCATTAATGTTGTCACTACTTACAACATACCTCCTCCATAATGGAAATGTTCACTGTTTACTCTTTCCTTGGCCTAAAAAGGACTGTGGAAGCTATATAAGTTACATAAGAATGGTTTAACACCTGTTGGAAAGATGAATAACTTATTATAATCATGGCTTAGCCACTATGCAAAATATGATGAATAATAAACATGTACAACTCTGAGATCCATTTTGTGTATGGTGCCCATATTAAAATGTGGAATCTTATAGCACACATTATATGCTAAATTACAAGGCTCCTATTAACTATACTAGCAGATTAGATCCCTAAAGTTTGATATCAACTAATCAAAGGCTACTGCATAATGGTAGCCTTTACTCCTGCCTTGGCCCATAAAGGTTTTTGGAAGCTAAATAGGTTACATAGAAATGGCTTAACAATACCTGGTGGCAAGATGAATAACTTATTATAATAATGGCTAACTAACTATGACAAATATGCTCACTAATAGACCTGTACATCTACTTAGTACTAATGTTTTAAATCTACATTTACAAGTTCACAAGATTTACAGCACTCCGTGTGATTTGGAAGTCCTCCCTTCACTGCAAATAATCACGTCGAGAGTTTTTAAGCCCAAGTACTTAAATTCATCTGCGAGCTTTAATGGACACTAAACACAACTCTCTACAGAATGCACATTCCAATTGACATTATTTAAACGCAAATAGAAAGAAACATAAATTCTCCTAATGGAATTTAAACGCAAATATAAAGAAACATAAATTATCCTAATGGAATTTAAACGCAAATAGCAAGAAACATAAATTCTTGTAATGGAAGAATGTAATCTACCGAGGTTTTCACCCCTTTGAATTTTTTTCACCTTATGCTTAGCCTCAAGGATGAGGCAAGAAGTTGGTTTAATGGTTGAGAAGAAAAGTTCCAACAAATAAAATGATATTATCATACCATAAGACACATTGAAAAGACTTCCACACCACTAATTATAGGGACTAGACATGTTTATTGACTAAATAGTCTTTTGTCTTTTCTCTGTCAAGCTCAATTAAAAGTTAAAACCTATAAATTTCTATGGGAAATTCATAAATACCCTCAATTATTAATCAAGTACATAACTTTTTTGGATGTGAATATGCTGAAATGTGTGTTAAATTATTTTGTTAATTAGCCCATTCATCAACGAGGACACTTTTTATATAACAAGCTCCTTTTTATACTAGATCTGTAATCAATGACTATGGAAATTTGGAGCAGTGGTGATGGAAAATGCAGTTGTGAATGGTGGAAATAGTTGCATGAGCAATAATGGTGTATGGTAGCAGCCATTCACATCTTTGTCTAGCAGTTGGAGAAATGCAAGTTCATGCAACACCTTTATGTTGGCACCTTTGGGTACCCCTTGGAAGTCTGGCAGCTAGGAGTAAAAACGTGCATGGCCTGGGAATCCATATTTATAGTGGGAATCCATCTTTTAGACAAATGGTAGACCTGGGAATAATTTGTCTCGCCTTCCTTTACTTGAATGAAGAATGTTACATTTTGTAATCTTGATAATTGCATGAAGGCCACATATAATGAAGAACAAAATATCTTAATATATAAATTTCAAATTTGGAAAATAACATTAATAGATACTCTTAGTTTATTTGTGTAACTATAAACTACAACTAAATTGAAACATATAAATTACAACTAAACTCAAACATAAAAAAAAATGAAAGGAGATGACAGTTGACTAGCCCATACGCGCAATGTCCTATGCTTCACTACTAGAAAAAACAAATGTCACCTGGAATCTGATCACCCATGCATTGAGGATACCAAACAAAACTATTTAAAAATTATACTCAAATGTTGGAGGAAGGAAAATGGCTGCTACTAACAAAAATGGAATCATATATTGAATTAAAAATAAATAAAATGGAATGATATATTGAATTGAAAACGAGTGAGTAAATAATCTGGAAGCATATATTGAATTAAAAATGAGTGAAATAGAAGAATAGGAAGACTAAAAACTAAGATGATAGGACACAAACTTAAATGAATGGAACATCATAACAAGGATATAAATGATTAAATCAAGTCTCTAAATATAAAAAATACTAGTTTAAATTAAGTTTTCATTTCATGCATGCTAATGGATATAATTGGTATATATTGCTATTCTATATAGTGATAATCTGATTATTTGTATATATTGCTATTCTATAGTAATAATCTGATTTGTATATACTGCTATTCTATATAATAATAATCTGAGATGAATTACACAGATGGTATTACTCCAATACATGAACAAAGAAAAAATTGTATTACTCCATACATGAAATGAACTTCGTATCTTAGCTTACCAGGACCAAATTAGATAAACTATTAACCATGAAATTGTAGTAGAATATAAGCTTAATAACTACAAAAACTAATTCATTCTTTATGGAACATGTTTCTATCAATTCACCAGAAAGGCTTCGTTGCATTTTTCATAGTTTCCCTCATATTTTTTTGCTATAATTACATTTGATTCAGAAAATATTTTCAAACCCAAAAGTTGTTTCAGGAAGCCCAACTCGTGGATATATTGGGAGCATATTGGTAGTGTAAGTGTCATTGTTTGCAATGAAGGAGTACTTCTGAATAGGCAACCTAGCAGATCAATTTCCTCCTTGTAAAAATTTGAAACATTTACATGAACTTTCTTCAGAACTTTCAGGGAAAGGGTTAAGCTAGATCCTTCCACACTTTCTGCTTGGGTCTGCCATCCAAACCTGGTATGAAAATTCTCACTCCAAGATGAAAATAGTATGGTAATATTAATGCTAAAATCATGAGAATGAATAACCTTAAACCAATCACTTTCTATTGAGAGTTCTTCAAGATTGAGAAACTTGCCAAGAACTTAAATTGAAAGCACTTGTACACCGAAATGAAGAGTAATTTTTCCAGGCCCATGGAATACATGAAGGTCACGCACTTTTCTATGGTACCCATGAAGTGTAACTTTTCTCAACATGTTTGTAGTAGAAAACACTATAATTACATTAACCTCTGTAGTGGATAAATGCAGAAACCCACAAGAACTAACCTCCAGCGTTGACATACTTGGACAATAATCTACCATGAAATTCACTAGCTGGGGGAAATTCATTATCAGTTGTGGGCAATCAAGTCCATTTAAATCTAAATGCCTGAGATTCAGTGCAGAAATTTTCAAACTGTTCAGCCCTGGACAATGTTGGACTTTCAAGTTTTCAAGAAGATGGCATTTTGCAACAAGATGCTCAATTATATCATCATTTGTATAGATATATGCTAGATAACATGTTACAAGGCAACTAAATCCACTAAAATAATGAGGCAGCTTTGTTAACATGAACCAGTGCAGCTTCAAAAATGTGAGGCAGTTGCAAGAAAAGAAGGAATTTGGAACTTCCAGCAACATGCCATTTCCCAGAGTGATTTGTTTCACTCTTTTCAAACATGCATAATGGACGCATTTTTTAAAACATTTACCAATGTTCTTTATAGCCATATCACCCATTGAAACTGAAAGCTCGAAACTTTGAAGCTGAGCAGAATGAAAGAACAAGATTTTATTAATTTCTTGTTCTGTTGCTTTTCCTTGATGAGGACAAAATTGGTTGCAAAATCTGAGATGGGGCAATAAAGTGCCAAGGTATTTCCATCTGCGGGACAGGACAGAGCAACGGGTTGCATCCCTTAACGAGAGATTTGAGAGAATTTAAGAACAGAGTAAATTATCCAGCAAAGCACTGAGTCTATCACTTGCCATGGGATACAGTTGTAAAAGAGGAATAATAGAGGAATGACAAGGAAATATAGAGAATCATGGAAACCAATAAATTGGACAGTGTTGCATGCTAAATTTGTACCCATCATGGGGTACTCTTTGTAATTCTCCACCACTGCTACCTTCCATGCTTCCTCAAACTCCTCTCCAACCTCAATATCAGTGCTAGTAGTAGCATGAGCAACAACACTATGCTTAGCAGAACTAGAAGAACACGTTTTCCAAACTGCACGAGAACTACTTCCCTCACGAGTCACCATGTTCCATGCTTGGTGTCGGTGGTTCTCTTCCTTCTATTCCTGGTTCAACTACCATATCTTCATTGGAACCAACACCCCGAACTCCACTAGACAACGATTCACCTTTTTGTAGTAGTGATTCGCCATTTGTACTGGTGATTCGCCATGATTTTACAAGATAATATAATCTCGTGAGAGATTCGCCAAAAAATTATATATACATATTATATTATTAATAAAATCGCCTTCCATTTTTCCTTTGTATCATGGGGATTCGCCCATTTATTATATATATAAATTTAGGGGGGTTCTTAAAATTTTCCCTGCTATGAAGACATCAATTATGCTCCTCTAGAATATTTTCTACCGTGATATTCAATTTTTGGAAGTCCTCAATGTGCTATGCCATTGACCCTTTTGTTTGAGATTTATCAATTGGCTAAAGAAGGTGTTTTTATTTGTATCATGATAATGTGATATCATTTACTTCGTAAAAATTTACTAAGTGAAAAGTGGTTTATGAGAAAAAATCCATCAGTACCATACAAACTAATTGGATTCTACATATAAATTTGTAATGCTTACCTTTTGTGAGTGTTGCAGATTCTAGAGATTCCATGTTACCAAATCCTTGCCATTTAACTTCCTCATATCTATATTTGGAATATGGTGGTTCTTAAACCCAAAATTTGAGTTTCTAAAATCAAAATTCACATTCCTTTTTTACTCATCATGATTTACATGGATTACCTTGTCACCATCGAGAATCCTTTCTTGCAACAACTTTGTCAAACCTTCCTTAAAACCTTCCATTTCTGATTTTGAGCCATCCATGTCCAATTTTAATCCATCCTTAAAATGTTCCATTTTTTCTTCTATGCCATCCATCTTAGCTTCCATACCATCTATCTTAGCTTCCATTTCATTTTTTGTTACTCTTTGCAAGTGCGAAATTTGTTGCTCTTGGTCTCGTAATTTTGATATATCATGTTAAAATTCTTCCTCTTCATGTGTCATAGTAGAACTTTCTGAGGGCTTAATGGGTGTGGAATTATTTTTGGGAGGATTTTTAGAATCCAATACTGATATATATGCCCTTATAATAAATTCAAACTTTTTTTTGAAACAAAATTTATGTAATTTTAAAAAACAATACACACAATTTTCTTGGTTTTGAGGCACTCTTTATTGAACCTGATGTATATGTACTATTTTGGATCCCCAACATTTAAAATTTTGTCTTTTTGTAGTCCTGTGAGTCTTATTTTGAATGCCATAGGTCAGAACTAATTTTAATTCTTCAAGATAAAGTTATGCCTGATCTCCCACGATAACCTGATTATAGACTAGTTCGATAGAGCGAACTTGTATGAAGTTCCATGTCTCAATATTTCTACCTTCGGCACTCAAATTACTACATGAAAAAATAAAGTCCGTGAAATTTCTGCCACATTTTACATAATCCAAATCCAATGCCTGAAATTAAATTTATGAAGATTATCCCTAGGTAACCGATTTGAGACTGAATTTTGGAACGTGCAAAAAACCTAACTTCCTCATATCATATCTCCGAAAATATAGCGACCAAATATATGAAATTCGTACACAAGGTTCAAAATTATTTCGAATCCATGTGGTTTCAATTTAATATTTTTAAGCTTTGTAGAAAAAATGTTACAACGAACATACCAAGAAGTCTTGTTTGTAGTAGCAAAACCCTGGAATCCAAAGCTCTGATACCAAATCTCATGCAACCATCCCACAACAAACTAGAAATAATAGATAAACTACTTTAAAAGTATTTTCTTCAATGGGTAAAACTCCTTTATGTTACATAAATGAAAAATTATTGGACGATTCAAATGAAAAAACCTCCTTTCTATATATAAGCATCTAAAGGATCACAATATAATCTTAGTCAACATAACAATAATAATGTAATGGCACAACAATAACAATAATGGGATTTTATGGGGCACAATAATAGCACTATGGGAACTACATGGGTACAAAAATAACAATAAGGGGGATACACTAACAATAACAATAAGGGAATATACCAGTATTATAGGGACCTAACAACATCTTAAAAAATTTGGGAGAAAATGTTATATAAAGAGAAATGACAAGAAAATTGGTAACAGGAAGATGAGGGAATTTTTCTTGGATATGAAATAAGAAGCAAGGAATATAAGTTCTACAATTTATAGAAAAATAATATTAAATAATGCATTGATGTTAGAGTGGATGAAGATATACCTCATGCAAGGAAGCATCAGGAGAAATTAAAAAAAATGACGATGATCGTACCTTCCAATATGAAAAACGTGAAGAGATAGAAGAAGAAGAAGGAAGAGAATAAGAAGATGGATATTTACAAATATCTCCTTTGAAATACAATATGCCATATAGATGCATGTAGAAACAACATCTTGAGAACCAAAAAATTGGAGACAAAGATCTTGGTGACTAGACAAAGTGAAGATTCACATGTAGTCCTAAACAAGCTAATGTTGTACTGTTATCCCAGATAAAGCCCAATAATTTAATACAACCAAGTGAAGACAAGTGTTGGATTAAGGAAATGGACAAATAATTATACTTGATAGAAAATAATAACACTTGGTAACTAGTTTCTGAACCAAAGGATAAGAATGTCATCGAAACCAAGTTGGTTTTCAAGAACAAGTTGAATGAAAAATGTCAAGTTGTGAGGAACAAGGTTAGGCTAGTTTGTAAATTCTATGCTCAAGTTGAAGGTATATATTTTGAAGAAATTTTTTCCCTTGTAGCCATATTAGAAGTGATAAGAATGTTTTTTTCATTTTCTAGTTCTAAGAACTTTGAAGTTTATGGAATGGATGTGAAGTTAGTAGTTCTTAATGCTGAATTGGAAGACATGTACATTGAGAAGCTCATATGATTTTATCTCTCAAAATAAAAAAAGCGTGTTTTCAGACTAAGGAAATCCTTGTATTTGTTAAAGCAAGTTCCAAGATCTTGGTATGCTAGGATGGATAAATATCAACAAAAGCAAGGATTTAAAAGAGGAACAAAAAATACAAATTTATATATTAAACATGAAAATGATAAATTATCGATCATTGTTGTGTATCTAGATGACATCATATTTGCAAGGGATTTAGAGAAAATGGGACATCAAATCTATGAAGCAATGCAAAATTAGTTTGAAATGTGCATGCTAGGAGAGTTTTCATTCTTTCTTGGGTTGCAAATCACACAGTCAGCCAAAGGTATTTTATCTCTCAATCCAACTATTTGAAAGAAATTTTGAAAATTTTTACAATGAATGATTGCAAACCTATCTGTACACCCATGGTTATAGGTTTTAAATTGAGAAAAGAGGATTTATATCCCACTACAAATTAGACAACATATATTTCCGTGTTTGGAATATTTTTGTACTTAAATTATTTAGGACTTGAGATAATGCAAGAAATAGGCCTATTTTCTATATTTCAAGAAAATATGAAGGAAATTCATGTTAGTGTATTTAGGATTGTATTCATGTACCTCTAGGGAACAATAGAATATTGTACGTGGTATGAAAGAGGTAAATATTTAAATTTAAGAGCTTATACTGATACTGATTGGGTTGGTAGTGTTGATGACAGGAAAAGTACCAATAAATAAACATTATTTTTAGGGAGTTTCCCAGTGTCTTCGGTAAGAAAGAAATATAATTCCATATCTTTATCTACAACTAAAGTTGAGCACATATTTGTAACTAATTGTTGTAGTGAAATTCTTTGGATGACGTAGGTACTAAAGGATATCCAATTTGAGCTTAATGATTTGATTCCCATTATGTGTGATAATATGAGTGTCATTAGTACATCCAAGGACCTTGTTATGCATTCAAATACTACACACATCCCAATTAAATATAATTTCTTGAGATATCAAGTTGTTTCCCATGTTTTTAGATTGGCATATGTGGCTACTAATGATAATATTCTAGATATTTTCATGAATCTGCTTCCAAATCATCCCTTTGAGTACCTCAGATAGAAATTGTGAGTGATATATCTCTCATCAAAAAGCCCTGGAGTGTTTGAGAATAGGAATATTCTCAGTTCCCAAAGCAATCTCACGAGTAGGATGTAGGAGGAGAACGCTAAGCAAGAAAAGAAAATTGAATTGGCATACATTTTTATTTCTATGGATGGATGTAAAATAAATTTTGTTGGTTGGATATGGCATGCTATTAGGGGGATAATTTTTATTTTTGTACACCCTTTACCATTTATGTCAAAGGGGGAGAAGAAACAAAAAAATTGATGTACCAAATACTGATGTATTCCAGGCATCCGAGAGGAAGAAGCAGTGTCAGAAGATACTAAACATTGATAATATATTGAGAAACCAACACAAAGAACCAGGGAGAAGGAGGAATCCAACATAAAACATGTAAGAAGAGCAACATAAAAATGGAGAAGAAGATGATTGATTCAAACATTATTGTTTTAGACACTGAAAGGAAGAATTTGGTAATAATCCATGGTAAGTATCATGTTCAGGGAGAGTTTTAAACATGGAGAAGGCTAAGCATGCTCAGGGGTAGAATATTGAGCCCGACTAGTGTCAGGGGCAGCATTATTGTATGCTGCATATTTTCTCCATCAATTCCTTAGATATGTATTGCACAATTTCCATCAATGCCAATGGGTAATATTGTTGGAAAAAGTGTTTTCATTGATTGGAATTGGTTATTTGCATTATATATTGTTATTCCATCTTAATTTCAAGGGAATTATCAAGCTAGTATATGTGAGGTTTTGTTGAGAACCATCATAGTAGCATGATAAGTGAGGAATCCTTAAAAACTGTGGCTACTATTATCAACCTACTTTTTCTCCATAGTGTTAGTACTTGAGAGCTATTTTATTATTTACCATTTGTATCAATTCTGAATTTATATCCCGTACCAATAGTCAGGCTACTCAAGGAGGGCCACTATAAGCCTTGTTCTAGGCCAAGATGGCTCCATTGGGGGGAGAAATACCATACCATGCATGTTCATATTGGGGGATATATATTAAGGAAAAAATGACATAGTATATTGAGCATATAATAGGGGGTAAAATTTTTTTATATGTGTTTTGTAAAATATGAAGCTCAAAGTTATTGAAAAAATATAAAAAGGTATAAAAATGTTAATGAAAAAATGGATATACATATAATATCTAGGAAATTCAATGTTTTTTAAACTGGGAAGGTTTACTCGGTTTGTATTGGTAGGGGGTTAAATTTAGTAATTTTTAGATGTATTTTCGAATATGTAGTAAAATTAAGGTTATTTCTTAGTATACCACAAACACACATGCTATGTCATAAGTTCATTGAGTGAAGCCCCCGTGTCTATTCCTTCCCCCTTTGCGAGTTTCTTTCACCACTCACTTTTTGGACATTGGATTGTGGAGGATTTTAAAGTTCCTAAAATACAACTTTCAATGTTGCATATTAGAATGACCAAGAGAGGTTATTTTTATGGCTACTCCCAAGGTACTAAATTAATATATAACTTCTTTTGTGACCCCTTAGTCAGGTAAATTAGTGTTTTGATTTAGGTTTTTTTTATGAGTCTTTTAAAGTTACAGATAATGGCCTAAAACTCGCTTTATCTCAAGGTTTGAATGATGAAATTAAAATATTATAAAATTTAGGTTTTGATTCCTCAAGATAAAAAAGAGTTCCAGGGGAAGAGCATATACTCAAGTGAATATTAGGTGAAATTGTTGTGTGAGATCAAGTGTGTGTAAGAGTGTTTATGTGAGCATCACAAAGTTTAATGAAAATTGTAGCAATTTTGATACCATTTGTTCCTTAAATATTTACACCTAATTAAACTATGTATGTTTCACCTTGCATGAAAAGAAAAATATGTATGTACCAATGGGACTCTTAATTTTTCCCTAATTAAACTATTTGAGGATTTATATAATCTTTAAGGGAGATGGTAATGGTGATCTCAAAAAATGTTTTTTATTCTCCAAGTTTGCTTTGAGCGTGAGGGGAAGAGAATACCCCACTTTCCTACTCACCCCACTCCTATTCCTAGAATTACATTTTGGTAAGTAAAAAACTATGGGCCATCCACATGGAAAAACAATTGAAATCTTTCTACTCTAGGGCTTATTGAAAACAAAATACAACCTACCTAATCTGCTAAAATTTGTAGGAGTGGGGAAAAACCACTATAGGATATCACTCAAATAAAATCATAGATAAAAATTACAACGAAATGGTGTTCTACAAATATTTTTAGATTTTGGTTTGATATTTGTGGGGAAGTCACTGTGACTATGTCTTCAACAACCCTGTGGACCAGCTCAAAAAAAGAAAAAAGTTTGAATTCTAATGCAAATAGATTTTTTGGTGGCTTATATTGAATGAACATGGTTACAATAAAGTGAATGAAATGAAAAATAAATGAATAGAGAGTCTATACACAATAGAGAGAATGAGAAAATAGGTGGTGGAGTCACTAAATTGTTGTTTGAGATTTGATGCAAGGGTGGATCAAAAATATATTCTTTTGCACACATGTTGCTACCTACAAGAGAAAAAAAAATTATGTGGTTAGAGTGGTAAAAAAAACATACATGCAATGTAGCTATTTCTATGAAATAACATGAGATATAAACCACAAAACTATGCAAACATGAAAGCAATTAACATGATAATATGGGAAGCAAAATCATCTTTACTAATTGATGTAAAGAGATGCAATAATTTTTGTATAGACACTAAAGGGAGGATATTGAGAAATGGAGATATAAAACTCTCCTAAAGGAAGGTCCCTCTTCCCTTATCCTATTCAAGAAAAACTCTATCCTCAAAAATATTACAATAAATATATCAATGATTTACTCTCTAATGTAAAGCAATGCTCATTGTCTTGGAAATTTTGACAGCATAAATTTGCATAGTATTATTCTTATTTTGTTCTCTAATTCTGTTTGTATATATAGGCCCAAGTCTAGTTTTTTGCTCTGTCTAATGATATTTTTCCTAATGGGATACAATGGGAGTCATTTTTGGGATCCTTAATTTATATTAAAGAGTGATATGGCTCAAGACTAAGTTGTCAAGACTTGTCCTTTCAGTATAAGTTAAAACATTCAACGTGAAGTGGTCCACAGGCTGATAAGTTGTCACTTTGTGAATCCACACAACTAATGGCCCTTTGTATTATAGAAACAATTTCACAAATCCTAGGGTCTCAAATTTAATGATCACCCCAAGTTTCTTACAAACTTAATATGGGTTTAAATTGTATGTGTAGTAGGCACTATATTCTTACTCTTTTAATTATTATATGATCATATTTGGATCAAGGACCTAAGTGATAACTCAAATTTAAAAGTGTTCAAAAGTGTGTCAAACTTGAACGACCAGATAGATCTCATCTTCCTAATTCCGGCACTGCCAACGGTTCAAAAAACTGACACCATATGAAGAAGTTATCGCGATTTGAAAATTCCAGTAAACTACAATTTTCGACCTTTGACAAGGTTTGATTGGGCATTTGAATATTCAGCAAAAATAATATTCCAGGGAATATTCCCCAAAATATTCCCTAGAATAATCCTTTAGGGCCAACCCGATTGTGACAAATGGCACAGTTATATTGGGATTTGGACTGTACGAAGTTTTTTTGGGCCAATCACATGCTGCCACATGGTAGGCCTAGAGGCTGCCATGTGGCAGGCCCAGACGCTGTCACGTGGTAAGCCCAGACGCTACCACTTGGCAGGCCCAAAGGCTGCCACGTGGTCCAAGAAATTTGAATAACATTTTTTTTGGGTTCCTGGGAGTTGACCCCGCGACCTCACGCATAGCATGCCAAAGCCTTAACCATATACTCTATGAATGTTTCTTAACTGTATGGAGTTCAGGTTTTTGTAATATTCCCAAATGGGAAAAGTAGGAATATACTGAAAAATGCTAGAACAATAGTGTAAATCATCAGATATAAGCAAGAGGCCAATATAGATACCTTTCATATGTTATAATAGTAGTAGAATATACATAAATAATGGGCCATAATATGTACAATAATAAATAACAAGCCTCCAATGGAAAAAATCCCTCAAAAAGAGGTGTTGATACTATATATAAAGACTGGGAGACTGCTACAACACTGTTTTTAAGCCACTAATATAGAAAATGAATATACATCAGATCTAGGGCTAATATGTGCCTCAAAAGATATATCCATTGCATATATGAGCACTATACAACCTCCTTTGAAGAACCCCTTTAGGGTTTTCAACAAAACACCATGTACAAGATGGATATCTAGGCCCTAAGGCTGAAGATCCACTACAAAATACAGATCTTGAAAGTGTGTTTGATCTTATGTGATCAATATAATAGCCTCCTCTAATAGATCTTATAAATGAAAAGTAGATCCATTTCACTAGAAAACCAACTCTCCAAATGGTGTGCCAATCCACCCCGCAACTCCTCCTACAGAAATAACGCAGATCTGGAAGTAAAATGAATTGTAGGGATAAATAAATTGTTGGCTTGATGCCAAGATCTGAAAATAAGCATAAGTTCCTTCCTTACTGTCCTCCCAATGGAAAGGAAGCCTCCTCCACTGAAAATGAGTAATGACATGACCCAGATCCAGTCTCCATTGCTGCAACCTGCAAAAAAACTCAACCCTCAACAGGATCTGCGCTGTAAATGAAAGATGAAGCTTGGCCTTAAGCCTGATAGTTGAAAATTTAGTACAAGATTCGTCCAAGAGCTTCTCAATGGAAGAGGTGGGATTCCCGATCAGGAACACCTAGTGCTAAACAACACTCAATCTCAGCTAAAAAGCAAGAGAAAGATATATGTCTAAACAAACCATATAATTAGAAATATGAAATACATAAACATAATGAAAAATGGTTGCAATCCTCTTCCTTAAATAATATATGAGCTTGAAAACCCTAAGACCCATCCAATAATAGCACTACTTCCATACAAAGCATCTCCATCTAAAACTACATTTTCTTTCATTGATGACCACTCCTCCATGACAACCCTGTTGATTTGGTCAAAGTTGACCTAGTCAAGGTGTTCTAGCCCCTTTTCACACCAAAGGGTGCTTAATTAAGCTTCCAAGATTTATCTCTTTCACATTGGCATTGATTTATTCGTTATTAAGGAGATTTAAGGACCTCCATTGTCCTCTTATTCATAAAACAAAACAACAAAACAAAATTTAATATTCCAACTAGCTCATGGCTAATTGGGAATATTACAATCCTCCTTTCCCAAATGTTGCTTGTCCTCAAGAAACTAACAAGGTGATTTCTGCAACCCTCCATCATTGGTGACACCAACATGTGATAAGCTTCCCTCATAAGCTAATTTTCTACCAATCCATCCCTCCATGAATCGCTCCTCCAAAGTTCTTATGAGATGCCAATAGTTCATCCCACAATGAGACAGTAGTTCCAGTGAAATAAACATGGTTTGCCCAATGTTCTCTGTGAAACATGTAACATAATGAACATGGATAATATCTCTCCCATAGGTAACATACATTCCTCCCATCCTCCCTCTAAAAATCCCCGTAAAATTTATAAGTACATCATCAATGTATGGGATCAAAACTAAGTATATGAAAATAGAAATTTGTACAAATGGAGGTGGGTCATAGTCCCAGATGTGGAACCAGAGCAGTAAATATCTTGACTACATTAGATAATGATATGGTAAGTGGTTTACCCACCACTTTCTTGTTGCCCAATTCTTCTCACAATGGCTGAAAGTGTGAGATATGTTTGGTGCCTTTGGAGTGCACCCACAATGATACAATATCTCCCTATGTCCTCCACGGCAGTGGCCATGTTCAGAAATGTTTATGGCCCAAAGTTGGCCATGTATTTTATATGGAATAATTCTCCTCCTTGGAGCTATTTCCTACATATACATGGTAAAGGAATGCATATATTCATCAAATAAAACATTATGTACATAAGCATGTTCCTCACCAAAATTTCTCCTCATACAAATGGAGTGGTGCATAGATATATCCCATCTCATTCCAAAAGAGGAAAGAGGCAGTTGAAATAACTCCTTCATTGAGTCAGGTCTATCTTCCAACTCCACATGGTTCATGCATATTTTAAAATTCTGATATAGTTCCTCTTCAAAGCCTTCCCAAGTGTAGCTTTCCATGATAGTGTTGTGGGACCTCATTGAAAAAGTATGGCTGAAAAAGAACTCTTCATATGCCCTTTGTAGCGACTTCTCCTTGAGCTTGGAGGCTCTAGATAAGAATATCCTACCATGATAATAGATGAATTATTATTGGACTACATAGCCCTCTTCATGTAGCTGGTCATCAAGTATCATGCATGTGAAAAGATCGTTGGAATAATCCACCAACATTTGGGATCTCCAATATGAATCAATCTTCCATAGTGATAGCGTGGATGATCTATCACAAAGAATATATGTCATATGTCTATTCTCCTCCTTGAAATCTCCCATGCCAAAGGTGTATGTTTGAAGGTTGCTAATCCTCCCATGCTTCTCCTCCCACAACGCGGAAACTGAAATGAGAGTGGGTAACGATGATGTTGGGAGAATGTCTCCCTCCTCCTTGAGTCTACCCAAGACTCTCAGAATTGTATCAAGGTCTTCTAATTCTCCCATACCTCCTGGATCTATTGTTGGAGCATCATGTAGTGAGACATCTCTCACCAAATATGAGTCAGGTGATCTCCCAGGTGGTTTACCACGAGTTAATAATGTCCCATGAAGCGATCTCATAAGCATAATATATGGGACTGTTAGGTCCTTGCTTCCACTGTGCAAATCCATCTTTTTTTTCTGTGTGGAAGTTGTATGTGAGGGATATGTGTGCATGCCTTTAATCATTTGAGTTTTTCCACTCTTTCTATCCACCCATTCCATATGCAAAGTCTCCCAATTAGTGGTCCCTTTCCCCAAAGTAATCAACCATTGCACACCCGATATCACATTGGTGTCATGTATGTCAACCACAAATAAGTGATCAGTCAATGCGTATGTTCCCATGGTGACTGATAAGAATGGAACATAATGCATGCATTGCATAGTTCTATCTCCTGGGGCCAAAATAGAATATCCCTCAAAAGCATCGGTGAGTATTTCCCTCCTTTGCACTAGTTATGCATCAATAAAATTGTGGGTAGCCCCACTATCAACCAAAACATAAACCCTCTGATTTAATATGGAACCTTTAACCCTCAAGGTCAAGTACTTAGGTACTCCTCTCAATGATGCAAGAGCCCCTCCAATTGGAGAAAATGCCCCATTCCCATCTCCTGATGGTGTTGGTTCATCTCCTGCAGTGTCAGCATTGTGACCTCTTCTTGGTTCATCTTCTTCTTCCTCCTCATCATCTGAGAAGACCTTTATGCAGTGTGCATTTCCTGTTGAAAATCTATGTTTCAATGCCCAAAATTCTTGGCATTTGAATCAAATATTCCTCCTCCTCAAATCTCTTTGGAAATCACCATCAAGAGGTTTTTTTATTTTGGCTCTCCTTTGAAAGAGGAGCCTTCTTTTCTTTTCCCTTTGATGGAAAAGAGGGCTTATGCTAAAATGTTGCCTTTGCTTTTGGAAAGGCATCTTGAATATCTCTAGCCCTTTCAATGGAATATTGATGGGTAGTGGGCTTGGTAGAATAACCAACCCATGAAGAGGTCCATCTAAACCATCAATGAACATATAGACCCTTCTTGCTATAGAGAAATCAGGAACCATAACAGAAAGTATCAAAAATTCAAAAATGTAAGTTTCTGGATTACCTCATTGTTTTAGCTTTGCAAGCCCGATGAATGGTGCTTCAATATCTCTTATATCAAAACTTTCCACCAGACTTCTAGTGAACTCTAAATATGCAGTCACATTGGCATGACCCAATGTAGACAAACCATGGAACCACCAATCATGTGCTTCACCCTCAAGGTGTAGCATTGTTATCTTAATGGCATCCATTTCAAGAACTTTGCTCAACTGGAAGTAGATGTCAAGCTTCTCTACCCATGATTTGGAAGTGCACTTAGATGACCCATCAAAGTTGGGTAAACAAAATATGCCCATAGTGTAGTGTAGATAATGATTCTGAATGAATCCACCACTTCTATTGTGATTCTTGGGTCTCCTATTGTCCTTGATTTGATAAAATCCTTGAAAACTCAAGTTTTCCTTGAATCTCTGAGTTTGAGACTCATACTCAATAAAATATTCTTCAAGGGATTCTTGCTCTTGAAACCCTTCATTTCCCACAGCCAAGAATGTAGGCATTGTATAGTGTTGGGAAAATTGTTGTTGTTGCATTGGTTGATCACTACAGTGATGATAAATGTCAGAGCCTTCAAAATGATGAAAGCCTTTAGGGGATTCCTTGTATCTATCTGTTATCACCCAAAAAATTTCAAAACATCATTGTGTCAACTCTGGTTTTGATCATGGCCTCAAAATAGGTTTGAAAGTCATTTTAGGTTTTCGTTAAGGTTAGGTTAGAGTTTTTATGAGTTTAAAGGTCATCATTGAATTCAAAGAAAGTCTTTAGAAGTCCATTACATGATAAAATACTCACATTTTCCATTTAAGGGTCATTCAATTAAGTTTCAGGCTAAATTTATGCAATTAGCCAGGAATCCATCGTTTCGTAGCGCCGCTAGTTCAAAAAAGAGGAAATGTGGTACGAAAGTGCTGTTACTTTCGTAGCGCAAACTGCAAAAATTACACTATGAGAGCTATGAAAGCACTGATTCTTAGTTGTCATATCAAATAAGACAAAATTTGTCAGATTTAGTTGGGGAATGATAGGATAGGGGTATGATCAGTCAGTTTTTTACCAGATTCGATGTACTTACCTTCCATACAGTCATGATAGTCATGATAGGATATCAATGAAGCATAATTTAGTCATGAGGTGACATCTCAAATTCGAATTTTTGCCTAATTGAGTCATATTTGATTCATTTACCTTCATACAACTGTCTGAGCTCTAAATCAGTTAAGATAAGTCTATGGTCATTCTAGCCAAAGGCAACCTTCATCATTCTCAAGGGAGGATGTTCATTTCATCAAGCGAGGTTGTTTCATATCTTAATCAAGTGAGGCTATTTTATAGATTCTAGAGAAGCTAACAGGTTTTTCCAAGAAGCATGATAGAGGTTAGAAAGTTTCAAAGAGGAAAAACAAAAACAAGTGGCCAGCAAGCAAGAAATCTAGAGAGTAATAAGAAGCCAAGCATGCAACCAACAATATAATGAAGGGAAAGGAACACATGTCAGAGTCTCAACTACTGGAAGAAAGGTTGAAGCTAGAAAATCAAGAGATAGAAATGATGAGAAAGAGGGCCAGAAATCACATCATTGAAAAGATAGAATTCAAGAGGATGAAGGCTATTTGGGAAGGTCAAAATTTTCTAGGTCAGATATCCCAAGCAGTGCACAACAGTTCTTTACATGGACAGTTCCAGTCATTAAAGAAGAAAAATTTGTTAGAGTGATCAACACCCATTTGAGAGTAAGTAATAGAAAGCTAAGAGGCCAAGTGGAGGATTTGGAGCTACAATTAAAACAGTTTCAAGATGAACTAAAGAGCAGAGGTACAAAACGACAAATTAAAAAAAAACTCAAAATGGAAAAAGAGGATTAAATTTTGTGAAGGTTATGTTTTTAGTTCATATAGCTGATGGTTTTGATGAGGCCAGTGATTTTATAAAGTTATAGCATATTTGTGTTTCAAATTTTGAAGGAAAACTGGTCAAAACTGCTTACACAACAGTTTCATAGCACCTGCAGTGTAAAAAATGCAGAAAGTGCTATGAAACTGCTGAAAGTCTTGAAACCAAAAAAATCTGTTTTCTGGTTTTGAGTAGTCAAATTAAAAAGAGGTTTCTGCGCAACTGAAAATGAATTTTCGAAAATGAAAAAGGTTTTTCTTCCTAACAGAACTAGCTACAACAACATCTCTCTGTTTTTTCAAATTAATTTCCTGGTGGGAGAAATTTATCAATTAAAATTCACTACGAAAATCACTATGAAACTGCTGTAGCAGCTTTTTCACCCTTTTCCTTATAAAATTTTGGAAGCAATACCATGTATTTTGACTTGAAATTTATAAGGAATCTATGTCAAGTGAGTATCAAAGCAACCCTGAAGGAAAGGAAGCTAAATTTTGAAGGAAAATGGGTAAAAAGAGTGCGCTACGAAACTGTGCTACTTTCGTAGTGCAAGTCTGTTTTCACTATTTTGAGAAATTCAAAGTGGTTTTGCACAGTTGGCATGAAGGGATGACTTGGGACATATGCTAATCATGTTACTAACATAAATTAGCCTCGAAGTTATGGGTTAGAAGTGGTTAGAATATCTCAAGAAACTAAAATAATCCTAAGCCTAAAAACAGGGGAGTAGTTTCCTAAATTGGAGGAGATCACATCATTAACATTATGGTGATAACAGGTTGGAGCTCATCATCAGGATTCGACTTAATGGAAAGATAGGTGGAAAATGATGTAATTAAGTTTAGATAAATCTATTTTTAGTGGAATCAAAAGAGTTCTAATTCTACTTTTAATAGGACTCTATATCAGTTTTAGAGTTGTGTTTGTAATCAATACCATGTTTCATGGTTAGTATAGGTGTCAAAGCATAGGAATTTGATGTATATAGTTGTAGATAAGTTTATCCTATGATTTAAATGATCTATAAAATATCAAGGAGTCGAAATAGACAGGGTTGGACATTTGTTAGAAAAAAGACTCTACTTTATGTAAGTGATTGTTTTCAGCCTAACACAGAATCTCTACTTAGACAACTCAAGATTCATAAGGATTTCTTGTATGTTCTTGTTATGATGGCATCTTTTCAATATTCTATTGTAGTGTTGTTTTCTTATGTTACTCAGAATTCATCAATGATGCTCTGACTTCCTTCATAGACAAGCTAACTGTGTGTTTCACTGTTCTACATGTTTATTCCTTGACTTGAACTCTGATATGCCTTGACTTCCATGCTAGGTAGATTATCTTGGTTTTTTTGAAGCTATCATGACTCCATAAGCCCAATGTACACTTGCTAATGTGATTTACAACTATTTTACATCATTTATATGTTTTTATCTCATATAGAGTTAGCCATCTACATATTTATCAAAAATCATAAACCCTTGAGAGAGCCCTCTCAGGTTGAGGAGGCTAAGCCTCAACCAAAATATTAGTTTGAAATAGTTGCACACGATTTTTTTGATGAGAAACCTATCAGGTCTGATTTTGTGATAACATTTTGGTGCATTTGCCGAGAGTCTAAATATTATACTTTCCCGATATTTTGAAGATGAACTTCTGAAGGTAGTAGGAGCTTAGGAATATTTTCGAGGCTGCATCTACCTTGGCGAATCCACACATCAAATAATCAATTGGAAGGTGACTCCACTGCTTGAAGATTAGTATCTTGATGAAGTTTCATAATGAGTTCCATTGCAATAATAAATGCCAGGTATGGCCCTATGAATCAGTCTCATATCATTGGCTTTCCAAATCCTATACGAAAGGTTGAATGGTTAATTTATCTTCCTATATTCAAAGATGAAAAGAAAGACAATGTTTCTCTTCATTTTTTTAGATTCCATATGCATGTACACAGTCTTAAGGTTCAGTTCCTTGAATATTGTCCCATGAAGATGTTTATGGCCACTTTGGAAGGAAAAGCACGGTCTTGGTATGAAAGCTTGCCAAATTATTAATTATATTCTCTTGCTGATTTCCATGTTGCATTTTATGATATGTATGAAGAGTTTCATCCCTCCTTATTGCTGGTTAAATAATGTTGTAAACACTGTGTGAGTTTTATTAAATATTTGGAGAATTTTTATGAAGATGATGAGTTCATGGATGAAGAAATTTTAGAAGCCCTTCATGACAATCCCTTTCATCACCAAGAAGAAAGGATAGCCTCTTCCTTAGATGAGAATGAAACCCAACAAGAGTTTATTTATGAAAATTATGATACATCCTCTGAGTCTGATGAAAAATTGCAGTAGACTGGTCAGTCTTTTGATCATTGGGAGTATGAAAATCATTTCAAACAGCAAGAAGAAATATTGGAAAATTCTTGCTACAATCCTTAGGTATAGGAAAAAATTGATTCTTCATGTCATTTCTTATATCACTCTATATCAAATGATGATTACATTAATGAAGAATTGGGTGAAAATTTTTCTTTATCCTTATCTTCTAATATGAAATCATTTGAGTGAAAGTCAGAAGATAAGATTCAGTTTGTTGATGAAGTTGTAGAGAACAGTGAAAAATATATTGAAGTTTTAAAATATCAAATTCAACCTTATAGGCTTCATGATCAAGATTAGTTTTTTCAAGAGTTGTTAATGCTAGAACACAAGGAGGGGGTGTTGTTGTCACCTTTCTCCTTTGATTTTGAAGAAGAATACATTGTTTTTGAAAATCAGTTTGAAAAGCAGTTTGAGAGCACATAAATGAAGTTTTATGTGGTTGATGAAAAAATGGATGAGTTGTCCAAAGTTGCGGAATTTCATGAGAAACATCAAAGAGATCATGTCTTCTTTGATCCTATAGCTGATTACATGGAAAGGTTCCACAGTCCAGATTTCCAATTATTTTTTCATTATGAAGATCATATGCATCTTATGTTGCCTTGTTCCAGTATCATGTTTATTTTTGGTTCAAGTGGAGTCAAGAGTTTCAAATGATAGATAAGATAAATGACTGGTTTCATTGGAAGTTTCATTTTGTTTGAGTTAAAGTGGAGATTGCAGCTGATAGGGTAGGTAGGAGTATGTGAATAAGCTCAAAGTTGACTAAGCATCTTTTCAGTAGGTACAGGTTTTTCTCAGTAGGCACAGATTTGAGTAATTTCAAAGTTTCTCTATTTTGGTCAAGAAAAATGGATAGTAGCACTGGAACTACTGGTTCATAGTGTACCACAGTGGCACACTATCCCAAGTGGAGCCACTGTTATCACCCAAAAAATTTCAAAACATCATTGTGCCAACTTTGTTTTTTATCATGGCCTCAAAATAGGTTTGAAAGTCATTTTAGGTTTTGGTTAAGGGTAGGTTAGAGTTTTTATGAGTTTAAAGGTCATCATTGAATTCAAATAAGGTCTTTAAAAGTCCATTCCATGATAAAATACTCACATGTTCCATTTAAGGGTCATTCAATTAAGTTTCAGGCTAAATTTATGCAATTAGCCAGGAATCCACCGTTTCATAGCGTTTCTAGTTCAAAAAAGAGGAATTGTGTTACGAAAGCGCTGCTACTTTCCTAGCGCAAACTGCGAAAATTACACTGTGAGCGCTACGAAAGTGCGGTTTTTTAGCTATCAAGTCAAATAAGCCAACATTTGTCAGATTCGGTTGGGGAATGATAGGATAGGGGTATGGTGAGTCAGTTTGTTACCAAATTCAATGTACGTACTTGTCCTATAGTCATCATAGTAATGATAGGATATCAATGAAGCATCATTTAGTCATGAGGTGACATCTCAAATTTGAATTTTTGCCTAATTTAGTCATCTTTGATTCATTTACCTTCACACAACTGTCTGAGGTCTAAAGCAGTTAAGACAAGTCTGTGGTTTTTCTATGCAAAGGCAAACTTCATCATTCTCAAGCAAGGTTGTTCATTTAATCAAGTGAGGTTGTTTTATATATTAATCAAGCGAGGTTGTTTTACAGATTCTAGAGAAGCTAACAGGTTTTTCCAAGAAGCATGACAGAGGTTAGAAAGTGTCAAAGAGGCAAAACAAAAACAAGTGGCCAGCAGGCAAGAAATCCAAAGATTAACAAGAAGCCAAGCATGCAGCTAACAATATAATGAAGGGAAAGGAACACATGTCAGAGTATCAACTACTGGAAGAAAGGTTGAAGCTAGAAAATCAAGAGATGGAAATGATGAGAAAGAGGGCCAGAAAGCACAGAATTGAAAAGAAATAATTCAAGAGGATAAAGGCTATTTGGGAAGGTCAAACATTTTCTAGGCCAGAGATCACAAGCAGTGAACAACAGTTCTTTACATGGACAGTTCTAGCCATTAAAGAATAAAAATTTGTTAAAGTGATAAACACCCATTTGAGAGCCAGTAATAGAAAGCTAAGAGGCCAAGTGGAGGATTTGGAGGTATAATTAAAATAGTCTCAAGATGAACTAAAGAGAAGAGGTACAAAATGACAAATTCAAAGCAAAATCAAAATGGAAAAAGAGGATTAAATTTTGTGAAGGTTATGTTTTTTGTTCATATAGTTGATGGTTTGATGAGGCCAATTATTTTCTAAATTTATAGCATATTTTGTTTCAAATTTTGAAGAAAAAATGGTTAAAACTACTTACACAGCAGTTTCATAGCGCCTGCAGTGTAGAAAAGGCAGAAAGTGCTAAGAAACTGTTGAAAGTCATGAAGCCAAAAAAATCTGTTTTCTAGTTTTCACCAGTTTAATTCCAAAGAGGTTTCTGAGAAACTGAAAATGAATTTAGGAAACATTAAAGAGGTTTTTCTTCCTAACAAACCTAACTACAAAAACCTCTCGCAGTTTCGTCAAATTCATTACGAGGTGGGACAAATTTATAAAGTAAAATGTGTTACGAAAAGCGCTACGAAACTGCTGTAGTAGCTTTTTCACCCTTTTCCTTATCAAATTTTGGAAAGAAGACCATGTATTTTGACTTGAAATTTCTAAGGAATATGTTTAAAGTGAGTATCAAAGCAACCCTAAAGGAAAGGAAGCTAAATTTTGAAGGAAATTGGGTAAAAATATTGCGCTACAAAAAGTGCTATGAAATTGTGCTTCTTTTGTAGCGCAAGTCTTTTTCACTATTTTGAGAAATTCAAAGTGGTTTTGCACAGCTGTCATGAAGGGATGAATTGGGACATATGATAATCATGTTCCTGAAATAAATTAGCCTCGAATTTATGGGTTATAAGTGGTCAGAATATCAAAAGAAACTAAAAGAATCCTAAGCCTAAAAACAGGGGAGTAGTTTCCTAAATTGCACGAGATCAACACCATCAGCATTATGGTCATAACAGGTTGGAGCTCATCATTAGGATTCAACTTAATGGAAATATAGGTGGAAAATGATGTAATTAAGTTTATATAAATCTATTTTGAGTGGAATCAAAATGCTTCTAATTCTATTTGTAATAGGACTCTATATCAATTTTACAACTGTGTTTGTAATAAATACCATGTTTCATGGTTAGTATAGGTGTCAAAGCATAGGAATTCGATGTATCTAGTTGTAGATAAGTTTACCTTATGATGTAAATGATCTATAAAAGATCAAGGAGTTGAAATAGAGGGGGTTGGACATTTTTTAGAAAAAAGACTATGCTTTATGTAAGTGACTGTTTTCAGCCTAATACAGAATTTCTACTTAGAAAACTCAAGATTCATAAGGAGTTCTTGTATGTTCTTGTTCTGATGGCATCTTTTCAATATTCTATTGTATTGGTGTTTTCTTATGTTACTCAGAATTCATCAATGATGCTCTGACTTCCTTCATAGACAAGCTGACTGTGTGTTTCACTGTTCTACATGTTTATTCCTTGACTTGAAATCTGATATGCCTTGACTTCCATGCTAGGTAGATTATCTTGGTTTTGTTGAAGCTATCATGACTCCATAAGCCCAATGTACACTTTATAATGTGATTTACAACCATTTTACATCATTTATCTAGTTTTATCTCATATAGAGTCGGCCATCTACATATTTATCAAAAATCATAAGCCCTTGAGAGAGCCCTCTCAGGTTGAGGAGGATAAGCCTTAACCAAAAAATTGGTTTGAAATAGTTTCACAAGATTGGTTTGATGAGCATCCTATTAGGTCTGATTTTTTGATAACGCTATCCATCCTCATCTGCTTGATTTCTCTAGCAATTTATTTCATGACTCTAAGAAGGATCTTGGGAAACTCCTTCTCTTCATCTTCTCCTCTAGATAAAGGGGTTTTATCCTTGTCCTCTTTGTCATTTGTATAATCAAACTTCCAGTGTATTCCTCTTTGATAACTCTTTTCTCTATCAGTAAGAGGATCTCATTCTTCATATGACATATTGTATTTTCAAGATGCACGGGTTGTGCCAAGATTATGCTCTGATACCACTGTAATATTCCCAAAAGGGAAAAGAAAGAATATAGTACAAAATGCTGCAACAATAGTGTAAATCAGCATATAAAAGAAAGAGGCCAATATGGATACCTTTCATATGTTATAACACTAGAAAAATATGCATAAATAATGGGCCATAAGATGTACAATAAGAAAGAACAAGCCTCTAATGGAAAAAATCCCTCAAAAATAGGTGTTGCTTCTATATACATAGACTGGAAGACTGTTACAGTGTTTTTTTTAACCTACTGCTACAAAAAATGAAAATGCATCATATATAGGGATGATATGTGCCTCAAAATATAGATCTACTACATATCTTAGCACTATACAACCTCCTTTGAAGAACCCTTAAGGGTTTTCAGCAAAACAACATGTACAAGATGGGGATCTAGGCCCTAGGGCTGAAGATCCACTACAAAATAGAGATCTGGAAAGTGTGGCTGATATGATATGATCAATAGAATAGCCTCCTCCAATAGATCTTCTAAATTAAAGGCAGATCCCTTTCACTAGAAAACCAACTCTCCAAATGGTGTGCTAATCCACCTTGCAACTCTTCCTACAAAAATAATGCAGATATGGAAGTAAACTGCGTTGTAGGGATAAATAAGTGGTTGGCTTGATGCCAAGATATAAAAATAAGCATAAGGGCCTTCCTTACTATCCTCCCATTGGAAAGGAAGCCCTCTCCACTAAAAATGAGCAATGAAATGACCCAGATTTAGTCTCCACTACTGCAACCTGTAAAACAACTCAACCCTCAATAGGATCTACATTGTAAATGAAAGATGAAGCTTTTCCTTAAGCCTAATAGTGGAAAATGTAGTACAAGACTCCTCTAAGAGCTTCTCAATAGAAGAGGTGGAATTTTCGATCAGGAACACCCAGTGCTAAAAATCACTCAATCTCGGCTAAACAACAAGAGAAAGATATATGTCTAAACAGACCATATATTTAGAAATATCAAATACATAAACATAATGAACAATGGATGCCATCCTCTTCCTTAAATAAGATATGAGATTGCAAACCCTAAGCCCCATCCAATAATAGCACTACTTCCATACAAATAATCTCCATATAAAACTGCATTATCTTTCATTGATGACCACTCCTCCATGACAACGTTGTTGATTTGGCCAAAGTTGACCCAGTCAAGGCGTTCCAGCCCCTTTTCACACCAAAGGGTGCTTAATTAAGCTGCCAATGTTTATCTCTTTCACATTTGCATTGTTTTTTTCATCATTAAGGACAATTATGGACCTCCATTTTCCTCTTATTCAGAAAAAAAAAACAACAAAAAAATTTAATATTCCAACTTGCTCATGGTTAATTGGGAATATTACAGTTTTATTTAACGTTTATGCAAATCTGCGTTGGGGGTTGGAGGGGCCAGCCCCTCCCCATATGACCTTCTCCCTGACCCAAGGGCTTAACATTAGTGCGCAAATCATTTACAACCCGCCAACATTTAACTCCATGCCTGTCACATGCACAGTTAATATGCCGATGGTTTTGTGAACTCAACTTACAACTTCGGTATAAAAGCGATAACCCACAGTGAAAGCGGAGTTCCACTAAACTCCAACTGACCGCGTATTTTGTGACATGTGCCCAAATCTAACTGTCATGTTCAATGCTAATAGCTATGTTGTCCAAAATATGGAGGAGCACTCCATTTTTGGAAAAATTAATATTTTAACTGCAGTCCTCCACTTTTAGTGGAGCTGATTAAGGAGTTACTGGACAAAATTTGTTTAGGCTCTATCTTGAGCTAGATTCGACCATTCTTGGAGTGTGAATAGTCAATTTCGACTTCCTTGGACATTCAAAACTCATTGGTGAGGTTTTCAGAGCCATCAAAGGGCTTATGAGTGTGATTTAGCTTCAAATAATTTCCAAGGGCCACTAGGGCCACCAGGGGTCAACAACAGAATGAGGCCTAGCCAGGGCAGCTAGAGGCCTTACTCAGGAAACCAATAGTAATTTTTAGATGTTTAAAAAATTATGGAACTAGTGGTGATTTTTTCAGAGCCAATAGAGGACTTGTGAAGGCTGATATGCTTAAGATCATTTCCAAGGGCCACGAGGGCCACCAAGTGCCAACAGGAGAATGAGGCATATCCAGAGCAGCCAGTAACCATTCTTCGCAAACCACTAGTCTATTATTACTATTTTGAGCCTTCTAAATCCAATGGAAGAATTTTTAGAATTTTTTGAAGACTTTTTAAGGCAGAGATGCTTCAGAGAAGTTTTCAGTGACCTTAGAGCCAGGGGGTGCTACCAGGTGTTGGAGGCAAAACCGGAGCAACCAGAGGCCAATTTTAGTAAGTGAATATCCAGCCTATTTTGGATGTCTGATATGTGCTGGAGACTATAGAAAATGTTTCAGGGATAGAAAAGGATATCTGAGGTAGTTAGTGCCACAGAGAAGCTTAGGGAAGCTTAATGGCACCGACAGAAGGATTCAAGTCTAAGGGAGCCGAGGTTCATCTTCAGTGATATTTTAGTCATTCCAGGTATATGATGGTATTCTAATCCCAATTTTATATTCCAAATAACGATTTGAGTTGAGTAGTTACTTGTAAAAGATAATTTCCATCATAATCCCAAAGAGCCAAATCAGTTGACAAAGGCTCAAGGAGACGTAGCCCACGATATTCGGGTGAAATCCTTTATTAAATTTGTTGTAATTTATGATTTTTTTACATGCTTAATATCAACAAAAAAATATGTTTAATTTCTCACACTTTAGCATTAAAACAGTTTAAAACACATACACCTGAATCAAGAATTCAATTCTGCACAGTCAAGAATAAGCTAGATCTAAATTTCTTTAATTGAGTGGGAGGTTCTTGCAAAGAATAACACTTTATTCACCCATATTCAGATCAGGTGGTATCAGAGCACTATTTTTATTGATTAACAAAGCACGAGGTTGCTTTTTTGACTTGAAAGGTGTTTAACAGTGCAAAGAATTTTACTGTTTGTAAATTGACTGATGCTTGCAAGTTTGAGTTTTCTTGAGGTGAAGGAAGCTACTGTTAGCTATGTCTATAAGAGGACAATAAGGAAGAAGGTTGAAAGCATTCTCCTTACCTAAAGGACCTCAAGGAAACCCTTGAAGCACAAGAGGAATTGTTTACAAAAGTGGTTGCTTGAATCCATAGCCATATTGTTGAGAAGCTTTGTCAATTGATTTTGAAATATTTGTGAATATTTTTTGAATTTATTTAGTTCATTTACATTGTGATGAAAAATTATTCAAGTGAGGTTTCAAAATCCTCCTCCTTCACAAGATTCTTCGATGAAGATATGAAGCGATACTTCTACATCCCGAAGGATATTATGCAAATTTTGTATGAAGATAGAAGGGAAAGAATTGAACTTCATGAGAAATTGGTTGCTATGAATAAAGAGAAAGAATGACTTCTTCAAAGAATGCATGAGATGGAGATGCAACTCCATCATGCCCAAGAATACTTAACCAAATACATGCATGAAGCAGAGGTAAATAACTTAAATTTGTCTTCAAATTCCTCTTCAGATAGATGTGTAGGTTCATTTGAAAAGCACACTAGAGTTATAGGGTCCAAATTAATGTTTAAAATGGGCTATGAAGGCAAGGGTTTAGGAAAACATGCAAAATGCTTGATTGATCCTATTTTGGTTAAGGAAAGGCCTAAGACTTTTTATCTAGGTTATGTTAAATCTTATGGCGAAAACTCTACAGCCATGAAGGCATTTGAGACAACTTCAAAAAGAATTTTTTTTACAATTTATAAACCAAAAACATGTCAAGTTTTTTTTCAAGTTGATTTCCATTTTTTGAAGCCTATGTTGTAGCAAGATGTGTGTCGACATGCAACTTATGACAAGAGAGAGAGTTATGACAGCTATCAAGACATGAACATTGCTTTTAGTATTCAAAGAAATCTAGAACCTCTACAAGTTCATCTCCTCAAGAAGGTAAAAAATATGGACATGAAAAGTGAAATTTGAGGTATAATTCTTCCCATAGTCAAGTTGATTATGTTTCTGTAAAGCATGGAAAATCTGCATGCAAGAATGGAAGAAAGAGTTGTTTTTCTTTTTGTGGTTTGTGTAACCATGATGTTTCAAAATCCTAGAAGAGGATGGAGGCATATAGGAAATAGTTGAAGAGAAGGAAACTTGCTCAAAAGGTGCAAAAGACTTGCACACATTGCTAGAAATGAGTACATTTAATTGCCCAATGTTAGACATTGCATGCAACTAATCATTCCAATAAATTGAAGCAAGAGGATAAAAGGACTAGTGCAAATTGAACCAAATATTCCATCATTGATGTGAGAACAGATGTTTCACATGAAGAATATTTTCAGCAGCAAAAATCGCCATGGAAGTAGCTTGGTAAGAAGTGGTTTGACTTCTTAACTCAGTAAGACATAAATTCATTTGTACATATGAAAATTCAGTCATGTATGCATTTCTGTTGGAAAATTATGTTTGTTTGAGCCAACTTTGATCAATGATCAAGGAAATTATGTTCAATTACCTTCAATTGAATATTTCTTGCCAGAAAATTTCTGGGCAAGTTCAAGGAAGCTACAGTTCTTGACCAAAGGAAAAGAGAATTTGGGAAGGAAAGTGTTGATTACCTTTGATTTTGGGCTCAAAGGCACGAAGCCAAGCAAAGGAAAAGTGAAGGAGGCTGGAAATGTGATGGTGTTGTACTCTCATTCTACTAATAGATATCAGTCTTTTGGGGTCCAAAATATTCCCAATGGGGAGGAGTGATCATATTTGGATCAAGGACCTAAGTGATAGCTCAAATTTCAAAGTGTTTGAAAGTTTGTCAAACCAGAGCAACCACATAGATCTCGTCTTCCTGATTCTGGTGCCACGAATGGTTAAAAAAACTGACACCGTATGAAGAAGTTATCTCGATTTGAAAAGTCCAGTAAACTGCAATTTTCAACCTTTGACAAGGTTTGACTAGGAATTTGAATATTCAGAAAAAAGAATATTATAGGGAATATTCATAGAATATTCCTCATAATATTTCCCAGAATATTCTTCCAGGGCCAACTTTATTGTGACAAATGGCGCAATTCTATTGGCAGTTGGACTATACTAATTTTTTTTGGACCAATCACAGGCTGCCACATGGCAGGCACAGAGGCCGCCATGTGGCACAGGAAATTTGAATAAAATTGTATTTGGGTTCCCGGGAGTCGAACCCCCAACCTCATGCATAGCATGCCCACGCCTTAACCGTGTACTCTATCAGTGTTTCTTAATCGTATGGAGTTCAGGTTTTCTTTGACATTTATGCAAATCTGTGTTAGGGGTTGGAGGGGCCCGCCCCTCCCTATATGGTCGTCGACCTGACCCAAAGGCTTAACATCAGCATGCAAAACATTTATAGCCCGTCAAAATTTAACTCCACGCCTATCACATGTGCAGTTAATCCATCAATGGTTTCATGAACTCAACTTCCAACTCCAGTATAAAAGCGCTAACCGATAGTTAAAGCAGAGTTTCACTAACCTGCAACTGACTAAAGATTTTGTGACATGTGCCCAAATCTAACTTTCACGTTTAATGTTAACAACTATGTTGTCGGAAATCTGGAGTAGTGGACAAAATTTGTTTAGGCTCTATCTTGAGCTATATTCGACCATTCTTGGATTGTGAATAGTCAATTTCGACTTTCTTGGACATTACAGACTTGTTGGTGAGGGTTACAAAGCCATCATAGTAATTTTGAGCATGATTTAGCCTCATAGAAGTTCCAAGGGCCACTAGGGCCACCAGTCGAATGAGGCCTAAGCAGAGCAACTAGAGGCCTTATTCAAGAAACCAATAGTCATTTTTGGATGTTTCAGAAATTATGGAACTAATGGTGAGGTTTTCAGAGCTAGTAGAGGACTTCTGAAGGTCGATATGCTTCAGATAATATCCAAGGGCCACGAGGGCCACCAGGTGCCAGCAGGAGAATGAGGCATATCCAAAGCAACCAGTAACCATTCTCAATAAACCAGTAATCTATTATGACTATTTTGAGCCTTATGAATCCAATGGAAGGATTTTCAGAATATTTTGAATACTTTTGAAGGAAAATATTCTTCAAAGAAGTTTTCAGTGACCTTAGAGCCAAGGGGTGCTACCCGGTGTTGGAGGCGAAACCAGAGAAGCCTGAGGCCAATTTCAGTAAGTGAGTAGCCAACCTATTTTGGATGTATGATATGTGTTGTAGACTGTATAAAAGGTTTTAGGGAAAAAAAACATATTTATGAGGGAGTTAGTGCCACAGAGAATCTCAGGGAAGCTTAAGGGCACTGACAGAAGGAGTCAAGTCTAAGGGAGTCGAGGTTCATCTTCAGAGATATTTCAGTCATTCCAGGGGTATGATAGTATTCTAATCCCAATGGTACAATAAAAATAACCATTCAATTTGAGTAGTTACTTGTAAAAGATAATTTCCAACATAATCCCAAAGAGCCAAATGAGTTGACAAAGACTCAAGGAGACGTAGCCCACAATATTCGGGTCAAATCCTTTATTAAATTTTTCGTTATTTGTTAATGATTATTTTCTGCACTTTATGGTTGTTTTCCATGCTTAATATCACCAAAAAAAATGTTTAATTCCTCACACTTAAGCATTAAAACAGTTTAAAACACATACACCTGAATCGAGAATTCAATTCCGCACAGTCAAGAATAAGCTAGATCTTAATTTTTTTAACCTAGTGGGAGGTTCTTGCAAAGCATGACAAGTTATCCATGCATCTTCATATCATTATACAAGTGGGAGGTATTAAAGATTATATGAATAGAAACTAGGTTAACTTGCAAAACTAGGCTATGTTATAGGAAAGTAAATTTGTAGAAATAATTTGTAGAAAATGAAATGGAACATACACCTATGCTTTTTGCATCAAATGAAAATCACACTTTTTGGAAATAAAGGATTGAAAATATAAAACCTAAATTACAGAAAACAACACTCAAAAAGTAATTAATAAAAGCATCCACAGGAAACTTTGTGAGGTCTCTATGATTTTAAATGTCACCATCAACATGCCAGACATTTAATAAATCTAGGACGATAAACTAAACACTTATTACTCAACTAGGTGAGAGAAATGGATGGATCATAGGCTACTACAAGATTCTTTGTTTTACTACATGAAGAGTCCAACGAGCTCGTGAAACAATTATATTGCAAACCTATGATGGAGGAAAAAGGTAGTAATGATGGATAATGATGTCATTTAAATATTAAAGCCCAGGGATAGCCTAATCCAAGTTTCATCATCACTAAACCAAATTTGTTTTGACTCTTGTAGCCTTAACATCAACTATACAACGAAACCATAAATTCAAAAATTTATAACAACAAAAGGAATGAGATAGAAAATAATTCAAAAAAAAATTAATAAGTGGTATAATTCATCAATAAGGTTTCAAACTTGTATAAATTACTTGCAAATAAGAATTGTTCAGGAAACCACCTACTTAATCATCATACAAAACAATTAGACTGTAAATTCTAGATATGTTAATTTTAGAAGCTAAATAAGACAATTCCAATGCATAATATCAACATGAGGACTTTGAAGCTCCTTAGGTGGGACCAACCCAAGAATACCTAGATTCCTTAAAGAAAAACCAAGCTAATAGCCAAGAAAAAAACACTATTTCTATTAATCGAAAATATGTTCTTACATTACAAGACTGTGAAACTTGCTTGAGAATAAAAAATACCTAATATTGCTTCTTTACTTGCTATACTACTAGCTCTACTAGTCCAATTAAAGGCTCTTATTTATACATCAAGTGGGGAGCAACCTCCTTTAGAGGAGGGCTACATTTCCCTCCAAAAATCCTAAAAATGGGGATTGTGTTCCATGTCCAACTCGCGACAACAGGAGGAGGCATTAAATTTCCTAAGCCAACTGGGTTTAAGTCTCTTTCCGGTGATGGATTCCTCAGAATCTATTCAATATCTTTGTAAATTTTTCGCAATAAACATGTTAAGGCACATAAAATATGAAAACAACATCAAATTCTCTAGGAACCCATTAAGCTAGGAAAATATACCACTAAGTGAAAATTTTGGGTTCAAATATCATTTTTTGTGGTTAGGAGTGGACCAATGGACCTTGCAATTTACATTAGTGGTTATCAAAGAAACAATTGTAGGGATTTGTGCAAAAATTTCTATAACACCTTTGTGCAGATTGATTTTCTAAATGAACCTTAGGAACCTTTGATTATTGTTGGTTTATGATGCTTTCCAATCCCTCACCACTATATATAACCCTTATCTCAAGATAATGACATGGTTTTAGCATAGCCTAAATGTTTTAAATGTTAACTCTTTTCCCTTAATATCTTTTGAAGAGTTTTGCCTTAAATTCAACTACAAATAGTTGGAATAGTAAACTTGAGTTATTAAATATAAGTAGTTTGAGTTCCTTAAAGTTTTTTTTGGATATAAGACTATTTTTAAATTCAAAAAAACATTTAAAATAACTAGAAATAACAATCTCAGCAAAAAAAAAATATATAAGCAAAATTTAGTGAAAGAGATAAAATATGAAATAGTTAAATTTCCTCTATAATTAAAAAAATTATTACAAAATTAAAATTTACCCCTTACAAACACACATATTACATCTTCTACTTTATACCATGCATATTATATATCATATCTTTGTACTTTATACAATATAGATTTTCCATAATTAGTAAACGAATAACACAAATGTTGATGATATGATGAGATAAACATAATAATTTATTAAGAGTGAAAAAAAAAGAAAAAAAAGTGTGATTCAACAAAATGAAATTAGTGATAACACAAAAATGAAGACAAAATTGAAAATGTTAAAGAGCATATTGACAATGAAAATAAAACATTAATCATTTAATAAGATAAAATGTCACCCTTTCAACAATAATTATCCAATAAAAATAATAAACTAATTTATAAGAATAATGACATTGAAATATATCTATATATATATATATATATATATATATATATATATATATATTAAAAATAAAAGCTAAAACTAATATACTAATAAAATTGAATATTACATATTCAAACTTATCTCAAAAGATTGATCTATTGGATCATTTTATGTGCATGAAGAGTCATACATTGGCATTCTTTTAAACACTAAAACATTGACATTGGCATATATATATATATATATATATATATATATATATATATATATATATATATTAAAACTAAAAGCTAAAACTAATATACTAATAAAATTGAATATTACATATTCAAACTTATCACAAAAGATTGATCTATTGGATCATTTTATGTGCATAATGGATCAATAGAAAAGGATAATTTTTATGGATAGACATAACTCATTAACTTATAAAAGTTTTATGTAATATATTGGTTATATATATATATATATATTATTGTATAGATTTATTTTAATCATGGATATTTTAAGTACCGAGAGAGATTATATTTTTTTATCATGGACATTTTTTCAACTTATTACATTATAGTTGGTTTTATTACTTGCATATTAGATGTCTTGAATGCACATTATCACCAAGACCCAATAAACTTAAGACTTGACCTTATTACATGTATGTTGTATAAAGAAAAATGTACAAGAATTTAATAAATTTAAAATTAAAATAAATTTTTATATAATAAATCTATATAAAAAGAGTTTGTTTTTAAGTATATATAACTAAAAACATAAAATAAGAAAATAATGAGAAATAAATATACTAATTTATACATATATTTTTAGAAGATAATAAACTAATTATTAAGAGTTTAGTTTTAAATATTATAGAGATTGAAATAGTTTATGATTTATTATTAGTTACTAAATGAATTATTCATGTTGTTTCAATATATAATTTTTTTTCAATTTATGTTTATATAAATTAATATTTTCAGGAATTTAGTTTTCTAATTGTATTTTTTTACTCAAAAATTCATGCTATTTTGAAAAAGCCAAAATAATATAATAGAAAAATCAAAAATACATTTTTAATATAAATACAAATAAAATCTAAAATAAAACACAGAATAAAAGAAATATTATAATTCTTTAATATCAATTCTATAATATATATAACTAAATAATCCCTAATATAAATTATGAATTTTACTAGTTTGGTGAATTTTGAATGCTAAATGAAATATTTTTGTGAATTGTGTAAATGAAGTATTTTTCAAACATTCCATTTTATATATATATATATATATATATATATATATATATATATATATATATATATATATAATGTTTGATAAAGGTTGATGGGCATCTTAATAAATAAATAGCTAAATTATAACTTTATTTTAAATGATTATTATTAATTAAAAATAATTAATATATGAGTTAAGTATATATACATTTTAGAAACATGTAAATATTTTTAACTATAGGGATTTATTCACCCCACTTTACCATGGAAATTTCATACTATGGAAAATTTATTACAATACCATGGATTACTAATACTACAAGCTCATAAAACTATAACTTATATTTATATGACAATTTTTTTAATTAATCAATTTAATTGAAAAAATAAAAATAAAAACATAATTGCTTTTGAAATGATTACTACTAAAAATATTCTAAATATATATTATGAAAATTAAATTCTAAATTTCTATTTAAATTAAAATTTTATAAAATTTATTTTAAAATAAACACACTTCTAAATATAAATATAAATATAAATATTAAAATTATATAAAATATTTTGTATTCTAAACATTTTAAATTTAAATCTTATCCATACACTAATACACTTTGATTATAGTTTATATCTCACGTGTAATTTATAACCACTTGAACTGGCCATCTAAACGCACCTATATAAAATAATAAACATTTAAAAATTTATATAAAATTATTATCTTACACGATTTAAAAAATGATATAAAAATATTATTTTAACTTGCAAGTAATTTTTAAATTTTTAAATATATAAAATCTAACGAGTGAAAATTCTGCTTCATAGTAATGTTGACGGTTTCTTCTTAACAGCCATGTATTAAAAAATTATAAAATTTTAACACTAATTTATTTCGAAACTAATAAACAAGTTTCAACCATCGTTTTAGTTATAAATGATTTATAAATAAATTTTAATATTTTTAAAGAAGTTGACGAACTTGTTTGTGATAGTGGGACTCTTGGGCTTATTAAATAATCTTGAGTGCAATTAAAAAAAACTGAAAAATTGTTTTCAAAGAAACAGAAGAGTCCGCCCCCAACCATAAATTTTAGTCTCAGCTTCTATAGTCTGAATGTTTTAAATGTTAGCATGGTCTGAATGTTTTCAATTTTAGCATAGTCTGAATGTTTTAAATGTTTACTCCTTTTCCTGAGTTTTCTCTTTTTAATTCAATTAAAAATAGTTGGAAGAGCAGATTTGAATTATTAAATTAATATAATTTGAGTGTTTTAAGATTTGAGTTTATTTATAAATTCAAAAATACATTTTAAATAACTAAAAATAGTGATCTCATAAAAATTAATATAATTAAATTTTAGTAAAAAAAAAAACATAAAATAGTTGAATTTCTCTTATAATTAAAAAGAATATTAAAAAATTAAAATTTACCCATTAACAAACACACTATTACATCCTTATAATTATACTTTATACCATGCATATTATATATAACATCCTTATACTTTGTACAATGCATATTATATATCATATCTTTTTACTTTACACAATACATATTTTCCATAATTAATAAATTTAATTAGTAAATTAATAACACAAATGTTGATGGTATGATGAGATAAACACAATAATTTGTTAAAGGATATATAGAAAATGTCAAAAAATGAATCAACAAAATGAAATTAGTGATAATATAAAAGTGAAGACAAAATTGAAATGTTAAAGTGCATATTGACAATGTAAATTAAATATAAATTTATAAAATGGTTTAGTGATATTTTCTCTTTTAGCAATAATCATTTAATAAAAATGATTTATAAGAATAATGACATTGAATTTTAGATGTTTTCATGGTCCAATATAAACATAAATCTCAAATTAATGACAATCACCTATATATAAAGCTACCACCAAAAGTTAATGTACTAATAAAAATGAAATTGAATATTAGACATTCAACCTTCTATCAAAAGATTGATCTATTGAATCATGTTATATATATGAAGAGTCATACACTAGCCTTCTTTTAAACACTAATAATGTTCCAATGAGCAAGATCAATTTTTATGAATAGACAAATTATATATAAAATTCAATAACTCATTATCTTATAGAAGTTTTATATAATCTTTTTGTTGAATTATATATATATTTTCATTATTGTCTTGATTTAGTTTAATTATGAATAAATAAAGTATTAAGAGAGATTGGATTTCTTAAGATGGAAACTTTTTCTTAAGTTGTTATATTATAGTTGGCTTTGTTATTTGCACATGGGAAGTCTTAAATGCACATTCATCGTCTCACAAGTACACAATAAACTAAAAAATTGACTTTATTATATGTATACGGCATAACCAAATGATTTACTTTAATCATGAATATATTAAGTATTAAGAGAAATCCAATTTCTTAAGATCTAAACCTTTTCTTAAATTGTTATACTATAGTTGACTTTGTTACTTGCACATTGGATGTCTTAAATGCACATTCATCATATCACAAATACACAACAAACTCAAGCGCTGAATTTATTACATGTATGTGGCATAACCAAAATGCACATTCATTTTGAAGGGAAAATTTTCACATCAACAAATTTGATCTTTTTCATATTTAATAAAGTTAAAACTAAAACAAATCCCTATATATACTATATGGAGAGTTATGTGGTTTTTAGTATATATTATAAAAAGGATAAATGAATAAAAGAATTAGAAATAATTAATACAAGTATACTAATTTATACATGAGATTTTTAGAAGATAATAAATTAATTTTTGACAATTTAGTTTTAAATGTTATATAGATTCAAATAATTTATGGTTTATTATTGGTTGAAGTAATGCTGATATTAAATATTCACTTTTACATGGTAAATGAAAAATTCGTGCAATTTCAACAATTTTTTATTGTTTTTCAATTTATCTTGGTATAAATTAATAACTTCATGAATTTGGTTTCACAATTATAATTTTTTTATTTATAGAAAATCCACGGGGTTTTGAAAAATCCAAAATAATAAAATAGAAAATCAAAAATACATTTTTAATATAAATACAAATAAAATCTAAATCAAAATACATTAAAAAGAATTATAATTTTTTAATATAAATTCTATAATATATATAACTAAATAATCCCTAATTTATCAAAAGCCATAAATTATGAGGTTTTCTAGTTGTTCATTGAATTTAGACGCTAAGTGATTGTGTAAATGAAGCATTATATATATATATATATATATATATATATATATATATATATATATATATATATATATTTATATCAATTGGTAAATAATTAGTATAACTGTATAACGAATCAAGATGATATATCTCATATTATTAAGATTAAAAAGAATAAAAATAAAAATTAACTGAACTATAACTTTATTTTAAATTATTGTTATTAATTAAAAAATAATTACTATATGAGTTAAACATATATAACTTTTTAAAAACATGTAATAAAATTTGTTACCATAAAAATTTATTCATCTCACTTCTCACTTAACTATGAAAATTTCATAACATGGATATTCTTATACTATAAATAAGATTTGTTACAATATAGTGACTTACTAATGTCATATGCTAAAAAAAACCATAACTTGTATTTATATAACACATTTTTTAATTAATCAATTCTATCATTCATCTAATCATTATTATTAATTAAATTAAAATATTAGAAACTTTATTTTAAAATAAACAGACTTCTAAATATAAATATTAAAACTATATAAAATATTTTTATATTTTTAAATTTAAATTTTACATTTTAAAATCTCATACATACCATATTAACTTTGATTGTGGTAACTTTGATTATGGAATAGATCTCACGTCTAATTTATAACCACTTGAATTCAACATCTAAACACACACATAAAATAATATACCTTAAATAAATAATATAAAAATATTATGTTAACGTGTAATTAATTTTTTAATTTATAAAAATATAAAATCGAAGGAGTGAAAATTCTGCTTCATATTAATGTTAATGTTGACAGTTTCCTCTCAACGGAAATATATTAAAAAAATATAAAATTATAAAACTAATTTATTTCGAAACTAATAAATAAGTTTCAACAATCGTTTTAGTTATAAATTATTTATAAATAAATTTTATGTTTTTAAAGTAGTTGACGATCTTGTTTGTGATAGTGTCACTCTTGGGCTTATTAAATAATTTTGAGTCCAATTAAAAAAACAAAAAAATTTGTTTTCATAGAAACAGAAGAGTCCGCCCAACCTTAAATTTCCGTCTCACCTTCCATATATTCCTTTGAAGGTTCCTTGCACGGCTGCCCATCCAGAGGATAAGAGTCACCGGGAATAATGTGTCGTCACCTCCATGGAATATTACTCTCTCAAGTATATAAAAAAACAAACAAATAAAACAGGGGCCACAGACAAGCACGAAATCTCTGATTGCGTTCTTGGAAGGATTTTCTTGTATATATACACGAGGCATTTGAGGACCTCTGGAGTATAATATTCTGTTGAATATACTAATCCGTTGAATGCATGTTGCCCTGTATTTTTCTGTTTGTCTTAATAGAATAATAGAAGCCACATGCATTTACTTAAATGCTACTTCCATATATTAAACTGTATGCCCAATATACTATTGGCACGCAGTTCTCTCTTATCACCCCCACACACATACATACATATATATATATACAACTCAGATGAATGTACCTTTGTATGAATATTTTCATAATACATTTATAACAATAGTTATTTCTCTGTCCTATGTTAATTGGTTATACAGTGTTCTCATTTTTTCTGTCACTGGGACTGCTAAATTTTTGGAATGAACATTTGGAAACTTGTGATCAGCACTACATAGTTGTCCCAATCTGCCAACGCAGGATTCCAAACATAAGACGACTGGCACAGGACGAGCCTCATCAGATAACCTCACACAGTTTTTTTTTTTTTTTTAATTAATGTTGCATGAAGACTCCTTTTGGAAATATGTTTGGAAACTTATGATCAGCAGTACTTAGTTGTCCGATTCTGCCATTGCAGGAATCCAATTACAATGTGAATAGCATCATCCAATTATCTTACAGTTGTTTATCAGCGGTGGATGAATAATCCCCATTTCAAAAGAAGAGAAATTGCCTTTGACTCAATCATTTATAGTTTTGGCTAGTTGTATACATTGTTGGACAGTGGTTTTGAGAGTTTATTTGACCAGCATCAAGCCTGTCCGTTGTATACATTGTTGGAAAGTGGTTTTGAGAGTTTATTTGACCAGCATCAAGCCTCTCTGGACATGTATCCTTATCAGAATCAAACAGAGAACCTGTCATTTCTATGTCATTTTATAGGGTTGTATAGTTTTTAGAAAAGTGAATAAATGTAGTTATTTTTAACTTGATTAAAGTTTTTGGAATATTTTAAAAATATAATCAATATAAAAGAAGTTAAAATAAAGTTAATTGTTTTTACTTTATTCATATCCATCATTTTTTTTAAATATTTCAAAATTTACAGGCTTAGATATAAAATTTTCCTATATTTCTAATCATTCTAAGTGTTATATGAATAATGCAGATAAAAATTAAAAAGGTGATGGTGATGATCTTTATCCTTTTTGTAATGGTTGCCTTGGTTTCTTTTAATCTGCATAGTGACAACCATATAACCATTTTGTTGGATGTTCATCTTAATAATTAAGAATCATGTCATTTGGTAGTAGGTTTTGAAGTTTTATTTCTTTTTAGTTAGTATTATTTTGGTGAGTTTATGTAGATTGCATATTTAAAGTTAATAGTTAGTTTATTTTAAGTCTATTGAATAATACAGTTTGAGTAGGTCTAATGATGAAAAGTATACGTTTGTTTCCTCCTAAAAGGTCACAAGTTCAAAATGAAAAAGTGTAGAGTATGTAAGCTAAGGCTTGTTATTTTAACATTTTTTTTTAACTAATATTAAGCTTAGAATTTTTAACCATCCTCAATGGTTGTGATATTATGTCAAAATTAATAAATATAAAATAAATCAAAATCATATTACAATATAATAATTTGAATATTTTGTGTGTGTCTAACATTGTATTTAAGAAATTTAAAAAGAATATTTTTGTTACAGATATAATTTTGCTGATTTATTTTTTTACACTTTACAATTATAATAACAAAATAAATTTAAAATGATAATTGAAAATCACTATATGAAAGAATTGAATCTTTAATGCAAAGGAAAAATAAAAATAATTTACAAACTAAAATTAGATCTAGAAACAACAACAAAGAAAATATAATCACACAAGAAAACATAATACTTGACTTGAAAAAATTAAGCTAACTATTTGTCTTAAAAATATTCATCACTATTCATAAAATCTTCCTCAATATAAGCTATGGGGAGCTAAGGATCTTAGTGTGACACAGAAAAATCTTAGATTTCATCCAAATATTTATGAAATGCATAAATAAAAGGAAGCAACTAAAATCTGTCTAATAAAAAATTATATGAATAACATGGAATGAATCTCACAATTAAAAAAAAAATTAACTAAATCTAAAAAATCATCAGCCCTTATCCAAAACAATATAAATAAATCATAAATCAATGAGTTCAGAAATAAACATTTTAATATTTTGTATACACATCACATATGTTCATTATTTAATGATTTCCTAGTTTCTATGCCTTGTCAAGATTTCTTCAATAATGTTAAAAGTCAATTACCCTAAAATAAAAAAACCTTCCTAAAATACATAATACCATAACATATAAATAAATAAATATAACCAATATAAGAAGAATATATGAAATGAGAAACATATACACTATTAAGTTAAAAAATGATGTAAAGAATAATACTTCTTTTTCATAAAATAATTTACAAAGTTCAATAAGAATATCAATGAAATCAAAATATTATTAAATTATTCTCTATGTTAATTATTATTAAGATTCTATTTTTTATTTTAATATTAAAATTTATACTTATGTGTTCCATAATATGATATAAATATAATTCAAAAATTTGAGTGAAATGTAACAAATATAAATCCTCAATTTTTGTGGGTCTTTTAATATAATATTTTAATTATTTATTACAGAAATAAAACATGGATATTGATATGGCTAATTTCTTATACCTAAACAGAACATCAAGGTAGGATATTATATCATTTCCTTTAAAATAAGTATAAAAATTTGTATAGTTTTTCTTTCAAGAAAATAAAAATTAATACTACTCCCACATAACATATTTTATTTCATAGATTGCCTCATTAGGTTCATTATGTCTCCTTTAAACCTTTTAGCTAGGAAATGGTTTAGTTTTGGTGAATTGTGATTTTTTTTGAGAATGCAAGAAGGATTTATATTAAACTCTCCATTTAGTTTCACCAATATCTCAAATAAAGAATATTAGGATTATATACTTACTTCTTTAACAAGGAAAAATGAGAAACATAACACCTTTTAATGCTAAGTGGTAATATAAGTATATATGAAACCAAACTAAAACTCTTTGATGTCTCAAATGGAATACAATTTCTTAGAGAGATCGACATGATATCCAAGCTTCAAGGATCTTATAATAGGTTTAAACCATAAAAACACATAACTAACACATAACTACTCATTGAGAATTTCCTCTTACATTTTTAAACATTTGCATAATTTTTATAGAAATATTAGATCACTTTTTCCTTATGACTTTCAATAATCCAACTAAGATCCTAGATGTTGGATCATCCCAAATAAATTCAGTGTTAAATTTAATTGGGAAAATGCTTCAAATAAATCAATGTCAAGTGATGCATGGAAGCCATTATTGTATGCAAAACAGGCATGATAGAAATTCTCTTCCCACCTATATAATATATATATTGATCACATACATCCACACAATATCCTTAAACACTAAATTTACTCGTTTTGTTTGTCCATTGGATTGGAAATGATAAGCTTACAAAAATTTAGTTGGGTGCCCATGATATAGAACACATTGTTTAAAAAATTGAAAGCAAATTTTTTTTGTCTATAGAAAATTGTTTTTGTTGAAACTCCATGAAAACAAACCATCCATTTATTTATTTATTTTAAATCCTTGATAATTAATTATGTCCCTCAAATAAGAATATATGGATCCTTATGAGTAGTTCACAGATAAGGAAAACTTCATGAACCTATCTTAAAAAAATCATTGGAAAATTTCCTTTTCATCACTCAAATATTCTTGTTATAAAATTCATGGATATTTCTTTCCATTGATGTTCTAGAATCGATAATAGTTGTTGCTATACAATAAGGTGTTGATGTTCTACCTTTTACCATTTACCATTACAAACATTTCGAATCTTTTTATCATGTTAAAATGTTCCCCTTAAAATAGGCGATGGATTTTGATATCCATAACGTACATCATGCACTTTGATTTAGACCAATCTCATTGTCTCAACATCATTAGTTAGTCTTTCCCCTTATTTATGAGAAAACGATAATTTTAAATTAGTAACTACATATTTCCATTGGATACCATTTTCAATCTTCAATAACTCTTTGTTAAGCGAGAGGATATTGTTATCATTATTGAGATTTTGATATATTTATTTGTTTAAATCAACTTTGCATGATGAAGTTGTCAAAACTATCACATCTTCTTCTACTAGGCCACTTTGATTTACTTTCATTTGATATTTCAAAATTTTATCTATCTTATTTTCCTCACCTTCAAATGTGGATACATGAGTATGTACCTGAGTCTACGATGATTATTTTTCAACTAAAATGTTACGCATTAGGTAATGTCTCTACATATTAAAAATATGAACAACATTGAATTTTAAATTCATCTCGTTAGTTGACTTCATTTCCCTTAATCATCCTTTACTTATAACATATGGCACGGTTCCCTTACATGAGAACCCATTCAATTCCTTCAATGTATGTATAAATGTATACAAAAAAATATGTATAAATGTATAAAAAAAAAATATAAGAAAAAATTTGTTTTAAATAAACAGAATGGTAAGTGCCCTCTTTATATGTAGGAAAATTTCTTTATATTTTGAAGTTAATGTTTAATATTGAGAATGCTATACATTGAGAAGGGGTGAATTTGGATTTTAAACTTTCACTTAAATGATTATTTCTTATTTATTTATGAGTTTAACAAAAGTTCATCACATAATTAACAAACACAAATGACACTAGATATTTAATGTGGTAACCGATAAAGCGAGAACACCACAAAGTTCTTTACTTTAAATGGCTATTGTAGGAACCCACCTACAGTTACAAAATTTGAAAGGAGCCACTTGCAAGAGATATTATCCATTTCTTCTTTTGTAGACTTTGATCCATTGGGGACACCTATCCCAAGGTTTAGTAAGCACCCACCTTCTGGGAGCATTGGTCTCCTCTTTATCTCGATTTGATTGTAGTTTAGGAAAATCTAATTTGTTCTTCATTATTTACTTTCTTTCTCTTACCCTATGGTCATATCAACTATTGTTGTTGTTACCACTCCAGTAAATTCTTAAGTTGTGGGATTTTGGTTTTTAAGTCAACGAATACTAGAGGTAACCACAAACCTACTTCGAACTCTAGGATTTAGCCTTCCTAGGTTTCACAGAGGGCTCTCTCTTTCAAGTTTAACTTTGTTTTAGTTTTGAATATTAAGCTAGTTATTAAAGTACAGATTTGGTTTTGTTTTGTTAGATTTGGTGGAAAATTTTCACTTGGAGGGTAGATAGAGGGAAATCTACTTGTCCATTGGGCTATGGAGTGTAAGTCAAGCTAAAAGAACTGGGATCAAGGCCTAAAAGGTCAAATGTCTGCAGGACAAGGCAGATAACCCTTGGAGATCTTGGGAAAAATGGTTTTTGAGGTGGTAAGATCGGGATAAAGGGCACTTAAGAATCATTAAATCCGGAAAAGGGAAGTAGAAGATAAAGGTCAAATGGGAGAGGGAGCAATTAAGAATTTCCTACACCAAAAATCAGAAGAAAACAAAGAAATGACAACTAGTTAAAGACAGGGTGCTATTAACATGTCCTGTAGTAATACTCCTAGTTATACATTCAGATTTAGCATTAAAACACAGATGTATGCATGAAACAAAAGAAGATAACAACAGAAAGTTTAAATAGAGTACTTCACTCCAGATAGCTTATCACAGGGATCTTGATGTATGATGCCAAAAAGGTGATCCAGTCTGCTGCTCAAATTCGAATTCTAAAGACTTCAAGTCAACAAAATATCTATAATAATCTCCAGTAATTTTTTTCCACACAAAAATAATTCCAAGAGTGAAGTATTTATACAAAATGTTTTACAAAATATCCTAGATGACTTCTAGGAATAAACTTAGGAAAATTAAATCTTTTACAACAATAATAGTGACAGCTTGCTTAAAAAACTAGCAAGTTGTCCTATTTTATTCAAAATAAATAGAAACAGTTTGTAAATAAGAAGCAGCTGGCTGCTTATGTGTCTTCCCTGCTGGCTTTTTAGATATTTTTCAAAATCTATTTGCCTTCACTGATACTCTTTCACGATGATACTCTTTACTACTAATCCTCTTTCAATTCTGATACTCTTTACCTTCATTAAAATTGTGTTCTTGCTGTAAAAATTTGTTTTTACTTTGAAATCAACAAACAATTTTTTTGTTTTTCATGTGTTTTCCTTTATTTCTTTATAGAAAACTAGTCAATGCCTGCGACTCCTCATGTTTAGGAATTCCAATGTTCTTGAGTCTCCTAAAATTTTCATCAGCCTCAGTGTACCGGGCAAATGTAGGTTTTATGACAAAAAAATGTTTGATTTCATACTGCAAATAAAATAAATCTTCAAAACTTTTTAGCAATACTTTCCCTATGGGAATTCCTTGGCCTGTTGACTTGTTCACCTGCTCTTTGGCATGTTCTCTGATCTATTTTTCATAATCTTTTTGTGGAATTAGCTTGTCATTAATCACCATAATATCTAGAAGTCCATTTTGCCTCAAATTGGTGAATTTAACCATGAATCTAGTGACAGCAGTGTTCATTCCTTTAAATTTTTCCTCAAGCTACCTCATTAGATTTCTTTTAGTGGTAACTTTCCTAATTTCTAGGATTGTGGTTGTTCTATCATTAATCTTTAACTCTTCAAGTTGCTGTATGTTCTTGTTGTTTATGAAATTGATTAACCTAACAGCCTTTTCTGGTTTATCTTCCAATTCTTCTTGTGTTTTTTGGATCTCTGCTTGAGCTGCCAATAGTAACTCTCTCTGCTAAAAAATTACTTGAATTGATGGCCAAAAATCATGAATGGCTTCAATTACATTATTCCATAAGCAATTTTTAATATATGATATTTGTTCCTTGAGAGTAAACTCTTTTTGGAGCTTCTTTACCTCTTCACTCAATCTGTGAGCATTTCGTTCATGTATTTTGGCATCTATTTGAATTTCTTTGCTTGTGTTCTCAATATTTTCAATTATCTTGGTCAATATATTGATTTCATTGGTTGTCAAGGACATTTCCTCCATTGCCTTTACTAATTGACTGCTTCCATATGTAGGTGGCAACACTGTTGTAGAGGATTGATTTACTGAAGTAGTTGAAGAATTCACTGGCACTGCAGTGGCCAGTGGCTCTTTTGGTGCCAATATCTCTCCTAAATTATATGGTACTACTGCTATGATGACTGGGATAACAGTGAGAATGACTAGTTCCTTAACTGTTTCCTTTCCTTGGAAAACTTGGTCCATTTGTACTTCAATTTCTTTGATTTGAGTTGTGAGTTGAAGTATCAAGATCATCATTTCAACTTTCTCCTTCTGATCCTGTAAAACTTCCTTTGTTTGAGGATGCTCTCCTTGAGGAAGCTTGAGTTGTTTCCTCAAGGCAGCAATATCCTCATTTTTCTTTTTGACTAATGCTTCAACTGCTTTTATGTTTGTACGATCATATCCTACCTGTAATACTAACTCTTCTAAGGCCTTTATCCTTAGATATTTTGCAACAATGAGGCTTTATCCATTTTCATTTGGTCCTGCATATTAGAGATTGTATTTTGAAGTCTGTGAGCACTCATAGCTTTTGTGGTCACTGTGGAATAGAGCATCTATGATGTTTTCCTATGGAATTCAATCCAATCCAACTCATGGATTTTATCTGTTGCTACTTCCATATCAACCTTTTTGTAATGAGCCACTATATTTGGCACTGGTATAGTGGGCTGTAAAACTGACATAATCAATTTTTGAGTTGAGTAATCAAATGATTATAGAAATCTATTTTGGTTACTTGGCTTCTGCTTCAAAAACTGAGAATATATTTTAGTTTGATTTCCTCATTCTTTAATTTTATTTTCTTGTATTTTTCCTTGATATATAAATCCTTCTCCTCAGCTGATTGTGAGGAGGAAGAATCCATACTGTGTTGCCTCTCCATTATTTATTCATCTTCATTATTCAACTATTCATGATCCTGATTTGGCTCACTGATTATTCAGTGGCTACATTGGTCTCTGTCTTTGCAGTGTTGGTGTTTAAAGGCTGTGTTTTCTCAACATCAATTGTTACTTTTCCTTTAGCTGCTGTATCCAATTTAGGCCTCTTATTGTAAATGACTTTAAACTTAGTCTTTGTGATAGTCTCTGCAGTATAAGCTCCTTCTTCTTTGATTCTTTTAGTGGATGGTTCTGGCTGTTTGGAAACTTCCAAAGGATGACTATTATTACTCTGGTTTACTGCCTCTGTTAAAGTATTCTCAATCCACTCAATTTGATTAGAAAATTTCTCTATATCTAGCTTTGACTCATGGATAAAGGGTGTCAATTTTCATTTTACCCTTAGTTTACTAAGATCCCTTGTGGATCATAGTTCCACGGAAAGATTTCTTCTAATTTGTATTCTTGTAATTGACTTGCTACTTATTTTTCTGCTTCTCTTTGATTACATATGAAAGGCCCACTTGATTTTTGAGTTTAAACTCAGTCTTTTTCTTGGCTGCCATAAAATTAATTGAATCTAAATTCAGGATCTGCCTAATGTATTCTAAGGCAAAGATCCTCATATATGGATGCTTAGGTAACTTGTAGGGTAATAAGTTAGAACCAAAAAATCTCATTTCAGTGAATTCCTTATATAAATACCATCTCCTACTTTTCTTTTCTCTGATAGCTACAAAATTCTCTTCATTTCCTCACTGATTCTGGGCTGCTCTGCTTTTTTCAATATGGTGTTCAATGGATGCACAAATAACTTGACAAACTCTAATTAACTGAATTTTGTCCCTTCCTTTCTGAGTATAGATGTCCAGAAGAAAACTGATAGAGGTTTTCCTTCTATATCCAATTTCTGAAGTGAAATAGGAAAGTTCTCTGATTGGAAAAATAGAAACAAGAGTACAATATAAGAGGTATATCTGAATACCCCTTCTAGCTGCAAATTAGATAATTGATAATGAATGCTATCAGCTATAAAACCAACATAGTCAAATATAACTGAGGGTGACTGTCCTAGAGAAAATGTAGACAAAAATCCCAATATTGACTCATCAGTATGTTCATCGGTGAAATACACAAGTATAAAGGAAAGCATGGAGATAACATGCCTTGAACCTTCAGGGAATTTGGAAGTGGAATATGGAGGGTTTAATTTTGGGATTTCAACATGCAGAGGCATGAAAATTTGGAAAATCATAAACCTTTTATGAAAATCTAAGTTAATGTATAACTTAGTGAGGACTTCAATAGATAATGGGACTGTTTGTGGGTCTGATTGAAGCTGCAACATTTGGTTTATAGACTCTGCTGTAATAGTAAATAGGACTTCTTTGTTTGCATGGACAATAGCTCTATGTTCTGGAATGTAGTATTGGTGACACATTCTGAAAAGTTCTTGACAAGGGTGCGTCAAGGGGACTACATATTTGGGTAAATTTGATTCCCAAATATGAACATCTTCTTGCTCATCTAGAGATTTTTCAAAACACCAGTTGTGTATGTCTAAAAAATTGAACTCAACTATAGGATCAACTATTTTGTAGTCAATGTCCGCTAGAGGAATATGCTCAATATCAATAACTGGAGGTTGCAATGGGTTGAATACAATGGCAGTATTTGGATTCATGGTAGGAATAGCTTTGGGAGTCTTGGAACCTTCAGAGTTGTTTCCACTCTGTTTCCTAGGCATTTTTACTGGCATCTGCAAGCTTAAACTGTTGGAAGAGTCAATTTTACTATGACAGAGGCTGGATTAGGAAATTTCAACAAGATATAATGCTTCTTTGGCTTTTATAGTCAACTAGGCTTCTCAAATGAGGTATTAAGGCCTAAAAACTGATCAAACATAGAAAATAAGGGTTTTATGAGTTTCTTGACTACAAATTGGGCTCAAAATTTGATAAAAAAAGGTTTTTCAAAAGATATAGGGCAGTTGTAGAGGATTTCTGGCTTTTAGAGCTTGAAATTAACCCTAAAACTGTGGAAAAATGATAATTTTCTTTGAAAATAGTGCGCAATGGATTGTGGGATTCCTGGAAAAAAATTTCCATGGTTTTTCATGTTTCTGCGACTTTAGGGCAATTGAATTTAATAAATTTCTTAATCTTTACTACTTATTTTTCCTTTTAAAGGACTTTTGAATTTAGTTGCAGGTTAAATTCTTAGAAAAATACCTAGTTTTGACGTAGGTATTGGTTTAAACAGGGTTTTCTGCAACCTTTAGGTCGAATTGAATCTTTAAAGGTTGAACTGGAGCAATATAGCTCATCTTCAGTCTTTTACAGATTTCTAGGGCACTTTCAGGGGTTATGGGTGTAAAAAACGGGAAGAAATGGCTATCAGGGGGCTTTGCGCAGGCTTATATATAGTCGGGAGGGCAAACACTGGCTTAAACACGAAAGATAGGTGAAAAATGCCTATACAAAGGTTTTATTAAACAGTATGAATTTGCATTAAATGCGGGTCTAAAATGGCAGGAGGCGGTTTTGGATTGCAAAGGTTTTGAAAACAGGCGGTTATTGCGTGGGTATCGAGCGGTAAGTTGTTTTGAACAAAACCTATGCGATCCAATCAGGAGAGGCCACGTGGAGGGGAATGATCTATGTAAAGCAACCTATTTCACATAGCTTTTGCGTTTGGGCAGTCATGCACTTTTTCTATGCAATATGGATAGTTGACTGTCAGATCTGAGAAAGGATGCGAACAATCGGGATTACTTTGGAAGTTGCATTGAACAAAGAGATGTGGGACCGGGCTTTTAGGTATGGGTGGCTGGGTTAATATGTATTTAAACCTTTATAATGTGGTTTTTTGGGTAAAGGTTTAATGCATATATGAAATGTTTTATTTACACACAGTGGCGAGATAAAACTCATTGCAAAGGAATTTTTTTACTAGGTTTTTTAAGCCTTATCCATTGGTATATATATGGCGGGTTGGGATTAAAATGTGCTAAAACCTTTATAATGTAACCAAGGGGTAAATGGTATAAAACATATATGAAATGTTTTAGTCATGATATAGGAGGGGATTAATGTTTTTTATTCAAAACATTTGTTAAATGTTTAAATAAAAACATATGTAGGCAGGTTAACTTATATTATATAGTTTTTAAACCTTTTATAGTTTTCAAACCATGGGGTCGGGATATTTTAATAACGCTAGTTTTTAGACCAAAGGGTTTATAATTTGGGGTTTTTATTTGCGCACATGGGATAATAAACTTTGGTCAAAACTTTATAATAGTGGGTTTTTGGGGTTTATTAAATATAAGGGAATTAATAATTAGGAAAAGGTATTTCTTAGGGATTTAATCAAATATGTTAAAAGTTAATATGAAAGGGGAGTGAAGTGTAAAAAAAAAATACATATTTATCTCTAAGCATAGTTTAAAATCAAGCATTGCTCATATTTATATTTTCTTCACTAATACTTAGCATAAATGTGATTTTGTGGGTTTTTATCAATGTTTATGAAGGGATGAAATTAATTATTCTAGGGTTACAATTTTACTAAGTAAGAGTGTGTTTTTACTTAGGAAAAAGGGGTCTTAGTACATGAATGAAGGGTAAATGATGATAAATGAGGATTTAACATAAGAACTCAATACTTTCAACTGACCAATCATAGAGCCTTGGGTCCAGTCCCAACAAAATTCAAAGGAATTCTCTAAGCGTGTTTGAATAACAGCTTAGAATACTGAATATTCATGGGGGAGGGGAAATTAGTGATTTTTCCTGATGATGTATTATTTACATGATTGCTCCACTGCTTTCTACCTATCCAATCTTGTATTTCTAACATTTTTTCTTCATTTTGCAGGTGGATTTAGGCTTGCAATCTTAAAAACATTTTCTTTCAAATCATAAAAATAATCTAAATCTACCTTATTTCATCTTAGGGGTCAGATTAAATTGTTGAGCTCCTCATTATTCTCTACCTATCTACTGATTTTTCAAGTTTAATCTTTTTGAAAAATCTTTATCTGTTGGAAAAATACTGAGAGGGGGGGGGGGTGAATTAGTATTTAGAGCTGACTGAAAATTTTTTTTTGGTTTTCCTTTCTCTTAAAACCATATGCTACATTACTGCATCCGTCTTGTATGTCCATAGATCTTATTATGTATTTACTTAGATCATTGCATCATTCATTCATCATATAAGCAGTAAGCATGAACAGAAATAACAGACCAAACCATCAAACGTAAGCAACACATATGAACACCAGTATTTAAGGTGGAAACCCAATTTGGGAGAAAACCACCACTGCTGTTATCTCAGTCTTCAATATTTATTATAAATAAAACTTCTTACAATCTATGCTGGCGCAGACTTATACCAGCACACAGGCACCCACCTACAGAAAGGCTACAACCTTTTCTCGTTCTCCAACCACTACTGGAAGGGAGCTCCAACCCCCTGATTTTAACACCAGCTTTTACTGGCAGGATACTTCCACTTTCATATAGAAATCTTCAATCCTCACATTCACCAGATTTCTTTAATTTCTTCATCAGACTTCCGTCAGGTCTTCATCATTTCTTTTTCCGATCATCGTAGAGATTTTTCATTTTTAGATCATATCCATCGGTGCGTCATATATACAGATATCTCTTAAAGAGATTTACTTATTCAAAGCCCTTCCATGCACACCTTGTATTGTGATCCTATTCTCTTTATATAGTTAAGCCTTTATCAATACCATGAGTAAAAACCATTTAACCGCTAATCGTATTCCTTTGACAGTATTTCCTTTAGTTTACCCCACGTGCCTCTTTGATTTCTTTTTAATTTATTTATCAATTTGAAGAAATTGACAAATAAATATATTTACAATTTTGAACTGAACTTTAGGATTAAAGTTACAACCCTTCGCACTTTAGAGAAATATCCAACGCTTTCAAACAATTAACCTTATAATAAACCTTTGACCCGGGCCCACATATATAGTCAATAGCCAATCAAATACGCGCATGGTACCATAAGTAAACTTCGCGCAAATCCAGCGTCTGATCACCGTTAGATAGCAAGCTTCCAGATCAATGGCATATATGCATATCGCTCGACCTCCGATGCCGAACTTTAACGTGCGATGGCCCACCATACTTTGGTTAATCTTCGTGCATCTTTCTCATACGACCACCATCCGATGGCTTCCCTCCAGATCAACGGCGCACAACAATATTGTTGGGCATCCTGGGTCGAACTATAACGCGCAATGGCGCGTAGTGACAAGCGGTTTTGTGGGGGTCCACCTCACAACGTGTCGAAAGCTCTATGGAATCGGAGCCAACCTCTTGAATACCACTTTCCCGTCGAAAGCGGTGCGATGAAAATCAAAATCTGCTTTCACTGTTTATTCCGCACGTGATTCTCCTTCGCTTAAATTTCCGTCCATATTTCAGAGTTTATGTTAAAAACTTTGTGGTTAACTGGGATCAATGGTACTGCAGGGGCAAAAACAGTCCGATGATTAACCCAAGGGGGTGCCTCCACAGTTGACACACCCATCGGGCATTGACCACAGATCGACGGCTGTTTTTAACTATGGTAGCACAAGCTCGATGATCTTTCCGTACTAAGTAGCACCTCCGCATCACATATTCATTACTTTGCCTCTCTGTTTATTTCGCCGATTGCGATATACGATCATATGTATCACATATTCGTTGCCTCTGCTTCATAGTCTACCTTGCTGCCTTTTCCGATTGCGATTTGCGATTATATCGCATTGCAGACGTATTGCCTCTGCTTCTCTTCACTGTCTCTGCGTTGTATGTTGCCTCAGTTCCTTATCTGCCTTGCTTCCTCTCTGCTTCTTTGCTCTTTCTGCTGGTCTCTTTGCTACTTTTGATATCTCTCTATTACTATCCCTACTTCTTATCTAAAGCTGCTCCTTGCTTCTCTCTTTGCCTTGTTGTTGTTCAGATGCTCCTTCTTTTCCTTCTTTGCCACTTCCTTTGCCATCAATGACAATATTTCCAACATTATCCACTATCTAAAACATTAAATTGAAACATGAAAAGTTAAGATTAAGTCGTTTAACTGATCATGGACTATGGCATTTATTGACACTCTGCACATAATCATTTATTCTTTGCAATAAAAAGTAAAAGTAGTGGCATTTGGATTTGCTCACTTTCAGTTTTTTTTTTTTTGCTCTTTTTTTTTGGGGGGTTTATATTTTTCTAAGTCCTTTGATCATTGTTTTAGGACTTTTTACCCACTTTTTGATTTTTTATTATTTTTCATTTTTCAAAATATGGGAAAACAACTTATAGAAAGTAAGGTATGTACATATTTACAAGACTTATCAAAGTCAATTCAAAATTTTATGAACCCTATTATTATAGGACCCTAACAATGGCTCCACACGGGGATGACATTTCCTAGTGAAATATCAAGAACTATAAGACTTAGTAGCCTTTGAAATTTCACCGAGGTAACCCTGTAAATGTCTCCTGATATCTGCAACTTATTCATATTTATGATATTTACTTCTCAAAGCTTAGGGCCTTCTCTTCTGGCTTCAAATTTTATAAGGAAACATCCAATCCAATCTAAACTTTGCAATGTATATGTACAATGATCAAAGTGAATAAAATCTAACTATTGGTTAACTCAGGTGAGTAGTAGTGCTTCAACATTCTGCCATTAACTAGTCCTTCTTGCATATCTGTTCCATCCAATTCTTTTAAAATGAAAGCATTATTACCTCTATATCCATACATTACATTAGGCCCTTTCTATAGAAAATCAAATTTCCCATGTTTTCCTTTGTCTTCTCTTCTGGAATCCCATTTTAACACTTTATCTCCTATGTAAAAATCATCCTCTTTATTCTTTTTATCATAGATTTTCTTGATCTTATCCTGAATGACTTGAGATTTGACATAAAATTATTCCCTTGTTTGTTGCAAGTGAATAGTTTGATTTATCCTTATTTGGATGTCATTTGTTTCAACCTGTAATTCTTGGATCATTTTCATCACTGATACACCTAGGGAGGAAGGAAAAACATCATCCATTCCATAAAATAGTTGATAAGGTGAAGTACCAATGGATTTATTAGTAGTAATTCTATCTGCCCATAAGTCATTGACTAATTTCTTATGCCAAGTCTTTTTATTATCTTCAAGTAATTTTTTGATGATATTTACTAGGCTTTTGTTGGAGGATTCAGCTAGGCCATTACCTTGGGGGTAATATGGTATTTATGGTAAAAATCAATCATTTCTTAGATTTGAATGTTGCTGCATTATCAGTAATTATCTTTTGAGGGCACCCAAATCTTGAAAGGATGTTGTTTTCTAGGAAGGAAATAATGACAATATCAGTGGATTGTCTGGAAGGTATGGCTTCAATCCACTTAGTAAAATAATCAGTGGCTGTCAAAATCCACTTATGTTGGCCTGAAGAGGAAGGGTGAATTTCACCAATGAAGTCTAAACCCCATTGTTGAAAGGGAATTTCAGTTGAAATTGGATTTAAAGGGAGGGGCAACAATTTCTTCTTGCCCTAAGTAACATATTTTTTGACATCGGCAAACAAGGTAGGCCACTAAAAACTAGCTCTTAGGTTCTTGTTTGCAGTAGATTTCCAGTATAAATGTCCTCCACAGTCACCAGCATGAAATTATTCAAGTATTTTGTCAAATTCTTCCTTTAGTAAACAATTTAGTAAAATCCCACTATGATCTCTCCAAGAAAGTATCTAAGCTACAAAATCTTACTACTTTAAGTTTCAAAAATCTAGCTTTAGTTCTAGAAAATATAGAAGGAGCTTGTAAGTTTTGGAGTACAAATATAATATTTTTATACCAAGGTGAGTGTGAAAAGGATTCACTGATAAATGGAGTCACCATCTTTACATATTCATCTACTTGAGCAATGAAATTTATATCTAGGGAATTACAATTGGATTCAGCCATAAGTCTAGCTAATCCTCGACCTTTAATGAGCTTGGTGGGTTTAATATCTCTGTCATATTCCAAGATAGTGGAAATCCACTTACCTCTTCTTCCATCAGGACCATCCTGAGTAAGAATGTCTTTAACTACAGAATTTGGGACATAAGCAATAATGTGTGAGTAGAGAATATAAACTTTGAAGTCTTTAATGGCCTTAATCAAGGCTACGGCTTGTTTTTCCATAATTTTGTACTTCAAAGAGGCATCTCTAAGGGCTTTACTAAAAAAATCTATGGGTTTTTCAAATCCTTGATCAATTTTCTGGAGTAAAACTACAGCAGTGGTGTGTTCTGAAGAAAATGAAAAAATCATGAAATATTTCTTAAAATTAGGACTTATTAGGACTGGAGTTTTAGTTAAGGCTTGTTTGATTGAGTGAAATGATTTTTTAGCCTCAACACTTCATTTAAGAACTGAATCTTTATTGAGAATATTATTCAATTCTCTAATTATTTCAACTAGATTAGATATGAATCTTCCTAAAAAAATTATCTTACCTAAAAAATATTGTAATTCTTTGATGTTTCTTGGTGGATTGGTGTTTAGAATTGCTTCTATCCTAGTAGGATCTATCTTAATTCCTTATTTTGAGATTATATGTCTAAGTAACTTACCTTCCTCTAATCCAAAAATACTTTTCTTAGGATTTAAAGAGATGCCATATTTCCTACACTTAATGAAAAATTGTCTCAAATGATCCAAGTGTTCAATATATATTTTGGAAAACATCGTAATGTCATCTAAATAAATAACTAAGAACTCATGTATTTTCTTTGCAAAAGCTATGCCCATATACCTTTGAAAGGTTTCTCCTGCATTCATTAATCCAAAGGGCATTTTCACATACATAAAAGTTCCTCAAGGAGTAGTAAATGTTGTTTTAGCTTGGTCTTCTTCTTGAACTAGGATCTGGTTATATCCTAAAAAACCATCTTACAAAGAAATCCTTGAAGAACCTACTACCCTTTGTAATATGTGGTCCATTTTAGTTAAAGGGTAATTATCCTTTAAAGATACTTTGTTAAGATTTTTAAAATCGACACACAATCTAATTTCTCATGTTTTCTTTCTTGTAGAAACTAATTTTGAAACCCAATCAGAATATCTGATTGGTGAAATGATCTAGACATCATACATTCTTTTAACTTTTTTTTCAATCAAAGGTAATAGTACAGGGTTAATCCTTCTCAACTTTTTTTTGAATGTCTTTTGATCTTATTTTATTGGAATTTTGTGTTGAATTATGTTTGTATCATAAGATTTTAAATATTCATAACTCCAAAAAAGCACATCTTGATATTCTTTTAAAAGCTCAATGTATTTATCCTTTTCTTGTTGAGGTAAAATTTTGGACAGTTTGACTATCTTTGTTTTTTATTCTGTACCAATGTTACACTCTTCTATGTCAGATCTTACTGGCTCCATTTTTGGTTTTCTAGCTACATCATTAGAGTCAAAAAGATCCTCTAAGGGAGTTAAACCTTTAGGTAGAAAATTATCCTTAAGATTGACTATATCTGATTCATCTTCAACAATTTCTTCAATATCTACTTTTTCTAAGCTATTTATGTTGGCTTGCCTAAATTTGGTGGGTTTATCAAATTTTATTTTTTTTACATCTAAGTCATTTAAATCTATTTCACAATCCAAATTATGATTTATTGTACAATCTGTATCTATAATACAATTATGAAATTCTCCTTCATTGTTCATAAACTTGTAAATCTATTCATCCCGAGAAGAAGCCTGCAAATACTTAAGATTATCTGGAATTATTGGCCTATGGTTGACTTCAGAAGTATATCTATGATTAGGTTGGAATGGTAAGTTGCATGTGCTAGAAAAATTTGCAAGACAATGAGCTTGTATATTTTGCTTTCTAGGTATAAAAACAAACTTACATTCCAATAAATCATTAGTTAAATCTATGACAGTGTCTCTATATCTGCTTAGTCTAGGATTGTAAACTGAATAAACTCCATTTACTTTTTTAATGATCAAATCAGAATCTCCCATGATTAAAATTATTTTTCCTCCTGAGTTTCTAATGATTTGGAGTCCTAGGATAAGGGCTTCATACTCGGCCATATTGTTTGTACATTTGAAATTTAGCCTGAAAGCATGACCTTCAGAATGATTGGTCTCCATGTTTGTTATCCAGACTCTTGCTCCTACTCCTAACTTATTCACTGAACCATAAAAATCTAAATTCCATTGAGATTCATGAAGAATTTTGATCATTGTTTGGTTATTTATTTTTATCTACTATTTTAGTTTGGATTTCATTTGTTATAGAGTTACAAAGAATGAAATAATAAAGGTCAGCTGGTGTAGAGTAAACTGGGTAGTTTATAGATCTTTCAGCATTACTAACCATGTATTTCATTAATGTTTCTCTATATAACTTTTTAGGTTGGCCAAACACTGAGATAGTAGCATAAGAGATGTCTAGTTGTAGATATCCCTACAATTTTTCTCCCCATGAGCAAGAAATAAGCATACCATATTTTGGTGGGATATCAACTACTTAAATGTGCATTAATATACTCTTACTAGGGTATTGAACTAGAGTTACACACAAATCCTTAATTAAACCTAAGCATTTAACCTTACTGGAATCAAAATAAAACAAATCTTTGTATGGCCTTGTAATTTCGAGATTTAGAGTTTCCATGATGGATTTTTGCATTAAGTTATGGGAAGCTCCTGAATCTAGCATTGTGTTATGTAGAATTTGATCATGAATGGTTAAACTGATATAGAATGGAGGAACTACACCATCTGCATGTTTTCCATTTACATCTGGCCAAAAATCAACTTTGGCTGATCATCATTTAGATTTATGGAGTCTTCTCCATCATTCATATTAAATGTTTCAGTTATGGTTGATTTATACAAGTCATTCTTTACCAATTCAATCAAAGGGATTGGTATTTTAAGTTTTGAAATTTCTAATTGTATGTTGAATGCAGGTTGAGCTTTACTCATTTGAATTAGTTCTTCTATCGTAACTATAGTTTGGGTTGGTTTGTCTTTCTTTTCTACAGTTGTTTTTTCATTTTCAATTATTTTAGGATTCTCTGTTTGTGTTTCTTGTGTTTTAATACTTCTAACTTTATTTTTAGGGATTTTTTTGAACCAGTATATGTTCTTTCTGATTTAGAATTTTTAGCAGAGGCTTTAGAAGCAACAATTTGTGAATCTGTTGTTTTAGGATCTACAGAAGGCTTTTTGGGATCTAAATTTGTTTTTTTTACAGAGTTAGAAGATTTAATAGAAGTAGATTTTTTATAATCCTTTTCAACTTGAACAACTTCATTAGTAATGTCAATAATTTTAGGGCCTGATCCTTTCTAAGGACTAGAAATGTTTTTGGAATAATTTGAGTTTTGCTTATTTTCTCTTGGGAGAATTTGCAAAATTTTTGTTTCGGGGGCTTCTACTGTTTTCTGATTTTGATTTTAGGAAGTTTTCTTGGTATAAGCCTCATTATTTTTCTTGTTTCTAAGGTTATACTAGTTGTGTATTTCATTTATTTCATAGTATAATTTAAGTTGTTGAAGTTCAAACAATTCCTGATCTTCCCGAGTTAAGAAAATGGTATTGTTGTCATCAATTCCCATTATATTAATAGTATACTCCTCATCATAATTATTATTCTGAGAAATTTCGGCATAGTTCTCTTGGAATGGTGGCCTAATAGTTTAGTCTGGGGATGTTTCTTTTCCTTTTCTAGAATTTATATTTTTTCTAAAGTTGGGATTTCTAATCTATTGTTGGTTATCCCACTGAGGTCTTCTCTCCATATTATCTAATCTATCAATCACTCTTTCTAAATTTTTATCTATAACATCCATTTTTGTGTCTAAATTTGCATTTTCTTCTTTGATATTAACTCTTCTTTCATTTCTAAGTCTATCTTTTGTAGTTAGGATGTTCACTTCTACACTTACTACATCATTTCGCATTTTTTCTAAGGTATCTTCATCTCTTTCCCTTAATTGGTATGCCATATCTGTATCAAATCCATTAGGGAATTTGAGTAGAACAGAATAAGGAGTAGGTTTCAGATTTGCATGGATAGAATTATAGACACTATTATACCTAGTACAATAATCTTGAACCGATTCATTTGGAGCTCTTTTTAAATTATCAAATTCAGAAAAAAATTGTAGGGGGTTCTTTTTATTTTCCCATTTATTTAAAAACAGATTAAAAAAGAAAGCTAAATATTTAAACCATTTCTTAACTTCTCCTATTAAATTTTGAGCAAACAGTCTCATTTGAACATCTGAATCATCAATTTCATAAATTTCAGAAAAGTCTGTCATTTTAGTAATATGTTGTTGAGAAGAATATTGAGTAGTGCCATCAAATAGTGGTATTTTGTTTTGATAGCCTTGTGGCATATCATGAAGTTGTTGTGGTAGGACAAGGGGGGCATATCTATTAGTCATAGCTGGAAGCTTAGCTTGACTAGGAGGTAAGGTTGAACTGCTTGGAGTTGTGCTGGAAATGACAGTGGATGAACTAAAGATAGTATTTGAAGTGTTGGGAAATGAAGATGATGTTTTAAAGAAATCAAAAGGTGAACTAATGGCTATGGTGGATGAAGTGATTGGTGGAAATAATACTCTGGGCTGTATAGGTATTTTGGGGATAAATGGATCTGTAGATGAGCTGGTAGTAGGATTTAGGAATGTTGTGACAGCATAAAGAGATGAATCTTTAGCTGGAATTATTGTGGTATGTAATTGGGAAGCTGAAGGTCTGTTTGCATAAGTCAATAAATGAGCTAATTTAATGGCTTCATCAATATCTTTTAGAATAGTAACATTAATTTCCTCAACTTTGGTCTGATATTCAGCTTTCTTAGAACTTACTGCAATAGATTTATGTTTTGCATTCAAAAATGAAATAAAAGAAGGGTCTAAAACAAAATTTTTTAAATCATTTTCATATTTACTTTTAAATAATGAATGCTCAAATTTTAGATCAAAATCAATGTCTTGTAGACTTTCTAATTCACTGGGTAATGAAATGACTCTTATCAATGAGATTTTAGCCTCTAAATTTTTTGTTTTTCTTTTTCTTTTTAGAAATCCGGTCTAGGTTATCTACTATTATAGCAGGCTTAGGATCCAGGTTAGACCTGGTATAATAAAATTTCCTAGAAGCCAGAATTACAGTTTTTCAATACCCACAACCTATAAAAATAATCTTAAAGTAAAAGGATAATTTAAAGGATTTCTTTCAGACTAATTTTATGACTGAGGAATAGTTATTTCCCTAGTATGGTTGCCAGTAATGTTATCACTCCACTAAATTCTTAAGTTGTGGGATTTTGGTTTTTAAGACAAAGAATACTAGAGGTAACCACAAACCTACTTCAAACTCTAGGATCTAGCCTTCCTAGGGTTCAGAGAGGGCTCTCTCTTTCAAGTTTAACTTTGTTTTAGTTTTGAATATTAGGCTAGTTATTAAAGTATAGATTTGGTTTTATTTTGTTGGATTTGGTGGGAAAATTTCACTTGGAGGGTAGATAGAGGGAAATATACTTGTTGATTAGGCTATGGAGTCTAATTCAAGCTAACAAAATTGGGATCAAGGCCTAAAAGGTCAAATGTCTGCAGGGAAAGGTAGATAACCCTTGAAGATCTTGGGAAAAATGGTTTTTGAGGTGGTATGATCGGGATAAAGGGCACTTAAGAATCCTTAAATCCGAAAAAGTGAAGTAGAGGATAGAGGTAAAATGGGAGAGGGAGAAATTAAGAATTCCCTGCATCGAATATCAGTAATGATAACTAGTTAAAGACAAGGTGCTATTAACATGTCCTGTAGTAATACTCCTAGTTATACATTCAGATTTAGAATTAAAACATAGATGTATGCATGAAACAAAAGAAGATAACAATGAAATTTTTAAAGAGAGTACTTGCGTCCAGATAGCTTATCACAATTATCCTGAATTATGATTCCAAAAAGGTGATCCAGTCTACTGCTCAAATTCGAATTCCAAAGCCTTCAAGTCAAAAAAAATTCTATAATAGTCTCCAACAATTTTATTCCACACAAAAATACTTCCAAGACTGAAGTATTTATATAAAATGTTTTAAAAAATATCCTAGATGACTTATAAGAATAAACTTAGGAAAATTAAATCTTTTACAATAATAATAGTGATAGCTTTCTCAACAAACTAGCAAGCTATCCTATTTTATTCAAAATAAATAGAAACAGTTTGCAAATGAGAAGCAGTTGGTTGCTTTTGTATCTTCCCCGCTGGATTTTTAGAAATTTTTCAAAATCTAGTTGCCTTCACTGATACTGTTTCACACTGATACTCTTTACTACTGATCCTCTTTCAATTTTGATACACTTTACCTTCAGTAAAACTGTGTTCTTGCTGTAAAAATATGTTTTTACTGTGAAATCAACAAACATAATTTTTGTTTTTCATGTGTTTTCCTTTATTTTTTTATAGAAAATTAGTCAATTCCTGCCACTCCTCATTTTAGGAATTCTAATGTTCTTGAGTTTCCTAAAATTTTAATCAGCCTCAGTGTACCGAGAAAATGTAGGTTTTATCAAAAACAAATGTTTGATTTCATACTGCAAATAAAATAGATCTTCAAAAACTTTTAGCAATACTTTCCCTGTGGGAATTCATTGGCTTCTTGGCTTGTCCACTGGCTCTTTGGCATGTTCTCTAATATTTTTTTCATAATCATTTTGTGGCATTAGCTTGTCATTAATCACCATAATATCTGGAAGTCCCTTTTGCCTCAAATTGGTGAATTTAACCATGAATCTAGTGACAACATTGTTCATTCCTTCACATTTTTTTTCAAGATGCCTCATTAGATTTCTTTTAGTGGTAACTTTCCTAATTTCTAGGATTGGGGTTGTTCTATCATTGATCTTTAACTGTTCAAGTTGCTGTTTGTTCTTATTCTTTAGGAAATTGATTAACCTAACAGCCTTTTCTGGTTTATCTTCCAATTATTCTTGTGTCTTTTGGATCTCTTCCTAAGCTTCCAATAGTAACTCTCTCTGCTAAAAAATTACTTGAATTGATGGCCAAACATCATGAATGGCTTCTCTTACATTATTCCATAATTAATTTTTAATATATGATATTTGGTCCTTGAGAGTTAACTCTTTTTTGAGCTTCTTTACCTCTTCACTCAATCTGTGAGCATTTTCTTCATGTATTTTGGCATCTATTTAAGTTGCTTTGATTGTCTTCTCAAGATTTCAAATTTGTTGGAAATACTGAGAGGGGGGGTGAATCAGTATTCCTTTCAATTAGAGAATTAGTTAATCTTCAATTATTATCAGTGTTTGTACAATGATAGCAGCAAACAAGAGGAACACAAATGCACATAGTTTTTAAGGTGGAAACCCACTCTGGGAAAAAACAACCTAATGCTTTTCTAATAATTCTTTAATATTCAACTCCAATTGAAAATAAAGCTCCAACTTCCTAGAATCTAGAAAAACATTCTTCTCTAGCTCCCACTGGATGGACGCTCCAACGCCCGAGATTCTTCAGTAGTCAACTGAACAGATGCCCCAACACCCAATGAGCTACAACTCACCCTAGCACCACCCTACCACCCTATAGAATAACAAAAGAAGAATGGACTCCTTGTTGTAGAGGTAAATCCCCTTTACGAATAGAGGCGATCCATACTAACCCAGATCGGGTCTAGCAACAATCGTATCATGCTAAGGTGCAAGTTCCTAATTGCAATAGACCAAATTGTGAAGAAGGCCTACCTTAAGTCCAATGTTGTTGTTCGGATAGAAGATAGTGCTCCCGTTTCCTTGCTCTGGTAGATCGCAATTCTCCCGCTTGTTGCGATCAAACACCTGCACATACAAGAAACACGATGAACACACAAGTGTAAAACCCAATATATACAATTATGTATCAGTCAGAGAAGACACAACTCATGATCATAATGAACAATACGAGTGGAACCATAACCAAAGTTGCTTATCATTAATTAAACAAAGGAAAATACAACTTGGCTCTGACGCTAAGTCTTCCTTCGGCGGGTCGACAGCGGAATACGTCTTGGTAAAGCTCGTCAGGCATGGGACAAGCCTCTCTCTTCGGTTGTCTTGAAAATAATCTCCTTGCTACTGATTTGGCTCTATGAGGACTATCAAGGCTCTTGCAGCATTCTTTAGGCTATGAAGGCTCTTGGAGACTCAACCATTCAGCCCCTTCATCAATGGAAGATGGCTATATTTATAGAGGAGAGGAGGAGGTTGGGATCCCTACAATAGTGGAAGGGAGGACTTATCCCTTGGGAGGTTCCCCATTAGGTGGAAACAAGAGGCCAAAGGAGGAAGGCCGTGGTTATTCAGTTGAAACCACTCCTCATGACTCATCCACGAAGTTGTTGTAATCGAAACTTCACCTCTTTTTTTTTTAAATTTCCATAAAAATATTGGCATGGGTGCTTAACTGGGATAGAGCGCCAATTGGCGCAGGCTCAGTGTTAATTTTCCTCATTGGTGCGAGGACATAACAGGCTACTAGCGCCAAGGAAAAAATAGATGTTTTTAGAGGCCTTCTCAGGAAATTATCAACAGAAGGAATGTTTTCCTCATGGAAAGGGATGCAATGATGGTATTTGCAAGGCATGACACTACTCACAGATCATAGAAACAACCCTCCAATGGGCGAGATGGAGATTTCAGGGATGGTGACAAATTACTGTGTAACAGATGCCCCCTAAAGCATGAGGCCCGAAAGAGAGAGAGGGGTGAAATGCTTTACGAGAACGTGTCCAACTGAAAACACTGCCATCGGAAAACCTACATAGACAAGTACAACTGATATCTCAAATACATGATATATATGGTATGGATGCAACCATCCATAACAAAGTATACAATAATCTAGATCCAAGGCATGGACGCAGCCATCCAGTAAGGATCGATAAATAGACTCAGATATGGTCGCAACCATCCAATGAATGAGTCATGTAACCAATCACAATAACCCACAAAATCACAGCCTGGATTCTAACAGAAAAAATCCAGGGTCTTGCTCTCCATCTTAACCCGAACAAAGTACAATTTCAAGCATGTGAATAAGTGAGCTGAAGTCGAACATGCAAGAACATCGCCTAATTACCAGCTAATGATGAAAGCTGTTAACAAACGCGAGAGGTACCACCAATAGTGAAAATGGTCCTCAAGGTACTACAGGTACAATCTACAGAATGTGAACAGTGAGTTGACGTCGAAAACCCGTAGAATCACTCGATCGGAGGCCAATGATGAAAACCTCACGTCAAACGCGAAGAACCTGCCATTGAGGCATGCAGGCTCCAAGGTACCAGAAGGGAGTCTTTAGATCAGCTTCATGGATAATGAGCTAAAGTTGACAGGAAGTGACCTTGATCGAAGGTGGGCCATAGGGTTTCCCACATAATCGACGTGAGATAGAGGAACATAATGTTGTGAATTAGGATCAAATGAGAATCATAGGAGGGTTGAAACTTTGCAGAGGTCAACTTCTCTTGAACATATTGGCGGCACAACAATGGATTTGGTAGTATTTGACATCAAAAGATCAAAGGTCATGATGACGAGGAAAAGAGCAGATGAGAGGTCAAAAGGGATCACCCAAACCCACAGAGGCAAGAAAAAAACGAGATGAGCTGTCCCCAACCCGACACGAATGTAGACAAGTGCCATGTTCAAGAGCGACATACTGTCGACACGACAACGATGCTGGTTCCATTTTCCCCACCATTTTTTGTGCGTACCTCTTTATTTTTACACAAGCTTGAAGAGGATACCATATTCTTGTCATATAAGTCCATCCTTCGGACGAATCCACCCTAGTAAATTTAACGATCCCTAGGAAGGAAGAACTCGAATATCGTCATTGCGACTGAATCCGATGTCATCAGTGTTTAATGAGTCTGACAAAGGAAGAAATCGGCGTCTTTTCATATTTAGAGAGTTTGAAAAGACAACAGAAAAGTAAAATCCAACATTCCCTTTTCGTAGATAGTTCCTCAGATCCGAAAAGGTAGAAAACTGTGTCTGAGAATGGCTCCTAGTCGCGATAGGCTAGGGTATTAATTTTTCGTAAATAATCTATCCCAGCTCGAAAAAGGGGTAAACGTATACTGGGTAGATGTCATTTAGTAACCGCTTGAAAGAGATCAAAATGACAAGCGACTCGGCAATATTTTCATATTAAGAGAGTCAGAAAAAAGCTGAAAGATGACTCCTCCTGGAGGAACGGGTGGTATAAAGGGTAGCTACTGGTTCTGGTAATTGTGGAACTGCTCAGAACAAGTAAAGGTTAAGAGGTTGGCTAACAAGACCACTCATTGCAGCGGTTCCTTAGGAACGGGTAAAAAAACCAAGTGAAGGCATATGATCGGCCAAGCAGATCATGACGATGGAGTGAGAAAACCAAGGCTCATCTAGAAAAACAGGCTGATAAAATGGCAATCACAAGAGGTAAAATGGGAAAGGTTTCTTTTTTACACAAGCTTGAAATCAGGAAACTCTGCTTGAAGTTGGTTTCATTTTTACACAAGCTTGTAACAAAGATAAACTATGCTTGACATCGGTTTCATTTTTCCACAAGCTTGAAACGGAAACAAACTATGCTTGAAATATTAAGCATTCCCTTAGCATGGTGGCTCAATTTGAGGTACATGCCCCCTAAGCTTCAGTCCATATGAAAGGCAGATGGAGTGAAGGTTCAAGTTACGAGATCAAGAGAAAGACTCGACTAGGATTTTACGAGATCTTATCAAAGACTCGAATTGAACAAGAAACATGTTTCATTGTTCTAATGAGGTTGACACATTAAAAGAACTATCCTCGGAGGACCTTGTTTCATTTTTTAATGAGGTTGATACATAAGACAAACTATCCTTGGACACCTTGTTTCATTTTTTAACGAGCTTGACACAAGAAAATGAACTGTGCTCTGACAGACCTTGTTTCATGGTTTAAGGAACTTGACACAAGCAGATGAACCATGCTCCGACCAGCTTGTTTCATTTTTTAAGGAGCTTGTCACAAGAAAATGAACTCTGCTTCAACTGACCTCATCATAATGAACAAGAATTCATCGCTTCCAAGATTTCCTTGTCTAATGGAAGGAAAACATCCTAGAATTCTGGACCCAATGCCCCCAGCACACTATGCATGATGGCATCATCACTGAGTATAGGCATAGGGTAGGTAGCCACATAGTTGACCTGCAGTGGTGAAAATACAACGGGTGGATAAAAACCAGGAAGGGATGATGGCGGGCCAGCTGCCATATCAGGACCAAAGAACGAAAGCTGATCAATGGTCATGATCCGTCCTTCATGCGGAAAACAGACCACACGAAAAAGGGAGGAGACAAGCGCTCCCATGGCATAGGTGTAATCGCGTCCCAAGAGTAGATTTAAATCCAAGGGACCTGGAAAAACCATCACATCCATATGGATGGTTTTACCTCCCAAAGTAACATGTAACCTTGGAAGGATCCCTAATGGTTGACTAGGTCTTCTGTTAAATTCCAACAGATTCTGCGTAACAAGCGCAAGCGGTGGCGAACCGAAAGCTTGCCAAGTAGTTGAGGATAAAATACTAACAGATGCACCTTCATCTATAACAGTGCTAGGTACGACCAAACCAGAGGTTTATACCATTATCTCAAAAGGCACATAAGACGAAAGGCGATATCCCGCAAATCGACTCTAGTCAAAGGAGGCGACCAAACTACTTGGAGGGGCTACCATCGAACCAAGATGGTCTTCCCCTAGTGTTACGATCAAAGAAGGAGCATCTTCCATGACCTCCATCTCGAAGGTGGGAGGAGTATCATCTGGGACCTCCATCACGGGAGGTGGAGGAGTAGCTTCTTGAGGTATAGGGACAGGAGAATATTTCTCCAAGTCTGAAGAGTCTGAAGAAACAAGAAGAACCTGAGGGGTTTGGGGTCCACTCTCAACGTAAAAGACCTGGTGCACCACATACGGGGCTACTTCAACCGATCCCACGACCAATGGTTGGTCAGGAACAGATTCCTGAATTTGAATTTTCAGGGGAGCGGGATCGACCAAGGATGACTCTTGATCGATTGTAGGATCAGCTGGTGGAGGACTGAAATAAAGCTGCTTCTAACCAGCTGGAAGGCATGGTGTAGAAGCAGACAAGTTGTCCAAAACTCACTTGGTTTCATCCATTTATGGAAAAAGGTGAATGGCATGGTGCCCTTCACACAACTTATAGGGATTGGTGAGCTTACCCTGCTTTTGAAGAGTTTTACGAGCACTAGCTGAAGACGTGTCCCCAACCTGACTCCCAAAATCCAAAGGCAATGGTAGACGACCATTGGACCATGCTTCGAGCACCTTGGGAATGCCATGGCAATCTCGAAGAAGATGGTCTCCCTGGCACAACATCCAAGGGAACTTGAATTTCCATGGAGGATTGGGAGGTTTATCAAGAGGAGATGTTTCAGAAGCAGTAGCTATAGCCTTAGCCTCTCTCTTATCGAACTTCTTCTTCTTTGTCTTCTTCTTCTTCTTCTTAGCCACTTGGTTACTTGAATCTAGACTTTCACCAGGCGAAGTAGAAGAGGAGGATGCAGAAATAGGCAAAGAGGGGGAGAAGTCCACCTTGGAATCAACATGATGTTGTTCAGGCGGAGGAACTGATTGAACAGTAGCCGAGACATTCGGGACCACAGAGGTTGAAAACAACCAAACAGGCAACCCAACAGTTAACCCAGGAAGGGACAACGTTGCCATATAAGGAGCACCAACATTTCCAAAAGGAGGAAAAGGACCAGGATTCCCTTTGGAGGGGATTCCTTGGTTGGTGAACTCTGGAAAAGTTGCCATTATAAATAAATTTAGAACAACACCCTAAGGGAACTAACTTTAACCAGGAATATTTCATGGGCAGTTAATTTTTTAAAACATTGAAACAAAACTCTATTGTTTCATCTTTTAAGAGTCGAGAAACAAGAAAAAGGTGACTCTATCACTTTTTTTTATGAAACAAATGAAAGGACAAGCGCTTGATGATCCTTTCAAATTTAAAGAGTGAGAAAAGATAAAAATGACTACTCTGGTAATCTAGGAAAAGGGTGTACCAAATAACTGTGAACTGCAATATACACCTTTGTTTCAAAATGAAAGAAAAATCAACCAAGGACTTGATGTACGTGCAGGAAATCTCCCCGAATGCTGTGTCCGGTGTATCACGGGTATAGGGCGACAGACTCGGCTTCCTATGGATAAAGGATAGCAATCTAGTGGAGTCTCCCTTTATATATGTGACGGTATGGGGAGCACAAGCCCGTACTAGTGCTGTCTAAAGCCAAGAGGCGAACGACAGCTACTAGGTTTAACGACACCGGAACACGTCTCTAACCTAGACCTCTAAATGTTTCATTAATGTTTCAATGTTGCCTTAGTGTTAATTGAATCAATTTTAAGGTTGATCTTCAATTATGTCTCAGTTTCAAGGCCCTACTGCATGTCATCTGACAATCTCCTATATGAAACTATATGAGGAAAAAAAATATTTCAATTCGATGAATGCTATTTAGTTAAGGGAAGAGATTCAAACAATGATGCAACAAAAAACAACACTGAAAACGAAACTTTTCTAAAATAGATGGCTTTCACTATCCAAAAGTAATTTCAAACATTCGATGATGCGAATAATGCAATGTAAGCTATGTAAAATCCTCTTTTTCGAAAACTGTGCAATTGTAATCTATGCACAATTTCCTTTTCCTTTTCAAATGATAAGAATGCACTCAATGCATTTTTCTATGAAATGAAAATCTACTTAATGCATGCTTTTAATAAAAGAGAATGCACTCGATGCGATTTTTAGCTTTCAATCATTAAACAATGTGATCTAAGTTCAATGATAAATCTCGAAAAAAAAAAAACACTTTACAATGCAATGTGATCTAATGTATTTTAACAAAAAGAAAACTATGAGACGAAAACTAAATAAATGCAAATCTTCTTAATGAAGGATGAAGGCAAAAGGGATGCAAAAAAACACTAAGAATGCAATCATTGTTTCAAAACACTTTGTAACGAAATTCCTCAAAAGGTGACAAAACACAAAGAGGACTTCCCAGGCATGAGACCAAAACAAGGCATTCATTCCCTTTTACATCAAACAATCATGGAGAGAAGACATTTCACACAATGAGAAATGTAATCTATGCTCATTCAGAGAAAATATCATAAGGGAAAGACACACTGGTGAAGGATTAAGGGAAAAAAACTCAATTTTCACACACCCTGAAATTGGCATGATTTTTTCACTAGCAACTAGTGCCAATTGGCGCGACTTGCTCACTGACAACTAACGCTAATGGAAAATTTTCACAGGTTGCTAACTGAAAACAGGCACCAATGCCTAAAAATGAAAAAACAAAGAGTTTCTCCCAACCAAGACCAGACTCACCACTTCAAGCAGAATCTAAAACAATCCCAGAAGAAAAGTACTGACCAAAAGAAACTTCTGAAGAAGGGTATACCCTAGCACCTACAGGAGATGGCATGACTGTCTGGCTGTAATCCACACCAGATAGGGGATGGCGCGAGTGATGAACTGGCAACCTACGCCAATTGGTGTGACTGTCAGGCTGGAAACCGCGCCAATCAAGCCAACCATGAAAAGATGAAAATTTGGGAAAACAGAGGTCAGATTTGATCCTCTCGGGGCTGAACAGGGGTTTTACGCCAGAAAAAGGCGAACCAAAAGAGATGATCAAGCAGACAAACACCAAAATCAACCAAAACGACAAGACAAACTCCAATCAATGTCTCCCCAGTGGAGTCGCCAATTTGTTGTAGAGGTAAATCCCCTCTACGGACAGAGGTGATCCCTACTAGCCCAGATCGGGTTTAGCAACAATAGTATCATGCTAAGGTGCAAGTTCCTAATTGAAATAGACCAAATTGCAAAGATGACCTACCTTAAGTCCAACGCTGTTGTTCGGATGGAAGATAGCGCTCCCGTTTCCTTGCTCCGGCAGATCAGAATTCTCCCGCTTGTCGCGATCAAACACCTGCACATACAAGAAACACGATGAACACACAAGCGTAAAAGCCAATATATACAATTATGTATCAGTCATAGAAGACACAACTCATGATCATAATGAACAATACGAGTGGAACCATAACCAAAGTCACTTATCATTAATTAAAACAAAGGAAAATACAACCTAGCTCTGATGCTAAATCTTCCTTCAGCGGGTCGACAGCGGAATACGTCTCGGTAAAGCTCGTCGGGCATGGGACAAGCCTCTCTCTTTGGTTGTCTTGAAAATAATCTCCTTGCTACTGATTTGTCTCTATGAGGACTATCAAGGCTCTTGCAGTATTCTTTAGGCTATGAAGGCTCTTAGAGACTCAACCATTCATCCCCTTCATGAATGGAAGATGGCTATATTTATAGAGGAGAGGAGGAGGTTGGGATCCCTATAATAGTGGAAGGGAGGCCTTATCCCTTGGGAGGTTCCCCATAAGGTGCAAACAAGAGGCCAAAGGAGGAAGGCCATGGTTATTCAGTCGAAACCACTCCTCATGACTCATCCATGAAGTTGTTGTAATCGAAACTTCGCCTATTTTTAAAAAAAAATTTCCATAAGCAGATTGCCATGGGTGCTTAACTGGGACAGAGCGCCAATTGGCGCGGGCTCAGTGTTAATTTTCCTCATTGGTGTGAGGACATAATGGGCTACCAGCGCCAAGGCAAAAACCGCCAAGGCAAAAACAAGTGTTTTTAGGGGTCTGCTCAAGAAATGATCAACAGAAGGAATGTTTTCCTCATGGAAAGGGATGCAATGATGGTATTTGCAAGGCATGAAACTGCTTATTGGTCACAAAAATGACCCTCCAATGGGCGAGATGGGGATTAGGACGGTGAGAAATATCGTGAATGGACTCCCGTACTGTGGAAAATGGTCCACTTTACAATGATATAGAATGATGTAGAAGAAGAAGATATACTAGATCATAACCCCAAATTTGACACAACCATCTAATGATGATCCTAGACCTCCCAACACTGCCTCTTCAACCCTTGGCAGATAGATACTAGTACAATTTGTACAATAATGTATTTACAATGACTAAGTACAATGATACCTTTACAATGATTGTATGCAGTGCTGCCCTCTTGAAGACTTCATATGATGAACTTCTTGTTGCTGTTATGCACCTTGGTTGTTGCTCTTATCATGCTACCCTCTGCTACACCTTGCTTTTCTTTGTTGCCATAGAAAGTCTGGTCCTTTTCAACCCTTGACAACACATGATCTAGATTTTTCTTGCCTTCTAGGAGCTCGATATTGAATCTAGTGTATCTCTATTATTTCAAATCCTCAATATCAGATTTTCAGTCTTGTAGTAGTGCTCTGAGTTGTCTTTCCAATTCCATAGGTCTGACCCAATTTATATTCTTCAAGAGATAGTTATACCCAATCCCTCACAACCCTAATTAAGGATTGTTTCAGCAGAGCACACTTGTACGGCGTTCTGTGTGTCATTGTTTCTTCATTTGTCTCTAAAATTGATAGAGCAAAAATTAAATATTGTGCGCTATCTGCCAATTTTTACTTCATTCCAATCCGATACTCAGAGAGAGAGTTATGACGAATTTACCAAGGTCACTTCTTTGAGATGAATTTAAGGAGCCTGCAAAAACCTTGACTTCCACAGATCATATCTCCAAAAAATTTGTGCACCTCGATCCGAAATTTTTGCCATAGCTTCCTCAGGATTTCGGTTTTGCATCATAAAAATTTCAGCTTCTGAACCTTCGTAGAAAAAATGTTAGAGAGAAAATTCCATTATGACCTGTTTCAGATGACCGAATCCCTTACCTAAGGAGGAAATGAAGATCACAATTTATATAAATGCTTAGGTGGAGAGGGGCTTCAACAAGTGAACATGGGAGTTATTTTAGGAGCTTAAAAAATATTAATTGTGACTTTTCAATGACCTATGCCCGAACCCTATGGGGTTTTAGCCCACTAACTAGGGGTACAAACTTCAAACATGAATATCTCTCAAACCGTGAAGAATTACATGGCATGTCATATATCAACGGAAACATATCGACAAGTAGAAACCATAAAAATCATTATTGAGCATGAATATATTAATTTGGTGGGTCAAAATTCCCATGCAATATTGGGTTAGCCCCTAGTGCTGCCTGGGTTGACATCAATAACAACCACTGATCAACAATCTCCCCATTTGGCATTGATGGCAACACAAGTACTCCCGCTGCGATCATGACACCTCTTCCTACAAAATTCTCTCCCACTTTGACATCAATGGCAAAGGGTAACTCCACCTGAAACACAACCATCCTGCAGACCTATACACACTTCCACTCCCCCTGACACACAACTATCCTGCAGACCTGTAATCTAATGAGAAATTGGTAGAATCCTAAGCTTTTGACAAAGATATTCCAATTCTAGCGAATATTTAATATGTGATTCTTTTGGTGGCGCTTGGAATCTTGCTACTTGTCCAACTGCTTGAATAACATCTAGTTGGGAGGCTGTTACATATATAAGACTACTAATCATAGATTTGTAAAACCTTTGATCCACATCCTTAGATGAGTCGTCTATGCTCAATTTGCAACCTGTTACCATTAGAGTAAGGATGGGCTTACAATATTCTATTTTAAATTTCCTGAGCATTTCCTTGATGTACTTGGCTTGACATATAAATATTCCTTTCTCTTGCTGAGATATTTGAGGCCCTAATAAGTATTTCAGCTCACTACGTAAAGACATCTCGAAATCACTTTGCACCTTCGTAGAAAAATTCTTACTTTGTCGATCATTATTGCTACCAATTATTGTATCATCCTCTTTAGCTATTAAACGTGCTTTAGTTGCTTCATCCAGAACATATATGTCGTTTGGAGCTCGATTTTCTATAGCCACAATTTTAACATAAATGCCTTTCTTGATTTCACATTTCATGGAGTTGAATAGTATTGTGTGTCCTTGATCACACATTTCTCCAACACTGAGTAGATTGTGATTCATGTTTTCAACCAATAGAACATTTTTGGCTAGAACATATTTGCTTTCGAGAGTGACAATACCTGATCCTATAACATTTGAAGATCCATCATTTCCAAAGGACATGGTTCCATCCTTCTTCTCTTTCAGAGATACAAATTTATTTCTATCTCCAATCATATGCGTTGAGCAACCGCTATCAACATACCATACATCTTTGTTATTTAAGCCTTGATAGCGAGAGCACGATTATCATTCTTCTTCTTCTTCTTCCATTTTCGTTCATTCCGTGGCTTCGAAGATTCTTCTGGAGGATTTTCAAGTCTGCAGTCTTTGGCTATGTGTCCAAAGTTTCAACATTTGTAACATTCAATATTATTTCTTAAATGTTCAAATCTATTGATGTTTCTCTAAGCCCTGGGAGGTTCATATTTGACAGATCTCCTGGAATTTTATTTGTTCCTAGGGTACGTGCGAAATTCTACAGCTTTATGACAAAATTTTCCACATGAATAACAGTAGCCATAAAAAATATGTTGGTACCTGGATGGAAATTTTCTTCAAGGAATTGTCTTCCAAGGTTGTTCTTGCGAATCTTGTCCAATGAAGTCTACATGCATGTCAGATCTCATAGGTTCATTGTATTTTGTTGTAGAAGGTCCTGCTTCTTCTTCTTTGTAACCGATGCTAGTTTTGTCGTTGTAAGGTCGTTGATTGTTGATGAGTTCTTCCAATGCCCTTGAGCTGTTGGCATAGTTTTGGATAGTTTTTCCTTTCTTCACTTCCTCACACAGCGAGACTACTTCGGCTTCTAATTCTTCCCTTTCTTGGTTGCTTTCTTCCAACTTCTTTTGAAGTGACTCTTCAATGCATTTGTGTTCTTCAACTTCAATTTTGAGACCTTGAGCTTATTCTTCAAGAGTTTTGGAACGGATCTTCTTCGCCTTGAGATATTTTATAAGCTTGATTTCTTCCTCATAAAATTCTTCTATGGTCCATGCTTCTTCTTCATTGTTTGATACCTCTTGTTTATTGTGCTTGGGTTTATTGTTCTTGGTGATAAACAATACTCTCTCATTGGATTCTTCTTCACTATCATTGTGTTCATCGGATGATGAGCTATCTTCTTTAGAGAGAAAGTTTCTTTTGGATCCTTTCTTGTTGAATTTCTTAAAGCCTTTCTTTATTTTTGAGTTGCCATTACTTTTGTTTGGACATTTTGCTACAAAATGCCCAACCTCATTACAACTGAAACATATCAATGGAAGTTTACCTTTGAATTTTCCCTTACCGATTTGTATTTTTCTCTTGAAGTAAACATATTCTTCATCTGAAAGACCTTCTTCATCATCTCCCTTTTCTTCACACTTGCAGGTGCATGTATTTTCAATTGAAGGTTGTTTATCCTTATTGGTTTATTTAGATGCAACGAACGCAGTTTCTAGATGCGAAGCACCCTCTTCTTCATCAAGTCTCATTTCATATGCTATGATAACTCCATGTAATTCCTCTTTGCTGAGTTTGTCCAATTTTGCACTGTATTCTAAGACCGATACCTTTGGGCTGAATCTCCCTGGTAACGTTCTAAGAATCTTCCATATAATAGTATTCTCATCAACTAGCTCTCCCAATTCTTCTAGAGTATTGGTTATTTCATCAACGTATTGAAAGTATGCAGCAATGTTGCAATCTTCTTTCATTCTGAGTTGCTCAAATTTTTCTCTATAGAATTGAAGATTTGCTTATTTGACATTTGAGTCACCTGCATAAATATTCTCAATCTTGTCCCATAAATTTTTGGCGGTTTTACAACCCAACACCTTATGATAAGAAAATTCAATAATTCCACTGATAATAATATTCTTTGCTTTTGCATCATTTACCAAATTATTCTTACCTTGTTCATCCGCAGTTGATGTAAATCCATTTTGAACAGTGTCCCATACTTTGTAACCTTGCGCCAAGAGATAGAACTCCATTCTTCCTTTCCAAAGTGCATAACTATTTTCATTGAATAGAGGTACACCATTCTTGGTATGCTCCATGACCTCCTTCTAGATGTTAAACTACTATTGAAGGAACCAAGCTCTGAAACCAATTGTTGGAAATACTAAGAGGGGGCGGGGGGCGAGTGAATAAGTATTCCTTTCAATTATATCATTAGTTAATCTTCAATTATTATCAATTTTTGTACAATGATAGCAGCAAACAAGAGGAATACAAATGCATACATTTTTTAAGGTGGAAACCCACTCCGGGACAAAAACCACCTAATTCTTTTCTAATAATTATTTAATATTCAACTCCAATTGAAAATAAAGCTCCAACTTCCTAGAATCTAGAAAAGAATTATTCTCCATCTCCCACTGGATGGACGCTCCAATGCCCAAGATTCTTTAGTAGTCAACTGAACGGATGCCCCAACACCCAATGAGATACAACTCACCCTAGCACCACCCTACCACCCTATAGAATAATAAAAGAAGAATGGACTCCCGTACCAGGGAAAATGGTCCACTTTACAATGAGATAGAATGATGTAGAAGAAGAGGATATACTAGACCATAACCCCAACTTTGACACAACCACCTAATGATGATCCTAGAACTCCCAACACTGCCTCTTCAACCCTTGGCAGATAGATACTACACTAGTACAAAATAGTTAATTAGTTACTAAAAAAATGACTAAAATTTGCATATAAACGACTATTTTTCAGTCGGTGACCAATAGTAGCTAATTTACAGTATCTTATAACGCGACCAGCTTTTAGTCGTTTTTAGCTTAGTCATTAATTGGTTATCTCAATTTTGTTATCTAGTAGTATATTTGGTCATTAATTTAGTCACTGATTTAGTCATTAATTTAGTTATTAATTTAGTCATTGATTTGGTCATTGTTTTAATCATTGATTTGGTCATTAATTGTCACAATTAATGACCAAATATACAACAAAATATATTACTATAATCACTTAAGAAAACCAATTAATGACCAAAGAAATATGACCAAAATGTTGGTCATGTTATAAGATACTGTAAATTAGCTAATAATAGTCATATATATGCAAATATTAGTCATCGTTTGAAGCTAATTAATGACTAAAGAAATATGACTAAATTTTTTGTTGTGTTATAAGATACTGTAAATTAGTTACTAATAGTTGTATATATGTGAAATTTAGTCATTATTTTTAATAAAAAATTTATCATCTGCAGTGGTCATTTATCATTTTTTGGTAGTTTCATATTCATTATATAAACGACTAATTTAGTATTTTATATTCATTTCATTTACTTTCATTAATAATCATTATAAATGACTAATTTAGTCATATATTTATTTTATTTGTGTTCATCATTAATCAATATAAACTACTAATTTAGTAGTTTTAAATTGATTTTATGTGTTCATTATTAATCAACATAAATTAATTTGTATGATTTAAAAAATATTATACAATGTGCATGTTCATCTAATATGAAAACATAAAGTTGCATATGTTAATTATAATACTAAACAATATCAAGTGAAATTATAAATAATTTCAACCACATAAATTATATTATATGAAATGTTAAAGTCTTACAATGAGTTTCGAACTTAATATTGGTTGGACTACAATCTACACATGAAATGATGTTTCATCACTTCAAAACATTATCATTCCGTTGCCAAGGCATTGCACGTGAATTCACCAACTTTGAAGACCTGAACATCAATATCTATATGTGTGTCTTATGCAGGATATTGGCTCTAAGGGTATCACCAGACTAGTTCTCTTCTCTCTCTTTTTTGCATTTATCGCTCCAATGTTATTTCTCTCCTCTTTCTTCAATTTCTGCTTTTTACCATCAATACTGAGTTCATTTTCTGAAAACAAAAGAAAATACAATGCAGAGTGTAAGACATGAATGACAATGAACACTATAATATGAATTAAATTTGACTATAAATAGTTTATATGATATATACCTCAACATCAGCAATGTTAAAGCCATTTTTCCCCATACAAGTAAGAAACTCGAAAAAAAATTCTTCAGTTGGGCGATAGTGGCCACTATAATGTGGCCAGATGACTTGTATAAAAAAATAAAATAAAATTTCACCATATATAGAAAATAACACCTTAGTAATTTAGTATTTAACCTTCAAGGAAAGCTGAGGAACAATCATGTCAACTAAGTTATATGCTAAAAAACTCAAGTTGTAGATAATTTGTGAAAAAAAATAATACGAGGTATGATGTTTAATCCTTGTCGTCTTATTCGCAAAAAAAAAATCATTTTCTAACACATGAACTTGGTCAAGTATATAAACAACATGTGCTCAAACAATAACATGAAAGTAAACTTTTCTGATATTCATGAAAATATTTTACCACAAAATAGCTATAAGGATTCCAATAAATATCGTGTAATACTAATTTCATCTTCAAGCTTTGGTTTTTGTTTAAATGGACATGATACCAAGTATTTTCAATTTCACAGTTAAACGACAAAACAAAATCAAAAGAAACTTCCAAAATACAATCAAACAATAAAGAGAGGATATCATGGAATGAAAATTGCAATTATAAAAAAATTGTTTACCTGTCCACCGATGTCGTGTCTGGCATTCCTAAAACATTTTCTTGCCCAAAATAAGCTTGAGGTGAAATAATTAGAACATTAAAAGCCATATGAATTCTTACTAGAAACATTTGCAAAGTTTATGGCGCATGTGCTTAAAGGATCTCTAACAACAAATGAATCATATCCAAAATGTGTTATGAATTGCCTCCCCATATTGCAGGTGAATTCACCAACTTTGAAGATTTGACCATCAATATTTATGTGTGTGTCTTATGCAGGATATTGGCTTGAAGGGTATCACTAGAACCGTCTCTTCTCTCACTCTTTTTTCATTTGTCGCTCCAGTGTTATCGTTCTCCTCTTTCTTCAATTCATACTTCTTACCATCAATAATGAGTTCATTTTTTGAAAACAAAAGAAGATACAAAGTAGAGTGTAAGACATGAAAGATGATGAACAATATAATATAAACTAAAGTAGACTATAAACTATTTATACGACATATACCTCAACATCAGCAATGTCAAAGTCATTTTTCCCATAAAAGCAAGAAACTCGAACAAGTTTTATTTAGTTGGGCGATAGTGGCCACTATGTAGCCAAATGACCTATATAAACAAAGAAAATAAAATGTCACCAAAAAAAAAACAAAAACAAAAAAAACACACACACCCCTTACTAACTTAGTATTAAACATTCAGGGAAATCTTAGGCACAATCATGTGAACTAAGTTACATGCTAAAAAACGCAAGTTGTACATAACTTGTGAAAACAAATAATATGAGATGTGATGTCTAATCATTGTCTCACAACAAAATTTCATTCTCTAACACATACACTTGGTCAAGTATATAAACAACATGTGTTGAAATAACAACATGAAAGTAATTTTTTCTAATAGTCATGAAAATCTTTTAACACAAAACAACTAAAAAGGTTTCAATCAATATCGTGTAATACTAATTTCATTTTCAAGCTTTGGTTGTTTGAATGGACATGATATCAAGTATTTTCAATTTCATAGTTAAAATACAAAACAAAATCAAAAGAAATGTTCAAAATATAATCAAACAAAAAAGAGAGAATATCATGGAATGGACATTGCAATTATTAAAAAAAAAAAAAAAATCCACCGATGTCTTGTCTAGCATTCATAAAAAAATTTGCTTGCCCAAAATAACCATGAGGTGAAAAAATCACAACATAAAAAATCATGGAAAAGCCTCCTAGAAACATTTCCAAAGTTAATGGCTTAGGTGCTTGAAGGATCTCCAACAACATATGAATCATATCCAAGACATGATTTTCATTGTCTCCCCATCATTTTTCCAATCACATTTCTTGTAACCTGCCCACACCAGAGTCAAGTAACAAATAGAGTTTTTGAAATATTTACACAGAGCAAGATGTGCAAATAGAGTTTTTGAAATACGAAGCAAGGTGCAAGTCTTCAGTAATTTTGAAAAATAATTATAAGATTAAAACATTTATATGGTGGATGAAGAGAAATTGGAGGTAAAGAACGTGTTGATGAAAGGTAGTTGGAGGTAAATAACACATCAAATACAAAGGGCCATTTTTCCACTACAAAAAGATGATAGAATAAGACTATGTCATGTTGATCTTATTGTTGATTTATTTAAAAAGGTGATAAACATATTCTAATGTCTAAGTTTGAGATTTGTAAATATTTCCTTTTCATACTAAATTACTATGACTTTCCACGATATGAAATCAAGTATAACACCTTCACTATTTCTCAAAGCCATGAAATATAAAATGAGAATAAGTACAAAAGCAACAAACATACACCAAATAGGCAGTGCCCAATTATAAATTGAAAGTAATATATTGACTCATAACTTGAAACTTATGCTGACAATTTCAACCATGCAGATTAATTTTTCAACAATATGTGGCTTATGTAGAATATAAGTAATAAATATATGTTGAGATATATTATAAGTAAATATTGTTAGACCATTAAAAAAAAAATTTCTTGTGTCCAAAACAAAGTACCGAGAATCTTGTAAGCATTTTCCAATTTGTTTAGAGTGGCCTTTCGTATTTAACCATCATGTTCTGTTCTCAGAGTAGCAACACTGTTAATTTTGGTCAACTAGGTCCAAACTCCAGGTTGCACTGCTCATATGATGATGATTATATTTTTTTCGATTCCTCTTTCGAAGAGGTGCAAGATTTATCTAAAGATCATCTCGTTTGGATGAGAAGAACATATATTTTTATTTTATTTTCCACACATGTCCTACATCTACCAGATTTGTAATGTAGGGTTAGAAGCCAAATAGTTGTGTCACACACCCTCACTAACTTATATAAATTGGAGAGATATGATTTCCATTTCATCATCATCTCATCACACACATTCCTCATGATCTGATTAGTTCGTATAGCCTAGAAGAGACTTCTCTCTCTCCCACATGTGAATATGGATGCCGAAAATATGGATGATGCCGAAAATCTGGATGTCAGATATATGGATGCCGGAAATGGATGCCAAAAATATGGATGATGCATGAAATATGGATGCCAGAAATGATGTCAGAAATGGATGTTGAAAATATGGATGATGACAAAAATCTGGATGAGGGATTCTTTTGTTGACTTGTATTGACTTTTGGAGCTATCTTTGAGGGGTGTGTGTGACGCTTGGAAGGTTGGCTGATCTGATGTTGAGAAAGTCTTTGTTGGATGATTCATCCTATTGACTGTCGTAACGCACATCACTCTCTATCGTTGCTGGACAAGAAAATTTGTAAAATCTAATCTACATTATTTGGTTTGTCTTTTGTTGATCTATTATTATGTTCTATCGACATTTTACTTTAATGTTTATGTGTTGAATTGGGCCTATAAGAAAGATTAAATTAAAACTGCATTAAGCATATAGAACATACCATGTTCATCTAAAATTAACATGGTATCAGAGCTGAGGTGAAGACAAAGTCCAATATAGTGTGAAAATAAATCACCGAAGAAGAAGTCTTGTCAAGGACCAATGGTCTGATGATAAGTTGACTGACAATTATGCTTATCATGCATGAAGATGTCCTTAGATTTGGTATTAGAAGATCAAGATTTCATGGACTATGTGCAGAGGAAGATTCATGAGCATCCATCATATTTTATGAGGCTCACATAAATCATGAATGATCTCCTTGCCATAGGATAAGTAGTTGATCGAGAGCTCATCCTCATTTCTCTTGGAGGACTTCCACGAGACTGGTATGTATTTAATACTACGATTCTTAATAATAAGATGATTCCTGATTTTGATGAATTTTTGACTAGATGCACTCAAGAGGAGACAAGAATGATGGAGAGAGATCATCCCTTTAATGGAAATAGAGGTGACCCTACTGCCTTCGCCGCTCGTGCAAAGAAGAAGAACCATGGTGGCCTGAGAAATCAAAACCATGGTAGAGTGGGGCCCAAAGGAAGGAAGGGAATATGTTACACTTGTAACAATTCTAGTCACTATGCAAGAGAGTGCCCCAATAGAAGGGACTCTCCCAGGGATGATGAAAAAAACAACTTTAGGGGGAATGGAAATCAAAGGAACAATAGGTTCAAAGGAAAAAGGAAGGCTCCCTTTGATCGTAGTGGAAATGGGCAACCTTTCAATGGGTCAATAAATTCCAGGTATGGTGAGTCTAACGTTGTTGATAATAAGAAAAATGAATATATTCTTGTATCTGCCCTCTCTGTTACATCTCCTCCCGACACCCTGGATGTCTGGTTGATTGATAGTGGTGCTTTAAGGCACCTCATTGGTTATAAATAAGCCCTCTCTGATTTGATTGAGAAGGATACTAATTTAGAAATTATCCTTGGAGATAATGCCACATATCTCATGAAAGGGATAGGGACTGTGACCCTTCATCTATCTCAAGGTCAGGTCATCTGTTTACAAGATGTGCTGTACGTACCTGATTTGAAGAAGAACCTTATGTCTATTTCAGCAATGGAAGACAAAGGGTTCAAGGTGGCATTCGTTGATGGAAAGATACGCATCTGGAAGAGGAACTTCAAAGAAGATCTTACTATTGGTTTTAGAGTTGATACACTCAACTCGGTTGGAGTAAGTCCATTGGGGGCTATGTGATGTGATACAACTCTTCAAATAGAGTTATGGCATCAGAGGTTTGCACATCTTCATTACAAAGCCCTTCCTGAAGCAAGGAAGGTGGTGATAGGGATGCCTGAATTTAAAGATGATCATGAAGGTATATGTTAGGGTTGTGCCGAAAGGAAGCATACAAGGGGACCATTCCCCTCAAGTGTCATAAAGACAACTGATATCTTGCAGTTGATATATTCTAATTTATCTAGTATGCTGCCCGTGACATCCTTAGGAGGATGTTCCTGTTACATGACTTTTACAGATGACTTCTCCCACAAGACCTGGATATATTTCTTGAAGGAGAAGAATTTACAGGACTGTGTTTAGTAGTTACAGGATTGTGTGAAGTGCTAAGTATAGTAAGTGTGCTCAACGAAGTAATGCAACACAAGTAAGGGTATCATTAGAGTATGAAAATGGTGGAATATTCATCGAAATGAAATAAGACGTGTTTGTATGTTGAAGACCAATGAGCAAGGTGAATTCAAGGTGCAAGGTGTGCACAGGATATTCTATAACAAGGTGTTGATATCTCAGTAAGGATCACATACAGTAGGAGAAGGGAAATACAGTTATACTGTGCTCTCTAGTCCTGGTGTAGAAAAGAGCAAGACGGTGCAGGACAGTGCAGAAAAGAAGGATCAGCTTAAAGAGTCAATGAAGAAGCAGTGACAAGGTCTTGGAGGCATACAAGGGTCAAAGGTCTATGTCATGGTCATGGTAATTGTCATCTAAAATTATATAATAAGAATTTATTATGGGTTTTCCTCTCCAAGAGGGAGAGGTTTTGGCCCTGGCTTGAAGAGCCTAAATTTGTGTCTCTTGTGCTTTGGTAATTGACTTGATGAAAGACATAATAAGCTAAGAAGAGAAGACATAAGTAAAATAATTAAGCTCACAAGTAATTATCAAGAAGAGAATTTGAATTAAACCTAGCCCTACCTAATTCTCAACAAAGGCACACACAAAAATTAAGGACATTCATAAAGAGAAATTGTTTTACCACCTTAAAGGCATCCTTCGAAATTTTCTCCTATACTATCTTATGGAGTGAATTTTTTCCTTTCCAATGAGCCCTTATTTGTTCCGAAATTCCTAGTAGTTTGTGAGATATTGAATTTTTAAGACTAAGAAAATTACACCTAACAGTGAGCCGACCTGCACTTTGGCACACATGTCGGCCTCCCCTTCTAGAAGAATGTTTCCTTTAAAACATGGTAAAATAGTATAAATATAAACCTCCGCTCCTCAGTTTTTGACAATAAAATTCAGTACGAAGCTTACAACATCCAGACATAATTAAAAAATCAGAAGGGGAATTTTCTGATTCTAACACTGGGAAAGAAAATTTAAAGCAAAAGCAACAAATGACATAGCTACCAAACAACAAAGGTTATTGGAAGATGGCACTGCAATAGCGGAAGTTAAGGTATGTACTCTGTGTAATGCAGTTTGTAACAATCAAATTATTTTTGACTTGCATCTTTCTGGGAAGAAACATGTTGCTCAGGTGAAAAAATTAGAGGAAGAGGCTAAGTTTGCATCGAAAGGTAAAGATCAAGATAATATCTCCATAACTGATGTTAAACATGAAGTTAAGAATGGGGAATAGAGTAGATTGAGGTCAAAGATGTTTTGTGAGAAAGCACTTTCACATGACCTTGGGCAAGAGCAGGAAGAAAAATGGTTACACCCAGAGTATATTTGAGCGAGATAAGTTATGAAGCCTCATGGAAATTAATAGTTAAAATGTAGTACTTTGGCATTCCAAAGCACTAAAAGTTGGAAAATTTATCAATTTTATTGGGCCATTGCATGTTGCTCAAGTTCTTAATGCAGTGAACCCCTGTTGTGTTTGCCAGATAATTAAATTTGAAGGCAAGGTCTCATACAATGTGGGCTTTTTAATGGATTTCAAAAAAATTGTTTTAATTCAACAACAAATTTTGGCACTTAAATTTTTGAGATTGGGCCACTGCAGTTTTTTTGGTTATGTGTATTAGTACTTGTAATATGACTATCGAGAAAGTACAGATACAATAATATTATTACTGATCAAATGTTTTCTAGGAAATAAGAAGCGCATATTAATCAATAGATACAAGCAACCATGATGCTATTACTTGACATGCATATACATCATAACAATTCATGCATAGAGGAACCTATACTTGATGGATGGTCTCATTTCATACATTCATTTGTCTAGTTGTTGAAATTGCTATAAATGTGAATTTATTTACTATGTTTTGTCAAAGTTCAGGAACAAGGGGGAAAATTAGGAATTCTTTTGGACCATTGGAGAAAACTTGTAAATTTAAGGGATATCACAGCAATAGTAAATCCAGGAAGGATACCAATCTCAAATGCATCTAGAAAGACCTAAGGATGAGGTGAAAAAAGTAGAGTATAACCGCAAGAGTGACTTGGAAGTCGAGGAATAAAATTTGTTTGGGTCAAAAATCTGTGATGGTTATCTATTCCTTTGGACTTGTGATAAGAATTGTGCTAGAAGACAAAATTTCGGATTGCAAACCAAGCTATAGCACTAGTATTTTTTGTGGTGAACTTCTTGATCGAACTGTGGAAGATTATAGTGATTCATCCATAGTAACTATAGCAGTTTAAGACTGTGTATAGACTCTTGGCTTAGATTTATTTGTTGGACAGTCCAGACTTCGCATTTCTCTGAAGATTTCGGTGGATAAGATAGCAAGATACTCTCTATATTTTGGACCTGTAACAAAAATTTCCATACCTTCGAACCTATAAGAGGAAGCTATAAAACCCTTGGACCAGTGGAAACCGGAGCTGTGGACAAAGCTAAAACATTGTTGTGAATTGCAGTCCTCAAACAACTTCGGTCTTGAGGATATTCTATGGAGACTTGAACCTCCAGCAAAAAAGCTAATTGGAAGCTTGGTCTTGTGAGGAGGGCTCATCGTATATATTCCTCAGATCTACAACTTGTATCTTAGATTTTCTCAAGATTTCAGACCTGTGTGTGGACAAAAGGCTATTCGGACTTGTGGGAAACATTTTGAGCTTGGTCAGAAGGTATATCTCAGCATTTAGAATTGAAACTATTCTTGACCTCTACACGTGAATCTGGTGCTTGATTAGTTCTCTATTGCGACACATTCTAGGCTAAGAGCTCTAAATTAAGACCATGTGTACTTATTCCAAGCCTCTTGCACATAATTTAGATTCCTTTTGAAGATGATCTTGGCAAACATTTTTTAGAAGGTTTGAAGAAAACTTGTTTTATCTTGAGGACAATGGTTAGTAGCTTTAGAATAGACTTTGGGCATTATTTGAAGTGAAATAATAGCAGGCATGAGGGGATTGTTTGGTGAATTTCTTTTAAGGTATTTTTGAAGGCCTATAACTGCTTGTTCTTTGCAATATTGGAGACATTTTAGGAGCATGATGTTGAAGAAGAGTTAAGGCCTACGGACTTGGAGCACCTTGAAAAGAAGTAGAAGATATCTTGTTGAAGATCTATTTGGAGCACCTTGACGACATCTTGGAGTATCTTCTGAAGAGACTTTGAAACTAAACTTGGAGATATTATTATCATGATGCATTGTTGATGACACCATGAGGTGAGTTGGAGAATAGAGCTATTACACGTCTAATTGACACAAATATATAACAATTATGATGGTCTTTAAAGTGTCATAGGCTCATAGAATATACCAAACTCGCATTCTCCATATAGGAATAAATCACCAGTGTATCATTCCCATACTTGAAGTATCCTTGCAATGACACTAGATTCTTATGTTGGGCTCTTGATAGAGCTTCTAATTCATCCTTAAATTCATGCTCCATCTGACCACATTCTCCTGTCAATATTTTAATTTCATTTTTTGTGCCATATTCCAGAGTGGATCTATATACCAATCCAAAGCCTCCACAGCCAATGATGTTTTCCTGCTAAAAATTACCAGTAGCTTTCAAGAGATCAGCAATAACAAGATCCTTACGACAATGATTCTGGAATAACAGCACCAAGTTATATCCCAAGGCGTCAGAAAGCCTATGAGGCATGTCAAAATCCATCTTGTCTGCAACTCCCTGCTCTGTTACCTGTCTTCTTGATTGATTCCAAAGAACCACAGCCAAAAGAAAATCAATCCCAACACCAACGCTCATGGTTATGCCAGGAATGGTATTTTTTTCCAGCCTATTGATTCTGTGTGCAACAATAGGTACCCCCGATATTGACACAGGCGAACTGCAGGTTGTAGTAAGAGGCTGGCCATAGAGACCAAAGTTTCCTTCAAAACTAGACTTGTTAAAGGTATCAAATTGATGTCCAGAAGGTATTAACCAATGCAAGTGATTATTAGAGACATTGAACCTTACTAGGAATGTGAGATCCTTCAGGGATGGTGGTATGATTCCAACAAAATTATTGTTTGACAAATCTAAGGTCTCCAAATTTTTCAAGTTAGACAGTGTGTATGGGATTATCCTCGAGAAATTATTATGACTAAATCTAGAATATGAAGCATTTTCATCTGCCCAATCTCAGGGCTTAGAGTGCCACTGAGATTTTTTATGGTCAAGTATAGAGAAGGGGAAATATTAGACAACTGATTGTAATGCAGCCCAAAAGAATTTTGATTTTGCTTTACATATAAAGAGGGCTCAAAGGGAGTTTGAGCTAATACAGGGGTATTTGTATTGACTTAAAACTAGGTAACTCCATAAGCTTCTTTGGAATTTGTCCTGACAGAGAATTATTTGACATGTCCAAATAAAAAAGATATTGAAGAGTGTTTAACCAAATAGGAATAACTCCATTGAGATTACTCCAGGAAAGATCCAAGACCTGTAAATTTGTACATTTCAGGAGCCAAACTGGAACTTGCCCGGAAAGAGCACAATTTCCAAGACTTAATGTCCAGAGCATGGGAAATCCATGTGTATCAGTTGGAATCATATCCCCATTAAATTATTTGACATAACTAATGTGGTAAGGATATGACTGTCCTGGAGAGTTGTTAGGGTACTTGTAATATTGATAAAATTGTTTTTTGAGATGGAGGAAAAAGAGAGAACCTAAAGGGATGCCATACCAAGAGGAATTTCACAGCTTAATTTGTTTCTTGCTAGGCTCATAGACTGGATATTTTTTGCAGGTCCACAATCTAGGCGGAATACTGCCATACAAATTGTTGCTAGCTAAATCTAGATAAATTAGTTCAGGCGGGCTTGTAAAATTCAGTTCAATAATTCCCGTGAGAGAGTTGTTTTTCAAATTCAAAACTTTTGAATTCTTGAATTCGGACAGACGAGAAGGTACCTGAAAGGAGCAATCTCATCAAGGGCACCTGGAGAATGACTTCTAGAGTAGGTTTCTGGTGGAGTTGGAATGATGTTCTCCCTTGTAAATGTCAGTTATCAGCTAGCTTGCTGCCAATTTGGTTGATGCCTTGGCTAGGGTGTTAAATTTAGTATTACTCTCTGTGTAGATGTGAGAGAATTATGTATGCTCAAAGAGTGACATTGTTTTTGAGACAAGTGGAAGTCAACCTATCGATAATGATGTTGTCTGCCTTATCAAAGAAAAAACTTCTGTAGATAAAGAAGACAGTGAAATTAAAATCAGGACATAAGATGGTGTCATTGGTGCCCCTGAAGACATTTTAGATTGCCAAAATTATGAAAGGGCATATGCTATTTAGGAATCCAAATTTGAGTAGTATTTTGAGTTTGAAGACCCACCTTAGGAGCCCTTGGAAACTGGAAATTACTACAAAATTGATTGTCGACTCCGTGAGGGTATGTTTGTTTTCCTGGATGCTGGTGGAAGTGATAAACATACCTCCAGTACTAAAAGACATAGTTATCTTTCGCTGCAAGTTGGATGAAGCAATCATAAAATGGTAATTTTTAAGAGCCCTCCTATTTGTGATAGTTATGACAAGTTGAATAAATAAGGGTTTGAGTATTTAGTGAAGGAGTTACCCTTCATTATGGTGATTTTTCTGAAGATGCCCATACAAAAATTTGTAAGTTTGGTGAACTTGTAAATCTCAAGTTCTATGGGAATGCTTCAGCTCATATTTATGGAAATAATCATGTGCACCGTCAGTGTCATGAAGCTACAGGTATAATGAAATTGATCCTGTCACCCTTGGATTTTTTCATGATGTCTCAAAGAAAACGTGCATCCAAAACTGTTGAATGGGTTTCTGTGAATTTAGAGTAAGGTTCATCTCTAACAAAAGCTTTGCATGGTGATATTCCACATAAATACATTCAAATATTTGAAGTATTGGAAGTAGAATCTTTGATATATAAGGTTGTTTCAAGTACATCTCTCCAATATTGTAGGCCAACATAGTTATCTATTGTAGAGTGCCAGCAGAAAGTGTTTGCAAGAATAAGATGCTCTTCTATGAGGAAAAATAACTAATTTCAGAAGGGAGAGATTGTGCAATAGCTATGATCACTATACGTTGAATATCCTTATACTGTATTTTGAACAAGCTAAGATATCAACATGCAAATTTTGACATATCTCTGCTTTGAATATTGCTGAGGCGCGGAGAAAAGGGACACTGTACAGACAAAAAGAGAGAACCTAAAGGGATGTCATCCCAGGAGGGATTTCACCACTTAATTTGTTTCTTGCCAGGCTCATAGAATGGATATTTTTGTAGGTCCACAAGCTAGGTGGAATACTACCATACAAATTTTTGCTAGCTAAATCCAAATAAATTAGGCCAGACAAGCTTGTAAAATTCAGTTCAATAACTCCCGTGAGAGAGTTTTTTTTTAAATTCAGAACTTTCAACTTCTTTCATTGGGAAAGACAAGAAGGTACCTGAAAGGAGCAAGCTCATCACGGGTACTTGGAGAATGACTTCAAGTGTAATTTTCTGGTGGAACTGGAATGTTGTTCTCCCTTGTACATGTCAATTATCAGCTAGCTTGCTGCCGATACGGTTGATGCCTTGGCTAGGGTGCTAACTTTAATATTATTCTCTCTGTAGATGTGGGAGAATTATTTATGCTCAAAGAGTGCCAATTTTTTTTAGCCAAGCAAAGATCAACCTATCAATAATGATGTTGTCTACCTTATCAAAGAAAGCACTACTAAAAGACCTGCACCTGATACAATGGGGTTGAATGGCTCAAAAGTTGAAAAATGGGTGCATAATGACCCCTTTGTCTCAAATTTCATAGATAAAGAATACAATGAAATTAAAATCATGACATATGATGGTGTCATTGGTGCCCCTGAAGACAGTTCAGATTGCCAAAATTCGAAAAGGGAATATTATCTTCAGGAATCCAAATTTGAGCATTATTTTGAGTTTTAAGACCCACCTTAGGAGCCCTTGGAAACTGGAAATGACTACAAAATTGATTGCAGACCTCACATTATCTGATATATTTTTCTAAATTCTAGCATACTTAATTTTTACGTGTAACTTATCCAACTTTCCATGCCATGGATTTTTTATAACCATTTACTAAGCCTCTTACTACATAAGCTTCATTTAGATCCCCTGATGATGGGTGCAGAAGGTTCAATTAGATCCCCTGATGATGGGCATAGCGTCCACTTGAAATGTTGGGACATTTCTACATTCTAACACAGTTCATATGCAGAAATTATGGCTAGCAATGAAAATATTCATACTAAAATCATACTAATTTTTCACTGGATTTGACAACTAAACAGTTTTTCATTTTCCTGTTATACTATTCTCTAAATGAATTTGATCATTCAACACAAATGTAAAGAAAATCATCAGCCATATATATGCTTGAAACATATGGTAAAAGTAGATAGTGAAAATGGGAGAAATTAAGCTCCAAAATGTCATATGCACATCCTTGAATGTCTCATACCTTCCTTTGTGAGCCTTAATCCTAGTAATCCATAAAGTAAATAAAGAAAAACTAAAAAATATGATATAAGTTTATCACAACGTTAGCTTGTTAGATAATCCAAATTCTCAAAAGTCACAGGTTAGATTCATCTTATTGCTCAACAAAAGACATTAACAAATTAAAAAATTATTGGGGAAGGTGACTTAGCATCCTTTAAAAACAAAATTCAATAGTAAACATCATTCATGTTGGAATTCTCCATGCAAAAACAATGATTGTAAAAAAGATATATCTAAAATAAAATTTGGCTATTTACTCATCCAACTATATGACTGGAAAACTAAATGTTTCATTTTTTCCCCCTCATCTAATGTTCATAGATATAAAACTACTCAGTGTATTTTTCCATTTCCACAACAAAAATCTAATCAATGCATTACCTTCATTACGAGGATTTTATAACTCAGTTTTACCTAACTATTAATGTTCTTATCCTTTTCTTCATTGAACTAGTTTCCTATTTGTTACGGCATGTTCTCAAATATTAGATCTTTTCTTATTTTATATTTACGACAACTTATATATTGGATCTATTTTTTGTTGATTTTTTATGTAGCTTGCGAAGTACTCCAAACCCTGTTGATCGAGTGTTGGAGGTCAAAGCGCCAAAAATGGGCTTGTGGGTTTGAGATCCAAGCTTGGCGGTTTTTCACCCATCGTGTTTGGGCCAAAACCGTGATGAGAAATCGACATGTGATGGATAAGGATGATAGTGCTCAACGACACGATTCCAAATCATCAAGAATCGTTCGGATCCGAGTTGTTCTTAGAGAGAAATGAATTTTTGAAGTTGACTAGGTAATTATTGGTTGCCAAGTCATGTAGGCTTGGTGTAAAAGGGTTCCAATAGATGGGTCTCTTCAAGAAAATTCATGGAGGCTTAAAAGGCTATAAATAAGAGGTGTGCGATCCTCATTTTAGCATCCATACTTGTGCAACACAACAAAAACATAAGCGTTGAAGGGAAAATACATATCTTTAATCTAGTCGCAGTGAGAAGAGGGCATACCAGTGTGGGAACAAGTCTGTTTTAGGGCCACAGGAAGGTGACCAAGTAGCTGGAGAAGGGTCCGAGCTGAGTGCAGGACCAAAGTGTTATTCTTGAAGGCTGAAGTAAGGAAGGGTTCTTTTGAGGTGAAAGGAAGGTGGGCAGACTCTTAGAAGAGATGTCGCAGCCCTACACAGCCTTGTTGTAGGGTGCTACAGCTGTTTGAAGGGAGGTTGAAGAGCTGGTGGAGGCTATAACAGCCCAACATCATCAATGAGGGTCATATCCTTTCATAGAAAGGTGTTTGTTCCTCCTTAAGGAAATTATGGGCAGAAATTAGAGGACTGTTAGGGACTGGTTTATATGCCCCAACCAAGCCTAGATTGCAAAAGTGGAGCTACAGCAAAACAGTCAACATGGTATGTGTCTTTGAAGAAGTTTTTGTAGGTGTTGGATCCTAGATAGGACCAGTTATGGATCAATTTGATAAGGAGCCTATGGAAGTCAAAGAGGAGGGGCAAACCTTGTGGTTAGAGACCCTAGACCAGTGAAATTTTCCACAGTGAATGAGCAGCATACTTGCAGCAGAAGATTGTTATGCATTGGGTCAGAGTGTTGAAAAAATAGCCAATATTGAAAAAATACAATTTCTTGCCACCTTTAAAGGGTTTATGGAAAATATATCACATACTTTATTCACATTGCAATTGAAAAGAACTCTGAGAAATAATTTGGATTTTTTAGAGGTAATATGCTTGCCATCCATTGAAATAAAACACTCTAAAAATGATTCACTATAGGTTTTTTAACAGATGACACTCACACATCATCTGGAATAAATAACCTAGGCACATTCAAAGAAAGTATTCTTGCAACTTTTGAGATGGCAGGTTGATAATTAGTGTTGCAATATTTTTTCACTAAATCCACTATTTTGCAACCAGTCAAAAGTTTACTCCCATTAATTTGTTGTTCAACATATTTTATGCTCTTAATAGGACTAGAGCCTTCAGTGAGATTTGATGGTTGAGCAGAACAAATCAAAGGAAGAATCTCATTTTCTCCCTCACTTGTCAATATATTTTGAACATCTAAAAATCAATAATTTGCAACGGTTGTACTCAAATAAGCCACACAATGATTTTGTCAGACTTCCCAATAATGATATAAAACATTGTCTATATTTGTGGACAACAAGTCACATTGCCTAGGAATGGTACTAGTGAGCTCCAACACTTAACTACCATTCCACTTACTATATATATTTCTGCTCAAAAAAAAATTGAAAGCAGAGAGCCTTCATAAGACAGGGACAGTTTAATTTCTAAAGAAATGGTGTAAGAGAAAAGGAGAAAGTAACAGATTCAATGAATCAGGAGAAACACTAGGGGAAGAAGGCACAATAAGAAGATTTATTTCTGCTTCCTTTTGGATTGCATCTGAATCAATTGAAAATTGAAATGGGTGGTTTTGTGTCTCTGGCATTTGTTTTTCCCTTTGATTCTGGCATTGATAGTAATCTTACCAAAAAATGGAATGCATCTCATTTATGTTAGAGGCGAGTGCATATCTGTGGAACAATCATCCCCAGTTGTAGCTCCAGGTTCTTCCATTGTTTATGCTTGAGTTGTTGAGTAAAATTACAATTAGCTTGATAACCAATTGGGACTTGGAGGGAAATATGAGTGGTGGTCCATGGAGGTACGCTTGATCAGGGCACTTATTTTATGTTGAAGGAGCTAAGTATATATCCAAATATTTATCATATTGTATGTATTTACCACTTCATAGTTGCATTCACCATAATAGTCTTCATGTTGATAGTTCTTCTACTGAAAATACTGATCTTGAACAGTTTGTAAAAATATCTTTTGTTTCCAATGAGGAGATGATAAAGTGCAAAATGTTGGCACTGAATCTAGAGATTTATAAGTCAATTATATGTCTCAAATTAGTGATACATTCTCATTTGAAATTGAAACAATGAACGTGCCCATTGGAGAGGGTATTTATGGCTTAGTCGATTTCACCCAATATGGTGAGATAGACAAAAAACTTGGATGCTAGAAACCCTTTTAGACTAGCCAATCAAGTGAAGTGATTCATAGAAAGGCTTCTAAAAGATGCCAAATTATTTCCACTGATATATTCTTTACAAAAATATTAGTAAATATCATATTATGTTTCTTATCATCTATGCTAAGATGAACTACCAAAATAATTACAGGTCCTCTACTTGAGTAAAGAAGAATAGAAATAACTTTTCTGAATCTCTATACCCCTCAGGGTGCCTCAAATGTTTTAGAAACAAGTTTTTGGTGTAACCTGTCAAGAAAACCTCATTAACTCACAACATTTGACCAATCAAAACCTCTTAACTATGGCCAATACTTCCTGTAGAAATTAGCTGAATAAATCACTTATTCAATGGAGATTAACCTGATCACACATCAATTTCGAATTGCATGCATAACACATAATCTCTTCTACAATTAATTGTCACATGCGGAAAGAATAGAAGCGATAGCACATCAAATCATCACACACATTAACACGGTATGTATGGGGAAAGCTTATAGCTGAAAACCCCCAGCTATAGTATAATATAAATGGAGAGAACATGCAGCAAATACATAGTACAAACTCCTCACAAGTACTCAGTACTATCTCCCAAAGCTACACAAAAACTAGCTTGGTTTTGAACAAGTCACAGGTTCAAAACACACCCACTAATTCTCTTCCTCTATTGCGCAATCAAGGATGGTCTAAATAGAGATCCAAGTTCGAATCTCACTGGCTCCAATTGCGCAATTTTCATTGGTAATTTCCTCCAAGTGTGGTGCAAATCTCATGCACAACTAATGTCGCAACTGATAGCTAACTCAACCCTTTCATCTACCTCTTTCACTTGTCGCCACTGAACTGTCCATGCATTGAGTTAAAATGATGTGTTCTTTAGTTGAATAATGAGTTAATAATTTGTGAATTAAATAATATTTAATTCACACAACTCATCTCTAGTGTATTAGCCAGTTAAACTAAATACAACTAGTTCAACTAGTTAACCAGAACACCACCTCCATTAACTCCTCAATCAACTCCACCAAAACTCTACCACATGAGTCTAACTGAAGTCTAACATGCAAGATGCCATCAAACCCTAGGAACCACGTGATTCCTCTGTCAGTTGCATGAGCCACCTCCATGACTCGAACTGAAGTGCTCCAAGAGAGTAAACTGCCGTTTATAGTCTAAATATTATTAAGGGTAAATAATATTTGACTTCCATATTTTTAGGAGAGGCAGTCTAAAAATAGCCTTTGACCTCTTTGACCTAAAAAATAGAGTCTCATCTATTTTTACCAACATGACACATACTCCAAGAATCTCATACATGCAATCCCTGAACCATGCTCCATATGTCTAAAAATAGACATAGTCTAAAAATAGATTTTTTCGACAAAAATCACATGTGTGGTCCCCACCTAGTTTAGGTGATCACTTTCCAACTAGGATCAGGAAATATGTTTCAGGAGGCCTCCTTCACTGTTTCTTGTTGCCATTTTCAACACTCCCTCTCAACAAGAAAGGACTGTCTTTTCATGCGACATGCAACTTCATGCATTCTCCCTGCAACCTTCACAAGCGCCATGCAACTCCATGCATATGCTCTGCAACTCCTCTGAAACTGAATAGGCTCCAAACAACTCAATCAGTCTTGATGCAACTAGCATCTATCATCAAAGTCTTCGACTTCTGCTGGTACCAACTGCACATGTCATCAGGAACTACTGCGCTGTTGAACTCTTGCACCCATGCACTCTTGCACTTGCTGTCAACTCTGATCCGCGCTCCAGTATCCGACACTGTCACTTTGATATGCCTACATCACTCCAACTGATCTTGCTACTACTGCGCTATGGGCACCTCGTAGCCAGGTTCAACTCATGAGATCCACACCATCTCATAAATCTGCCCAGAAATCTCCTCATGGGATTACTCATGCATGTCGCCCCACCTCATACCTGGTGGTATAGCTGCATGCACTCCCTCTGCCTGTCTGGCATGAAATTTCCTTGCATGAGTGGTTTCTTCCACTCCATGATCCTCTTGTGGTTGCTCCACATCCCGAGGTTCACTTTCACCTGCATGCAAAACCCGCTCCCTCTCAAGCTTCAATTGCATGTCTTCCTCTAAAACTTCCCAATAATAGGAAACTCCCAACAGACATCTAAATACTTGATGCAGCAGGGTGCAACTCGAATCAAACCTTCTTGACTTGTCCATTGCCTTGTCTGCGAAGAAAACTTTTCCTTCTCTGAAGACAACTTCATACCCTTTATCCTCTAACATTGCAACTGAGATCAAATTCTTTGTTAGGCCTGGTACATGCAATACATCTTGTAAAAGAATGAGTTTACCTGACTCCCTCTGAAAGGTTATGGTACCAATGCCGGTCGCATTGTATCGTCCACCGTCGCCCAACTCAACATGCATCTGGAGACCTTTCTCCACCAAGTCACTGAAAATATTTGCATCTCCTGTCATGTGAAAGGAAGCGCCACTATCAATATACCACCCGATCCCAATGCACTAGACAACATGCATGCGATCAATGAGAAGTCCAGCTCAAATTGCGAGGCAAGAGCCTCACCAGCTGCAGCTCCAGCAGCCTGCTTGTTCTTCTTCTTCTTTGGGCAATTCGTGGCGTAATGTCCATGATCGTGACAGTGAAAACACTTCACTTTGGACATGTCACGCTCTTTACCATCTGCACTGGATTGAGAAGCCTTCTCCTTGCCCTTCCCCTTCCTTTCTTTGGCAGCCAAAGCGCAGTCTTCTTCATCAGTTACCTTTGATGAATATTTGTCCCTGGTAGTCCTCCTGATCTCCTCTTGCATGAGATCCGACCACAGTCGCTCCCATCCTGGAAACTTCTCCCGACCATTGACACTATCCTGATAGGAATGCCAAGCCTTCGGAAGACCAAGGAGAGCCAGGTCAACCAAGTCCTCATCATCGACAGTCACCCCCACACTTCCCAGCTCATCTCTGCACTGAGTGAACTTCGTGAGGTATTTTGCGATGTTGTCGCCTTTCTCCATCTTGATGTTCCTGAGTCTATCTTTGAGCGCCAGCTTCCTTTGGTCACTCTTGCTTTGGTATAGATCTGTCAAAGCTTTCCACATCAAATATGGAGAAGCCTTTCCATGCAGGCTGGATACTATATGATCCTTGACGCCCTCCAACAGGATCCTTCGACACTTTGCTTGTTTCTTTCGCCATGCTTCCACAACATCAGCATCATTAGAAGTAGGCTTTGGAATCTCTTTCTCCACGAATTCCAATAGCCCATGATCATCTAATACAGCCTCCATGCGGTCCTTCCATGCAACATAATTCGAACTGCCTTCCAAGGCATATTCTAGTCGCAACCCGATGAAAGACATTTTCACCGCGGCACCAAGAACACAAATCTGCAAACTCAAATTTCACCACCAGCTGATAACTCAATCGCTTCCGATCTACACTTGAGAACAAATTATTTCCAAATCAGAGATTGACTGCATGGGCTTTTACCAGACCTTTCACTTTCCAAAGAAATATGAATCCGGAGGCTATCTGGCCCGTATGCAGGCTCTGTCCGAGGAAATAAGTTTGCAATCATCGTAATAGATCTCGACAATTAATATTGCTCCGATACCATGTAGAAATTTGCTGAATAAATCACTTATTCAATGGATATTAACCTGATCACACATCAATTTCGAATTGCATGCATAACACATAATCTCTTCTACAATTAATTGTCACATGCAGAAAGAATAGAAGCGATAGCACATCAAATCATCACACACATTAACACAGTATGTATGGGGAAAGCTTATAGCTGAAAACCCCCAGCTATAGTATATTATAAATGGAGAGAACATGCAGCAAATACATAGTACAAACTCCTCACAAGTACTCATTACTATCTCCCAAAGCTACACAAAAACTAGCTTGGTTTTGAACAAGTCACAGGTTCAAAACACACCCACTACTTCTCTGCCTCTATTGCGCAATCAAGGCTGGTCTAAATAGAGATCCAGGTTCGAATCTCACTGGCTTCAACTGCGCAATTGTCATTGGTAATTTCCTCCAAGTGGTGCAAATCTCATGCACAACTGATCCTCCAACTGATAGCTTTACTCACCCTTTCATCTACCTCTTTCAGTCTCCAGCAGGCGTCCATTTCCTTTGAGTTAAAGCTGATGTGTTGAAAAGTTGAATAATGAGTTAATAATTAATTAGTCAAATATTTAATTCACACAACTCATCTCTAGTGTATTAGCCAGTTAAACTAAATACAACTAGTTCAACTAGTTAACCCGAACACCACCTCCATTAACTCCTCAATCAACTCCACCAAAACTCTGCCACATGAGTCTAACTGAAGTCTAACATGCAAGATGCCATCAAACCAGGAACCACATGATTCCTCTGTCAGTTGCATGAGCCACCTCCATGACTCGAACTGAAGTGCTCCAAGAGAGTAAACTGCCGTTTATAGTCTAAATATTATTAAGGGTAAATAATATTTGACTTCCATATTTTTAGGAGAGGCAGTCTAAAAATAGCCTTTGACCACTTTGACCTAAAAAATAGAGTCTCATCTATTTTTACCAACATGACACATACTCTAAGAATCTCATACATGCAATCCCTGAACCATGCTCCATATGTCTAAAAATAGACATAGTCTAAAAATAGATTTTTTCGACAAAAATCACATGTGTGGTCCCCACCTAGTTTAGGTGATCACTTTCCAACTAGGATCAGGAAAGATGTTTCAGGAGGCCTCCTTCACTGTTTCTTGTTGCCGTTTTCAACACTCCCTCTCAACAAGAAAGGGCTGTCTTTGCATGCGACATGCAACTCCATGCATTCGCCCTGCAACCTTCGCAAGCGCCATGCAACTCCATGCATATGCTCACCTTCCTATGAGCGGAATAGGCTCCAAACAACTTCCCTGTCCGATCTTGTCATCTAGCATCTATCATCAAAGTCTTCGACTTGCTAGTATAGCTTGCACATGTCATCGGGAACCTCTGCGCTGTTGTATGCTGTTGAACTCTCACCCATGCACTTTTTGCTATAGCTGTCAACTACGTCAGCGCTCGATTATCCAGGTATACTTATCACTTTGATCTGCACATCCACTCCAAGCTGATCTTGCTACCTCTTGCTGTATGGGCACCTCGTAGCCAGGTTCAACTCATGAGATCCACACCATCTCATGAATCTTCCCAGAAATCTCCTCATGGGATTACTCATGCATGTCGCCCCACCTCATACCTGGTGGTATAGCTGCATGCACTCCCTCTGCCTGTCTGGCATGAAATTTCTCTGGATGAGTGGTCTCTTCCACTCCATGATCCTCTTGTGGCTGCTCCACATCCCGAGGTTCACTTTCACCTGCATGCAAAACCCGCTCCCTCTCAAGCTCCAATTGCATGTCTTTATCCCGCTTCCCAATAATAGGAAGCTCCGTAGACATCCCATCTACTTCAAGTCTGTAGAGATTCTTTGCTTGAATCCCAACCTTCTTGACTTGTCCCATTGCCTTGTGCCGAAGGAAAACTTTTCCTTCTCTAAAGACAACTTCATACCCTTTATCCTCTAACATTGCAACTAAGATCAAATTCTTTGTTAGACTTGGTACATGCAATACATCTTGTAAAAGAATGAGTTTACCTGACTCCCTCTAAAAGGTTATGGTACCAATGCCGGTCGCATTGTATCGTCCACCGTCACCCAACTCAACATGCATCTGGAGACCTTTCTCCACCAAGTCACTGAAAAGATTCACATCTCCCGTCATGTGAAAGGAAGTGCCACTATCAATATACCACCCCGATCCCAATGCACTAGACAGAATGCATGCGATCAATGAGAAGTCCAGCTCAAATTGCGAGGCAAGAGCCTCGCCAGCTGCAGATCCAGCAGCCTGCTTGTTCTTCTTCTTCTTTGGGCAATTCGTGGCATAATGTCCGTGATCATGGCAATGAAAACACTTGACCTTGGACATGTCATGCTCTTTACCATCCACACCGGATTGAGAAGCCTTCTCCTTGCCCTTCCCCTTCCTTGCTTTGGCAGCCAAAGCGCAGTCTTCTTCATCAGCTCCCTTTGACGAAGAACCATCTCTGGTATTTCGCCGGATCTCCTCTTGCACGAGATCAGACCACAGTCTTTCCCATCCCGGGAACTTTTCCCGACCATTGACACTATCTTGATATGCATACCAAGCCTTCGGAAGACCAAGGAGAGCCAGGTCCACCATATCCTCATCTTCGACAGTCACCCCCACACTTCCCAGCTCATCTCTGCACTGAGTGAACTTCGTGAGGTATTTTGCGATGCTGTCACCTTTCTCCATCTTGATGTTCCTAAGTCTATCTTTGAGCGCCAGCTTCCTTTGGTCACTCTTGCTTTGGTATAGATCCGTAAAAGCTTTCCACATCAAATATGGAGAAGCCTTTCCATGCAGGCTGGATACTATATGATCCTTGACGCCCTCCAACAGGATCCTTCGACACTTTGCTTGTTTCTTTTGCCATGCTTCCACAACATCGGCATCATTAGAAGTAGGCTTTGGAATCTCTTTCTCCACGAATTCCAACAGCCCATGATCATCTAATACAGCCTCCATGCGGTCCTTCCATGCAACATAATTCGAACTGCCTTCCAAGGCATATTCTAGTCGCAAACCGATGAAAGACATTTTCACCGCGGCACCAAGAACAAAAATCTGCAAATTCGAATTTCACCACCAGCTGATAACTCAATCGCTTCCGATCTACACTTGAGAAAAAATTATTTCCAAATCAGAGATTGACTGCATGGGCTTTTACCAGACCTTTCACTTTCCAAAGAAAGATGAATCCGGAGGCTATCTGGCCCGTATGCAGACTCTGTCCGAGGAAATAAGTTTGCAATCACCATAATAGATCTCGACAATTAATATCACTTCGATAACATGTAGAAATTCCTTGAATAAATCACTTATTCAATGGATATTAACCTGATCACACATCAATTTTGAATTGCATGCATAACACATAATCTCTTCTACAATTAATTGTCACATGTGGAAAGAATAGAAGCGATAGCACATCAAATCATCACACACATTAACACAGTATGTATGGGGAAAGCTTATAGCTGAAAACCCCCAGCTATAGTATATTATAAATGGAGAGAACATGCAGCAAATACATAGTACACACTCCTCACAAGTACTCAGTACTATCTCCCAAAGCTACACAAAAACTAGCTTGGTTTTGAACAAGTCACAGGTTCAAAACACACCCACTACTTCTCTTCCTCTATTGCGCAATCAAGGCTGGTCTAAATAGAGATCCAGGTTCGAATCTCACTGGCTTCAACTGCGCAATTTTCATTGGTAATTTCCTCCAAGTGTGGTGCAAATCTCATGCACAACTGATCCTCCAACTGATAGCTATGCTCACCCTTTCATCTACCTCTTTCACTTGTCGCCACTGAACTGTCCATGCACTGAGTTAAACTGATGTGTTCTTTAGTTGAATAATGAGTTAATAATTAGTGAATTAAATAATATTTAATTCACACAACTCATCTCTAGTTTATTAGCCAGTTAAACTAAATACAACTAGTTCAACTAGTTAACCAGAACACCACCTCCATTAACTCCTCAATCAACTCCACCAAAACTCTGCCACATGAGTCTAACTGAAGTCTAACATGCAAGATGCCATCAAACCCTAGGAACCATGTGATTCCTCTTTCAGTTGCATGAGCCACCTCCATGACTCGAACTGAAGTGCTCCAAGAGAGTAAACTGCTGTTTATAGTCTAAATATTATTAAGGGTAAATAATATTTGGCTTCCATATTTTTAGGAGAGGCAGTCTAAAAATAGCCTGTGACCTAAAAATATGAGTCTCATCTATTTTTACCAACATGTCGCATGCTTCAAGAATCTCCAACTAGAATCCCCGAATCATGCTCCGTATGTCTAAAAATAGACATAGTCTAAAAATAGATTTTTTCGACAAAAATCACATGTGTGGTCCCCACCTAGTTTAGGTGATCACTTTCCAACTAGGATCAGGAAAGATGTTTCAGGAGGCCTCCTTCACTATTTCTTGTTGCCATTTTCAACACTTCCTAAACGTAGTAACTTTAACCAAATCAATGTCTTACTGTATCATGATTCATATCCTCCTCACTCAAACAGATGATAGAACACCACTGTATGGATGAATGCCCTCAAAAGTACCAAGAAATGGTTGAAAGTGCAATTTAGAAAGAAGTTATAAATGCATGATTCATTGCCAATCAAAATCAATTCTTGACCAACACAACACATTCAAAAGAAGAATTCAACTCTTATAATAATATTACATAAAGGACTCAAAACCACTATTTTTGTTTTTCTTCAATGAAGCAAAAAGGAGAAGAGCAGAAATTTACTCTGTAATCGAGCGAGAACCTTCGACAGATTTACGATTCAAGAGTAACTTCCATGATCATCATTCAGACAAGTCTCGGCCATAATGTCATTAGGATGATTTTTCCACCACTGCCTATTATGACTGACTAGGCATCTTCAACAACTTATTTTCTCCTCATCAAACTCTAGAAGAAGATGAAACGTGCTCTAATGACCATAAACAATGCATGTTGTCAAACGAGTAACTTTGATGCACAATTAATTTGGTCTTTACATAGTATCATTTACATTATAAAAGAGTTATTTATTTCTATCTTATTTATGTAGATTCTCATGTTATTTATTCAAAAAAAATAACATGTGGTGGTTGATAATATATTTAGAAAGAGATCCAAGAACTAAACCATTAATAGTTCCACATGGATGTTGGTTTGCAAGGATTAAGAATATTGTCAAACATAGCCCTCAGGGTTGCTAACTAGTATTGTCGTGAAAGAGAAATGCATTTAAAAATGATATAAGACAAAATATAAATTTAGCATTTGCAAAGTTGTTGGGACAAACTCATTCCTTCAATCCAAGGGGAAAAGCACTTCATTGCTACCTCTAAAATATGTGCTTCAAAATATAGATTCAATTATCGACTACAAACCCTAAATTTACTTGGACATCACCCATTGTCACCTTGGTGATCATCCTTCTTACATAAGGCTAGCTCTCCTCCAACATAAGGGAGGAATCCATGATAAGCCTACAAATCTGTCCTTCAAATGCCAAAAAAATAGATTTGCAAAATGATATTGTTTTTGTCTTTTAATATTTAAAATGGAAAGCTAGGCAAGGCCTAGTTCCTAGTCCCTAGGCTATAGACTCTAGGCAACAAACAAAACTTTAAAAGTGATGAAAAATATGTGAGTCGTGACAAAACAACCACACAACGAGTGTTATCAATTAATAATGTATCCAATAAATATGTAACAATGCTATCTCCTAATAGATGGAACATTTGAAGACAATGTTCTCCCCCAACTTGATCTCTTGTAAGTCACATAGCTAAAAATTCCCTTTGAGGTGTGTGATGCAGTGAGCTATCTCAAACCAAAGCTAGTGGGATCCCATTCTAAATGAACCAAGGGGAATACTAAGGTTGTGCATCCAATGTCTAATCATATAGATAGGCCTAAAAATAAGAGTCACTTAGCTACATAAAGCACTCAAAATAATAAAATGACATATTCAAGCTAATGCCCTCAAGGAGGGAAATCCAAGTGATTTTGATGTAGTTTGTAGATATCCTCTCTAATATCCTAGGTTAAGTCACATTTAGATAGTAGGATCTGACCTAGAGTGTCTAAATATTACCTAAAAAGGGCAAATTTATTGATAGAAATGGCCACTAACTGAAGCAATTAATAAGAACCCACAACAATTACACTAAGGAGGGGTCTATTGAAGCAATACCCTGAACTCCACCTAGATGATAGATTGAGGAATTGCATGTTAGCAGTAGATAAATAATCATAATATAAGGGTTTAGAATCTCTCTATCCTATCCCAATCAACCCAAAGCAAGCCAGGTCCCCAGACCTTGAAGCCATAACGGGTCATGGCTCTAATGATCATGTCCAAAGAAGTGCATCTTGAAAGAGATGTCCTAGAGCACTATATCTTTAGCCAAGAAAACCATATTCCTTATTAAGTTGGGGCTATAATGCATGCCTCAAGCTAAGCTAGACTCCTAAGATCTTACCCCCAAGTATGTGTAGGTTGTAGTAATATGAATCCTATCCCCTCCAACGTAAAAATGGTACTCAAGGAGAGCATGCTGAGACATGTTGAAGATCATAATCTTAGTCTTACTAAGTTCAAATTTAAACCATCAAAGATCACAAGAGTTGGAGAAGGCCTTAATTTGTCTCTACGACCCCTTAGGTGAGGTGCCAAGAGGATCATGTTGTTGAAAACTAAAAGCAATGAGATCAAGACATCAGGTAGAAGACAATCAACACCATCCTATATGTGCTCCTAAGAAATGAGTCCATCTCATCGATATAGAACCCAAAGAGAGTTAGTGAGAGAGGGAATTCCTATTTGACCTCTATAGTACTCCTAAGGTAGTCTAAGAAGATGTTGATAGCGCAAAAATGACCAAGCACTAAATCATATAGTATCATGATAGAAGCCAATGGCTTGTCAACTCTAAAACAATGCCTCTCTCATGACAGAGTCAAATGCCTTACACAAGTCAACAAATCAAAAAAATATTTTCAAAGAGAAATGATGGCCCTCTCTAATAATGACACAAAGAGTGAAAGATGTGTTCAGTGGTTTGGTGAGTAGATGATGGGCCTCTCTAATTAAGGATTCATATTGACAAAGACAAGAGGAGTGTAAATTTGTATGCATGTCCAAGGAGGTCTATCTCAAATGCAGTCATTACAGTCCCATCCTATTTCAATTGCATTCGGCATCAAGCAACCAAAACTCCCAAACACATGATCACTGGCTAACATGATGGCTATAAGTGCATCTTTTGGAACGCTGTCAGCTATAGAACTAAAGGCTGAGAAGAGACCTTGAGTAGGGCATGCAAATGTAAATAGGACACCACAGAAATGCTACCTACAATCATAAACCAAGTCCTGAACTAACTTGGAACCTGAAGGGAGGAAAATAATACAGAGAATAGTGCCTAATTTCATAGCAGAAGTTTCCCAAGAGAATTAATTGGTGTAAGGTATCTCTCCTGTGTATAATATATATAGGTATGTGCACTAGAATTAAAAAACAAAATTAAGGGGGGGGGGGAGAGGGGACAACCTAAATTTAGGCCAAAATCAAATTTTGTTGTTGGAACCAACCTTTATTTAAGGTGATTTGTACACATGTGAAATGAAATTTATGATGGGCTTACCTGTGCGTGTAAAGTCTTGTGACCACTGTTAGGAGTAATTTTCTCATCCTATGGGGGATTTCCTATTGAAGAGCCCATTTATTTACACAAAAAACACATGGAAGAAATGGGGTGCTCAGCCTAGCTTATGAGGACCCAGAGGATGAGTTTTACCACCTTTATAGGAGCCAGATGAGTTCACTTTGAAGCACTCTACACTTGGAGGAATCTTGGAGGTGTAGTTTTCCCTTTGGTCATTGCTTTGCTTGCTTTGTGAGCCATGTGCCCACTTCATAACGGTTTTGTGACCCTTATAATAAATATTTTGAAGGTATATACACCCTTTGAAGGGTCATTTATTGGAGGTACATGAGCATATATCAGAGAAAAAGGGTTTATTTCCCACTTTGAAAGACATTTGGAGGTGGAAATCCCTTGTTTAGTGGATGATTTTTTATAGCTGTGGAGGAACTTGAAGGTCCCTCTCCCACTTAGTCAATGGCATTGGGAGCCCTTGTACCCACCTTCGAGGAGAATGTTTGGGGTTGTCTACCCACTTTAGAGGCTTTTGGTGGGCAGATTTAAAGACTTCTTAGATAAGCTATGTTGTTGATGGGCCTTGGGAGGCTGGATGCCATGCCAACAAGCCCTTCATCCCCTTCATTTATGGAGATGGGCACTTTGTGAGGGCTCATTCCCCTTCATCATTGTACATGTGGCATGAATTCCCCTAAATTCATGTAATATTCGTTAATTAATTGTACAATAGGGACTTTGCACCACCCTAAGCTATAATTGGGGATTTTATCTTAGTAAAATAATATTTCACTGCAAGGAAAATTGAGCACCTCCTCTATAAATATAGGTGCTTTCCTTTCATTTTATCATGGTTGGATTTGGGGGAGAAATCTCTTAGAAGGTCTAAAATTTCTGTGATTTTTCTCTCTTACAATTGGGCTATGGATGGAAGAGTTGAGTGACTTTTCTTTCTTGGGTGCAATTGGAAATTGTGTGGTCTCTTTTCATGGATGCTTATGGTAGATCTTTGACGATGCTTGGTGAAGTAAGTTGATATATTTACTTTGTCCTGGTATATTGGAATGTGTGTGATTAGGAAAGGCAACTAAAACACTATATGCAACATCTGGCCAGGGTTAAACTCATAATTTCTCAACAAAGACACAATCACACAAAAGACACACTTATTTTTTTCAGGAAACCCAACAGGGAAAATATTCCTCCTTGATGTGGCTATTTTATTGATTGTTATTGAGAACTTGGATCTATTACAAAGAAATATGTCTCTCTTGAGAAAGTGTTCTTCTTCTCACAAAAATCTCAGCTAATATAATTGATCTTGGCTTTCCTTGATCACAACTTGATCTTGGTTCCTGCACCCAATTCATCCTCTGTTTCCGCCTTGACTTGTTCTGCAAACTATACTCTCTTCTCCTTAATCTTGCACACTTGTGACTTACTACTGCTTAGGACACAAGCTCTACACACAATCAATCTCTTATTCCCTAGCACTCTTGTTCCTCCTATTTGTTAGGACATAATTCCTGCACTCTCCACAATCAAGGCTCCTCTCACAAACTCGTGAGTTGTCTTGTCACACAAACCTTTGTGCATAAAAAAATTGTCCTTTCATCGTGTATTTTTCCTCTCTTTATAAATTTGATCCATGCTAAATAGTAAATTAGGCTATTTCAGATTTATAACTCGAGTTTTCGATTGACGAGTTAACTGAGAGTGTCACTCTTTCTCCCTCCAATCAACACTGGAGTTCTTAACTCATTCATCCTTCAAGCAAGACTGAAGCTCGAACACATTCTAACTGAACTCATAACTTCCACCCAATCATGTAGTTAGACTGACGAAAACTCCTCTTATAACTGAAGCTCGAACTCCACGCATGCTAAATTGATGATTATTCCAGTAAACTAGAAATAAATCATCCTAACTGAAGTCTAATTCATGAGGAAAATTCAAGGTCTTCACTGGCTAAGGCACAAGCCAAAATACCTTTCTCGCTACATTTTCGACAGTAAATCATTTATTCAAGTTGTTTAATTGAAAAAATCCTCGGTGCAGCTTACCTATAGCACTCTCTTCTTGAGTTCTTGTGTTTGGATGGTAATATTTTCTCTAATGTTGGATTTCTTTCTCAAGCTGATGCTATGGGTTCATCTGTAGTGTGATCATTTTTTTTTAATTTTTTTTTCTGAATAAGACTAATTTCTATTATATAGTACAAAAAAGTACAGTCATGTTGCCCCTTGGGGGGAAACCAGCTCGCAGAGATAGTTCAAAAAATCAAATTTGGAGCTGCCCCAGGGGGGAAACCAACTCATAGAGAGTACCATAAAACATAGGAGAAGCTGCCCCAGATGGGGACACCAGCTGTTGACAGAGCAGTCATAAAACTAAGATTATTGTGCATAAGAAAAGTAAGCAAAGAAATTGTAGCAAGGCCTGAAAATACTGGAGATAAAGGAGCGATGGCACTACTGAAGTTGGTCCCTTGCGTCCTGTTGTTGCATATGCCGAGGCTCTTCCACAATGTAGCACCCATCATCAGAGAGAGCTTCCTCCTTCTTGGAGAGCTGAGGAGCCAGCTCCGGCATGGAGGTGGAGCGAGCACCTATGTCTTCCGCATTGTCAGGTTGCCTAACACCTTCAACAGAGCTGCTGCCCATGCTGTAAGAGGTTTCCTTCAAGGTTTTGACAAGTAGGGCCACCATTTTAAAGGGCATTGGGGAAGAAGAGAGAGAAAGTGTGGATTTTCTCGACCTCTTCCTCGAACTAGAGCTAGAATTGTCTTATTGAATTTATAGAATTCGAATTGAGAGATGGGCTTAAAGAATCTTGGGGTCAGAAACCTTTGATGCATCCAAGGCCACCGAGAAAGCCAAAATGTGCTCCGCCAAGAGCGGAATTGGAGGGCGAGAGGGACCACCACAACCACCACCACGGTGGAAACACATACGATGGTGGTGAGGCATGTTTTATGTGGAGTGCTATGGATGAAAGGGAGGGACACAATGAGCGGAAAGAGACTGATGAGTAGGGGACAGACGTGCAACAACGTGAAACAGATGAGCAGAGAGCTAATGGATGGCGGCGTGAGCAGCAAATGCACAGCGGGGACAAGCATAAAAAAGAACAAGAACTTTCAAAGCAAGCTTGAGAGAGAACCTGATGGAGGTGCATGAAGAATGTAGGGGGGAGATGGTTCCATTGCCCATAAAAGGTCAGTGAATGCAGCGAAGAAATCGAGGTAGAATTGAATTCTCAGTTTACTAGAGTGAATGCCCAAAAATGAATGAGGCCGTCAACTGGCTGAGGTTATTTAAGGCTCTCACGCCTGAAGCAGGTGCCGCCTCGTGGTGAGGCCAGCTACATGACAGTAGAGAGGCCATGTGGCCTTCCAACAAGGCCTGTCTATTCACCTGCATCCAAGGATCTGTAGTGTGATCATTATTAAAGTGTTAATTTTTTTTTGTTTGGCTGCATTAAGCTTTGTTTAAGTGTTTACTGTAAATCTTAAAAATCCTTATGATCTTCTTAAGCACTTGTGGTTGTACAGTGAACTTTTCAATCTTGTGTTGAATTTCTTTTTAAGTTTTTAAAGCTCGTGGGATAGGTTCATCTCCAGTGTGATCATTATTAAATTGTTGTTAAGCTTTTTGTTTGGGTAGATTAGGGTTTGTTGAAGTGTTCACCATAAATCTAAAAACTCTTTGAAATCTCAACAGCCAGTTATTAAATTGGCCCTATCTCCACACAGAAAATGATAAAGAAGCCTTAATACCACAAGAAACCATAGAAGTAGAACCAAAACATCCAAAAACTGCGAAAGAGATTGTTAAATTTTTTTTAAGAAATTGCATAATCTTAAAAGAAGAAAAGAACATAATAAAGAGGAAAAAATATAAAAAGACATACGTCCTACCTATACAAAGATAGATTTTCCAACAATGTAATTAAATTTCAATGCGTGCTACGCCATTTCTATGGTAGCAAGCCAGCATAAATGTAAAATAATCCAAAAATAAACCATCGAAGGGAACATCAACATGCATCCACAAATCGATTTATGAAATGAAATTTTCAACAACCGACTAAATTTCATAACCCTACATAAACAATAGAAGAGACTAACAACAGAGTGGATTACCTGTGTCTAGTATGTAATGGTCGTTGTAATATATCTCTTCTGATTCATCTTGGGCTTTTCGAAAACCTCCAAATATAAATATAAAGTGATCAATGATTGCAGCATTGTGCCCCTCACGAGCTGCTAGCCCTTCGCCACTTACGTTAGGTTGCACCCATGTATTTTCAGTGGTGCCCAGTTCTCTGGATGAGTACTCTGCTTCCCAAATTTTCCTTTTCCTCTGGCGTGATCCAACATCTTGCTATTTCTTGCTTGTGATTTGGGGTTTTCATCACTGTTTGCCCTAGATGATTGAAGAGGTCGAATGGGGCAGACAACGCTATTTTCTGAAATGATATTCACTATGGCGCCCTTTTTATTTTCATATAGTTCCACCATTGAAAGGATATTCATTGTGGCGCCCTTTTTATTGTATGATAGTTAAACATTTGAATATTTATTATTAGTTAAAAATATTTTGATTTGAAGGCAGTTAATTACTCAATTGAATATTTATGATTATTTATATATATTTTATTTTAAATTAATAATATTTAATTGGAAAATAGAATTTTATATAGATTAAATTGAAAATATTTAATTAGAAAATATAGTTTTATATTGATTGGCAGGTTATTTTTTTAGATAGTTAGGAAATTGAATATTTATAATTATTTACATATATTTTAAATTAATAACACTCAATAGTAAAATATAATTTTATATAGATATGTTTACAGTTCTATATAGATTTGTTTTGGAAATTTAAAAAAAAATGAGAAGTGAAGTGGACAAATTATTTACTTGATGAGTAGTAACCACTAATAAAACTACACATTTATATTTTACTTTTACATAAGTGTTAAGGAACACATAAATAATTATGGAAGTAACCCTAGTTAAGTATTCATATCCATTTTTTATGCAAATATTTACTCAAATTATACTGGAAATTAAACTATGGTAAACATGTTATTAACTAGAGTATAAGCTATCTTCAAAGATTTTATTTTTAGATAATTTTCCTACAAATGTTAAGAATAAAAGATCAGTGAAAATATATTTTGAAATCATGCATGAATATTGCAACCATATCCATGAATTATATATATCTATATATATATATATATATATATATATATATATATAGAGAGAGAGAGAGAGAGAGATAATATTAATAATAAAAAGTTTCTTATAGTTAAAATATGTGGGTTTGTGAACATGACTAAGTGAACATGGGCTATGAAAATGACTAGGAGTTGGGGTTGGTCCATGCTCCTTTACTCAGTCCACCTCTGCAACAGGTCCTGTGGGTGTGATACGACTAGGGGTCAGGGCTCATCGCTCGACCCCTCCTCCCAACGCGCCCATACATGTCATTCAAATATAAGTGGCAGACATTATGGTTGAGAACCACCTATAGGTGAGATGGTAAGGCTTTGGAGTTTGTTATGGTAGGTCATCGGTTTGATTCCTACCAATGCCTTTCAATTTCTTTAAAAAAAATTTAGCCAATGTGGAGGCGCCACGTGGTGGCCTCTAGTTGGGCCACGTGGAAGCTTCCCATTCGGCCACCAAAATACACTGCAACCAACAAAATTCGTCCAAATCACACTTCAGTATCAAAATTGCAATTTTTCATTTCTAGAGTAACACAATTAACAATTACTAACATAAATGACTAATTCATATACTTGTTGTACTTATTATTTGGTCATATATTTTAGTCCTAGATTAAATTAGTAATTTTAGTTAGTCATTTTTAGTTTGGTCACTTATTATCTAGTCATATATTTTAGTCCTGGAATAAATTAGTCATTTTAGTTAGTCACTTTTAGTTTGGTCACTTATTATATAATCATATATTTTATCCCTAAACTAAATTAGTCGTTTAAGTTAGTCATTTTTAGTTTGGTCACTTAAAATTTCTCAAATTTAGTAGTAATTCGGTTGAAATAATTGCAGTGACTAACTTTTTTAGTCACCTAGTCACTAATTTCATCATTTTCTACTAGTGCTAGTACAATTTGTACAATAATGTATTTACAATGACTAAGTACAATGATACCTTTACAATGATTGTATGCAGTGCTACCCTCTTGAAGACTTCATATGATGAACTTCTTACTGTTGTTATGCACCTTGGTTTTTGCTCTTATCATGCTACCCTCTGATGCACCTTTCTTTGCTCTATTGCCGTAGAAAGTCTGGTCCTTTTCAACCCTTGACAACACATGATCTAGTTTTTTCTTGCCTTCTAGGAGCTCAATATTGAATCTGGTGTATCTCTGACATTTCAGATCCTCAATATAAAATTTTCATTCTTGTAGTAGTCCTTTGAGTCATCTTTCCAATGCCATAGGTTTGACCCAATTTGGATTCTTCAAGAGAGAGTTATACCCAATCTCTCACAATGCCCTAATTAACGACTCTTTCAGCATAGCGCACTTGTACAACGTGCCACGTGTCGCTGTTTCTTCATTTGTCTTTGAAATTGATGGAGAGAAAATTACAGACTATTCACTATCTGTAAATTTTTACAACATTCCAATCTGATACTCAGAGAGAGAGTTATGACGAATTTACAAAGGTCACTTCTTTGAGATGAATTTTAGGAGTCTGCAAAAACCCTAAATTCCAGAGATCATATCTCCAAAAATATTGCGCACCTTGATCTAAAATTTTTACTGCAGCTTCCTCGGGATTTTGGCTTTGGGTCATAAAAATTTTAGCTTCTGAACCTTCGTAGAAAAAACTTTAGAGCGAAAATTCCATGATCACATGTTTCAGATGGCCGAATCCCTTACCTAAGGAGGAAATGAAGATCACAATTTATATAAATGCTTAAGTTGAGAAGGGCTTCAACAAGTGAACGTGGGAGGATTTTAGGAGCTTAAAAAATATTAATTGTGACTTTTCAGTGACCCATGCCCCAACCCCATGGGGTTTTATCCCACTAACTGGGGGTACAAACTTCAAACTTGAATATCTCTCAAACCGTCAAGAATTACATGGTGTTTCATATATCAACGGAAACATCTCGACAAGTAGAAACCATAAAAAGCATTATTGACCCAGAATTAATTAATTTGGTAGGTCAAAATTCCCATGCAATATTGGGTTAGCCCCTGGTTCTGCTTGGGTTGACATCAATGACAACCGCTGATCAACAAAATTATCTTCCTCAATTTATTGGTTTCATTGGTTTTCAAGGACATTTCCTCCATTGCCTTTACTAATTGACTACTTCCATTTGTAAGTGGCAACACTGGTGTACAGGATTGATTTACTAAAGTGGTTGAAGAAGTCATTGGCACTGCAGTGGCCAGTGGCTCTTTTGGTGCCAATTTTTCTCCTAAAGTATATGGTACTGTTGCTATGATGACTGGGATAACAGTGGGAATGACTGGTTCCTTAACTGTTTCCTTTTCTTGGACAACTTGGTCCATTTGTACTTCTATTTCTTTGATTTGAGCTATGAGTTGAACTATCAAGCTCATCATTTCATCTTTCTCCTTCTGATCCTGTAAAAATTCCTTTGTTTGAGGATGCTCTCCTTGAGGAATCTTGAGTTGTTTCCTCAAGAACGAAATGTCCTCATTTTTCTTTTAGACTAATGCTTTAGCTGCTTTTATGTTTGTAGGATCATATCCTACCTGTAATACTAACTCTTCTAAGGCCTTTATCCTTATATATTTTGTGTACAGTGAAGCTTTATCCATTTTCATTTGGTCCTACATATTAGAGATTGTATTTTGAAGTCTGTGAGTACTCATAGCTTTTTTGGTCACTGTGGAATATAGCATCTATGATGTTTTCCTATGGAATTCAATCTGATCCAACTCATGGATTTTATCTGTTGCTACTTCCATATCAACCTTTTTATAATTAGCCACTGTCTTTGGCACTGGTACAGTGGGCTGTAAAACTAACATAATCAATTTTTGATTTGAATAATCAAAGGCTGATAGAAATCTATTTTGGTTACCTGGCTTCTGCTTCAAAAACTGAGAATATATTTCAGTTTTGATTTCCTCATTCTTTAATTTGATTTGATTGTATTTTTCCTTGATATCTAAATCCTTCTCCTCAGCTGAGTGTGAGGAGGAAGCCTCCATACTCTGTTTCCTCTTCATTATTCGTGCATCTTCATTATTCAACTGCTCCTTATCCTGATTGGCTCACTAATGATTACAGTGGCTACATTGGTCTCTGTCTATGTAGTGTTGGTGTTCAAAGGATGTGTTTTCTCAACATCAATTATTACTTTGCCTTTAGATGTTGTATCCATTTTAGGCCTGTTATTGTAGATGATTTTAAACTTAGTTTCTGTGGTAGTCTCTGCAGTATAAGCTCCTTCTTCTCTGATTATTTTAGTGGATGGTTCTGGTTGTTTGGCAACTTCTAGAGGATGACTAGTATTCCTCTAGTTTACTGCCTCTGTTAAAGTATTCTCAATCCACTCAATTTTATTAGAAAATTTCTCTATATCTCGCTTTGAATCATGGATAAAGGGTGTCAATTTTCATTTTACCCTTAGTTTACTTAAGATCCCTTGTGGATCATAGTTCCACGGAAAACTTTCTTCTAATTTTTATTCCTGTAATTGACTTGCTGCTTCTTTTTCTTATTCTCTTTGATTACATATGAAAGGCCCAATTTCATTTTTGAGTTTAAACTGAGTCTTTTTCTTGGCTTCCATAAAATTAATTAAATATGAATTCAGGATCTGCCTAATGTATTCTAAGGAAAAGATCCTCATAGATGGATACTTAGGTAACTTGTAGGGTAATAAGTTAGAACCAAAAATTCTAATTTCTGTGAATTCCTTATATAAATACCAATCTCCTACTTTGATTTTCTCTGGTAGCTGAAAAATTCTCTTCATTTCCTCACTGATTCTGTGTTGCTCTAATTTTTTCAAGATGGTGTTCAATGAATGCACAAAAAACTCAGCAAAATCTGAATAACTGAATTCTATCCCTTCCTTTCTGAGTATAGATGTCCAGAAGACAACTGATATAGGTTTTCCTTATATATCCAATTTCTGAAGTGAAATAGGAAAGTTCTCTGATTGTAAAAATAGAAGCAAGTGTAAAAGGTAAGAGGTATATCTAAATACCCCTTCCAGCTGCAAATTAGACAATTGATAATGAATGCTATCAGCTATAAAACCAGCATAGTCAAATATAACTGAGGGTGACTGTCCTGGAGAAAATGTAGAAAAAAATCCCAATATTGACTCATCAGTATGTTCATCAGTGAAATACCCAAGTATAAAGGAAAGCACCGAGATAACATGCCTTGAACCTTTAGGGAATTTGGCAGTGGAATATGGAAGGTTTAATTTTGGGATTTCAACATGTAGAGGCATGAAAGTTTGGAAAATCATAAACCTTTTAGGAAAATCTAAGTTAATGTATAACTTAGTGAGGGCTTCAATGGATAATGGGACTGCTTGTGGGTCTGATTGAAGATGAAACATTTGGTTTATAGACTCTGTTGTAATAGTAAATATGACTTCTTTGTTTGCATTGACAATAGCTCTCTGTTCTGGAATTTATTATTGACCACACAGTCTGATAATTTCTTGAAAAGGGTGTGTCAAGGGGTCTACACATTTGGGTAAATTGGATTCCCAAATATGAACATCTTCTTTCTCATCTAGAGATTTTTCAAAATGTCACTTGTGTATGTCTAACAAATTGAACTCAACTATAGGATTAGCTATTTTATAGTCAATGTATACTAGAGGAATATGCTCAATATAAATAACTAGAGGCTGCAAAGGGTTGACTACAATGGCAGTAATTGGATTCATGGCAAGAATAGCTTTGGGAGTCTTGGAACCTTCAGATTTCTTTCCACTCTGTTTTTTAGGCATTTTTACTAGCTTCTGCAAGCTTAAACTATTTGCAGAGTCAATTTTACTAGGACAGAGGCTGGATTAGGAAATTTCAAGAAGATACAATGCTTCTCTGGCTTTTATAGTCAACTGGGCTTCTCAAATGAGGTTTTAAGGCTTAAAAACTGATCAAACATAGAAAACAAGGGTTTTATGAGTTTCTTGACTGCAAATTGGGCTCAAACTTTGATAAAAAAAAGGTTTTTCAGAAGATACAGGGCACCTGTAGAGGATTTCTGGCTTTTAGAGCTTGAAATTGACCCTAAAACTATGAAAAAATGATAATTTTCTTTGAAAATAGTGCGCAGCGGATTCTGGGATTCCTAGCCAATTTTTCCAGGGTTTTACCTGTTTCTGGGACTTTAGTGCAATTGAATTTAATTAATTTCTTAATATTTACTTCTTCTTTTTCCTTTGAAAGGTCTTTTGTATTTAGTTGCAGGTTAAACTCTTAGAAAAATACCTGGTTTTGACACGGGTATTGGTTTAAACAGGGTTTTTTGCAATCTTCAAGTCAAATTGAATCTTTAGAGGTTGAACTGGAGTGACATAGCTCGTTTGCAATCTTTTACAGATTTCTAGGGCACTTTCAAGGGTTCTAGGTTTAAAAAGTAGGAAGAAATGGCTATCAAGGGCCTCTGCGAAGGCTTATACAGAGTCGGGAGGGAAAACACTAGCTTAAACGCGAAAGATAGGTGAAAAATGCCTATAAAAGGGTTTTATTAAACAGTATGATTTTGAATTAAATGGAGGTCTGATCATGGCGGGAGGCGGTTTTGGATTGCAAAGGTTTTGAAAAGGAAGTTATCGCATTGGTATCGAGCGGTAAGTTGTTTTGAACAAAACCCACGTGATCCAATCAGGAGAGGCCACATGGAGGGGAAGGGTCTATGTAAAAAAACCTATTATAGCTTTTGCATTTGGACGGTCGTGCACTTTTTCTATGCGATATGGATCGTTGACCGTCAGATTTGAGAAAGGGATGCAAACGGTCGGGATTACTTTGGAAGTTGCATTGAACAAAGAGATGTGGGACTGGACTTTTATGTATGGGCAGCTGGGTTAGTATGTATTTAAACCTTTATATTGTGGTTGTTTGGGTAAAGGTTTAACGCATATATGAAATGTTTTATTTACACACAGCGGCGGAATAAAACTCATTGCAAAGGCGTTTTTAGAGAAGGTTTTTTAGGCCTTATCCATTGGTATATATATGGTGGGTTGGGATTAAAATGTAATAAAACCTTTATAATGTAACCAAGGGGTAAATGGTATAAAACATATATGAAAGGTTTTCTTCAAGATATAGGTGGGGATTAATGTATTTTATTCAAAACATTTGTTAAATGTTTAAATAAAAACATATGTAGGCGGGTTAACTTATAATATATAGTTTTTAAACCTTTTATAGTTTTCAAACCATGGGGTCGGAATATTTTAATAACGCTAGTTTTTAGACCAAAGGGTTTATAATTTGGGGTTTTTATTTGCGCACATGGGATAATAAACTTTGGTCAAAATTTTATAATAGTGGGTTTTTGGGGTTTATTAAATATAAGGGAATTAATAACTAGGAAAAGGTATTTCTTAGGGATTTAATCAAATATGTTAAAAGTTAATATGAAAGGGGAGTGAAGTGTAAAACAAAAATACATATTTATCTCTAAGCATAGTTTAAAATCAAGCATAGCTCATATTTATATTTTCTTCACTCATACTTAGGATAAATGTGATTTTGTGGGTTTTTATGAATGTTTATGAAGGGATGAAATTAATTATTCTAAGGTTACAATTTTTCTAAGTAAGAGTGTGTTTTTACTTAGGAAAAAGGGGTCTTAGTACATGAATGAAGGGTAAATGATGATAAATGAGGATTTGACATAAGAACTCAATATTTTCAACTGACCAGTCATAGAGCCTTGGGTCCAGTCCCAAAAAAAGTTAGAGAAATGCTCTGAGCCCGTTTGACTAACAGCTTAGAATATTGAATACTCATGGGGGAGGGGAAATTAGTGATTTTTCTCGATGATGTATTATTTACATGATTTCTCCACTACTTTCTACCTACCCAATCTTGTATTTCTAACATTTTTTCTTCATTTTATAGGTGCATTTAGGCTTTCAACCTTAAAAATTTTTCTTTCAAAGCATAAAACTAATCTAAATCTACCTTATTTCATCTGAGGACTCATATCAAACTATTGAGCTCCTCATTATTCTCTACCTATCTACTGAATTGTCAATTTTAAACTGTTTGACAAATATTTATTCACTATCTAAAACATGAAATTGAAACATGAAAAGTTAAGATTAAGCTGCTTAACTAATCATGGATTATGGCATTTATTGACACTCTACACATAATCATTTATTCTTTGCAGTTAAAACTAAAAGTAGTGGCATTTGGATTTGCTCACTTTCAGGTTTTCTTTATTTCTCTTTTTTCTTTTGGGGTTTATATTTTTCTAAGTCCTTTGATCATTCTTTTAGGACTTTTTACCCTCTTTTTGATTTTTTATTATTTTTCATTTTTTCAAAATATGGGAAAACAACTTGGAGCAAGCAAGGTATGTACATATTTACAAGACTTATCAAAGTCAATTCAAACTTTTATGAACCCTATTATTATAGGACCCTAATAGTTGTTACTTGGAAAAACACCTTTTCTACAAGCATAACATCCTTTTTGTTGTCTTACATACTCATATAGGCCCCAAACACACATACTCTCTACTCACTCTCTCTTCTTCTCTTTGTATTTTTATCTCCTAGTCACCTTTTCTTTCTCCACATCAACTTCTTGTTTTATCATTATTTTATTGTATATATAATTTTATCCCTCCTATTACCATGGGAATTGCTTCATGTTTTTACCCATGGAAATATTCCTTTTATAGTATTAACATCTAGTAGCTTATCAATTTAACCTCGTTTACTTCATACTCTTTTCTTCATATGAATACATCCCAAAATTGAGAGCTTAACTTTGAAGACATGCTAAATCCTTTAACCATGCAGTTATACTTGTGGTTAAACACCCAAAATATTTCAAAATTTGTCGAGTGATCTTATTGACATTAATAGTGTAAACACCACTTCAACCTGCCCACCTGTTTGTGCTTTAACAAAGAGGGTGGGTGGGTTCCACAAATTTTCATATATGTGTGTTAAAAAATCTTCATCTTTTTAGCTTGCATCAATGGATCTTGTACATTGATCATATTTGATGGCATAAACCTCACTTTGGGCCCCCTTCCATTTTCAATTTTTAGTGAAGAGAGGGGGTAGGGGGATCAGAATTGTTTTTTCTTATGTGCTCATGCAACTTACATGGTCATCCCAGCTCAACTACCATGTCATTTATGCCAACCGATTAAGAATTGACACATCATCTCTTTATCATTGGCCATGTCATGTGAGTGCCACATGTCACTCATAAAAGGGATACTTGGTCACCCAAAACGAACAAATCCACCTACCATTTTCCCTCGCCTCTGTGTTCCATTTCATCCTCTCAGCCACATCATTTCTACTTTCCATCCATGTCACATTAACATTGAATCTGTTGTTCCTAAAACTATCCATAAACATCTTTCATGTAGAGAGCTCACTACCAATCTGGATTGTTAGATTGAGACAACAACAGTTGTTGGATCCATTTTCCACATAGGTGCACTTTAAATTGTGTGAATGATGTGATCCTAATATCAATCAATTTTTTATTATCTTGATGTCACTTGTCTCGGGTCCACTACCTACTCAATAAATGTGCCATGGCTTGTCGCATGCCTCTCGCCAACTATTCGTTGGTGTACACATAGTTTAGACTAGGTGGTCTAATAATTTCCTAGGCATCTACTATCAAGCACCTTGTGAGTAGGGGTTATGATCGTTGGCCTTGTCACTCCACTTCTTGTTAGTTGTTTCACTATCTTGAGTATTTATGCCAAAATCCCTAAGTCCAAAGGCTATGATTGGGGGACTTGAAACATCATCACTTGTCAGTGATCATGATCCCTATTGAACTTTTTTTTATCATTCGGAACTAATCTAATGAGAGGCCCACACTAGAACCATGACTAGTTGGAGCCTTGCTTGACATAGGATGCTTTGAGTTGAGTTTTCTCCTCATTATTTGGGATTTAGGAACATTTCCATTTACCACTAGAAAGGTCTCTAAGAGGACTATCCAACTAATAAATTTTCATGTTCATTTGAATAAATTTCCTATAGACATAGTGTTGTTAAATATAAGCTACTAGAATACACATCCAACTGTATACAAACAAAATACACAAGATTTCCAAATTAGCACCATGAATGAAGAATCAACAAGATCCCAATAAACTTAACAAAACTTGGCATAAATAAATAAATTTGAAATAAATGATATTATATTCCAATAGAATTAACAATATCCCCCTTCTCCATTGATGGCAACACCACCAAACTTGCTAGCCATTGATGTTTCAATTTCCCTTAGCTCTCAAGATCTAATGTTTGCTTGCTCTTCCCCTTTGACATCAATGGAAAAGAGGCTTACATATTAAGGGTTGGGCTTCTACCAGTGAATATACTTCCCTTTCTATGTAATAAGCCTCCCCCCCTTATCTCATGCTTTCTTTAAAGCTTCTATAGAATCACACTCATACTCCCCATGTGAATGGGTTGCAATGTGAATTTCTCCCAATGAGAAAATATATTTTTATTTCTTGTGGCTTGTCTATAAACGTCCTCTTGAGTTACATGTTCAATATTTTGAACTTATAACACCCCTTGAGTTAATGTTATAGCATTTTCATGAATTTTTTGCATACAACTATCTATGCCACATATGCATCGGTTGTCATCTTTCCTATGTAAAAAATCTATGCAAGAAATGAGAAAGAAGTAATTCCAAATCTATGTTTATGATACTCAAAGGGATCTTTTCGAAGAGGCTTAGTAAATATATCTTCAATATGATCATTAGTAGGAACATATTCCAACTTAACTATTTGACAGGATGCTTATTCTTTGAGAAAATGATATTTAGTAGGAATGTTCTTTGTCCTAGAGTGCAACATATGATTCTTTGATATATTAATGGAATTCATGTTATCATAAAAGATAGATATAGGTTGGGTGCAATCTACCTGAATATATTTAATATTTTGTATCATCTATAGAAATTGTGTACAACATGATGCAACTACAATGTATTCTACTTCAACATTAGACAAGGAAACTGAGCTTTATTTATTACTAAGCTAGGAAGATAGAAAATTTCCTAGATAAAAATCTCCACCACTGGTACTTTTCCTGTCATCAATATTTCCTATCTGTTGCATGGATTAATCCCTCTTGCGGACAAGAGTGATCTCCCTAGTATTCTGGTGAGTAACTAGAAACAAATATCAATTTGGAAACATTTTCCTCTAGATTAATTACATTTTAGAATTATTAAAATAAAGTAGAAATGACATGCCCCTACCCTGAAATCCAAATGTTTGATGTAGCCTTTTTTCCCGTCACTCCAAATTGGTTTCTCCAAAGAGTAGAACCTACAATCAAAGACAAGACAAATAATCAAAGCATCTGCAACATATAATAATCAAAAAATGATAATCCAAATTAGTGATCAAGGATTCTAAGTGTTGATGTTATTACAATAAGCATAGAAACAAATCAATGAGAAAAAGAGATCCATATGTATTATCTTGAATAAAAAAAGAAATATTACAACCTGATGCCTTGATGTCATATATATTTCTCCTGGGGTCCTAAATAATCATTTCTCCTTCAGTCTGAAAAGCCTTCCTCTATGAATACCAGAATGGATTTATAGACACAAGGGTGTGATCATTCTCATGCCAACAAAAACTAACTAGTGTAGAAAGTATGAAATCTTATGAACTCTCTTCAGCTTAGAAAGTACATAAGTCAACTTTTATCATTCACAATTTATCTGTGTCTACCCTTCAACCGGAAACTTGAGCTCAATTTATAGGGAAATGGAGGTAGTTTGAGTTCCATGAAGAGGGGGATGGATTCCTCTCATGAAGGGATTTGAGCTCCATGTACCAAGGGATAAGGTCCATGAGTGGAGGGATAAAGCTCGAACTGATCATGACTCTAGAAGCTTCCAGTTGGGAGAATATTCGACCAACCAGGCTTCTAGAATTTACTTTTTTCTTTTATTTTCTTTTCACGGGGGTCTGTAGGTAATAGTGGAAAAAATTTCAAGGGTTGTTGCAGTTTATGGATAGAAAATCAGTGCATGCACATGGAAAGGAAATAAAAACCACACAGGAAAAATTTTAAGGGTTTTATAGAGATTTTCTCCAATTCCAAGACTTGATTCAGGAACATTAGTGATTTTGACCTCTAAGGGAACATGATATAGGTGGTGATAGACCCATATGAACAGTGAAATGTCATGGTGATAAAATGACGTGTAACAGATTTCCCCCTAAAGTGCGAAGTCTGAGGTTATTCTGAAGAGTGAAGTGATTTAGCATTCCAAGGATTGGATTGGAGAAACCAATCAAAAACCTATAAAACCATTCAATGAAAACACACAGACACACACAGACACACACCCACACATATATATATCATCACTGAGGTAGGCATTCCCATACTCAGATCAAAACTAAGTAAATGTTCTGGTGCAAATATGGTTTCAATATTACATCAAAAGTAGACATAGTATGGGCATAGCCATCTGTCACGAGTAGTCTATTGTATCATGAATAGTAAAAATCCTCACAACCTGGATGTTAGAAACTAGATCTAGGGTCTTCATTTCCGCTTCCTAAACTAGTACGAATATATACATGTGATTGATTTTGTCGAGTTGAACACGGTAGAAACCACTTGATTACCGGTCAATGATGTGAACCATTAACAAGTGTGAGAGAAACCACCAAAAATGGCAATGGCTCTGAAAGTAATCTAGTATAATATATGAAGTGTGAATGAATTAATTGCAGTCAAACACTCATAGAATCATTCGATCGAAGGTCAATGATGCAACTTGTCGTCGAATGCAAGAAACCTGCCATTAGGGCATGCATATCGCAAGGTAATGATAGGATTCTAGACCAACTTTATAGATAATGAACTGACGTTGATAGAAAGTGATCCTTCATAGGAAAGCCCATGGCACGAATCCATTATATCAAGTTTTGAAGAAATACTTTACAAGGACTAACTCAGGGATGGTCAATGTGAATGGAGACAAATATTTGCAATGAATGGTTTATTTGAACTCTCCCTTGAACACATAACGACACTGCAGATGGCTTGTCAGCATTTGGCCTAAAGCTAATTACCATAAACAGGCTGAACACTTTCAATGTGGTTTGATTAAATTTTAGAAAAATTATTTCCCAACCCATGTACAAGTGTTACAAAGTGTCATGTTCAAGAGTGGCATGCTACTTTTGAAACAAGGGTTACAACTAGATTATTTTTCTCTCTTTTTCCCCCACCATTACTAGCAAGTACCTATTTATTTTTTGTCAAGCTTGAGGAGGATAAAATGTGCTTGTTTATGTAAGCTCATCCTTTGGATGAGTTCATATTAGTATTAAAATTGAACCCTAATAAGGAATGGTTCGGTCTTGTTTGTAATCGACAGGTCCTTTAATGTTAAATTTTAATGAGTCCAGTATAGGAGAAACTCGACATTTTTCAGTTTTAGGGAGTCAGAAGAAAAACAAAAGTAAACTCCATGGTTGTTTTTTTTCGTAAATTTAGTCTCTCATGCCCAAAAAAGCATAAAATAATGTAGGAGAGAACTCTATTGACCATGATTAGTCAACGTATACCTTTTTCATAATTAGTCCAGTTCAGTCCGGAAAAGGGGTAAACTTATACTGAAAGGATGACTGTTCATTTACTTTAACGAGTTTGAATAGTCAAGTACTCTACAATATTTTCATATTTCGAGAGTCTGAAAAGGGATTAAAAGAGGACTCGAGGGTTTCACTTTTTCGTATTTTTAAAGAGCTCGGAAAAGTGATAAAAGTATACTCAATGTAAAAATAATTCTTTTCACCAAAGATCATGTATCCTGCACAAAAACTCAAAATATTACAAATATCTGCTTCCTAAAGGTAAAGATATTTAAAATTTACCTTTTAATAGTGAAAAATAAATAAAATAATAATATTTTATTCATTAAAAACTATAAAAAGGGTTTGAAACAAGTCATTTTCACCTTTTGTTTTCAGAATAGTGAATAGGGAGCTTTTGGCCAAAAAACCTTCTGGAGCAGATATCAGGAGAACTGGTCATTCATTTCTCAAATCGTCAGAACTAGGTAATGCACATCATCCTTAGCTATGTTTTCATCCATTTCATTTTATATTTTGATCTTTTATTTCATTTTTTGGAAGAAATGTTTGTTTCAAAATATGTTCTCGGGGGTGCGCAGGTGATCCATGTGATAACCACGGACCCTGACGATTTTTTAAAAGAAAATTTGTTGGGATATGGGTTCTGCATGGAGCATGAGCGGACGACTGCACTGTCTGCACACAGAACCTGTGCAAGCACCGTGAAAATTTTGAAAACTAAAATTTATTTTAAAAAATGGTTCAAGTTTTCTTCCAAATGATTTAAACAGTTTAATTTTTTTATTTGTAGGTCATTTAACCATGTTGGAATGGTGAGAATGAGAACACAAGATAAAAGATAATGAAGCCATGGACGACAATGCAACCATGTGTGCATTGAAAAACTGTGGTTTGTACAAATTAGGGAATATTCAAGGAATGAAGGCACAACTGGAGTTAATGACTTGGCTTGTGAATGTGTGGGATGTTCAAGACCAATGTTTCATAATTGGTGACCACCAACTCGAGATGGAGAGGGATAAGCATCTACTTATTCTGGACTAGACTGGGAGGTATTCCTACTTCCCACTACAAAGCTCAGTATTGTAGCAATAATGCAGAGTTGAAGGATGGTCGCATAGATATCAAAATTATCTTATGACTGGAACTTAAAGTAATAGAATTCACAGTGACTAGGTTATGCAGGAGTGCAGCTACTTATGTGGCTATTAAATCACAGATGCAAACTGTAGTCAAGTGTTTTAAAAGAACAATATTTAACTGGTGTGAAGGAGTAGTGACCAATATGAAAGGCCAGTTGACTAGAGAAAAGAATGCGAAGTTGAAAAACTTTGGATATGGTGCCATTCTTATTTCATTTTCTCTAGAGAGAATTCCACTTCTCACTTCTCAACTAATCCCAGTAGATCATGGAATAGCTCAGGAACATTGGATGGTGCGATGGGTATCATTAATGGATTGCCATGGTGGTGAGGGTGGTTCAATAGTTTGGTTTACTCCGTCTTATTTCATGTAGCTCAGGAATCAAGTCTTCACCATTGAAGACTTTACTTACGCGGGAATGGATTACAAGGGTGATCTTGAAACACCTTTGCCTCCAAGGGCGTAGTGGGACAAGATAGGTTAGTGAATCATTTTTGTGTTTTTAATCTATTTTTTGTTTGATTTTTATCGTCCAATACTAACGAAAATTTTAAATGCAGATGTCAAGCCACAACCACCAACAATGCTTCGTCGCTTTGACAGGCGAGAATCACAACCTATATAACCTCCACAAGAAAATGAAACAGAGATCTTGGTAGACATGGAGCACAACCTTGAGAGTTTTACCATTGATATTCCTAAGACAAGAACTAATGATTTCCCTCTCAGGCTCCAGAGACACATGACAGGTGTTCCAGGTCCATTCAAGAGATTTCTGCGCAAGGTGGTGTGTGTTATAGTTTATTACCATGATCATCATCACAGATATTTTATGGTCAATGTAGATCAAGATTTTTGTTTTTTGTATCAGTATCTATTAGATCATAAGGTTTCTTGAACCTATGATCACAGAGGATGTAATATTTTTTTGAACACAAAATTATTTATCCTAATGTTATTACTACTTTCGTTCTCTGAGAAACTTGTTCAACATGGATTGAATGTTGTTTTGATTTACTTTTTTAATGTTTCAAATGTCTATTTAAAACATGATTAGCTAATGCATCAACCAATGTGTTCAAATTTCTTGAAATATGTTGATATTCGATATAATAAAATTGGTGTTCCAAGAGACAAACCTTCAAAAATAATCTTAACAATATTGGATTGCTAATTGCATAAACTCTATTTAAATGTAATACAATGAGTTGTTAATCCAACCTAATGATCAAATGTTGAATACCAAATGTAATGACATCAGATAATAATGCAATGACTGCACTATATTTTGCAATATTGTTCATTGTTTGACCAAAGCATATCCCATGAATAGAAACTAACTCATCGGTGGGTGAATAGATTACCCAAGCCACGGAAGAGATATTCAATGTACTACGAAAGGCACCATCAACAAAACCAATGTATGTTTGAATGGATGTTGACATCTGCAATATCAAGAGTAATAAAGATAAGCAACGATAGTAGTAACAACAAAAACTAATCTAGGCACACTTGTTTAATATAAGGCACACTATTCGAAAAAGTAACTATTGTACAAGAGAGATATTCACATGAAATTCAAGCATAATATCTCTTAAGATAAAGACCATTTCTGGGTTTATTTAAGGAGACCCCGTCATAATAAATTAATTCATAGGATCCTTTTGCAAGCACACACTTGACAATATAGGGACCATGCCACATCAGTTCAAATTTACCAGTGCCTAGCCTGTTGTTAGCTTGATCATATACTAAAACTAGGTCACCTTCTAAATGAATGTGAGGGTTTACACTTTGGTCATACTGAGCTTTCACATGTTTCTTGTGAGCTTTAGTAGCCAATGCAGCGTTGCACTAAGTCTCATCTAATTGTGCTAAGTATAGAAAGTGTTTCTCCTCTTCATAGGTAGTTGGTAACAAATCTATGGCTAATTTGGGTGATGATATTTTGCATTCAATGGGTAACAAAGCCTCTAAACTGTAGATGATTTGAAAAGGAGTGAACCCTGTAACAGTTTTTGCAGAGGTTTGGTATTCCCATAATGCCGAAAAAATCATGGTATGGAAATTCTATTTATGAGTCTCGACAATCCGTTTAAACATGGTGGTTAAAACATTGTTGACGACCTCAACTTGACCATTAGCATGCGAGTAATACAGAGTAGAATTATCATGACATAGGCCAAGTTTATCAGAAATTCCGGTCATCATAATATTTCAAAAATGACTCCCATGGTCTGTAATAGTAGCTTGAGGCACACCAAAACAAGAAATCACATGATTGAATACAAAATTAGCTACAGTATTTCCATCAATCGCGAATGTAGGCATCGCCTTGGCCCATGTGGTAAATTAATATACAACGAGAATAATATACCCATGCCCCCCGACCAAGTGAGGGTTACATGTAATTAAATTAATACTCCATTTCTCAAAAGTACAGATAACAATGATTGGGTGAAGAGGAGTTGGAGGTGCATGCATATTTCGATCAAAAATTTGGTAGTTGTGGCATTTTCGAACCGCAATGATACAATCTTTGAATAAAGACGACAAAAATTAACCAGCGCGCAATATCTTTTGGGTTGTGGAAAACCTAGACATATGATCACCACATGCTCCAGAGTGGAAATCATTCAAAGCTTTTCATCCTCTTTGTGAGTTATACAATGTCAAAAAATAGAGTTCGCACCATGATGATAAATAGTGTCTCCAACAATATTGTATTGTTGGGATTGATATCGGATTCTCCATCAATATGAACGTGAAAGCTCTGGGCGAAAGGTTTGGGTTTAAATATATATATAATGATATATCCATACCATGCATCTAAAGTACTTATGAGAAAAATAGATTCATCCTCGATTGGATTCTTTGGCACCGTTTCCATCTCAGTATTGGGAAAGTCACACATAAGCTCAACAAAAACTAGTGATTTCTTTGACTTGGATTTCTCGAATTCCAAATCAAACTCTTGTAAGATAACAATCCATTTGGATTGTTTTCCCCCGAGTAATTAGTTTGTCAAGATATACATCATCCGGCTTCAAATAGATATCACTATTGTTTTACATAATAGTATGTAGTGACGGAATCAGTGAACACCTTGAATTGCTACCAAGGAAAATTTCTCCACATGTGAATATTTGATTTCTGTCAGGTTGAGATTCCGACTTAGGTAATATATCACATGTTCATTGTGATATTCATCCTCTTGGACCAAGACCATTCCACTTGTGGAATTAGAGGCATCGAAGTATAAAAATTAATCCTGGTGGTAATTAGGTGGATGCAATAATGGTGCATGGATCAACATGTTTTTTAGTGCATCAAAAGATTTATCAGCAATCACATCCCAAATGAAAGGAACACTTTGTTTCAAAAATTGGGTAAAACCTTTTCTTAACTCAGCATAGTTCGAGTAAAACCTATGTAAAAAAAATTTTTTCCCTTACAAACTCTGGAGTTGGAAAAGAGTGGAAGGAGGAGGTAAATTGATGACAGCCTCAACCTTTGAAGGGTCGACACGAATTCCATCTTTTGAAAAGATGAATCCAAGTAATCATCTTGATTGTCCACAAAAAAAACATTTTTGCGGATTCAAACGAATTTTGTAATGCCTACATCTCATGAAGATAGCTCTTAAGTGTGTAGGATGATCTTCTTTGCGTAAAGAATGAGTAGGTAAGTCATCCAGATAAGGTTGTAGAATATGGTTGATATCATGAAAATCATAAGACATAAGACATAGCTCTTTGAAAAGTTTCACCAACATTTTTTAATCTGAAAGGTAATTTACAATAATCAAATGTACCCTAAGGACATATAAAATTTGTTTTTGGTTGATCGACAGTGAGTATGTTGATTTGATTATAGCTAGAAAAACTATCCATAAATGATAATATTTCATTTCCGGCACAATCATCAATAATTTGGTCGATATAGGGTGTAGGATAGTTTTCTTTTGGACACGCCTTGTTAATGTCCCTATAATCGACACATACTCTTATAATCTCTTTTTTATTCATAACGGGAACCATGTTAGATACCCACTCTGTCAATGGAATTGGATAAATAAATCATGCTCGTAATATCTTCTCAACTTCACCTTTTATTGTTACAGCTTTCCACGAATGTATTGGACATAATATCTGTCTAACAGGCTTAGCATTCATGTATGTCTTAATTTCATGGATACAATATTAGGATCAATTCCTGGCATCTCTTCATAAGACCAGGAAAAAATATCTCATAATTCTTGAAATAGGGCTTTGTAATTTTTAATCTCTTCGATCAAACAAGAAGCACTTATATGAATGTTTTAAATAATTCCAAGTTTAACTGATATGTCAATAGGAACTGTTGTAGAAATATTTCCCAAATTTGTCTAAGAATACAAATGTGTAATCGATGTAGGATTCTGAGGTTCCTTGACATAATCAATCATAAAAATAGACGAAAAATCATTTTCAAGCTTATTAAGGTCAGGTAAAAATGAAGATCTATCATATATATCATCCCAGGGTAATTCATCCGATGACAAAATTTCCCGAATATTTTCATCAGTGTTACATACATGTTGAAAGGGATATCAAAATGATGTCAAGACTGAGCTTGATAAATAATATGATTCTTCGTTGATCACATTCATTTTATCAGGAGTATTTTTAGGTGTGTCAGAATACAATTTTACTGCTACATACACCTTTTCAAAAGGACTAAAAGGCATATCACCATTGAAAGATTCCAATTCTAATTTTCAAGGAACTACCCATGTGTCATCGAATGGTATAGTGCTTGATGAGATCATATTGATGTTGGAAATTGTTCGCGGTACGTTGGGTGGAGGTATAACGAAAGTTCCCATGAGAGAGGAATCCTTCATTAATCCTACACCAACATCTTCGTATGGGATAACCATTTTTCTAACATGTTGGATGCTATCTGTAGAAGTAGGGTCTCATGAAAAGTATGAAAACTGATCTATTTTCACAATATTTCCTTTATGAGGAAACATGATTAATCTAAACACTGATGAAACTACAACATTCATGGAATAAGACCAACTATGACCCAAAAGAAGGTTGTAATCAAGAGGGGCATCAACAACCTCCACCTCTAGATTAATGGGTTTTCCTTCTACTTTTATAGGTAGATCCTGGAGTATTCCATATGGATTAAATCCTTTTCCATCAAATACTTTAAGGATAGTCGGTGATTGGTTGAGTGCTAGAGAACCAAGGGTTTTCCAACAGTTTAATAACATCATACATGTAGATTCCCCCTCACCAATTACAGTATGAAAAATGCGTCTTGATTTGACAAATACTGGAATTTGAAAAGCCATTTGATGAGGGAGTCTTGGTGTAAAATTTTTGAGGTCAAAGACCATGAGGTTCAAATCCTGAGGATAAATAGCTCTGATATCTTATAATAGTGATCTCCTTTGTGCTGGACATGATTGTAGCACTTCTAAGGTCAAAATTGTTGAAGGGGATATCGCCAAATCCCCAACAATGTTGTAATTATCAGCAGCTTTCGCATGTGGATTGAAAGTTGATTTCTGAAATACACCTTTAGTAGAAGGTTTAATCACTAAATTAGGTTTCTCGATTTGAAGTGGTTTGGAAACTGAAGGAGGTATGGCTAGTGTTTGACTAGAATTGTCTGTCTCGTTACCATTTGCAGGATTTTTAGTTCCATAGTCTTGAGATCATGTCACAACCATGACTTGAGACATCATTAAAATATATGTCGATGAATTTGAAGAAGATCCTATCATTTTACTATCTTGAGTGGGAAAAGGATCCTTCAAGATAGTGGTTGTGGGTGATACTTTGACAAACTTGGATACTTCGAATCGATGTGGACATTCTTTAGTATAGTGGTCCTTGTCACAGATAAGAAAAGGATAACGAGGTTTCCGTTTTTCATCAGCTGGTTCATTTTTTTCCTTTTTATCTTTAGGAGATGTATTTTGTTTATTTTTATTCTTTCCTTTCTTCTTATTTCCTGTTTTAGATTTAGTCGTGGATGAATATACAACATGAATGTTGGCAGAAGTTTCAAGGGAAGAATCTCCTTTCGCTGAATCTAGTAAATTTATGATGGGAGAAGTAGGTTTGGACGACTTCTTCTTACTCTTGTTAGCACTAACTCTACCAATTACACTGTCTATAGAATGAGAACCAGAAGGAGTTGCAGTTATTTGACTTGAACGAGGCAAGTCAGGATTTTTTTCATTTAAAGCACTAGACTATGTGTATACAAGGTTTAAGTATTGTACTTGAGATATTACCTATTATTCCGTAACAATGCCTCCCTTAGCTACATCTTCAGTGATATTTGGAAGTAATGATTTCATAAGACATTCTGCCAAGATTTGATCCAGAATGAAAACTTTCACTAAACATCGTCTATGTCTCCATTCATGTATGTGATCTGAAATGTATGTAGACATACTCTATTTTAATGAAGTCAAGAGTTTCATGCCTTTGTCATAACAGACTGGAAACTGAAAGTGAGTTAAGAAATTTGTTGCTAACACGTTGAAATTGTTGAAAGAGCCACGTGGTAGTTCAATATAGCACTTTTTAGCTAAGATTTTCAGTGTTCTTTGAAACAATCTCAATTGAATGGAATCATCAATTAAAGAGTTGGATGTGCACCAAAGATTACAAGTCATCAGATGGTTTGATGGGTATTCTCCTGATTTTCCTTCAAACTTAGGTATGTCACTGGGCAACTTATTTGGCATTGGTGGCCAAAATGGAAGATGATAAATCAGATCATTTGTAAGGCGTGAAAAATCTAGCAAGTCCAAATTTGCAATGAATGGTAACTGACAGTTAGGTTCCTATTGGGAAAAATGATAACCTTGAGGAACAATACCAGTACCCAGAAGAGGATGTCAAACATATCGTGGAATAGCCTGTGTTGTTGGAATTGGAATACCTCTGGGATAACTAGGGTTAGCCATACCAAACTGAGGTTGAGCTAGTATTTGATAAGTATAACCAGGGTATGGTTGACTTTGGTAGAAAGGTTTTTTTCCTACGGGTCCATATTGAAATTACCCTTGATACGGTTCGTTGAAAAATTTACCTGTATAAGGCTATATTGTTGGAATTATAGCTATACTAGGTTGTCCTATAAAGGTTTGAACGATGGACTGAACCATAGGTATAGTTTGACGAGAAATGACTTGAGGGATTTCCTGTGATACAGTTGATGTCGTCGTTTGAGGAGTTGTAGCAATAGGGACTTGGGAAACTCTAGCAATAGGTGTACTTGTTTTTTGGAAAAAAAATTGTACAGAAAATGGGACGAGAGTTCTAGGCATACTCGGACCAGGTTGTTGACTACTAGGTATAGATACCTGAGGTGAAATTTGAAGTATAGGTTGGATGGGTTGTTGGATTTGGGTATAACCAAATTGACCAGTTGGCTGACCAGAATGATTATAAGGTACTTGCATAGTAGGTTGCAGATTCTATTGGTTCAATGACAGGTTCCACACTCTGTTAACTCTGGGATAGGGAGCTCCCATTAAAGGTTGTGGTTCATAAGGTTGACCATAACCAGATTGAGGTATTGGAACATAAGTTTGATAATTTGCCAGATAATTTCCAGTAAAAGGTTGACCTCCTTGAAAGGATTTTTTCTCTTGATAAAACTGCTTCCCCAAAGGATTTTGTTGTCCTTGTATAGGCTATGGCCCTAGCATATGGTATTTCCCTTGAAGAGGTTTTGGTCCTGGCATAGAGTACTACCCTCGAAGTGGCTGTGGCCCTAGTATAGAGTATTGTCCTTGAAGAGGTTGTCCTTGAGGAGTATACTGCCCTCCAGGTGGTAAATTGCTACCTTGAGGGTCAGGTAAAGGTATATTTCCACACATCATGTAGACTTGTTCCATTGTCGAATTTTCGGTATTAGATTAATTGGGACCAAATGATTTTGTAAGATTTTTAGAAGATGGAGATACTCCTGAGAAATTACCATAAAGTGATTGGTATCCAGTAGGAACTGATGGACCACCATACAAAAAAGTTTCTGGTGATGAATAAAACATGGATGATTCACCAGACATGTTTGACGAAGGCATGTAACTACCTCTTGGTATGGAGTAAAAAGGAATACGAGGTGGCAAATAATTGAGACCAGAATTATGTAGAAATTTGGTTAACTGAGAATACCAAGGATCCAGTTTAAAAGGGTTGTAATGGTAAATTGATTCACTATGCCTCAGATCTAAATATTCTTGACATGAAGGAAGTATAATCTCTTCTTTAGTGTCAGTAATCTCTTCGATGCTAATTAGGCCAGGAGGAAGGTTCTCAGTGATGTGAAACTTCACTCGAGGTGAACAAGAACGACTAGGGGTTCGGGCTATGAACTCCGAGTTGACTCGGATGAAGTATATTTAGTTTCAGGTTCAGATATATCGGGTTCAACAAGTTGACTATCTAAAAATTCACTGGTTACAGACTCATCTTTGATTAATTCCAAAAATTTTGGTTGTTCTTTTGTCTGAGGTTGATTTACTTTGTAATCGGGATGTATAATTACTGATGTTTCCTCCTTTTTAGTAGATTTTGTTCCTAATTGTTGACCTCTTTCTGATTTCATCTTTTCTAATTGACTTGGTGTCTACTCAGGGGGTTTTCCCTGCATTCTACGAGAGTGTCTCAGTAATTCAACCACGGTTAATTTTTAACACATGAAATAAAAAATATTTCAACAAGATAGATGTAAGGTTGTTAAGGAAACAAGAAAATTCAACACATGCCTAAAAAATCTAAGAAAAAATCCACACACAAATAGTATATTTCCACACTAAAAACACTAGTTGGTGATGAAATCCAACGTCATAAAAATTTAATGTGGAAAACTGGGCGGTTGCAAGAGTTACCCCGACAACCTGCTTAATGAAATGGTCTGGTGAAATTCCCTCCACTTATGCCATCTCAAAGTGAAGACACCCTCTAGAAATTTTAAGTGAGTCTAGCTGGCGTCTGTTCCAGGTACAGTGGGACCTTCCCTCCACTGTCACCTTGGGAAAAATCCTAAATATTATGGTCATTAAGGTCACCAACATAAACAAATGTACTTGGGGAACAATATATGATCTGATATACGCGCAAGGGTAGAGTATCAAGCTTAATCCCCTTTAAGGCTCCTCGACATGGTAAATTTGATGTTTTCCAACAAGTGACCCTAGGCTCCTCGACAATGGTTAATCTGAGATTTACCATTTTTATTATGTGCACATCTTCTATCTTTACGAATGAGATAGGTACGATTACCTCACTGGGTCCAACATGATCTTGTGCTTGAATCTTTTAAGAAGAGCTTCCCAGAGCACAAATGCAACAATTAGATTTTCCTACCACAAGATTCTACTTGTTTGTTTAAGCTGTCTTGGAACATTTATTACAACCTATTCCAAAACACTGGCCTAAGCTATGTTGGTGGAATTAGCCCTAGAAAATGTAAAATATCTAGATTTATTATACTAAGGCATTGTATTAATTTGGTTGTTTCTTAACACAAAGGATATGGAGTTGAAACTTTTAATGATGTTTGTGACCCGACTAAAAAATAATCTAAATGCATCTAAATGAGAAGTGCAATTCTTTCTTTTCAATGAATCTTATTTAAGGGAAATTTGAGAGATTTATCAATTTTCAAAACACAAATCCTTTCATCCGTAAACAAAATCATTTTTTAAAAGAAGACGATTTCATAAAGAACTCAATTTGCAAGAATGATCAATTTATTTTTTGAAATAAAATTCCTTTAACAATCAAATCAAAAACTACAATTCAATAAACAATCCATTTCCAAACAAAAACAATCTCAAAAAACTTTAAAAGCATAAATTTCAAAATCAAAGAAAATTCTAATTCTGAAGTCTATCTAAAATGTTTGAGGATGATTTCTCTTAATTGTGATCCGATTAAGAAAAATTTCTACTTATCTCAGCATAAATGAAAACATCCATAAGTGTTTTGGTGTTAAATCATGGTTCAGTAAGCTAGAATCTCTTCCGGGTTTTCAAATGAAAAGGGAACAAGTTTTCATAAAGTTAAGGCTTTCAATGATCCTACAAGCTCAAAAAAGACAAAATCATAATACCAGTAAGCTGAGGCAAATGAAGGTATATTTTGTATAAAGCAACAATAAACTAGGGCAAACTCTCACTTATAAAATGCAAACGGGATGATAAACCACACAAACACAAAATTTCTGCAAATAAATTCTCACACAAGATTTGACAACTAAGATAGATCAGGGAAAACATAAAGAATCAGGTTATCTAGCTCTAAAAACGAGAGATTTATTTTTTTCAAAAAATTTCCGGGGGTGTGCATTTGATAGTGGAATACAGAGTGCATGCGCACTGAATTGAACTAAAATTGGTGCAGGTTGCGACTCCTTTTTCTGCTGAAAAAACGCAGGCAAGGAAAAACTTGGAAAAAAATAAATAATAAGCTTTCGTTTTTAGGGATTCTTAAAAGTTATCTATCCAACTAGACTCCAAGAATTCAAAATAAAAAAACTTTAAAATTCAAACTGAAAATAAATAAAGAAAAACAAACTCTAGATCCCAAGTGGAGTCACCATTTTATTACGTGGATTAATCCCTCTTATGGACAAGATCGATCTCCCTAGTAGTCTAGTGAATAACTAGAAAAAAATATCCATTTGGAAACCTTTTCCTCTAGATTAATTTCATTTCAGAATTATTATAATAAAGTACAGAGGACATGCGCCTACCTTGAAATCCAAACATATGATGTAGCCTTTTGTCTCGTCACTCCAAAGTAGTTTCTCCAAAGAGTAGAACCTGCAATCAAAGACAAGACAAAGAATCAAAGCATCTACGACATATAATAATCAGAAAATGCTAATCCAAATTAGTGATCAAGGAGCATGAGTATTGATGTTATTTAAATAAGCATAGAAACAAATCAATGAGAAAAAGAGATCCATGTGTATTATCTTGAATAAAAAGAGTAATATTAAAACCTGATGCCTTGATGTGGTACAAATTTCTCCTGGGGTCCTGAACAATCATTTCACCTTCATTCTGATAAGCCTTCCTCTCTGAATACCAGCATGGAGTTATATACACAAGGGTGATCATTCTCATGCCAACAAAAACTCACTAGTGTAGAAATTATGCACTCTTATGAACTCTCTTTAGCTTAGAAACTTTATAAGTCAGCTTCTATCATTCACAATCTATGTGTGTCTACCCTTCAACCTAAACACTGAGCTCAATTTATATGGAAATAGAGGTAGTTTTAGTTCCATGAAGAGGGGGATGGATTCCTCTCATGAAGGGATTTGAGCTCCATGGACTGAGGGATAAGCTCCATGAGTGGAGGGATAAAGCTAGAACTAATCATGACTCTAGAAGCTTCCATTTGGGAGAATATTTGACCACCTAGGCTTCTAGAATTTACTTTTCTCTTTTATTTGCTTTTCATGGGGGTGCGTAGGTAATAGTGGCAAAAAGTGCGGGGGTTGTCATAGTTTATGGATAGAACAGCAACACATGCATAGGGAAAGGCTAGAAAAACCATGCAGGTATAATTTTAAGGGTTTTACAGAGATTTTCTCCAATTCCAAGACTTGATTCAATAACATTAGTGATTTTTACCTCTTAGGGAACATGATATAGGTTGTGATAGACCCATATGAACAGTCAAATGTCATGGTGACAAAATTATGTGTAACACTACCTAATCAAAATTTGTATAATCTTGTAGGGTAAATTTTGTATCCTTAGATACCATAAACCACAGTATATTTTTTCATACATATATTTAAATATCCTCTTGATTTCATTGAAATTTGTTACCTTAGGATTTGACTGAAATAATTCACCCAATCCAACTGTGTGCATAATATTCAATCTTGTAGCTTTAAGATATAGTGTACTTCCAATTGTTGATCGATAGAAAAATTGGTTGAATTCTGGGGCTTAATCATCTTTCATGAGGTTTCAGCTGATTACCATTTTGTACTTACAGGTTTTACAGTGTTCCATTCCAAAATTTCTTAGAATTTCTTTGAGATACTTAGATTCAGAAAGGAAAGTTCCTTTTTTGTTTGTTGAACTTGTAGTCCAAGAAAGAATGAAAATTATCCAAGCATAGACATTTCAAATTATTTATTCATATCTATTGAAAATATTTGACTCATTGATTCAATATTACTTCCAAAAAATATACCATCGACATACAAGACTACTAACGACAAATTATTAGCTTCAATCTTGAGGTAAAGGCTTTTATCAACTTCTCCTTTCTTGAAACATTGTTGCTGCAAATGTATTTCTAATATGCAATACCGTACCCTTGGTGCTTGTTTTAACCCATACAATGTCTTCTTGAGTTTACATACATAAAATTTGTTTTTTCTTAGTATAAAACCTTCAGGTTTCTCCACATAAACTTCCTCTTCTAAGTCACTATTTAAAAATGTTCACTTAACATCTATTTGTTACACTTTGAATTTTTTATAGCAAGCAAATGCTAGGAACATTATAATGACTTGAATTCTTAAAAATATATTTCTTCTTTGTGAGCATAAATCTTGCACACAAGTATTTCCTTATTTATGAAAATGTGTCCATCTTCATTTAACTTATTTTTGAATACTCGATTGGTCCCTATTACAATTTTATTCATGGGTTTTAGGACAAGGACCCATGTTCCCTTTTTTTTCTCTTTTATTTAGATATTTATTCATGGCCTTAATCTAGTACTCATATTGTCTTCCTTGTGATAACTTATTAGGTTCTATCATTGATAACAATGAAATGTTTGCATGAGTAGATGTGTACGCTAGTTTCTTTATATCCAAGGATCTGAATCTCACGATGATGTTTCTATACATACCTTGATGGATTATTTTTTTATAGATTCTTATATATATTCTTCCTATGATTCTTTACATTCCTCTTATCCTTGATGTTATTGGATCTCATTCTTTGATGACTCATAGTTGTTGGATTCATCTTGTTGTACTTGCCTTCTAGTGCGGACAGGTCCTTTATCAAATTTTACATAAATTATTTCAATGATATTGCAAATTTTTTTATTGTAATAATTATATTATTTTATCCTTGATGAATATCTAAGAAGTATCCCTTCATCTACTCTTGAGTTAACTTTGTCAAGATTTCCCTCATTCCTTTTGATGAAATATTTGTTTCCAAAAATCTTAAAATGATTTACAGAGGAAAGTTTTCCATACCATAGTTCATAAGGTGCATTAGAGAAATTTTGAGGTATAAAATGGTCCTCCTAAGGAACAATATAAAATAATAGTAGAAATAATAAAATAATTAGGTTACCTCTTCAGGTTTTGGAGGTAAAAAAGAAAAAATTATGTTTTCAACTTATATTTTTCAACTTATCTCCCTAAGGTTTTACTCAAATTTCAAGCGGGAGCACCTGTTGGATGTAAAAATTATTTTTTCATTCAAGGAGTACCCATGTTGCATACTTTCAAGGGCCCCTACTATATGAAAAATGTGAAATACATGAAAAAGTGTGATTTCAATTTTTTTTGTAGTCGAGTCCATAAGAAGTGTGCAACATGAGTAACCCTTGGATAAAAAATTAAATTCCGCATCTAATGAGTGCCCCCGCTTGAAATTTGAGTAAAATCATAGGGAGATATGTTGAAAATATTAGTTGAAGAAGCAATTTTTTTTTTTTTACCTTTTTACTCCAAAAATGGTGAATCATCCCCGATGCTTGAAATCATCATATTGAATCTTATTAGTTATTATAAAGTTGAATTTTTTTGTACATTTTTTATTTGAGCCCTATTTTATACCTCAAATCTCTAATTTTTTACCATTTCTTACTCTAACATGAGCATCATTGTGAATGTTAACTACTATTTGTATGACTTCTCCCCCGAAGATATGTGGTACCCATGATTCATTAAGCATGGCTTGGGCCATTTTATAGAGTGTCTTATTCATTATTTCAACTACCCCATTTTTATTAGGAGTTTTAGCCATTGAAAAATATCTCTTGATCCCATGTTGTTCACAAAAGTAACAAAACTCATTGGGTGTGTACTCTCCTCCTATGTATGATCTCAGGCACCTAATCCTAAGATCCATTTCATTTTCCACTAGTGCTTTGAATTTTTTGAAATTTCCAAAAGTTCCATCTTTATATTTCAACAAACTAAACCAACACATTCTTTTGTAGTCATCAATTAACAATATGAAATATTGTTCACCTCATGGAGATCTAATTTTTGTGGGCCCACATATAATTGTATGGATCAATTTGATAGGCATTCTTGTAGAATATTCCTTTTCTTTGAATTGAACTCTTGATTATTTTCCGAATTGGAATGACCTAAAAACATTATTTTTAGGTTTGATTATTTTGGGCATGTCTCGAATGTTATGAAACCAGCTCACAAAATAGAATAAATTATAGATCAATGACTTAGAGATCAGCCTCTTCGAGGGGGAAACCTCCTTTACATTACATAAATGAACAATTCTTGGATGATTCAAATGAAAAAACCTACCTTCTATATATAGGAGACTAAGTGGTCACAATATAACAATATGGGGACCACATGGAAAAAAAAATAGTAATAATGGGGCTACACCTATGGGGGACAATAATAACAATATGTGGAGTAAATGGGCACAACAATAAAAATAATCAAGCTACACTAACAATAATAAGGGGTCATACTAGTATTATGGGGATCTAACATGCCCCTCTCCTTCAAAAAAGTGTTGTCCTTAATGCTTGAGTAATTTTGGATGCTTCTGTATCAAATTCTCATCCTCCCATGTCGAATCTTCATCGGGTAAGTTATTCCACTTTATGAGATATGTTGAAATTGATCGATTTCGTAGTTGTCGAGTTCTTGTTTCTGTGATTACTTTAGGTTCGAATATGATTTTTCGTTCTTCATCAAATTATGGAAAGATTGTTTGAATTGAGAGATTTTCACCTATAACCTTCTTTAAGAATGAAGCATGGAAAAAAGGTGCACTCGAGAAGATGTAGGAAGCTCAAATTTGTATGGCATAGTACCAATATTTTGCAGCACCTTGTAAGGACCATAATAGTTTGGTGATAATTTATTATCCTTATTATATTTCTTGAGGGACATTTTTTTGTATGGTTTTAGCCGTAAAAATACCCAGTCACCTACATCAAAACTTCTTTCCTTGTGATGTTGATTTGGATGTTGTTTCATTCGATTATGCACTAAAGTTAGGTTATCCTTTAAGAGTTGGAGAACTTGTTGTTGATGCTCGATGTTATATCCCCTTGCTTGAACCTTAGAATTATATCTTAAATATGATGCAATAGACAGTGGATGATATCCATAAATATCCATAAATGGGGTAATTTTTGTTGTAGTATGGAAGGAAGTGTTATATCACCATTCAAATAGAGCTAACAACTTGACCCAATCGGTTTTTTTATCAGATACAAAGCAACGAAGATATCCTTGCAAACATTTTTTCACTGTCTCATTTTTCCCATCAGATTGAGGATGATATTATGATCTATGAACTAATTAAGTACCCAAACAAGAAAATAATTATGTCGAGAATTTTCCTGTAAAAATGGGATCTCTGTCGTGTACAATAATATTTGGGTTTCTATGTAGTTTTTTAATTGTTTCCATAAATGCATTAGAAATGGTACTAGCTTTAAATGGGTGAGATAATGCATAAAAGTGTGCATACTTGATAAGTCTATCAGCTAGCACCATGATGAAAATATTTCCTTCGAACTTTGGTAAACCTATGATAAAATCCATTGAAACCTCCTCCCAACGTTGACTTGTAATGGATAAAGGTTGTAACAATCCCGGGGTCTTAATTGTCTCAAATTTATTTTGTTTTCAAACCAAACATTTCACCACAAACTTTTGAAAATCAGATTTAAGGCCATCCAAAAAAAATTCCTTCTTTACCCTGTGGTAAGTTTTTAAAAATCATTAGTGCCCTCCTAAGGGATAAGTGTGCAATTACAAAAGAATATTTTGTTTATGTTTGGAATTCCTTCAAATATATAAGTGATATTTGTACCATAATGAAACATATTTCCAGCTAAATGTTTCATATGTACTGGCATCTTTCTGCAAATTTTGAATGAGTGTCCACACCTCTTCATCATTATTCCATTCATCCCTTTCTTTGTTTATCCACTCAGGTTGGATAATATAAATGGCAAAAAGCAATGATTCCACACCCTCATCCTTTCTTGATAATGCATCTGCAACAACATTTTTCCTCCCTTTTTTATAGATGATTTCAAAGTCATAACCCAACATCTTTGGGACCCATTTTTGCTTCTCTTCTGAAGATAATCTTTGTTCCAAAAATTATTTAAGACTATAATGGTTTGTTTTACCTTAAAGTGTCTTCCCATTAGGTAAGGTCACCATTGCTTTAGTGCATGTAGTATTGCCAACATTTCCTTCTCATAAATATATTTCTATAAATACTTTCCTTTGATTGGAAAACTTTCAAAAGAAATGGGTATTCCTTCTTGGATTAAAACAACACCAATTCCATTTCCTGAGGTATCACATTCCACAATAAAAAAATTTGTGAAGTCTGGCGTAGCTAAGACTAGTGCTTGGCACATTACCTCTCTAATATCTTCAAAGGACTTAGTTTCTTCTAGACTCCAAGAAAATGTATATTTCTTTAGTAATGATGTTAGAGGTGCATATATTCTCCCATAATTCTTAAAAAAAATGTGTTAATGCCCTATGAACCCCATAAATCCTTGAAGATGCTTTATGGTTTTGGGTATTTTCCATTCCTTAATGGATTTAGTTTTGTTAGGGTCTACCTTAACACCCTCATGAGATACAATATGACCCAAATATTCCACCTCATCTACGCCACCTCATCTGCTCCAAAGATACATTTGGAGGTTTTTTCATATAATTGTTTCTCCTCCATAGTTTGAGAACCCTTTCAACATGTTGAAAATGATCCTTACAAGACTTATTGTAGATTAATATATTATCAAAAATAATAACACAAATTTTCTAAGGAAGGGATTGAAAATGGAGTTTATCAAACCTTGAAATGTGGAAGGTGCATTTGTAAGGAAAAAATGCATGACAAAAAATTCGTAATAACCCTCACGAGCTTTGAATGGTGTTTTCAAAATGTCTTCAGTATTCATTATAATTTTATGATATCTGAAATGACGATCTAGCTTGCAATTGGTGAATTGAATTACTCCAAGTAGTTCATCCAATAATTCATCAATGACGAGGATGGAAAATTTATCTTTAATAGTGAGATTATTGAGCTCCCTATAATCTGGACACATAAACCATGATCTATCCTTCTTGTGCACCAATAGTACTACAGTAGAGAAATTACTTTGACTAGGTTGAATTATACCAACCTCTAGCATTTCTGAAACAATATGTTCAATATCACTCTTTTGAGCATAAGGATATCTATAAGGCCTTATGTTTTGAGGAACACTTCCTAGAATCGAATGAATATCATGATCATGATCATGAATATGTGGGAGTCATTTGGGAGTCTCAAACACCTTGGAATGATTTTCTAATACATTTTTGAGATATGGAGAAATAGATTATTTTGATGTTTGAACCTCTAGTGAGCATAATTGTGCAATTACGTTGTGTTGTTATTTCTTAAGAATATTTTTCATGACATTAGAGCTGATTATCTTTCTCAGCTTCCCTGTGATACCCCGTAATTTGACTTTCTTTCCTTCTGAAAATTTTTTCAAGAAAATTTCTTGAAAATTAAAAGCTATCATCCCCAAATATTGTAACCATTGTACTCCTATTAAAAAATAAATGCCACCATTTGAATGGAGAGAATTGGACTATTCAATACATATTTCCCCATGGTTAGCTTGATATTATGGCACTTTCCAGAGCAATTTATAGTTCCTCTATTTTCAATCATTACTTGAAACTCTGGTGTTGGGTATATAAAGCAATTCAATTCCTTGGCTACCTTACAATGAATACAATTATTGGTTCTACCCGAATCAATCAACACTATTACATTTTTCTTCTTGATATGTGCTTCTATCTTGAGAGTTTGAGGAGTGGTAATTCCTGCCAATGCATTACAATATATGGCCAGATTCATTTCTTCTTTCTCTAGTGTTGGTTCCTCGTGTATATCCTCTTCTTTTGGGGTTTCTTGTTCCTTTTCTTCCTTCTTTTCACAATCTATGTAAAATAATTTCTTATCAACACACTTATGACCTTTAGTGTATTTTCTATCAAAACTATATAAAATCCCTTTTTCTATTTTTTCTCCTAATTGTCATGTTGTCAACCTTGTAGGTTGTGGAAGTCTAGGAGTAGCAACACTTCCATATTTATGGTTGTGAGTGGCAGGTTTCCTTGTTGCCATAATTTTTCTTTCAATTTTTCTTGCCAACCTAAATGCCTTCTCCAATGAATCAGGTTCCCAAAGGCAAACTTCATGTTGGATGTTATCCTTCAAACTCTGTATGAAGACATCAATAATGTGCTCCTCTGGAATATCATTTACCCTTATATTAAATTTTTGGAAGTCCTCAATGTGCTCCACCATTGAACCCTTTTGTTTGAGATTTATAAATTGGCTAAAGACAGTGTTTCTATTTGTATCCTCATAATGTTCTATCATTTCCTCCATAAAAATTGACCAAGTGATAATTTGTTTACGAGATAAAATCCATCGATACCATACAAATTTATTGGGTTCTAAATATAAAGTTGAAATGTGTACCTTTTGCGTGTTTTACACATTATGGATATAAAAGTATTGCTCCATCTATAGTATCCATGTGAAGGGATCCTTGCCACCAAACTTACTCATATAGAGCTTTGGAATATGGTGGGTCTTCAATCCAACATTAGTCTAGTCTATGAAATCATGATTACAATTTATTTTGTTCTCATCATGAGTTTCCTCCACTACCTTTTCACCATTAGGAAGATTTTCTTGTAGTTACTTTGCCAAACCTTCCTTCAAAACTTCCATGTATTTCTCCAAATATTCCATGTTTCCTTTTATACGATCGATATTAGCTTCCATTCCATTCCTGCCATCCTTCAAACCATCCATCTTAGCTTCTAGTTCATTTTTTGTTGTTCTACATGACAACAAAATTTTTTACACTTGGTCTTGTAATTTTGAGATATCATGCTTCAATTCTTCCTCTTCATGTGTCATAGTAGAACTTTCTGAGGGATTAATGGGTGTGGAATCCTTTTTCATAGACATTTTAGAACTCAATATTGATATATATTCTTTAATATGCCCTTGGAATCACTTCAAACTAATTTTTCAAACAAAACTTATGCAAATGTTTTTTAAAACAATACAAAATTTTTTATTTCTTTTAGGAGCTCGATTTTGAAATGATTGTAACTCTATAATTTTGAATATCCAAGATATAAAATTTTCTCCTATGATAGATCTCTATGTAATCTTTCAAATTCCATATCGCAAACCTAATTTTGATTCTTCAAGTCAAATTTATGTCCAATCTCCCACAATGACCTAATTATGGATTGGTTTAGTAGAGAAAAATTTTACGGCATGCCACGTGTCACTGTTTTGACCTTCAGCTCTTACATTGATACAAAAGAAACCAAAGTCTATGTAATTTCAACCACTTTTTACAAAATTCCAATTCGATTTCTGAAATGAAAGTTATGACGATTTTCCCTTGGTCACTTATTTGAGATGAAATTTTGGAGTCTGCAAAAATCCTAATTTCCTCAAATCATATATCTAAAAATGTAATCAACCAAGATCTAAAATTTGTAAATGAAGTTCCTTAGGATTACAACTTCTCGTGATAAAAATTTCAGCTTTTGTATTGTTAGGGTCCTATAATAATAGGGTTCATAAAATTTTGAATTGACTTTGATAAGTCTTGTAAATATGTACATACCTTGCTTTCTGAAAGTTGTTTTCCCATATTTTGAAAAAATGAAAAATAATAAAAAATCAAAAAGGGGGTAAAAATTCCTAAAAGAATGATCGAAGGACTTAGAAAAATATAAACCCCAAAATAAAAAAGAGAAATAAAAAAAACTTGAAAGTGAGAAAATCCAAATGCCACAAATTTTACATTTTAATGCAAAGAATAAATGATTATGTGCAGAGTGTAAATAAATGCCATAATCCATGATCAGTTAAACAACTTAATCTTATCTTTTCATGTTTTAGATGGTGAATAAAGATTTTTTAAACAATTTAAACTTGGCAAATCAGTATATAGGTAGAGAATAATGAGGAGCTCAATAGTTTAATCTGAGCACTCAGATGAAATAAGGTAGATTTAGATTAGTTTTATGCTTTGAAAGAAATTTTTTTAAGGTTGCAAGCCTAAATGCACCTACAAAATGAAGAAAAAATGTTAGAAATACAAGATTGGGTAGGTAGAAAGAAGTGGAGCAATCATGTAAATAATACATCATCGGGAAAAATCACTAATTTACCCTCCCCCATGAGTATTCAGTATTCTAAGCTGTCAATCAAATAGGCTCAGAGCATTTCTCTGACTTTTGTTGGGACTAGACCCAAGGCTCTATGATTGGTCAGTTGAAAATATTGATTTCTTATGTTAAATCCTCATTTATCATCATTTACCCTTCATTCATGTACTAAGACCCCTTTTTCCTATGTAAAAACACACTCTTACTTAGTAAAAATGTAACCCTAGAATAACTAATTTCATCCCTTCATAAACATTCATAAAAACCCACAAAATCACATTTATCCTAAGTATTAGTGAAGAAAATATAAATATGAGCAACGCTTGATTTTAAACTATGCTTAGAGATAAATATGTATTTTTGTTTTACACTTCACTCCCCTTTCATATTAACTTTTAACATATTTGATTAAATCCCTAAGAAATGCCTTTTCCTAGTTATTAATTCCATTATATTTAATAAATCCCAAAAACCCACTATTATAAAGTTTCGACAAAAGTTTATTATCCCATGTGCGTAAATGAAACCCCAAATTATAAACCCTTTGGTCTAAAAAATAGTGTTATTAAAACATCTCAACCCCATGGTTTGAAAACTGTAAAAGGTTTAAAAACTATATATTATAAGTTAACCCGCCTACATATGTTTTTATTTAAACATTTAACAAATGTTTTGAATAAAAAACATTGATTCCCACCTATATCATGACTAAAACCTTTCATATATGTTTTATACCATTTACCCCTTGGCTAGATTATAAAGGTTTTAGCACATTTTAATCCCAACCTACCATATATATACCAATGGATAAGGCTTAAAAAACCTTGTCCTAAAACGCCTTTGAAATGAGTTTTATCCTGCCACTGTGTATAAACAAAAAATTTGATATATGCATTAAACCTTTACCCAAACAACCACATTATAAAGGTTTAAATACATATTAACCCATCCGCCCGTACATAAAATCCTGGTCTGATCCAGGTGGATATTGGTGGCCACCTGCCTATTCCACTTGGGCCCCCACCATTGTCTCTTTCAGTTTTTTTCAGTTTTGGCATAACTTACTATTTTTAGCAGTTTTTCGGGTCCTGAACTTCCGGAGCCATTTTGAGGCCCTAAATGACATTTTTTTAGCATCGCGGCGAAAGTTGTAGTCCTCGGATAGAGCTTTCTAATGATGTATCATGAGCATCAAACGGAGATAGTATGCCAAAGTTACGTCCCTGGGAAGTTGAAACACCAATTTACCCAAACGGGGCCCATATTTTTGGCACTTCATCTCCTAGGGTTAGGTTTTTGGATGCTTAGGGTTATCCATTGTTTCTCAATAATAAATAGGCCCTCGAGCCTCATTTTAACTCAGTTCAGAGGCCCGTAGCTGCCACATCTCTCCTCAGAGATAGCTACTAGCGCCCTAGCTAGTTTTATTTCCATTCCGTCTATAAGAAAATTTCAGTTCTTTGATATTAATGAAATGAAGCGTTATTTCCGCTGCATCTCTGTATTTATGATTATATGTTTATTATTTTTTGTTCCTGCATAAATCCGGATCAGTGGTATCAGAGCGGTCTACTTTTTCTCGATCCTTCTTTGCATGTCCCCAACGAGGTCGGGGTATAAAGAGCTAGGGCTTGATCTGGTGGAACCTTTGCAAGATCAGCCTCGCAAACCTCGACGGACGCCCATGGGGGACGAAAAGAAAGATGAGGGAGCAGGAGATCCTATCAAAATATTGCTCGAGGAGGCCCTCGAAAAACAAAGGAACGCAATGATGGATAACTTTGTTCAGATCCTTCAACGGCTACCCACCGGCGGCGCATCTGCATCCAGCAGCCACTCGGGAGGTGCGACTCCTTTTAAGGTACAAGTAAATTTTGACATTCCCATATTTGAGGGTCAAATAGACGCAGATGTCGTAGATAGATGGTTGAATCTATTAGAAGGATATTTCTCTGTTCATGACTTTTCAGACCAGGAGAAGATTATTTTTGCACTCCTTAAAGCTAGCCCCCATGTTAAGGACTGGTGGGAAACCTACTGTGAGAACAAGGACCAGACAGAACCCTCTCTGTTCTAGACCGTACCAACTTGGAATTCTTTCCGAGACGCCGTCAAGGAACATTGCTATCCCGTGGGGAGCTATGAGGACAAGTACATACAATGGACCACGCTGTGACAAAAAAGGGATCAAGATGTGCATGAGCTGACGAATATGTTCCATACCCTGCGCACAAAATTGGGTATAAAAGATTCAGACAAACATTTGATGCTAAATTATCGCAGCTTTCTGCACAGATACATTCAGGAGGAAATGGAGTTCCTCGACATCTCCTCGCTTGGTACGGCATACCGGTATGCTGCCAAGATTGAGCAGAAATTCAAACAGAAGAAGCGAGACTTTGGCTCTGTGAATCAAAAGCCAGGGAAAGGTGCTTCCAAACCATAGAACAAAGGACAGAGCCAAGGCATGGCGGCTAAAGACAACCCTTCAAAGCCACAAGAAAAGAACAACACCGCAAAGCCAAAGAAGGACAAGGGAAAGTGGTGTGAGTTCCATAAGAGCTCCACTCACAACACAAGTGAGTGTCGGGCCAAGCAGTCGCTAGTTGCTGAGATGAGGGCTTCTGAGTCAGATGCATGCTCCGACTCCGAATCAGAACCTGAAAAGGGGAATGAAAAAGGGAAACAGATTATTGGTGCGGAGCCCAATGCCACTGTTGCCACTACAAAGATCCAGAAGGAGGAACCGGAAGATCCAGAGGAGGAGGAACGTCTCTTCCACTCCCAGATGTGGGTAAAGGGCTCCCCTGTACAGTTCATTTTCGACAATGGGAGCCAAAAGAACCTCATTTCAGCAGACGTTGTGAAGCGGTTGGGTTTGCCGACCACAACTCACCCACATCCATACACCATCGGGTGGCTTCACCAAGGACGACATCTCTGTGTCAGCCAGCAGTGTCGCCTTCCCTATAGCATCAAGCCCTTCACGGATGAGGTATTATGTGATGTTGCTCCTATTGATGTTTCTGATGTATTATTAGGACAACCATACTTGTGGAAGCATCATGCTATGTATGAGTCTCGACCTCGTGCTGTTATTGTTACTTTGGGAAATAAGTTGTACAGGATACCAGAGGTACCACCTCCTGCCACTATCTCTTTGGTTACTGCAAAACAATGCAGTAAGCTCATTTCCCAAACCAGGAAATTCGTTTTTCTGATGATCCGCCCCCAGGGAAAGAAGAAGACTGTGGCCACGACCTCCAGACAGGGCTCCTCTGCACAACAACAACAAATGGATAAGGTTGTGGAGGAGTACGGGGACATATTCACCTCACCCACAGGGGTTCCTCTGCACTATCAGGTCAAGCACACGATTGATCTGACCCCAGGTGCGCCGCTACCTAATGGACCAATCTATCGGCGCTCTGTTTTGGAGAATGATGAAATCAAGAGGCAGATTCAGGATCTGTTGCAAAAAGGTCACATTAGACCAAGTTCATCGCCCTGTGGGAGCCCGATCGTGTTGCTACAGAAGAAGGATGGGACGTGGAGACTCTGTATTGACTATCGGGTGCTGAACAAGATCACTGTCTGGAATAGGTACCCAATCCCACGGATTTATGACCTTCTGGACCAACTCAAAGGTGTAAAATATTTCATCAAGATTGACCTGAAGTCTGGGTATCACCAGGTACCAATTGAACCCTCTGATGTGTGGAAGACTGCCTTCAAAGCCAAGGAAGGCCTTTTTGAATGGCTAATCATGCCTTTCGGGTTGGCAAATGCTCCCGCAACCTTCATGAGGATGATGGCCGATATCTTGCGGCCATTCACCAACTCATTTGTAGTGGTGTACTTGGATGACATTCTGATCTTTAGCAAGACTTGGGAAGAGCACCTTTAGCACATCCGACAAGTCCTCCAAACACTGCGGCAACACAAGTTGTGTGCAAATTTGGAGAAGTGCACGTTTGGCATGACCCAGGTTCAATATTTGGGATACATTATTGATGAAAGGGGGGTGCATGTGGATCCAGCCAAGATCCAAGGCATTCAGTATTGGCCAGCCCCAACCACTATAACAAAGCTTCGCATATTTTTGGGTCTTGCTAATTTCTACCATAGATTCATGTTGGGATTCTCTCATATCACTTGGCCCTTGAGTCAAGTCACGAAGGGAGGAGCAAGAGCAAAATTATTTTGGTCAGAACCTCAACAGAAGGCATTCAAAGAATTGAAAACTCGCCTCTGTTCTGCCCCAGTGCCCACATTACTAGACTTGCAATAGCCATTTGAGATTGAGACAGATGCCTCCGACTATGCTATTGGGGCAGTTTTTACTCAACAGGGACATCCAATGGCATATCACAGAGTGAGATTATTCATCACCAGAAAATGAACATTGTAAATATCACCTGAAAAATGTGTTCATTGCTGTGCAATCCTGAAAACAATGGAAGCATTACATTTTGGGCAAGGAAACAATCATCCACACGGACCACCGACCCCTTCAGTTCATACAGACACAAAAGAAGTTACAGAATGATCACCATCAGAAGTGGTCCACATATCTGCAATAGTTTCATTTGAACATCAGAAGCCCTTGAAGACTACGACACCAGCAATATTCTGGGCACGCCTCGACGACCATGAGTGCGTGGCGCTCATCCTTGGTGCTCCGTCTTGTGGGCACGAGACTTGATTGGCGCTTCTGCGAGTGACCCCGAGAATTAGAAGCCCTGCCGCGCGAGCACTCTTGAAATTAACAAAGTCCCAAATTTTACTCAGATCGCACTATGTCACATGGGACACCTTTGTGTTCCTTCGAGCGAGCGTGCCAAGATGATATGGGAAGCACACTACAGTCGAGTCGCTGGGCATTTCGGGGTCGAGAAAACAGTAGCAATCCTGCAGAAGTATTTCTAATGGCCGGGCATGGGATGTCAAAACACGGTAGATGCGCCTTTTGCGAGCAGGAAGCACCCCGCCCGCCTTTCTTCCCTCGTGTACGCCATGTGAGACGAGCCTATATACTCCACTACCTACCCCTAGTCGACCTTGGGAATCCATCTCCATGGATTACATGTCGGGCCTGCCTTCTACTAAGAATGGAAATGACTTTGTTTTCGTGGTCATTGACAGATTCTCGAAGATGGCCATTATGGCGGCCTGTAAGAATAATATCATAGCAGAAGCCACTGCTAAACTCTTCTTTGAACGAGTGTGGGTGCACTTCGGGATCCCACAGTCTATCATATTAGATCGAGATAGCAGGTTCCTCAGCACATTTTGGTCCAGCCTCTGGTCAATTTTGGACACAAAGCTCACCAAGTCCACAGCTTTCCATCCCCAAACAGATGGCCAGACAGAGGTCGTCAACAGAATGATTGTACACATTCTGTGCATGTACAATTCAAATCATCCATGCACATGGGATGAGAGCCTCTCCTATGTACAACATAGTTATAATAGGGCTCTCCATAGTTCAATTGGCCATATGCCCTTTCAGGTGGGCTTGGGATTCCAGCCACTATGTCCCATTGACGTAGCCATGCCATTTGCAGCTGCTCAGGTCGATTCAGCTCATGTCTAGTCTGAATTTGACAAAGCAAGTAGCTTCATCGAGTGCATTCAACACATCCGCCAACAGGTTCATGATATATTGGACAGATCCAATGCGAAGTACAAGCAGCACCATGATCAACACCGGCTGCCACACAACTTCCAGGTGGGTGACAAAGTATGGCTACATTTGCAGAAGGAGCGCCTAAGTGGACCCCACCGCAAGATTCACCCGCTCCGATACGGGCCGTACACCATCACCAAGGCTGTAGGGAACAATGCCTTCGAGCTTAGTATTCCTCCATTCCTTGGTCTGCACCCAGTCTTCAATGTGGATCGTCTTCGTCCTTACTTCCCACCTCTACTGGACACCAGACCTTCTCGCTCCTCCTTTCAGAGTTAAACCAGGCCCACACATAGAGCAGGCACACGGATGTCTCATGGACATGCCAAATGCGACACTTGCAATAAAGAAAATCCAGCCATGTCGGCAGATTTGTCAAAGCTGGCCAACTCCTGCACCAAGGAAAGTGGTTCACCAGGGACCAAGTTCAGCAGAAATTTCCTCATCTCATGGAGGAACTTAACGCAATGAGGACCATTGCTTCCTAAGGGGGGAGGAATGATCCAGGTGGATATTGGTGGTCACCCGCCTATTCCACTTGGGGCTCCACCATTGTCTATTTCAGTTTTTCAGTTTCGGCACAGTTTACTATTTTTAGCAGTTTTTCGGGTCCTAAACTTCCGGAGCCGTTTTGAGGCCTTTGCGTTTTTGAGCATTGCGACGAAAAGTTGTAGTCCTCGGATAGAGCTTTCTAATGATGTATCACGTGCGTCAAACGGAGATAGTATGCCAAAGTTACGTCCCTGGGAAGTTGAAACACCAATTTACCCAAACGGGGCCCATAGTTTTGGCGCTTCATCTCCTAGGGGTTAGGTTTTTGGATGTTTAGGGTTATCCATTGTTTCTCAATAATAAATAGGCCCTCGAGCCTCATTGTAACTCAGTTCAGAGGCTTGTAGCCGCCACATCTCTCCTCAGAGATAGCTACCAGCACCCTAGCTAGTTTTATTTCCATTCCGTCTATAAGCAAATTTCAGTTATTTGATATTAATGAAATGAGGTGTTATTTCCATTGCATCTCTATATTTATGATTATATGTTTATTCTGTTGCATTCCTACATAAATCCGAATCATGGTCCCACATCTCTTTGTTCAATGCAACTTCCAAAGTAATCCCGACTGTTCGCATTTCTTTCTTAGATCTGACGATCGACGATCCATATCGCATATAAAAAGTGCACGACCACCCAAACGCAAAAGCTATGCGAAATAGGTTGTTTTACATAGACCCTTCCCCTCCATGTGGCCTCTCCTTATTGGATCCCATGGGTTTTGTTCAAAACAACTTACCGCTCGACACCCACGCGGTAACTGCCTGTTTTCAAAACCTTTGCAATCCAAAACAGCCTCCCGCCATGATTAGCCCTGAAATTAATGAAGATTCATACTATTTAATAAAACCTTTGTATAGGCATTTTTCACCTATTTTCGCGTTTAAGCCAGGGTTTTCCCTCCCGACTATGTATAAGCCTGTGCAGAGCCCCCTGATATCCATTTCTTCCTACTTTTTACACCTAGAATCCTTGAAAGTGCCCTAGAAATCTGTAAAATACTGCAGAGGAGCTATATCACTCCAGTTCAACCTCTGAAGATTCAATTCGACCTGAAGATTGTAGAAAACCCTGTTTAAACCAATAACTACGTCAAAACCAGGTAATTTTCTAAGAATTTAACCTGTAACTAAATTCAAAAGACCTTTAAAAGGAAAAAAAAGCAGTAAATATTAAGAAATTGATTAAATTCAATTGCCCTAAAGTCCCATAAACAGGAAAAACCCTGGAAAAATTTGTCCAGGAATCCTAGAATATGCTGCGCACTATTTTCAAAGAAAATTATCATTTTTCCACAGTTTTAGTGTCAATTTCAAGCTCTAAAAGCCGAAAATCCTGTGCAAGTGCCCTGTATCTTCTGAAAAACATTTTTTATCAAATTTTGAGCCCAATTTGCAGTCAAGAAACTCAGAAAACTCTTGTTTTGTATGTTTGATCATTTTTTAAGCCTTAAAACGTCATTTGAGAAACCTAGTTGACTATAAAATCCAGAGAAGCATTCTATCTTGTTGAAATTTCCTAGTCCAACCTCTGTCATAGTAAAATTGACTCTGTAAATTGTTTAAGCTTGCAGAATCCAGTAAAAATGCCTAAAAAATAGAGTGGAAACAAATCTGAAGGTTCCAAGACTCCCAAAGCTATTCTTTCCATGAATCCAAATACTCCCATTATATTCAACCCATTGCAGCCTCTAGTTATTGATATTGAGCATATTCCTCTAGCAGACATTGACTACAAAATAGTTGATCCTATAGTTGAGTTCAATTTGTTAGACATACACAATTGGTGTTTTGAAAAATCTCTAGATGAGCAAGAAGATCTTCATATTTGGGAATCCAATTTACCCAAATATGTAGTCCCCTTGACACACCCTTGTCAAGAACTTATCAGACTGTGTCACCAATACTACATTCCAGAACAAAGAGCTATTGTCAATGCAAACAAATAAGTCGTATTTACTATTACAGCAGAGTTTGTAAATAAAATTTTGTAGCTTCAATTAGACCCACAAGCAATCCCATTATCTATTGAAGCCCTCACTAAGTTATACATTAACTTAGATTTTCCTAAAAGGTTTATGATTTTCAAACTTTCATGCCTCTGCATGTTGAAATCCCAAAATTAAACTCTCCAATTCCACTGCCAAATTCCTTGAAGGTTCAAGGCATGTTATCTCCATGTTTTCCTTTATACTTGGGTATTTCACCAATGAACATACTGATGAGTCAATATTGGTATTTTTGTCTACATTTTCTCCAGGACAACCACCCTCAGTTATATTTGACTATGCTTGTTTTATAGCTGATAGCATTCATTATCAATTGTCTAATTTGTAGCTGGAAGGGGTATTTAGATATACCTCTTATGTTTTACACTTGTTTCTATTTTTCCAATCAAAGAACTTTCCTATTTTACTTCAGAAATTGGATATAGAAGGAAAACCTCTATTAGTTGTCTTCTGGACATCTATACTCAAAAAGGAAGGGACAAAATTCAGTTATTCAAAGTTTGTTGAGTTGTTTGTGCATTCATTGAACACCATCTTGACAAAATCATAGCATCCTAGAATCAGTGAGGAAATGAAGAGAATTTTGCAGCTATCAGAGCAAAGAAAACTAGGAGATTGGTATTTATATAAGGAATTCACTGAAATTAGAGGTTTTGGTTCTAACTTATTACCCTAAAAGTTACCTAAGCATCCATCTATCAGGATCTTTGCCTTAGAATACATTAGGAAAATCCTCAATTCAGATTCAATTAATTTTATGGCAGCCAATAAAAAGACTCAGTTTCAACTCAAAAATCAAATTGGGCCTTTCATATGTAATCAAAGAGAAGCAGAAAAAGAAACATCAATTCAATTACAGGAATACAAATTAGAAGAAATCTTTCCATGGAACTATGATCCACAAGGGATCTTAAGTAAACTAAGGGTAAAATGCAAATTGACACCCTTTATCCATGATTCAGAGCCAAATATAGAGAAATTTGCTAATCAAATTGAATGGATTGAGAATACTTTAACAGAGGCAGTAAACCAGAGGAATACTAGTCATCCTTTGGAAGTTGCCAAACAGCTAGAACCATCCACTAAAAGAATCAGAGAAGAAGGAGCTTACACTGCAGAGACTACCACAGAGACTAAGTTTAAAATAATTTACAATAAGAGGCCTAAACTCAATAAAACAGCTAAAGGCAAAGTAACAATTGATGTTGATAAAACACAACCTTTGAACACCAACACTGCATAGACAGAGACCAATGTAGCCATTGTAATCATCAGTGAGTGCAATCAGGATCAGGAATAGTTGAATAATGAAAGATGCACAAACAATGGAGATGCAACATAGTATGGAGGATTCCTCCTCACACTCAACTAAGGAGAAGGATTTAGATATCAAGGAAAAATACAACCAAATCAAATTAAAGAATAAGGAAATCAAAACTGAAATATATTCTCAATTTTTAAAGTAGAAGCCAGGTGCCAAAACAGATTTCTATCAGCCTTTGATTAATCAACTAAAAAATTTATTATGTCAATTTTACAACCCATTGTACCAGTGCCAAAGGAAGTGGTTGATTATAAAAAGGTTGATATGGAAGTAGCAACAGATAAAATCCATGAGTTGTATCAGATTTAATTCCATAGGAAAACATCAGAGATCTTATATTCAACAGTGACCAAAAAACTATGAGTGCTCACAGAATTCAAAATACAATCTCTGATATGCAGGACCAAATGAAAATGGAAAAAGCCTCACTGTATGCAAAATATCTAAGGGTAAAGGCCTTATAAGAGTTAGTATTACAGGTAGGATGTGATCCTACAAACATAAAAGCAGTTGGAGCATTAGTAAAAAAGAAAAATGAGGACATTGCTTCCTTGAGGAAATAGCTCAAGCTTCCTCAAGGAGAGCATCCTCAAACAAAGGAAGTTTTACAAGATCAGAAGGAGAAAGATGAAACGATGAGCTTGATACTTCAACTCACAACTCAAATCAAATAAATGGAAGTACAAATGGACCAAGTTGTCCAAGAAAAGGAAAAAATTAAGGAACGATTCATTCCCACTATTATCCCAGTCATCACAACAGCAATACCATCTACTTTAGGAGAGAAATTGGCACCAAAAGAGCCACTGGCCACTGCAGTGCCAGTGACTTCTTCAACTACTTTAGTAAATCAATCCTCTACAACAGTGTTGCCACCTACAGATAGAAGCAGTCAATTAGTAAATGAAATGGAGGAAATGTCCTTGAAAACCAATGAAATCAATAGATTGAAGAAGATAATTGAAAATCTTGAGAAGACAAGCAAAGAAACTAAAATAGATGCAAAAATACATGAACATAATGCCCACAGATTGAGTGAAGAGGTAAAGAAGCTCCAAAAAGAGTTAACTCTCAGGGACCAAATATCATATATTAAAAATTACTTATGGAATAATGTAATTGAAACCATTCATGCTGTTTGGTGATAAATTCAAGTAATTTTTTAGCAGAGCAAGTTACTATTGGCAGCTCAGGCAGAGATCCAAAAAACACAAGAAGAATTGGCAGATGAACCAGAAAAGGTTGTTAGGTTAATCAATTTCCTAAACAGTAAGAATAGACAACAACTTGAAGAGTTAAAGATCAATGACAGAACAGCCACAATCCTAGAAATTATGAAAGTTTCCACTTAAAGAAATCTAATGAGGCAGCTTGAGGAAAAATGTGAAGGAATGAACACTGTTGTCACTAGATTCATGGTTAAATTCACCAATTTGAGGCAAAAAGGAATTCCAGATATTATGGTGATTAATGACAAGCTAATGCCACAAAATGAATATAAAAAAAAGATCAAAGATCATGCCAAAGAGCAGGTGAACAAGCCAACAGGCCAAGGAATTCGCACAGGGAAAGTATTGCTAAATTTTTTTGAAGATCTATTTTATTTGCAGTATGAAATCAAACATTTGTTTTTCATAAAACCTACATTTTCCCAGTACACTGAGGCTGATGAAAATTTTAGGAAACTCAAGAACATCAGAATTCCTAAAAATTAGGAGTGGCAGGCATTGACTGATTTGATATAAAGAAATAAAGGCAAACACATGAAAAACAAAAATTTTGTTTGTTCATTTCACAATAAAAATAGATTTTTACAACAAGAACACAGTTTTACTGAAGGTAAAGAGTATCAGAATTGAAAGAGGATCAATAGTAAAGAGTATCAGCATGAAAGAGTATCAGTGAAGGCAACTAGATTTTGAAAAATATCTAAAAAGACAGCAGTGAAGACACATAAGCAGCCAGCTGCTTCTTATCTACGAACTGTTTCTATTTATTTTGAATAAAATAGAACAGCTTGCTAGTTTGTTGAGAAAATTGTCACTATTATTGTTGTAAAAGATTTAATTTTCCTAAGTTTATTCCTATAAGTCATCTAGCATATTTTGTAAAACATTTTATATAAATACTTCACTCTTGGAAGTATTTTTGTGTGGAATAAAATTGTTGGATACTACTATAGATATTTTGTTGACTTGAAGGCTTTGGAATTCGAATTTGAGTAGCAGACTGGATCACCTTTTTGGCATCATACTTCAGGATTCATGTGATAAGATATCTGGAGTGAGGTACTCTCTTTAAACTTTTCATTTTTATCTTTTTTTGTTTCATGCATATATCTGTGTTTTAGATCTAAATTTGAATGTATAACTAGGAGTCTTACTACAGGACATGTTAATAGCACCTTGTCTTTAACTAGTTATCATTTCTTTGTTTTCTTCTGATTTCCGGTGTAGGGAATTCTTAATTGCTCCCTCTCCCATTTGACCTCTATCTTCTACTTCACTTTTATGGATTTAAGGATTCTTAAGTACCCTTTATCCCAATTATACCACCTCAAAAACCATTTTTCCCAATATCTCCAAGGGTTATCTACCTTGCCCTGTAGACATTTGACCTTTTAAGCCTTGAACCCAATTCTCTTAGCTTGACTTAGACTCCATAGCCCAATGGACAAGTAGATTTCCCTCTATCTACCCTCCAAGTGAAATTTTCCCACCAAATCCAACAAAACAAAACCAAATCTGTACTTTAATAACTAGCCTAGTATTCCAAATTAAAAAAAAAGTTAAACTTGAAAGAGAGAGCCCTCTCTGAACCCTAGGAAGGCTAGATCCTAGAGTTTGAAGTAGGTTTGTGGTTACCTCTAGTATTCTTTGACTTAAAAACCAAAATCCCTCAACTTAAGAATTTACTGGAGTGATAACATTACTGGCGACCTACTGGGGAAATAACCAGCCCTCAGTCATAAAATTAGTCTTAAAGAAATTTTTTAAATCATCCTTTTACTTTAAGATTGTTTTTATAGGTTTTGGTTATTGAAAAATTGTAATTTTGGCTTCTAGGAAAGTCTATTATACCAGGTCTAACCTGGATCCTACAGTTGCTATAATAGTACATAACCCAGACCGAATTGCTAAAAGGAAAAAACAAACATAAAATTTAGAGGCTGAAATCTCATTGATAAGAGTCATTTCATTACCCAGTGAATTAGAAAGTCTGCATGACATTGATTTTGATATAAAATTTGAGCATTCATTATTTAAAATTAAATCTGAAAATGATTTAAAAACAGTTGTTTTAGACCCTACTTTTATTTCATTTTTTAATGAAAAACAGAAATCTATTGTAGTAAGTTCTAAGAAAGCTGAATATCATACCAAAGTTGAGGAAATTAATGTTACTATTCTAAAATATATTGATGAAGCTATTGAATTAGCTCATTTATTGACTTATGCAAATAGACCTTCAGCTTCCCAATTACATACCACAATAATTCCATCTAAAGATTCATCTCTTTATGCTGTCACATCATTCCTAAATCCTACTACAAGCTCATCTACAGATCCATTTATCCCCAAACACCTCTACAGCCTAGAGTATTATTTCCACCACTAACTTCATCAACCATAGCCATTAGTTCACCTTTTGATTTCTTAAAAACATCATCTTCATTTCCCAACACTTAAAATACTATCTTTATTTCATCCACTGTCATTTCCAGCATAGCTCCAAGCAATTCAACCTTACCTCCTAGTCAAGCTAAGCTTCAAGCTATGGCTGCTAGATATGCCCCCCTTGTCCTACCACAACAACTTCATGATATGCCACAAGACTATCAAAACAAAATACCACTTTTTGATGGCACTATTCAATATTATGCTCAACAACATATTACTAAAATGGCAAACTTTTTTGAAATTTATGAAATTGATGATTCAGATGTTCAAATGAGACTGTTTGCTCAAACTTTAATAGGAGCAACTAAGAAATGGTTTAAATATTTAGTTGCTGGTAGTGTAACTGATTTAGCTGTCTTTTTTACTTTGTTTTTAAATAAATGGGAAAAGAAAAAGAACCGCCTCCAAAATTTTTCTGAATTTGATAATTTAGAAAGAGCTCCAAATGAATCAGTTCAAGATTACTGCAATAGGTATAATAGTGTCTATAATTCTATCCCTGAAAATCTGAAACCTACTCCTTATTCCATTCTGCTCAAATTCCCTGATGGATTTGATATAGATATGGAATACCAATTAAGGGGAAGAGATGCAAATACCTTACAAAAAATGCAAACTGATGCAGTAAGTGTAGAAGTGAACATCCTAGCTAGAAAATCTAGACTTAGAAATGAAAGAAGAGTTACTATCAAAGAAGAAAATGAAAATTCAAACACAAAAATGGATGTTATAGCTAAAACTTTAGAAAGAGTGACTGATAGATTAGATAATATGGAGAGAAGACCTCAGTGGGATAACCAACAACAGATTATAAATCCCAACTTTAGAAAAAATATAAATTTTGGAAAAGGAAAAGGAACATCCCCAGACCAAACTATTAGGCCACCATTCTAAGAGAACTATGCTGAAATTTCTCAGAATAATAATGATGATGAGGAGGATACTATTAATCTAATGGGAAATTATGACAACAATACCATTTTCTTAACTCAGGAAGATCATGAATTGTTTGAACTTCAACAGCTTAAATTAGATTCTAGTGAATCCTTTGATTATATGCAAGGTTATGACTATGAAATAAATGAAATACACATCTAGTATAACCTTAGAAACAAGAAAAATAATGAGCCTTATACTAATAAAACTTCCCAAAATCAAAATCAGAAAATAGTATAAGCCCCCCCAAAAAAATTTCTGAAAATTCTCCCAAGGGAAGATAAGAAAAACTCAAATTATTCCCAAAACATTTCTAGTCCTAAGAAAGGCTCAGGCCCTAAAATTGTTGACATTACTGATGAAGTTTCTCAAGTTGCAAAGTATTCTCAAAAATTTAATTCTACTAAAACTTCTAACTCTGTAAAAACAACAAATTTAGATCCCAAAAAGCCTTCTGTTGATCCTAAAACAACAGATTCGCAAACTATTGCTTCTAAAGCCTCTGTTGAAAATTCTAAATCAGAAAGAACATCTACTACTTTACAAACAATCCTTGAAAATAACGTTAGAAGTAGTAAGACACAGGAAACAAAAACAAATAATCCTAAAATAATTGAGAATGAAAAAATAACTGTAGAAAAGCAAGACAAACCAACCCAAACTACAGTTACCAAAAAAGAACTAATTCAAATCAGTAAAGCTCAACCTGCATTCAACATACAATCAGAAATTTCAAAACTTAAAATACCAATCCCTTTGACTGAATTGGTAAAGGATGACCTGTATAAATCAACCATAACTAAAACATTGAATATGAATGATGGAGAAGACTCCATAAATCTAAATGATGATCAACCAGAGTTGATTTTTGGCCCAGATGTAAATGGAAAACATGCAGATGGTGTAGTTCTTCCATTCTATATTAGTTTAACCATTCATGATCAAATTCTACATAACACAATGCTAGATTCAGGAGCTTCCCATAAATTAATGCCAAAAGCCATCATGGAAACTCTAAATCTAGAAATTACAAGGCCATACAAAGATTTGTTTTCTTCTGATTCTAGTAAGGTTAAATGCTTAGGTTTAATTAAGGATTTGTGTGTAACTCTAGTTCAATACCCTGGTAAGATTATATTAATGGACATTGTAGTAGTTGATATCCCACCAAAATATGGTATGCTTCTTTCTCGCTCATGGGGAGCAAAGTTGCAAGGATCTCAACAACTGGACATGTCTTATGCTACTATCTCGATGTTTGGCTATCCTAAAAAGTTATATAGAGAAACATTAATGAAATACATGGTGAGTAATGCTGAAAGATCTATAAACTACCCAATTTACTCTACACCAACTGACCTTGATTCTTTCATTCTTTGTAACTCTGTAACAAATGAAATCCAAACTGAACTAGTAAATAAAAACAAAGAATGAAACAATGATAACATTTTTCATGAATCTCAATGGCATTTAGATTTTGATGGTTCAGTGCATAAGTTAGGAGTAGGAGCAGGAGTCTGGATAACAAACATGGAGACCAATCATTCTGAAGGTCATTCTTTCAAGCTAAATTTCAAATGTACAAATAATATGGACGAGTATGAAGCCCTTATCCTAGGACTCAAAACCATTAGAAACTCAGGAGGAAAAAGAATTTTAATCATGGGAGATTCTGATTTGATCATTAAACAAGTAAATGGAGTTTATTTAGTTTACAATCCTAGACTAAGTAGATATAGAGACATTGTCATAGATTTAACTGATGATTTATTGGAATGTAAGTTTTTTGTTATACCTAGAAAGCAAAATATACAAGCACATTGTCTTGCAAATTTTTCTAGCACATGCAACTTACCATTCCAACCTAATCATAGATATACTGATGAAGTCAAACATAGGCCAATAATTCCAAATAATCTTAAGTATTGGCATATTTTTTCTTAGGATGAACAGATTTACAATTTTATGAACAATGAAGGAGAATTTCAGAATCGTATTATAGATACAGATTGTACAGTAAATCATGATTTGGATTGTGAAACAGATTCAAATGACTTAGATGTAAATAAAATAAAATTTGATAAACCCACTAGATTTAGTCAAGTTGACATAAATAGCTTAGAAAAAGTGGAGATTGAAGAAATTGTTGAAGATGAATCAGATATAGTGAATCTTAAGGATAATTTTCTACCTAAAGGTTTAACTCCCTTAGAGGATATTTTTGACTCTAATGATGTAACTAGAAAACCAAAAATGGAGCTAGTAAAATCTAACATATAAGAGTGTAACATTGGTACAGAATCAAAACCAAAGATAATCAAACTGCCCAAAAATTTACCTCAACAAGAAAAGGATAAATATATTGAGCTTTTAAAAGAATATCAAGATGTGTTTTCTTGGAGTTATGAATATTTAAAATCTTATGATACAAACATAATTCAACACAAAAGTCCAATAAAAGAAGATCAAAATCCATTCAAACAAAATTTGAGAAGGATTAGCCCTGTACTATTACCTTTGATTGAAAAAGAATTTAAAATAATATATGATGCCTAGATCATTGCACCAATCAGATATTCTGATTGGGTTTCAAACTTAGTTCCTACAAGAAAGAAAACAAGGGAAATTAGATTGTGTGTGGATTTTAGAAATCTTAACAAAGTATCTTTAAAGGATAATTACCCTTTACCTAAAATGGATCACATATTACAAAGGGTAGTAGGTTCTTCAAGGATTTATTTGTTAGATGGTTTTTCAGGATATAACTAGATCCTAGTTCAAGAAGAAGACCAAGCTAGAACAACATTAACTACTCCTTGGGGTACTTTTATGTATGTGAAAATGCTATTTGGATTAATGAATGCAGGAGAAACATTTAAAAGGGCTATGGACATAGCTTTTTCATAGGAAATACATGAGTTCTTAGTTATTTACTTAGATGACATTACTGTGTTTTCCAAAACAGATAATGAACACTTGGATCATTTGAGACAAGTTTTCATTAAGTGTAGGAAATATGGCATCTCTTTAAATCCTAAGAAAAGTCTATTTGGATTAGAAGAAGGTAAGTTACTTGGACATATAATCTCAAAATAAGGAATTAAGATAGATCCTGCTAGGATAGAAGCAATTTTGAACATCAATCCACTAAGAAACATCAAAGAATTACAAGCTTTTTTAGGTAAGATAATTTTTTTAAGAAGATTCATATCTAATATAGCTGAAATAATTAGAGAATTGAATAATATGATCAAGAAAGATTCAGTTATTAAATGGACCGTTAAGGCTAAACAGTCATTTGACTCAACCAAAAAATCCTTAACTAAAACTCCAGTCCTAATAAGTCCTAATTTTAAGAAAGATTTCATGATTTTTTCATTTTCTTCAGAACACACCATTGCTACAGTTTTACTGCAGAAAAATGATCAAGGATTTGAACAACCCATAGTTTTTTTCAGTAAATCCCTTATAGATGCCTCTTTGAAGTACAACATGATGGAAAAACAAGCCTTAGCCTTGGTTAAGGCCATTAAATACTTCAGAGTTTATACTCTCTACTCACACATTATTGCTTATGTCCCAAATTATGTAGTTAAAGAAATTCTTACTCAGGATGGTCGTGATGGAAGAAGAGGTAAGTGGATTGCCACTATCTTGGAATATGACATAGAGATTAAACACACCAAGCTCATTAAAGGTCAAGGATTAGCTAGACTTATGGATGAATCCAATTGTAATGCCCTAGAAATATTTTTCATTTCTCAAGTAGATGAACAGGAAGAGATGGCGACTCCATTGATCAGTGAAGCCTTTTCACACTCACCTTGGTATACAGATATTATATTTGTACTCCAAAAGTTACAAGCTCCTCCTGGATTGTCTAGAACTAAAGCTAGATTTTTGAAACGCAAACCAGTAAGATTTTGTATCTTAGATAATGTAGTTTTTTGGAGAGATCATAGTAGGATTTTACTAAATTGTTTACTAAAGGAAGAAGCTGACAAAATACTTGAATAATTTCATGCAGGTGACTGTGGAGGACATTTATACAGGAAATCTACTATAGACAAGATCCTGAGAGCTGGTTTTTACTGGCCTACCTTGTTTGCTGATCTAAAAAAATATGTTACTTCATGTCATAAGTGCCAAATTTTTTAGGGCAAGAAGAAATTACTGCCCCTCCCTTTAAAGCCAATTTCAACTGAAATGCCATTTCAACAATGGGGTTTAGACTTCATTGGTGAAATTCATCCTCCCTCTTCAGGCCAACATAAGTGAATTTTGAAAGCCACTGATTATTTTACTAAGTGTATTGAAGCCATACCTTCCAAACAATCCACTGATACTGTCATTATTTCCTTCCGAGAAAACAACATCCTTTCAAGATTTGGGTGCCCTCAAAAGATAATTACTGATAATGAAAAAACATTCAAATCTAAGAAAATGATTGATTTTTGCCATAAATACCATATTACCCTAGGCCACTCTAGTGCATATTACCCCAACGGTAATGGCCTAGCTGAATCCTCCAACAAAATCCTAGTAAATATCATCAAAAAATTACTTGAAGACAATAAAAAGACTTGGCATCAGAATTTAGTCAATGCCTTATGGGCAGATAGACTTAATACTAAGAAATCCATTGGTACTTCACCTTACCAACTAGTTTATGGAATGGATGTTGTTTTTCCTTCCTCCCTAGGTGTACTAGTGATGAAAATGATCCAAGAATTACAGGTTGAAACTAATGACATCCAAAAAAGGATAAATCAAACTATTCACTTGCAACAAACAAGGGAAGAAGTTTATGTCAAATCTCAAGTCATTCAGGATAAGATCAAGAAAATCTATGATAAAAAGACTAAAGAGGATGATTTTTACATAGGATATAAAGTGCTAAAATGGGATTCTAGAAGAGAAGACAAAGGAAAACATGGGAAATTAGATTTTATATGGAAAGGGCCTTATGTAGTTTATGGATATAGAGGTAATAATGCTTTCTTTTTGAAAGAATTGGATGGAACAAATATGCAAGAAGGACCAGTTAATGGCAGAATGCTGAAGCATTATTACTCACCTAAGTTAACCAATAGTTAGATTTTATTCACTTTGATCATTGTACATATATATTGCAAAGTTTAGATTGGATTGGATGTTTCCTTAGCAAAGTTGAAGCCTGAAGAGAAGGCCCTAAGCTTTGAGAAGTAAATATCATAAATATGAATAAGTTGCAGATATCATGAGACATTTATAGGATTATCTCAGTCAAATTTCAAAGGCTACTAAGTCTTAGCGTTCTTGATATTTCACCAGGAAATGCCATCCCCGTGTGGAGCCACTGTTAGGGTCCTTTAATAATAGGGTTCATAAAATTTTGAATTTACTTTGACAAGTCTTGTAAATATGTACATACCTTGCTTTCTGCAAGTTGTTTTCCCATATTTTGAAAAAATGAAAAATAATAAAAAATCAAAAAGAAGGTAAAAAGTCTGAAAAGAATGAGCAAAGGACTTAGAAAAATATAAACCCCAAAAGAAAAAAGAGAAATAAAAAAAACCTGAAAGTGAGAAAATCCAAATGCCACTAATTTTACTTTTTACTGCAAATAATAAATGATTATGTGTAGAGTGTCAATAAATTCCATAATCCATGATCAGTTAAACAGCTGAATCTTAACTTTTCATGTTTCAATTTCATGTTTTAGATAGTAAATAAAGATTTTTCAAACAATTTAAACTTGACAAATCAGTAGATAGGTAGAGAATAATGAGGAGATCAACAGTTTAATCTGAGCCCTCAGATGAAATAAGGCAGATTTACATTATTTTTATCCTTTGAAAGAAAATGTTTTAAGGTTGCAAGCCTAAATGCACCTGCAAAATGAAGAAAAAATGTTAGAAATACGAGATTGGGTAGGTAAAAAGCAGTGGAGCAATCATGTAAATAATACATCATCGGGAAAAATCACTAATTTCCCCTCCCCCATGAGTATTCAGTATTCTAATCAGTCACTCAAATAGGCTCAGAGCATTTCTCTGACTTTTGTTGGGACCGGACCCAAGGATCTCTGACTGGTCAGTTGAAAATATTGATTTCTTATGTTAAATCCTCATTTATCATCATTTAACCTTCATTCATGTACTAAGACCCCTTTTTCCTAAGTAAAAATACACTCTTACTTAGTAAAATTGTAACCCTAGAATAATTAATTTCATCCCTTTATAAACATTCATAAAAACCCACAAAATCACATTTATCCTAAGTATTAGTGAAGAAAATATAAATATGAGAAATTCTTGATTTTCAACTATGCTTAGAGATAATATGCATTTTTGTTTTACACTTCACTCCCCTTTCATATTAACTTTTAACATATTTGATTAAATCCCTAAGAAATAGCTTTTCCTAGTTATTAATTCCCTTATATTTAATAAACCCCAAAAACCCACTATTATAAAGTTTTGACCAAAGTTTATTATCCCATGTGTGCAAATAAAAAGCCCAAATTATAAACTCTTTGGTCTAAAAACTAGCATTATTAAAATATCTCGACCTGATGGTTTGAAAACTGTAAAAGGTTTAAAAAATATATAATATAAGTTAACTCGCCTACATATATTTTTATTTAAACATTTAACGAATGTTTTGAATAAAAAAATTTAATCCCTGCATATATCATGACTGAAACCTTTCATATATGTTTTATACCATTTACACCTTGGTTACATTATAAAGGTTTTAGCACATTTGAATCCCAACCCGCCATATATATACTAATGGATAAGTCTTAAAAAACCTTGTCTAAAAATGCCTTTGCAATGAGTTTTATCCTGCCGCTGTGTGTAAATAAAACATTTCATATATGCATTAAACCTTCAACCAAACAACCACATTATAAAGGTTTAAATACATATTAACCCAGCCACCCATACATAAAAGCCTGATCCCACATCTCTTTGTTCAATGCAACTTCCAAAGAAATCCCGACTGTTCACATCCCGTTCTCAGATCTGACAGTCGACAATCCATATCGCATAGAAAAAGTGCACGACTGCCCAAACACAAAAGCTATACAAAATATGTTGTTTACATAGACCCTTCCCCTCCACATGGCCTCTTCTGATTGGATTGCATGGTTTTTGTTCAAAACAAGTTACCGCTCGATACTCACGCGATAACCGCCTGTTTTCAAAACCTTTGCAATCCAAAACTATCTCCTGCCATGGTTAGACCTACATTTAATGCAAATTAATATTGTTTAACAAAACATTTGTATAGGAATTTTCACCTATCTTTTGCGTTTAAGCTAGGGTTTTCCCTCCCGACTCTTTATAAGCCTGCGGAGAGCCCCCTAATAGCCATTTCTTCCTATTTTTTACACCCAAAACCCCTAAAAGTACCCTAGAAATCTGTAAAAGACTACAAAGGAGCTATATCTCTCCAGTTCAACCTCTGAGATTCAATTCAACCTGAAGATTGCAGAAAACCCTGTTTAAACCAATAATTGTGTTAAAACCAGTTATTTTTCTAAGAATTTAACCTGCAACTAAATTTAAAATACCTTTAAAAGGAAAAAGAAGCAGTAAAGATTAAGAAATTGATTAAATTCAATTTCCCTAAAGTCCCAGAAACATGAAAAACCCTGGAAGAATTTGGTTAGGAATCCTAGAATCCTCTGCGCACTATTTTCAAAGAAAATTATCATTTTTCCACAGTTTTAGGGTCAATTTCAAGCTCTAAAAGCCATAAATCCTCCGTAAGTACCCTGTATCTTCTGAAAAAACCTTTTTTTATCAAAGTTTGAGCCCAATTTGCAGTCAAGAAACTCAGAAAACCCTTGTTTTCTGTGTTTGATCATTTTTTAAGCCTTAAAACCTCATTTGAGAAACCTAGTTGACTATAAAAGCTAGAGAAGCATTCTATCTTGTTGAAATTGCCTAATCCATCCTCTGTCATAGTAAAATTAACTCTGCAAAATGTTTAAGCTTACAGAGGCCAGTCAATTTGCCTAAAAAACAGTGGAAACAAATATGAAGGTTCCAAGACTCCCAAAGCATATTCCTCTAGCAGACATTGACTACAAAATAGCTAATCCTATAGTTGAGTTAAATTTGTTAGACATACACAACTGGTGTTTTGAAAAATATCTAGATGGGCAAGAAGATGTTCATATTTGGGAATCAAATTTACCCAAATATGTAGTCCCCTTGACACACCCTTGTCAAGAACTTACTAGACTGTGTCACCAATACTACATTCCAGAATAGAGAGCTATTGTCAATGCAAAAAAAGAAGTCATATTTACTATTATAACGGAGTCTATAAACCAAATGTTGCAGCTTCAATCAAACCCACAAGTAGTCCCATTATATATTGAAGCCCTCACTAAGTTTATACATTAACTTAGATTTTCCTAAAAGGTTTATGATTTTCCAAACTTTCATGCCTCTTCATGTTGAAATACCAAAATTAAACCCTCGATATTCTACTGCCAAATTCCCTGAAGGTTCAAGGCATGTTATCTCCATGCTTTCCTTTATACTTGGGTATTTCACCGATGAACATACTAATGAGTCAATATTGGGATTTTTGTCTACATTTTCTCCAGGACAGTCACGCTCAGTTATATTTGACTATGTTGGTTTTACAGCTGATAGCATTCATTATCAATTGTCTAATTTGCAACTGGAAGGGGTATTCAGATATACCTCTTATATTTTACACTTTTTTTTTATTTTTCCAATCAGAGAAATTTCCTATTTCACTTCAAAAATTGGATATAGAAGGAAAATATCTATCATTTGTATTCTGGACATTTATACTCATAAAGGAAGGGAAATAATTTAGTTATTGAGAGTTTTCTAAGTTGTTTTTGCATCCATTGAACACCATCTTGACAAAATCATAGCAGCCCAGAATTAGTGAGGAAATGAAGAGAATTTTGTAGCTATTAGAGAAAAGAAAAGTAGGAGATTGGTATTTATATAAGGAATTCATTGAAATAAGAGTTTTTGGTTGTAACCTATTACCCTACAAGTTACTTAAGCATCCATCTATGAGGATCTTTTCCTTAGAATACATTAGGCAGATCCTGAATTCAAATTGAATTAATTTTATGGCAGCCAAGAAAAAGACTCATTTTAAACTCAAAAATCAAATTGGGCCTTTTATATGTAATCAAAGAGAAGCGGAAAATGAAGCAGCAAGTCAATTACAGGAATACAAATTAGAAGAAAGATTTCCATCGAACTATGATCCACAAGGGATCTTAAGTAAACTAAGGGTAAAATGCAAATTGACACCCTTTATCCGTGAGTCAAAGCCAGATATAGAGAAATTTTCTAATCAAATTGAGTGGATTGAGAATACTTTAACAAAGGCAGTAAAATCAGAGGAATACTAGTCAACCTTTGGAAGTTTCCAAACAGCCAGAACCATCCACTAAAATAATCAGAGAAGAAGGAGCTTATACTGTAGAGACTACCACAGAGACTAAGTTTAAAATCATTTACAATAATAGGGCTAAACTGGATACAACAGCTAAAGGAAAAGTAACAATTGATGTTAAGAAAACATAGCCTTTGAACACCAACACTGCACAGAAAAAGACCAATGTAGCCACTGTAATCATCAGTGAGCCAAATCAGGATTAGGAACAGTTGAATAATGAAGATGCACAAATAATGGAGAGGAAACACAGTATGGAGGCTTCCTCCTCACACTCAGCTGAGGATAAGGATTTAGATATCAAGGAAAAATACAAGCAAATCAAATTAAAGAATGAGGAAATCAAAGCTGGAATATATTCTCAGTTTTTGAAGCAGAAGCCAGGTAACCAAAATAGATTTCTATCACCCTTTGATTATTCAACTCAAAAATTGATTATGTCAGTTTTACAGCCCACTGTACCAGTGCCAAAGATAGTGGCTGATTATAAAAAGGTTGATATGGAAGTAGAAACAGATAAAATCCATGAGTTGGATCAGATTAATTCCATAGGAAAACATTAAAGATGCTCTATTCCACAGTGACCACAAAAGCTATGAGTGCTCACAGACTTCAAAATAAAATCTCTAATATGCATGACCAAATGAAAATGGATAAAGCCTCACTGTATGCAAAATATCTAAGGATAAAGGCCTTAGAAGAGTTAGTATTATAGGTAGGATATGATCCTACAAACATAAAAGTAGTTGAAGCATTAGTCAAAAATAAAAATGAGGACATTGCTACCTTGAGGAAACAACTCAAGCTTAATCAAGGAGAGCATCCTCAAACAAGGGATGTTTTATAGGATCAGAAGGAGAAAGATGAAATGATGAGCTTGATACTTCAACTCACAACTCAAATGAAAGAAATGGAAGTACAAATGGAGTAAGTTGTCCGAGAAAAGGAAATAGTTAAGGAACCAGTCATTCCCATTGTTATCCTAGTCATCATAGCAGTAGTACCATCTACTTTAGGAGAGAAATTGGCACCAAAAGAGCCACTGGCCACTGCATTGTCTGTGACTGCTTCAACTACTTCAGTAAATCAATCCTCTACAATATTGTTGCGACCTACATATGGAAGCAGTCAATTAGTAAAGGCAATGGAGGAAATGTCCTTGAAAACCAATGAAATCAATAGATTGACCAAGATAATTGAAAATCTTGAGAGTAAAAGAAAAGCAGCTCAAATGGATGCCAAAATACATGAACAGAATGCTCATAGATTGAGTGAAGAGGTAAAGAAGCTCCAAAAAGAGTTAACTCTCACGGACCAAATATCATATATTAAAAATTACTTATGGAATAATGTAATTGAAGCCATTCATGATGTTTGGCCATCAATTCAAGTAATTTTTGAGTAGAGAGTTATTATCGGCAGCTCAGGAAGAGATGCAAAAAACACAAGAAGAATTGGCAGATAAACCAGAAAAGGTTGTTAGGTTAATCAATTTCCTAAATAGCAAGAACAGACAACAACTTGAAGAGTTAAATATCAATGATAGAATAGCCACAATCCTAGAAATTAGGAAAGTTACCACTAAAAGAAATCTAGTGAGGCATCTTGAGGGAAAATGTGAAAGAATGAACACTGTTGTCACTAGATTCATGGTTAAATTCATCAATTTGAGGCAAAAGGGACTTCCAGATATTATGGTGATTAATGAAAAGCTAATGCCACAAAAATATTATGACAAAAAGATCAGAGAACATGCCAAAGAGCAGGTGAAAAAGCCAACAGGCCAAGGAATTCCCACAGGGAAAGTATTGCTAAAAAGTTTTGAAGATCTATTTTATTTGCAGTATGAAATAAAAGATTTGTCTGTCATAAAACCTACATTTTCCCGGTACACTGAGGCTGATGAAAAGTTTAGGAAACTCAAGAACATTAGAATTCCTAAAAATGAGGAGTGGCAGGCATTGACTAATTTTCTATAAAGAAATAAAGGAAAACACATGAAAAAAAAATTATGTATGCTGATTTCACAGTAAAAACAAATTTTTACAGCAAGAACACAGTTTTACTGAAGGTAAAGAGTATCAGAATTGAAAGAGGATCAGTAGTAAAGAGTATCAGTGTGAAATATTATCAGTGAAGGCAACTAGATTTTGAAAAATATCTAAAAAGCCAGCAGGGAAGACACATAAGTAGCCAGTTGCTTCTTATTTACAAATTGTTTCTATTTATTTTGAATAAAATAGGACAACTTGCTAGTTTGTTGAGCAAGTTGTCACTATTATTGTTGTAAAAGATTTAATTTTCCTAAGTTTATTCCTATAAGTCATCTAGGATATTTTGTAAAACATCTTATATAAATACTTCACTCTTGGAAGTATTTTTTTGTGGAATAAAATTGTTGGAGACTATTATAGATATTTTGTTGACTTGAAAGCTTTGGAATTCGAATTTAAGCAGCAAACAGGATCACCTTTTTGGCATCATACTTCAGGATCCCTATGATAAGCTATCTGGAGTGAAGTACTCTCTTTAAAATTGTCATTGTTATCTTCTTTTGTTTCATGCATACATATGTGTTTTAATTCTAAATCTGAATGCATAACTAGGAGTATTACTATAGGACATGTTAATAGCACCATGTATTTAACAAGTTATCATTTCTTTGTTTTCTTATTATTTCCATTACAGGGAATTATTATGATCCAGGTGGATATCGGTAGCCACCCACCTATTCCATTTGGACCAGCACCATCAATTCTTGCAGATTTTCACATTCAGCACAACTTACTATTTTTAGCAGGTTTTCGGGTCCTCCACTCTCGGAGCCGTTTTGGGGGCTTAATGATCCAGGTGGATATTGTTGGCTACCTATCCCTTAGCCCCATGATATCTCTTCAAATTTTTAGTTTGACTGCTTACTATTTTATGATTTGGGTCTGAACTTGAACGATTTGAGGCTACTAAACGGCATTTTTGATATGGCATGACGATTTTCTGAATAAAATTAATCAAACAAATGTCAGTCCTGGGATCAGATCTTCTGTTTAGAAGCTATGGTGTCAGAAACGGAGATGCGTTTTAAATTTATGCAGAAGTTAATTATTTAAGCAGGCGCCTGAGTTTGGCGCCTCATCTCCTACGGTTAGGTTTTTGGACGTTTCAGATTCTACATTGTTTCTCAACAATAAATAGGCCCTCGAGCCTCATGGTAACACAGTTCAGAGGTCTGTAGCCATCACATCTCTTCTCAGAGATTCGCTACCAGCACCCTAGCTATTTTATTTCCATTATGCCTGTAAGCATATTTCTGGTATTTGATATTAATGAAATGAAGCATTCTTCATTTTATCTCTGTATTTATGATTGTCATTTGATAATGGGGTCTGCTGCTGCGTACGGATGGGTGGTATCGAGCGGAGGCCATCACTGCTTTGGGCTGCGCCACCGCGCGGTCAGGGTATAAGGAGTTAGGGCTCGATCTGGTTGAACCCTTGCAAGATCAGCCTCGCAAACCCCGGCGACCTCCCATGGCGGAAGAAAAGAAAGACGAGGGAGCAGGAGATCCTATCAAAATACTGCTCGAGGAGGCTCTCGAGAAACAAAGGAACGTGATGATGGACAACTTTGCTCAAATCCTTCAACGACTGCCCACATATGGCGCATCTGCATCCAACAGCCACTCTGGAGGCGCCACTCCCTTCAAGGTACAGGTAAACTTTGACATTCCCCTGTGTTGAAGGCTGGAGTACGGTGGCCGCTGCCGACGGATGGTTAAAGTTTGTTGGAAGGGTGTTCTCGGGTCCATGACCTAGGCAGCAGAAAAGGTGTTGTCTCAAAAGCCCCCCCATCGAGCGGTGGAAACCTACGAAGTGAGCAAGAGGGCGAGGGAACCCTCTCTTGTTCTCGGCCACCCACTGGGGTCGTTCGAGAGCATCAGGCTGTCTTCCCAGCAGGAAACTGTGAGGACAAATACGCCCGATGGACCACGACGCGGCAACAAAAGGATCAAGATGTGCACGAGCGAGCGAATACATTTTTCCATACCCTACGCACAAAGTTGGGTTTATTGGTCATTCGAAGACATTTTGGTGTCGAAGTACCGCGGTTGTCTATCTGCAACCCAACCAGGAAGCCAGGGTTTCTGACGACCCCGTAAGCAGCACGGCATATCGCTATGCGCCAGATGAGCAGTGGCAAAAGCGAGACTTTGGATCTGCGAATCCGAAAGGTGCCCCCGAATCGAAGAACAAGGGGCAAGGCCAAAGCAATGCGACTCAGAACAACACCACAAATCCAAAGAAGGACACAGGGAAGTGGTGTGAATTTCATAACAGCCCCACTCACGGCACAAACGAGTGTCGGGCCAGCAATGCGGTGGTGAGCAAAACACCGAATGGATGCTTTACCGGTCACGGGGAACAGAACAGACAAAGTGGCAAAGAAGACGAATCGACAGTCTGGATCCCAGTGCCATTGTTACCACCACCAAGATCCAGAAGGAGGGTCCAGAGGATCCAGAGGAGGGGGAGCGCCTCTTCCAGTCGCAGATGTGGGTGAAGGGTTCTCCGCTGCAGTTTCTCGTCGATAGCGGAAGCAAAAAGAACCTCATTTCAGCAGACGTCGTGAAGCGGCTCGACCTACCAACCATAGCACACCCGCAACCGTATACCATCGGGTGGCTCCACCCAGGGAGAGATCTCCGCATCCGCCAGCAGTGCCGACTTCCATACAGTATCAAGCCATTCACGGATGAGGTATTGTGTGATGTTGCTCCTCTTGATGTAGCTGATGTATTATTGGGCCAAGCATACTTATGGAGACGACATGCTGTGTATGAGTCTAGGCCTCGTGCTGTTATTATTACTTTGGGAAATAACTTGTACAGGATACCGGAGGTAGTACCGCCTCTTGCCATCTCTTTGACTATTGCAAAACAACGCAGTAAGGTTGTTTCCCAGACCAGGAAATTCATTTTCCTTACGACTCTCTCACAGGGAAAGAAGAATATTGTGGCCACAACCTCGAAACAGGGCTCCCTTTCACGGCTGCAGCAGACGGACAAAGTCATGGAGGAATACGATGACAATTTCTCCTCACTCATAGAGGTTCCTCTACACTGTCAGGACAAGCACTCCATTGATCTGACTCCCAATGCACCACCACCCGATGTTGCCATACATCCTGCAACTACACATACAGAATCCAAACATGTACTGTATGAGGCTGATAAAGAAACCAAATTTACTAAACGCATCCAGCATGTCCACCCGGAGGTCCATGACATCTTCAACACATCTAATACTCAGTTCAATAGAATTTTCCTCATCTCATGGAGGATCTCAACGCAATGGGGACCATTGCTTCCTAAGGAGGGAGGAATGATCCAGGTGGATATCGGTAGCCACCCACCTATTCCATTTGGACCAGCACCATCAATTCTTGCAGATTTTCACATTCAGCACAACTTACTATTTTTAGCAGGTTTTCGGGTCCTCCACTCTCGGAGCCGTTTTGGGGGCTTAATGATCCAGGTGGATATTGGTGGCCACCCACCTATTCCACTTGGCCCCCCACCATTGTCTCTTTCAGTTTTTCAGTTTCGGCATAACTTACTATTTTTAGCAGTTTTTCGGGTCCTGAACTTCCGGAGCCGTTTTGAGGCCCTAAACGAATTTTCTGATAAAATTCATCCCGACAACTGTATTCCTCGGATAGATCTTTCTAACGAGCTATTGAACGCGTCAAACGGAGATCGGGTGCCAAAGTTATGCCCACGGGAAGTTGAACCACCAATTTACCCAAACGGGCGCCCACAGTTTTGGCGCCTCATCTCCTACGGTTAGGTTTTTGGACGTTTCAAATTCTACATTGTTTCTCAACAATAAATAGGCCCTCGAGCCTCATTGTAACACAGTTCAGAGGTCTGTAGCCACCACATCTCTTCTCAGAGATTCGCTACCAGCACCCTAGCTATTTTATTTCCATTATGTATGTAAGCATCTTTCTGTTATTTGATATTAATGAAATGAAGTGTTATTTCCGCTGCATCTCTGTATTTATGGTTATGTGTTTATTCTGTTGCGTTCCTGCATAAAATCCGGATCATATTAATTGCTCCCTCTCCCATTTGACCTCTATCTTCTACTTCCCTTTTCTAGATTTAAGGATTCTTAAGTGCCCTTTATCCCGATCATACCACCTCAAAAACCATTTTTCCCAAGATATCCAAGGGTTATCTATCTTGCCCTGTAGAAATTTGAACTTTTATGCCTTGATCCCAGTTTTGTTAGCTTTACTTAGACTCCATAGCCCAACAGACAAGTATATTTCCCTCTATCTACCCTCCAAGTGAAATTTTCCCACCAAATCCAACAAAACAAAACCAAATTTGTACTTTAATAACTAGCCTAATATTCAAAACTGAAACAAAGTTAAACCGGAAAGAGAGAGCCCTCTCTAAACCCTAGGAAGGCTAGATCCTAGAGTTTGAAGTAGTTTTGTGGTTACCTCTAGTATTCTTTGACTTAAAAGCAAAAATCCCACAACTTAAGAATTTACTAGAGTGATAACATGTACCTTCGTAGAAAATTTTTTATAGTGAAACTTTCAAGATGGCCTGTTTGCAGTAGTGAAACCCTAAAGTCTAAAGCTTTGATACAAAATGCTATGAAACCAACTAAAAAAATAGAAGAAAATATATATCAACAACTTAGAAATCAGCCTCTTCGAGAGGGTAACCTCCTTTACATTACATAAATGTAAAATTCTTGGACGATTCCATTGGAAAAACCTACCTTCTATATATATGAGTCTAAGGGATCACAATATAACAATTTGGGGACCACATGGGAAAAAAAATAAAAATAATGGGGCTACACCTATGAGGTACAATAATAACAATATGGGGACTACATGGGCACAAAAATAATAATAATGCGGCTCCACTAACAATAATAAGGGGCTACACTAGTATTATAGGGACCTAACATTGAAAAATACCATTTTTACCTAATTTAACCAATTAATGAAAATTGAGGTTTCCTAATCTCTAGTGCCACAACCAAATCTCATTTATTTTACCCAATAGAAAATTTCTTTGACTCCTTCCATCACATATACATTGGTGGGAATCCTAACTTCTCTAATTATAGTCTCTCCCATGTCCATATTTTTAACCACACACTCATTTGATCTAAAAGTTACCTCATGTCTTTGGTAACACTTCTAACTGGCACTTAATATGTCATGCTTATAACCATCGATATATAACACATTTTGAGCCCTAGTCTTTTTTCTTCCAAGATGACTGTCCCTTTACCCTTTATTCTTATTGATGCATTATTACCAAAGGTAGCATTTCCACTTTTAAATTCATTTAAGGATATAAATATAAATCTATCCCCTATCATGTGTTTTGAACATCCATTATCAATGTGCCACTTATTTAATTTAGTTTTGGCATATAAAACCAATCCACACTTTTCTAGATGTATAGTCTTCCTCTTTTTCCATTTTTTGGTAAATTATTCATTTCTATCTTGCTGGTAGGAAGATGTTAATTTTATTTTGCATTCACTGGCCTTATTCCCAAATTTGTTCGAAATATAACACTCAATTTCATTCATAAGTGGAGAAAATGAATTATTGAACGGTTTTCTAGTTATTTTCATTTCATGTAAACTTGGATTAACCCTTGCATTTATAAACCCAATAGATTTGTATGATATGTAATGTACTTATTTATGACAAAATTTTCGACAAATAAAAAAATTACCATAGAAAGTATATGGTTACCTGGGAGTGAGAATTCTTCTTAATAAGATTCATCCTTAGTTGTTGATTTCATGAAACTTTGATCTTTGTTTCTTTCTTACTCCTTTGTTACTTGTATGAATCGACTTATCCTATTTTTATTGATCACCACTTCCTCTACTATATTTTTTGGGATGGCTACTTATTCCCTTAAGAGCACTAACATATATTTTTGAATCCTCATATTTTGATGTTTTGGGACCTGAATCTCATTTGAATTATTCTATTGTTTCCTTGTACCCAAACCTTGTTTTAGTTTATGGAGGTCAGTGATTTTTTATAATATTATCTAAATTTTATAATCCATTTACAAATTTTAGGTTAATGTCCAACTGTGTCTTAGCATTCTCGAGGTATTTTTCTCAAGGACATGATTTCTAGTTCTATTTTATCACAATATCCCCCTTTTCTTGTAACTGCTTCATTAAAACTTCCTCCACTCAAATGTCTTCTTCTAAATCCACTCTTAAAAGAACCATTTCTTTAGTGCATTATTCTCTTCTTCCTTGTAATATTGGATCTCTTCTTTTTGTTTTTTTTTTTTAATTCTTCTAAGCTTATCTATTTCCTCCAATGCACTTAGAAGTTAAATTTCCATGTCAACAATTACTTCACATCCTTTTGAATCAGTTTTCTCTAGAAAAAAACATTTTATTTTAAAGTTCCATAACGATATTCTCATCAATATTTGGGTTATATTCATAATCTAATTCATCTTTTAATGAAATGTAAATTTATTTTTGTGATATAAAATTTTCCTTTTAGAAAAATTCTTCTTGATAATTTTATTAGAAGTTTTATTTCCTTTCTCTTCTTTTTCAACATTATTAATTTATTTATAAGGAAATATGGAAGAAAAATGTTATATTATACCACATTGAAAACACTACAATGGTAACACACTTAAATTTCCATTTTGTGTAAGATATATCCTTCCAACAATTAGGTTGTTACTAAACTAGTAATATTTCTTTGAAACCAATTGTTGAATATTGAGAGATAGGGGGAGAATGGGCAGGTGAATCAATATTCTAAACTTTCACTTAAATTCATATTTCTTATTTATTTATGAGTTTAACAAAAATCCATCACATAATTAAATGAACGCAAACTAGATCAGTTATTTAACATGGAAGCCCATAAAGGGATAAAACCAAAAAGTTATTATTTTCTTTAAATGGTTATTGTAGACACTCACCTACAGTTACAAAATTTGCAAGAACCCACTTGCAAGAGATATAATACCATTTATCCTTTTGCAGGCTCTGACCTACTGGAGACACCTATCCCCAAGGTTTGTAGGCACCCAACAATTGGGAACATTTCTCCCCTCTTTGTCTTTGATTTGAATGTATTTTATGAAAATATGATATCTCATTCACTTTGTACTTTCTTTGTCTTACCCTGTGTTCATATAAATCGTTGTTGTTACTTGAAAAACACATTTTCCACAAACATATCATCCTTGTTATTCTTTTACACACTCATATAGGTCCCATAGTACACATAATATCTGCTCAATCTCTCCTCGTCTCCTTGTCTTTGGATCTCTCGAGAGCATTTCCTTTCTCTGCATCAACTATTTGTTCTATCATTATTTTGATGCATATATACTTTTATCCCTCTTATTACCATGGGTATTTTTTTAACTATGGAAATCCTCCTTTGATTGTATTAACACCTAACATCTTATCAAATTGAGCCCCTTTACATCTAGCTATTTTCTTCATGTGATTGCATCATAAGATTAAGATCTTGAGTTTGAATATGCACTAAATCCTTGACCCGTGCAATTATCCATGTGGTTAAACACCCAACATATTTCAAAATTTTCCAAGTGGTCTGACTGACATCAATTGTGTAGACACCATTTCGCTCCCCTTGCTTGTCCATGATTTAAAAAATGGTGGGGGTCTACAATTTGTTGTGTATGCACATTAAACAATCCCCACCTTCTTAACATTTTCCAAATTATAGTCTCGTACACTAATCATATTAGACGACATATAATTCACTTTGATCCCCCCTCCCTTTCTTATTCTTAGTGAAGGGGATGGGTTTGAAGTTTTTTCTTTCATATGCACCCATGCAATGCAGTCCTCCCAACTCGACAACCATGTCATTTCTTCCAACCAATCAAAGCCTATCAAATCATCTCTTTCCCACTTGTCATGCCATGTCACCACCACGTCTCTAACATGTGTCACTCAGAAAAGGGCCACTTAGTCACCGAAAAGGAAAAAAATTTTCCCATGTGTCCTTGCATCAGTATGCCATGTAATTCTCTGGGACATGTCACTACCACCTCTCATCCATGTCTCCATTCCCTTAAATCCATCACACCCAATTTTTTCCATAGAATTCATGCATGTAGAGAGCTCGATAACAATCTACGTTGTTAGATTAAGACAACCACAACCTTGGATCCATTGCATACACAAGTGCACTTTAGACTCTGCACATGTTATGAGCCCTATATTAATAAAATCCACTCATCTTGTTGCCACCTATCTAGGGTCCACCACCTACTCGATAAATGTGCCTTGGCTTGGTGCCTTCCACTCACTGATTTGTGTGAAAATCATTTATACTATGTGGTCTGATAAGTGCCAAGGCACTAATTTTTAAGCCCCTTATGACCAAGGGTTGTGACTTGGGGTTGTGACTGGTGGCCTTGCTTTAGGTGGTCTGAAAGAATCCTGAGTGTCTATGACAAGCTGCCTATGACTAGGGGCTATGACTGGGGTCCTTGCTGCCCCACCACATGTTGGTTTGCGTGCTTCCCCCTACACTTTGTTTTACTATTTGGAAGCAATTTGATGAGGTGCATGGACTGGAATCATAACCAACTAGAACCTTGCTTGAGTTAGGATGCTTCAATTTGAGTTTTCTCCTCATTCCTTGGAAGTTAGGAAAAATGCCATATACCACTCGAAAGTTCTCTAAAAGAACTATCCAACCAAAAAAATTTCATTTGCATTTGAACATGTTACCTATATACAAGATGTAGTCAAATATAGGCTACTAGGATACACGATTAGAAATTATGAAACTCAACACACAATATTTCCAAATAAGCACCAAGCATGATGACTCAACAAGTTCCCCCTTAAATTTACAACACTTTGATATCAATGACTAGACCTAACATTAATGAAAATATTAGATATCATTTTTGGGATTCAACTGTGTTAAGTAAGTCATTCAACTATGACCATTTCCATGACGGGTAGTCGTAACTGACTAATTTCTCATGATTTTTGAATAGTCCACTTAGCACTCATTGCATCAGGTGATGCTCATACGGGTGAAGAAGTGGGATTGAAACTAGTGAAATGAATCACATAGTGTCAATCATCACTTTTAGGGCTTGCACCCGGTAACCAGGACTTCTCGGGAGGTCACCCATCCCAGAAATCCTCTGGCTCAAGCACGCTTAACTATGGATTTTTCCCCACAATCAAGCCCACTTAGCTTGCTACCCCATTTGCAAAACCTTAGCAAGTATTTTGCCTCATGGTTAAGAAAATACTTGCTAAGGTTTTGCAAATGGGGTAGCAAGCTAAGTGGGCATGATTGTGGGGAAAAATCCACAGTTAAGCATGCTTGAGCCAGAGGAGTTTTGGGATGGGTGACCTCTCGAGAAGTCCTGGTTATCGGGTGGAAGCCCCAGAAGTGATGATTGACGATATGTGATTCATTTCACTAGTTTCAATCCCACTTCTTCACCTCTGTGAGCATCACCTGATGCAATGAGTGTTAAGTGTACTATTCAAAAATCATGAGAAGTTAGTCAGTTATGATTACCCCTCATGGAAATGGTCATAGTTGAATGACTTACTTAACGCAGTTGAATCCAAAAAATAATATCTAATACAATGTGTTGCGGAAACCCCTCATACTTAAAATTAATGAAAATAATTTGCAATAGACTTAACAATCAACTTAATATTCTTAACCTTCCTCGAGAGGAAAATGATGATATGATTTTTTTTAAATCCTATGAAATTTTTTATAATGTTTTGTAAGAGCCATGAAGAAAATGACATTTGGTATATTTTTTGTAGTAGGACACTCCATCATGGACTCTATTACCATTATATTTTTCAAAGTAACAAGCTGAAATTTTGAACTCACTATTGAAATAATTTATGTTTAATAAACTTTCCATATAACTTTTATTCTCCTTGTACTTGAAATACAAGGTTATAATTCTCTTCAGACTCTTCTTCATATCTAGAATAGAAAAATATCATAAAGGAAGACTAGAAAAAAAAATTCCAAATAATTATTGAAAACATTGTTCATAAAGCATGTAAAATCAATAGGAGTATTGGTCAACCCAAATGGAACCACCATGAAATCATAATGTCCATAATGTATCTTCAAAACAATCTCAATATGCCTTTGTCCTTAATGTATACTTTTAGTTCCCATTTATCAAGTTAATCCTAGAGAAAACTCTATCTCCTCTCATTTTCAGGCCATTTAACAATTATTGGTAGAGGATATTCATTCTTGACAATATACTTTTTCAACTTATTGTGTTCAATGAAAAAACTAAGAGTTCTATCCTTATTTTTCATGAAAGGAATTGGAACTCCCTAAAGTAAAAATGTTTGAGATGAGGCTACTTATTGGTTGAATTTACCATATTATGTAATATATAAAGTTTTAAACATTCACATAAACATATTTGCATTTGCATACATGCTACATAGAAGAAATATATTATTGGGAAACAATCCTAAGTCCCTTTATGTAAATTATGAAATTCCCTTCATCATTGACACATTCAAAATTATTTTCTCTACAATCCACTTTGTACTAGTGTGTTTGATCCAATCAAGCCCATCAAAGCATCATATAAACCTAATGGTAAATGTAATATCATCATGAGCAGAAGTAGACCTACTTCCTCTTCTTAGTTGGAAATCATTTCTCTTACATGTCTCTTGATAATTCTAAGCATATTGACAAACCACGATGAATTTAGGATACTTTTTATATTCCTGCACTTTACTGCTATATCAAGTATTAAAAAAATAATGAATATCTATGAAATCTATAAAAATAAATAGATAATGAGAGCCAACCATATCTTGGACTTCAGTGATAATAGCTATGATGATCTCCTTCATATCTTTCAAAGATAGATACACTTGATTTTAATTCCCCACATCCTCAATAATTGACGCTAAACATATATTGTACTTATATCATAATAGCCTAATGGTTTCCTTCATATCTTTGAAAGATGCATGCATTTGGGTTTTTTTTCCTCACGTCGTTAGAAAAACGTCTAGCCTTCTTTATTAGTTTACTCATTAGAAAATAACAAAAGTAATGCCCCTTATTTTTAAGCTCAAATAAATATACATTGTTTTCTCTTTTATTATATTTTTTTCCATGGAAAACAACCTGCACTCTTCTCTACAATATCTAGATAGATAATTTCTCCATCCATATTAGCAACTAGTAACTTTGAGGGACTCAGCCAAACTTAAAACTATGACCTCTAACTTCCCCATTTACAACATGCCTTATAAAAATGGCCCCCAATGATTGAGATAATGCTTGAGATTCTTATCTCTCTTATTATATTTCTATGATGTATTAGGATTTGTTAGGATAATGCTTACTTAGTTTGGATTGGGTTGTTGAGGAAGTTTAGAGAATCTCTCAACTTCTCACTCTAAGATTAGAATTAGATTCATCTATATGTACGTATGTAATATGGTGTGGACAGTAATTCAATTATTGTGTGTTTTCTTTGTGTATCTTTGCTCTCGTGATTTTTAATATGGTATCAGAGCCTAGATGGGCTTAATCCCTCATGGGAGTGCCCAAGAAAATGTGAGAGCCATAAATCGTAACCCTAGGACTAGCTCGTGTGAATGATAAAGAGTATTTTTTTTATTAGAGATTGCTATAAATTTCTGTGCAGGTTGATTTGTTACTGTTGTTGTTGTTAAGCAGTGATCTGGATAAGGACTAAGACGCTGGTGCAGTTGGAAAACGTGGACAACTACGGAGATCCGAGTCTGCTTGATCTGTGCATGGAACTGTCTCTCTTTCCTCCCACATTTCCCACCATCACAGTCCATTATTTCTTTACTCAAATTCCTCCATGCGCCCACAATCCGTTTTCCAAGGCATCCTTGTTTGACTTAAACAATACCAGTACATCTCTGACTGTATATCAAAAGATTTTTTATCAGACGACTAGTGTTGCTTTTAGCATATGGGTTGCTCGAGACAATTACTCCACATATGATATGAGAGGAATCCATATGGAGATGGAGAGAGTGTTTCATATGAACGTTGGCCTCGGAGATTCCGGCTATGCCCAAAATTCGATTCTATTACAGAGAAGTGGGTTAGAAACTGTAAAGCCTATTTTGGAGGAAACCATTTTATCAATGAAAATTATTATGAAATGCTGCAACACGTTTCGCATTGCAGACCTTGGCTGTTCGTCCAGCCCCAATGTGCTCTTCAGCGCCCAAAATATAACACAGGCCCTCAAAGCCAAATATAGGGCTTTGGGAATTCCTCTTCAGCAGTGTCAAGTATTCTTTAATGATCTTCCTACCTCAGATTTCAACTCACTCTTCAAAATTATGCCTTCTCTTTCAGTAAATACTGATTACCAGAATGAAGACGGAGTTGTGGATAGATCAAATTTTGCAGCAGGCGTACTGGATTCGTTCTACGGCAGGCTATTTCCGAATAAGGCTCTCCATTTCATTCATTCTTCGTTTGGGCTTCAGTGGCTTTCCCAGAAGAATATTGGGGATTCTATTGAGACTGGTTTCACGGCTTCCCCAATTACAAGGGCAGATGGGGAAGGTGCTATAGAGCCACTTGCAACATGCCTATACTGACGGAGAAATTGAAGCTGCCTGTGAATTTTCCAGATATAGTTTATGTCAAATTTGTTATTTTTTATATTGTTTTAAGTTGTAAAGAAGAACCAATTATTGAATAGATTTACACAATTTAAAATAGTGTTTCTCGACGTTCTTCAGTGCCGAGCGAAAGTATTACTAATTTGATTGTGAAAATCTATTATACATTGTAGACTCTTGTTGTACTTCGGTGCTCCAAGATCGACAATTACAGGTTATTTTTCGTGAGTTTTTAAGTGTGTAAAGGTCACTTTGTAGGATTGATCGTTGATCATATTCAGTACTTAGAATATTTTCCTATAGACTATTGAAATTTATTCTTCGGGGTTATTTCACAGATGGAAATATTTCCATAGGGTAGTTCAGTGTCGAGACTCTTCTTCGGGGGTGTCAAGAATCTTTAATCTTACAAATTCAGCATTGATGGTCAGAAGCAAGTGTACTTTAAATGGGTTGAAAGGTAAGCTCGAAGATATGAGGGAAAAAAGAGCGGAATCCAGAAGACCACAGAGTGGGTAGAGTTGCTGATGAAGACCAGATTAGACAAAGAGACGAAAGTTCAAAGTGTTGTAATTGTGATTAATTATTATATGTTTTGTAAAGTAAGCATTAAGGGATGGTATTAGGATTTGTTAGGATAATGCTTACTTAGTTTGGATTGGGTTGTTGAGGAAGTTGAGAGATTCTCTCAACTTCTCACTCTAAGATTAGAATTAGCTTCATCTATATGTACGTATGTAATATGGTGTGGACAGTAATTCAATTATTGTGTATTTTCTTTGTGTATCTTTGCTCTCATGATTTTTGATATAATGGATTTGGAATTTCCTAAATATGCTTATACAAAAGAGGTGCAACTTGGTCATGAATAAATGGATAATATTGTATCCCCTTTTCCACTTCTCTTTATTCTCCTTGGCTTTCTCTTTTATCTTGCAAATAACCGCTCAATCATGCATTTAGCATTCCTCATTATACTTTATTTTATGTAAAACATTTGCTAAAGCTATAGGCTCCATAATACAAACTTGATTTTGTTATACACTATTCACACTAGCCAGGAAGCTACTTATCTTAAGCTTTAACTTACTTGCAAGGAAGTAACTTAACTTCAACTTCTAACTTTGAGATAAATTATGGACCTCCCAAAGGAGTTCCACGAATAAGCTATCTCGTACTCCGTGATGAGGCTTTTACGTTGTTTGAGGTTCATAAAATTTATTCATTTTCTCTTCATAATAGTATTTAAAAACAATATTTTTATGCTAAGTATTACATAAACTTGTTTTATGAATTTTGTATCTTCTTTAAGTTGCATTGGTTCTCCCATCATGAGGAATATTTCCTTATTAGTTTAAGTATATCAAGTTGTCTTACCTTTACATTTCTTAAGAATCCATGTAACTTGAAATAATTATTCATTTCTAAAATCCGCGCTTAAGCCTCTTAAGCACACTTAGATTCACCATCGAATTAAGTTCCTTAGCCTTTCCTTTTTTCATGTACAAGGACTCTTTCAATATTCCATATTCTTATAAAAAAAATGCTTTGAGTAGACTTGGACAAGCATCACAGGAACATGGGCTTCTTATTTTTCTTGAACTCTTTAAAGAGTTTCTCCTAGAGTTTTTCTTTAGTCTATTTTTCCCTTATTCTATTTAAAGATTTGGCAAAGATAATTTTTGAGACACCATGAGGGATGTATTTATTGAATGATATTAAAGTTTATAATTTTTACATTGCACTTTGTTTTTTTTAAGGTTTTACTATTATAATATAGTTGTCTTGATTTTTGATCTTTATCTGAGTTAATTTTTTTTTGGGTATTTCAAATTTCACTCAAAAGTTTTACTATTACAATAGAATTATCATGATCTTTGATCTTTATTCGAGTTAACTTTTCTTGGTGTTTCACCTCGTGATTGATCTATTTTTTTACATCATAAATTTTGTACACTTAGCACCTATTTTGAGTGACATTGAGTAATCTCAATAACACAACAAGCTTTTCAATTGCATGTGGAATAACTTTTATTGATATGCATGATAAGTTGTAATAACTGAGTTTTTTTTTAAAGAGATTCAAATCTATTCTTCCAGATTTTAATAACACACCTGAATATGAAGAACCGAGATTACCGTTATGTTTTTTTTTTTTTTAATTCATGATTTTTTTTTGCAAATATCACCATTTCATTATGTTCAAAACATTTATTTCAACTAGTGGTTTGTATTTTTTTTTTTCAAACAAATTTCATGTTTTCCTTATCAAGCTATTATCAATAATTAACAATATATTCCTTTTATCAATAATTAACAATATATTCCTCTTAGTAATGTTGTATATTGGAGTATATAGCTTTTAATCTCAATATATTTTGTATTCATTGGTATATATTGTAATCTATATGACATTAATTATTATGCTACAAAGTGTATATGGATTACTGTGATCATTAATCCTAGGGGATCAAAATATATAGTTTTACTTGAAAGTCATATGTTTAAAAACCTTGTTTTTTAAAGTTTTTGGATGCCCTTTTGTGTTTGCGGTCGCCGATTGGTTTTGCAGGACTTCTCCTTGACCCATATCACACTAAGTTTTATGACCTCCTTTCATCTCTCATTCTTAACTTTAGCCATTAGCCGAACGTCCCTTGACATCCTTTTCTTTCAGACCATGCCTTTTTAGTTGGTGTTTTCTCCTTGGCCTTGACAGCCTTGTCTCTCAGGGAAAATATTAAGCATCAGTCATTAAGTCAATCATTGATTTATTGCTTTTTCATCTTTTCCATTAAATGCCACCTTTTCTTTTTCATCCAACGAACAAGATGAAAAATCATTGAGCCAATCATTTGCTTTGTGCATGGTGCTTAATATTTTTCGTTTCTCAATCTCCACTATTCTTTCCAATGTACATTGCCATTGTTGTCGAAATAAATAAGCGTTGCCATTTTATTGGTATCAATTGGCCTCAACCCACCAGACCCATTCCATGTCGAATATTATCCATGTCATTTTCTCCCTCCTTGGTAACATATGTTGCCACCACCAATTGATGACTTTGTATCATTGTTCTCCATTTGGATACTCATCGACTAATCATCATTAACTTTCCATGTGATGTTCACTTTTATTTCAATCATATATTTTAGAATATTTCCAAAACATTTTGTAATTTATAATCTAATTAAATTCAACAACCTCCATAAAATCTCATTTAGAAATTATTATTAAACTACAAAAATAATATCCAGTCACTCATGTACTATTAAATGTTACAACAGAAAATATAAAAATTATTAAATCAGATTGATGGTTCATAAACTATCCACTGTAACATCTAATGCTATATAGCCAAGTCAAAAATATCCACCATTAAACTATATGTAATGAAGAATATAACTTCCAATCCATTCAAACTTTACACATAAACTAACGCTATGGCTTTATCACTTGCAACATGAAACAACACTACCATGATACACATAGACCACCATATCAAATTAACTCATGCCTTTTACACATCATATTATGACACGTATTCATATGCCATGTAGACCTTTACATAATTCACTTAAGTTGACATTTGCATAACTGACGTATCCGGAACAAAGTCAATCGCCCCGTCACTCTGTCACATCTATTTGCCATGTCAACGTTTATGCAATCAACTTGGTGGCTCCGTCACTCTGTCACATCGATTTGCTACGTCAACATTTACGTAATCAAATTCGTCTCCTATGTCTCCTATGTCAGCTATTGGATTCATTGAGCTTTAAATATTCAGAAGCCGTTTTCAAACAATGATAAACTTTTCCATTTGACTCCGTTTCGTGTTTGTTTTTTCTGACTCTGTATTTTGTGATCTTTATTGTAGTCACTTTTAAAATTTTACTATCAAATTCTCTCTATTTTATTATATATATATATAAATTAATTAATTAATTTATTTATTTATTTATGTAAACATATATATGGTTTCTATTTTTATAATTATTTAATTATTATTTTTTATTATTTAAATGAAACTTATTTATATAATACTAATTACACATCATGCAATTTGTATATAGAAGACAGGTGAGATAAGAAGATGTATATGATCATTTTGAGAATAAAACATGTCAGTTTCGAGTTCTTGTAATGGATTAAATATGTTAATAAAAATGATAAGACTGATTTGTCATTTACATATCAATCTTTGAAGTAATCTAATTTTATTTTTTATAATTAGAATAAGATTATAATATATTGGTTGGATAATGAGTTTATTTTTTTGGGTATAGCTAGTTTTGATAAAATTAAATATTATATTTATAGATTTAAGATTTTGAGATTTTTATTTACAATTGATATATTAAGAAGTATCATGATTATGTTTTATATGTTAAATTAATTTGGTTCACTTTGTTTTATTTTTTTTATTTTTATTTTTAATCTAGAAATTTTGTATTAATTAAGGGAAATTGAGATACATAGATAGATTTATATGAGAAGAGGGAGTTCCAAAAAGAATATCTCAACTTCTATAATATATAATCACTTAAATTGATTACATATAAACTACATTCAACACTTTCAACTTTTTTGGGTTAATATACTTTCAACAAGATAACACTGAAATCCAGAAAGTGGTTACACCCATAATACCATGACAAGCACCAAACATGCAACTGTTATGCTCATCCTTAATTTCCCACCAAATATTGTAGGGAATAGACCCCCATGGCATTACTACAACCAACCTTGCGCTACAGAGAGAACTCCATCGCTGGCTCACAAAAGTAGACCACCAACACCATACCCCTCTATTGCGAGGGTTTGGAGAAGACAAAAAACTCACCAAAACAAAAACACCAGATACTGAAAGAGACCACAACCCACCAAAAACATGGTCGTGACTTTGATATGTCGTTGTAATCCTAAGAGAGAAATTCCCACACAAGGTCAAATAGAAGCAAAATACAGGTAATTGAGGAAGTAGACAATACCCTTCAACCACCATCCACTTTCATTGATCTCCATTTGATAAAGACATGCTTTCTAGAGCATGAGCACTTGAGCCAAGAGGATTTCGAGAGACTCCTCCATCTGAATCGCAAAGGACATGACTCTCTATGCTCCTAAGGAGGTCATCAATTTGATGCACATAGAAATGCAGATTCCTCACCATCCTTAACATCTTCCAGGGATGCGAAGATGTTGTATTTATCAACTTGTTTATCTCTTAGTACAAAACCCAACACTGTATTTAGTTTCCAATGAAGAGAAACTAAGTTCAAATAATTTTTCTTTCCACCTCTTGTGTGTCTAGGTTCTGACATGTGCCCAGCCAAGTCTTTAAGCAATTATGAATGAGGAAATGACTTTATCTCCTCCCCAACTTTTGTCTCTAACTCCCTTATCTCCTGATGAACTTCTGACGAAATTGCGTTAAAAAATTTCACCATAGAATTGTAAGAAAATAACCTCGCTCCCCTACTTGCAAAAGGACAAACATACCAAACCCTATCTCTCTCGACCAAATCTGGACACCAGCACGCCAACTCATCAAAATACCCCCATATAATGTGAATAAAACTTTAATAGTAATCCACCCGATCAAGAAGAAAGTGACACAAATTCAACCATTGGCTTAATTTCCTCCACCATTGGACAAAGAAAATAACACCCTAAGACAAAAGACCTGCTATGGTCGAGCAAATAGTCACCCAATTTGCAAACCCTTTCCCAGAGCTTGTATCGACAAGAAAATATCACTTCCCGCGATAACTGTCACCTTCCTAAACAATGGCAGCTTCGTACAACACAACTCAATTGTCACAAACCTAAACAAACCAAGACCCAAGACAATTCAAATTTAATACCTAACATCCAAATGTAATTGACAAGCCAGAGATGAAAAATATGAGATTCTAGAAACTAATGACCATAAAGATATAAAATAACTGTTAAACCAACCCAACAGGAGACCAGGACACAATAAGTATACTTACAAGCCATGGTTTCTAGCCAAAAAGGAGTAGGAACAAGCTTCCTCGACCAACGAGAAACAAGAAAACAAACCATCAACTCCACGCACCAAATGGTGACAAGCCCCAAAGCTTTGTTTGACCTTGAGAGAAAAGGAATTTCCACACCAAGGCAACTCTACTTCTCTTTTTTCTCAAAAACGATACTCCATGAGGTTGTGGTCTTACCCTTGGCTCTCAAATTCCCTTCCCAAGAAAAATAACCAACTCTCCATGCCATGTCTAAAGACAAATGCCAAAATTTTAATTGCATGCTCGTGCATGAGAGGAAAATGTTGCATACCTCAGGAATTGAATAGGGGTTGATTACTTGAGGGTGGTGGGAACAATGACCCAGACGCCATATTTTCTAAAATAACACCCCCATTGGGGGTTTATTCCAGATTTTTAATCACAACATCTTTAGGATTAATTATTGGGTATCTATTTTTGAAGTAATTTGTGAATTTTTAGTTAGTGAAGAGCAAGATAAAATATTTTACAATGTATCAATGATGGGAATTCCAAAGACAAGTTCTAACAGTATAAAAATATATAAAGAAAAAAAAGGAACATTGTCCAAAAGAAAAGGGATTAGAAGCACTATATTTTTTATGAAAGATAAACATTTCAATTTAGATTTTACAATGAATATGGAAAATTTGGAAGCAAATCATTTGAAGAAGCATACCATCTAACTGAATCCTTCTCTTTCCACTTCTTCTACTAAAGTATATGCCCTTTATATTCATTTCTTTTCCTTTAATATATGACATTATTTCTAAACAAATAGATTTTGAGGGCTTCACTGTAACATTAATCAATTTTTTTGGGCGATAGTTGGTTCCTAGACACTTTTATAATTGGGAATCATTGGATTATATGGTGCGTAATTTAAAACTTATAATCAAATTATTTGAAATTTATTCCAATCTACTTTAGAGAAGATGATTTTAGGATTTCCAAGATTCAAAGCAAGCACTTTTAAATGGTGGTATTCATTATTTTTCCTCGTTGTATGGTTTTGACAACTTTATATCATATTCACTTTCACTTTTTTTTGTTGTACATGGTGATTTAGGTGGGTATTGGTGGCCGCCCACCTATTCCACTTGGGGCCCCACGATTGACTCTTTCAGTTTTTCAGTTTCAGCACGACTTACTATTTTTAGCAGTTTGTTGGGTCCTAAACTTCTGGAGCCGTTATGAGGCCCTAAACGACGTCTTTTGAGAAACTTGGGAGCAACATGGATCCATGGATCGATGATTTTCCCATAAAAAGTTGCAGTCCTCGGATAGATATTTCTAATGAGGTATGGTGTGCATCAAACAATGATCCTATGCCAAATAGGGCCCATAGTTTTGGCACTTCATCTCCTAGGGTTAGGGTTTTGGATGTTTAGGGTTTTCCATTGTTTCTAAATAATAAATAGGCCCTCAAGCCTCATTGTAACACAGTTCAGAGGCCTGTAGCCGCCACATCTCTTCTCATAGATAAGCTACCAATTCCCTATCTAGTTTATTTCCATTATGTCTGTAAGCAAATTTCAGTTCTTTGATATTAATGAAATGAAGTGTTATTTCTGCTGCATATTTGTATTTATGGTTATATGTGTATTCTGTTGCGTTCCTGCATAAATCTGGATCAGTGGTATCATAACGGTCTATTTTTTCTCGATCCTTCTTTGCATGTCCCCAACGAGGTCAGGGTATAAGGAATTAGGGCTCGATCTAGTGGAACCTTTGCAAGATCAACCTCGCAAACCCCGACGGCCGCTCATGGGGGAAGAAAAGAAAGATGAGGGAGCATGAAATCCTATCAAAATATTGCTCGAGGGGGCCCTCGAAAAAACAAGGAATGCAATGATGGATAATGTTTCCTAGATCCTTCAACGACTGCCCACCGACGGCGCATCTGCATCCAACAGCCACTCTAGAGGCACGACTCCCTTTAAGGTACAAGTAAACTTTGAAATTCCCATATTTGAGGGTCAAATAGATGCAGATGTCATAGATAGATGATTGAATCTATTACATGAATATTTTTCGGTTCATGACTTTTCCGACTGGGAGAAGATTATTTTTTCACTCCTCAAAGCTACCCACCATGTCAAGGACTAGTGGGAAACTTATTGTGAGAAAAGGGATGAGACAAAACCCTCTCTATTCTTAGCCGTACCCACTTGGAATTCTTTCCAAGATTCCATCAAGGAACAATACTATCTCGTGGGGAGTTATGAGGACAAGTACATACAATGGACCACGCTGCGGAAACAAAGGGATCAAGATGTGCATAAGCTCATGAATTTGTTCCATACCCTCGCACAAATTTGGGTATCAAATATTTGGAGAAACATTTGGTGTTAAAGTATCACAGTTGTCTACACAGATACATTCAGGAGGAAATGGAGTTCCTCGACATCTTCTTGCTTGGTATGACATACCGTTATGCTGCCAAGATTGAGCAAAAATTCAAACAGAAGAAACGAGACTTTGGATCTGCGAATCAAAAGAAAGGGAAAGGTGCCCCTAAACCGCAGAACAAAGGACAAAACCAAGGCATGGCAGCCCAAGACAACCTATCAAAGCCACAAGAAAATAACGACACCGCAAATCCAAATAAGGACACGGGAATGTGGTGTGAGTTCCATAAGATCTCAACTCACAACATAAGTGAGTGTTGGGCCAAGCAGTCACTGGTGGACGAGATGAGGTCTTTTGAGTTAGATGCATGCTCTGACTCTGAATCATAACCTGAAAAGGGGAATGACAAAGGGAAACATATTATAGATGTGGAGCCCAACGTCATTGTTTCCACAGCAAAGATCCAAAAGGAGGAACCGAAAGATCTAGAGGAGGAGGAGCATCTCTTCCACTCTCAGTGTGGGTAAAGGGTTCCCCACTACAGTTCATTGTTGACAATGGGAGCCAAAAGTAACTCATTTTAGCAGACGTCATGAAGTATTTAGGCTTGTCGACCACAACACACCCACAACCATACAACATTAGGTAGCTTCACTAAGGACGGGATCTCTGTGTCAGCCAGCAGCGCCACATTCCCTATAGCATCAAGCTCTTCACGAATGAGATATTATGTGACATTGATCCTCTTGATGTTTATGATGTATTATTAGGCCAACCATATTTGTGGAAGTGACATGCTGTGTATGAGTCTTGGCCTTGCGTTGTTATTTTTACTTTGGGAAATAAGTTGTACAAGATACCAGAGGTACCACTACCTGTCGATATTTCTTGGGTTACTGAAAAACAATGCAGTAAGCTCATTTCCCAAACCAGGATTTTTTTTTTCCTTATGATCTGCCCCTAGGGAAAGAATAATATTGTGGCCTCGACCTTTAGATAGGGCTCCTCTGCACAACAAAAAAAAATGGGCAAGGTTGTGGAGAAGTTTGGGGACATCTTCACCTAACCCACAAGGGTTCCTCTGCACTCTCAGGTCAAGCACCCCATTGATCTGATCCCATGTGCGCCGCTACCCAATGGACCTATCTATTGGTGCTCTGTTCTGGAGAACGATGAAATCAAGAGGTAGATTTAGGAGTCGCTACAAAAAGGTCACATACGGCCAAGTTCATTGTCATGTGGGAGCCTGATCGTGTTGATACAGAAGAAGGATGGGACTTGGAGACTCTGTATTGACTATCGAACGTTGAACAAGATCACTATCCATAATAGATACCCAATCCCATAGATTGATGACCTTCTAGACCAACTCAAAGGGGAAAAATATTTCAGCAAGATCAACTTGAAGTTTGGGTATCACTAGGTACCAATCTAACCCTCTAATGCATGGAAGACTGCCTTCAAATCCAAGGAGGGCCTTTTCAAATGGTTGGTCATGCCTTTCAGGTTGATGAATGTGCCCGCAACCTTCATGGGGTTGATGGAAGACATCTTGTGGCCATTCACCAACTCATTTGTAGTGGTGTACCTGGATGATATTCTAATCTTCGGCTAGACTTGGGAAGAGCACTTTCACCACATCTGACAATTCCTCCAAACACTGTGGCAACACAAGTTGTGTGCCAATTTGGAGAAGTGAACTTTTGGCATGACCCAGGTTCAATATCTGGGATACATTATTGATGAAATGGGGGTGCATGTGGATCCAACCAAGATCAAGTCATTCGGGATTGGCCAGCCCCAACCACTCTAACAGAGCTTCGCAGATTTCTGGTTCTTGATAATTTCTACCATAGGTTCGTGTTTTGATTCTCTCATATCACTTGGCCCTTGAGTCAAGTCACCAAGGGAGGAGAAAAAAAAAATTTCTTTTGGTCGGAATATCAATAAAAGGCATTCATAGAATTGAAACATTTCCTTTGTTCTACCTTAGTCCTCCATTAACAGACTTGCAATAACCATTTGAGATCAAGATAGATGCCTCTGACTATGCTATTGGGGAAGTTCTTACTCGATAGGGGCATCCAGTGGAATATCAAAATGAGACATTGTCTGACATAGTTCACAAGTATCCCACTTATGAAAAATAAATGTATTCCATTGTGTAGGCTTGTCGACAATGGAAGCAATACATTTTTGGGAAGGAAAAAATCATCCACATAGACCATCAGCTCTTGCAGTTCTTACAGACACAAGGGAAGTTGTAGAATGATCGCCATCAGAAGTGGTCCACATATATGCAACAGTTTCATTTGAACATAAAGTACAAGAAGGGTAGCACCAATAATGTTGCAGACTACCTCAGCCGACCACCGATCATGGTGCTAACCACCATTCTCAACTCTTGTGGGCATGAGACTTCTGATTGGCCACTTCTCTACGAGAGAAATATAGAATTTGGCTACACATACAAGGCACTCTTAGGGGGTACGCAAGTTCCAAATTTTCACCTCCAAAATGCACTATTATGTCACCTGGGACACCTTTGTGTTCCTTCAAGCGAGCATGCCAAGATGATATGGGAAGCACACTATAGTCAAGATGTTGGGAATTTTGGGGTCGAGAAAATAGTGGCAGTACTGTAGAAGTATTTCTATGGGTCGAACCTTCGACATGATGTCAGGAAGTACATCAGATCCTACACTTCTTGCGTCGTTGCCAAATCGACCATCAAGAAGCAAGGCCTCTATATTTTGCTACCTACCCCTAGTCAACCTTGGGAATCCATATCCATGTATTACATGTCTGGCCTTCCTTCTACTAAGCATGGAAATGACTATGTTTTCATGGTCATCAATAGATTCTCGAAGATGGCAATTATGGAAGCCTGCAAGAAGAATATCATAGTAGAAGCCACTACTAAACTCTTCTTTGAACGAGTGTGGGTGCACTTTTTGATCTCATAGTCTATCATATCAGATCGGGACAACAGTTTCCTTAGCACATTTCGGTCCAGCCTCTGGTCCATGCTGCATGCCAAGCTCACCAAGTCCATAGCTTTCCATCCCCAAATTGATGTTCAGACAGAGGTCGTCAACAGGATGATTGTACACATTCTACGCATGTACAATTCAAAGCATCCATGCACATGGGATGAGAGTCTCCCCTATGTACAACATAGTTATAACCAGGCTCTCCACATCTCAACCGGCCACAACCCCTTTCAGGTGGGCTTGGGATTCCAGCCACTATTTCCCATTGACATAGCCATGCCATTTGTGGCTACTCAGGTTGATTCGACTCATGTCTAGTCTGAAGCTGACAAAGTGAACAACTTGATCGAGTGCATTTAGCACATTCGCCAATAGGTTCATTACATATTGGACAGAGCCAATTCTAAGTACAAGCAAGGACATGATCAACATCGGGTGCCACACAACTTCCAGGTGGGCAACAAAGTGTGGCTACATTTGCAGAAGGAGCGCCTCACTGGACCCCACCGCAAGCTTTGCCCACTCCGATATGGGTCGTACACCATCACCAAGTTTGTAGGGAACAATGCCTTCGAGTTCAATATTCCACCATTCCTTCGTCTGCACCCAATATTCAATGTGGACCGCCTTCATCCCTACTTCCCACATCTACTAGACACCTCTTACATTGCAGAACAACTCACACCAACAGAGTTAAACCCAGACTGCATATAATAGGCCACCACAAATTGTATCATGGACATTCAAATCAAGAACACTTGCCAACAGAAGATCCAAATGTATCGGGTTGTCAAAGTTGGCCAAATCCTGCCCCAAGGCAAGTGGTTCACCAGGGATCAAGTTCAGTAGAAGTTTCCTCATCTCATGGAGGAACTCAATGCAATGGGGACCATTGCTTCCTAAGGGGGGAAGAATGATCCAGGTGTATATTGGTGGCCACCTGCCTATTCCACTTAGGGCCCCACCATTGTCTCTTTCAGTTTTTTAGTTTCGGCATGACTTACTATTTTTAGCATTTTTTCGGGTCCTGAACTTCCGAATCCATTTTGAGGCCCTAAACGACGTTTTTTCAGAAAATTGGGAGAAACATGGGTCCATAGACCAATGTTTCTCACATCAAAATTTTTAGTTCTCGGATATATGTTTCTAATGAGGTATGGTGCATGCCAAATGGAAATCATATGCCAAAGTTACATCCTTGGGAAGTTGAAACACGAATTTACCCAAACTGGGCCCATAGTTTTGGTGCTTCATCTCCTAGGGTTAGGGTTTTGGATGTTTATGGTTTTCCATTGATTGTAAATAATAAATATGTCCTCGAGCCTCATTGTAACACAGTTTAGAGGCCTGTAGCCTCCACATATCTTCTCAGAGATAAGCTACCAGTGCCCTAGCTAGCTTATTTCCATTCTCTCTGTAAGAAAATTTCAGTTCTTTGATATTAATGAAATAAAGTGTTATTTCCACTGCATCTTTGTATTTATGGTTATATGTGTATTCTGTTGCGTTCCTGCATAAATCCGGATCACGTGGTAAAGCATATTTTTACATCAATGATTTTGATTTCCTCTCCTTGCTACATATATTTCCATTTTGTGAATTTATAGCTTCAACATAGTCATATTTGGTGTTTTTGTTCAACTTTACACATTGACAACACCTTCTTCTTGGGGCTTTGATCATCGATAACTTTCTTCCCTTTTAGAGTGTTCATGTTTGATATTTTCAACTTCAAAACATTCACTTGTCTCAAAATTTATGTAACAAACCTATTTTTCTTCCTTTATATATCAACATTTTATTATGTATAAAATCCATGTAGATTCAACTAATAATTGTAATATGCTAAAACAATAAGGCCTGAATCTACTCTACCAATTGCAGAAACCAATTTAGATCACGAAATCACAAAACATGAAAGAGAAATAATTCAATTTCACAATACACAAGTACTTCCTGGGGAAAACCTTAGCTAAAAACCATGCTATCTGTATATTGCATAAGTTAGAAAATATGAGAAGATCGTAATGTTTTTCTTCAAGCTGGGAAACCTTTGCACTATCTTTATCTGTCTCACTAATTCCTAGACAAGCCTAGTTCAATAATTAACTATTTGTTTGCTCTCCATGATCCTTATTTCCTTGTGTTATTTCTTTGGGTAATTAGGCCATATTAATCATGGAAATTCCCAATCCATACTACACAATACATTAGGGGCATTCCTCTGACTACATGCACCACCTGTACAATTCGGATGATTATACAATTGATAGTACACTACCCTTGAACTCCAATCTCAACTGGGTCTTTCTCAGAACTAACATGCATGATTTACTTATGATTGAATCATCAGTTATCTGATTGATCACTAGATGTGGTTCAAGTCCAAGTTCCACTCTTTGACCTCTCTTTAGTTCCTCCATGTAGGTTTTAAACCTGTAAAAAAACTATCTGCAAACAAATTCTTAAAAAATATAAAATAAACAAGAGCAAGAGCATAAAACATAGAAAAAATATACACAGATATTTTCCCCTAGATCCCAAGCTGGGACTACCAACTTGATTTTTCATTATATTCATTTTAGTGTTACAACACACACACACACACATATATATATATATATATATATATATAAATGCTAAAGCATTCATAAGCCCTAATACATTAACCCTGGACTACAACATAACCATAGTTCCTTAACCAGATCTACAAAAATACCATGAGAAAAAAAACAACATTCCAAAAACCATGTGCAAACGCATACAAAAAACCATAGGCGGATCCTCCAACCTAAAATAGTGTCCAAAAAAATTTTCCCAGGGTGTTGCTCCAGACCCTGTGCAAGGGGGCTACTGCCCCCCTGTGACCCCACTGCTACACTTGGCGCAAGAAAGGGAAGCTGCCTCCCCCAGCTTCTCGCCTGCTTCTAATCATGGAAAGAATATTACACACACCCAACAGGTTTCATGGATGTTGTTTCTATTGTAACTCATTTGGGCATAAGGCCATTGATTGCAGCTTAAGTATGTTGAACAGAACCGCGAGTTTGGATAAGTTCCAACACACAATAAGAAATTTCAAGCAAAGATGGAAAAATAAGAAAAACTGGCCAAAAGCGTAGGGAATGTTGACCCAAATGCAACCATCTATTTCTAAAGCTTACTTCTCTTATTGACTGCAAGAGTGATGTGAGATACATTATCAGAATTAGTAATGTATCATCACTGGGGGAGAAATATATGGTGATTCCCATGGTTGTTTTTGTAACTCTGGTTGTTATATTTCTAACAGTGCATTTGATGTGAAAACAGAAGACTGATACCGAATGTACAAGCTTAGGGGGATTTGAAGTAGTGAAAATTTCAGTATTTCACATTCTATACGCGGATCTGATGAAATAAAGTTGTGTATGTACGTGATATCCTTTGTAGACAATCGTGTATGTTTTCTCTGATAGAAAAGGAGTGAGATAGACTGAAGAAAAAATCATTAGGGGAATTTTGAGGTCTAAAATGGGCCTCCTAAGGAAATTATAAAATAATAGTGGAAATAATAAAATAATATTTGATTACATCATCAAATTTTAGAGGGAAAAAAGAAAAAACTACTTTTTCAACTCAAATTTTTAACTTATCTCCCAAAGTTTTTACTCAAATTTCGAGTGGGAGTGCTCGTTGGATGAAAATTTTAATTCCTCATTCAAGGAGTACCCATTTTGCATACTTTCGATGGACCCTGCCACACGAAAAATGAGAAATACATAAAAAAAAAAAAAAAAAAACGTGATTGACATAAAAAAAAATGTGATTGCAATCACATTTTTTTTTTAATGTATTTCTCATTTTTCGTGTAGCAGGGTCCATCAAAAGTATGCAACATGAGTACTCCTTGGATGAGGAATTAAAATTTGCATCCAACGAGTACTCCCACTTGAAATTTGAGTAAAAAATTTGGGAGATAAGTTGAAAATACGAATTGAAAAAGTATTTTTATTATTTTATTATTTTTTAATATTTTTAACCTTTTATTTAAAAAATGGTGAATCATCCCCCATGGTTGACATCATCATCTTGAATCTTATTGGTTCCTATAAAGTTTATTTTTTTTGTAGATTTTTCTTAGGAGGCCCATTTTAGACCTCAAATTTCCCATAATGCCTTACATGTCTCTGACAATTATGATTTAACTTTCTTGGTCTGATGTTGATGGTTACAATTTGCTAATATGGTATTAAGTTATGATTATCTTATTTATGAATATGCTTTGATGAATGTGTTTTTGTGGTCAGAATTGACAGTGAACAAGTAGCACAAGTTTAGGGGGAGCATTAGCCTTGCTGAGTATAATGAATTGTTGGCATTATGTTTATAATGGTTGTTGAATTATGTTTGGTGATCTCTCTCTATTGAAGTCCTTTGGTCTTGGTTATAAAATTCATATCTTTAATTTGATGTAAAATTCATGTTGAGACCTATGATGTAAATATTTTCATATTCAATCATGTATGAACTTTTGAGATCATGTCAAATATGTAAACCCACTTGGTTGGGTGATTGTGTCAAATATGTAATCCCACTTAGTTGGGTAGTTGAGTCTGTTAGGGTCCCGTGATTTGGCCGAATATTGGTGAGCCAAATGACGATGTAACATCAAACCAAGCTTTGGAGCCCAAGGACCTAGCCTTCCTGGACTCAGAGAGGGCTCTCTCTATATGTGTAAAAGATGTCGGTGTGTTTGCTTATGGTGTTCTGATATTAGGCTAGTTATGAAGTGAGTTTTTTGGTTTTTTAGTTTTTTAAGTTTGTGAGGGATAAACTGATCAAAGACATAAAACAGGTAACAAGAAGTCAGATCAATTGGGCTATGGGTTCAAACAGGTCAAGGAAGCTATGAGATGATGATGTAAGGTTGTTGTAGGGCCGATTTGATTCACGGTAGAAGGGATCTTTGGGCAGAATGGAGTAAATGGACATCAAGCTTGTGAAAGACAAGGGATTTCAAGTGTAATTAGTTGATAGCAGACATAAACATGTTATAGCAAGCCATTAATCATGCTAAATGTAACTATGAGCTAATTAATACATAGAAATCAAACATTCCAGCCATACATAGAAGTATAAGACCCTCTAACTTTGGGAAATGGCTATCAGACTTTGGGGAAAACACATAAGAAGGACTAACAACTCAAAATACTATGCTGGAACGCCTAAACACAGTTTTTAATTTATTGGGCACTTTGACAAACAAGCTTTCATAGTTTTAGGCAAAGGGCTAGATCGGGACTAGGCCTCCTTGGTTCGACAAGATGATAAACTAATCAGTCAAAGAGATAGTTTCATGGACAGAACTATGGACAGCTTATAGGTAAGCAGGGCACACCATACATCCTACTCAACATGCATAGAACTTGTAAATAAAACTAGCAAACAGTATCCTTAAGTTACTAAAGAGAAATTAAGAATTCTTTAGTATAACTAAGGAAGAAGAAAACATCAAGCTATGAAGATTCAGGAATTTTGAGGTGCCTCCATGGGCATATCTCAAAATCAATCTCTACTGATCTATAGCAGCAAGAAGCATGTATTATGAATGAAAACTAGAAGACAAAAACATAACAAGAAACACTATACCATTCTACCATGTCATGGAATCCATCACCAATCCTTCATCATTCATCAAAGCATCCAAGAGGCAGTCCAAAAATCATAACACAAGTTTGTTCTTCAAAGCTCATATGACCAATATATTGATTCTTCTCTCAAGTTCAGCCTCTGTTTTACAATGAATCCTTGTGGGATAAATAGGCTAGAGGAAGGAAAACCTCATGGAGCAACTAGCTATCCCATTGGCCAAGTCAAAATATCTAAACTTGTCCTTGAGGCTTTGCAAAGCCCAAGGAACAAAATATCCCATAAAATATCTAAAAAACTGCTAAAAACAGAAATTATATTGACTTTACATCATTTCCCAAGTATAAAAATAGCTTAACGCACATTTGGGAAAAGCAGATTTTTGAGGTTCAAAAATTACAAAAATACTTCATATTTATGTCTGAAAAAGGTCCCCTGAATTGCTGGAGGCAATTGGCAGCCTTCCCGGTGCCGAAACGAGGCTCATGATAGCTCGTTGGAAAGCTCTCTGTGTCTACTTTCCGTCGCAACTAAAATCATCTCAATCTGATGCCTGAAAGTTCTCCAAAAGTGTACCTGTGTGTAAAAAACCAGGAAATAGCAGACTGCTGATATGGCGGGCAGAATGTGCAAAAAGAGGGCATTTTTCGCCAATTTGAGGGGGCGAATGATCTCCGAATGCCCTGAAAATCGCTGGGGACCTGCTCATAGAATTATAGCATCCACTGGCATCATCCTTCTCTCTTGAAAAATCCTCAAACTGAAATGGCGCAATTATGAGTTTTCGACCAAAAACCCAAAAAATGCCAAAAAACAAAAAGTTGTCGAAAAGGGCTCAAATTTGGCATGCATGACCCTCAGGGGTCCCTAGCAACATGCTCCGAAGCTGAGGCCAAAATGTTAAGAGCTGATGTGCTTTTCTCCTCTTTTCGTGCCCGGCGCTTCTTGAAACTGCTTTTTATCACTACTGAGTTACTGCTGTTCAGCACTCTTCTCCTCTTTTTCCTATTGCTGCTCATCTTTACCACTGTCATGATGCTCCTGTTGTCTCGCCTAGAGGGGCACTTTGATATAGATGTGCTCCTGAAACACTTCCTTTCCTCTTTTTTATGCAATCTCAACAAGTAGACTTAAGGATAAAACACAGTCCATAAAAGTTTAAACTGTCAAAGGGTTACTGTGATGGTGTAAAGTCACTAGTTCTTTGAGTTTTGGTGTGAAAAAAAACAACCCTGTAGTTAGTCCACAACAACCAATTCTCATAATCAACACACTGATATGTCTTTGCTTTTCCCTCACATAGATTATGACATATATCTATAAATGGGGATGTCAGCTTTAAACACTTCAGCTTGTTTTAAGGTCAAAGAAGTGGCAGTGGTTTGTCCTGTTTCTACCTTACTAAGATGACCCTTTAAACACAAAATTCCCTGCTCTTTTCAAACCACTATTTTATCCTTTGCCTGCTACTTAATAAGTCTATTTCAAGAATAGCTATAAGGCCAATGAAAGACATCCAATCCCTTATTAAAGTCTTTTTAATTGACAGAAAATGTATCATTGACTTTGCTTTCTATCACACAGAGATGACCTCTAACAGTGACTTAGCAATATATGCTTGATTACCATGTTTGAAAATAAGCCCACTACTTCGTTTGTTCCAATACTGTTTTTCTGCCTTCAAACAATGTTTTTACCTTTTAATATTGCTCAGGGGACATTTTGTGAGGTTTTTAATCATCAATAAGAAACCACTGCTTTGCCCTTTAAAACCTTGTGTTACTTCCTCCAAAACTGCTTTATCCTTCCTCCTGTTTTGAGCTTGGTTATTTGGTTTCTAATACCACCAGAACGCACCAATTCTATTATGCAGATATTAGACTATCAATGATATAGAAATTTCTGAGTTTTTTAACACAAACACATACCTCTTATCAAAACTCAATGCTGTGATTTAGACCGTGAACTTCATCCCTTCTCCATCACTTTGACAGTTTTTTGAAAAGATCATGGAGATGCATGAATGTCTTGAAAATTGATGGTGGCGTTCTTGGCACGTTTGAGCAACCTTAAAAGGTGTGTTGAGGGCATTTGGACTGTTTGAATGTGCGCGGCACATTTGCAATGGAGAGCGGCGCGCAAGTTTGTGGTGTCGGGTCACTGTCGGGCCGACAGGACCAACACGCACAGGCGCGTCGCGCACCACTACAGGCGCGTCGCGCCTTAGTTATGGCCCTTTTTATTTTTCGCTCCAGGTGCGTCGCGCAAGCCTTTGACCCAACAAAAACTCTGTTAACTTATTTGAATCTTCTTTGTCCGGTCCAAAGAAACAACAAGGTGGCTTCGTTAGGTGCTTTGAGGAATTTCGAAATGGTTTGCCATGTTTAATTCACCCTTTTGAAAATGAAAAATTCGAAGTCCTTTTCATATTGATCGGTGAGGGTTTTTCGTTTGAAACCACCCTTGTTTCAACACTTGAAACATTCTCCATTCAAGACATAACTGATACCTTTTAGGACTTGTAAAACTTCCACTGTTTCTCGATGAGAAATGAACAAATGTTTCCCCTTTTGATATCTGCATTTGCGGAACAAAAATGTTCTGAACTGTATGGAGGATTTATAATAATGTCCTTTGAATGCAACTACTCTTTTGCATAGGAGGAAACACTCAACTGTAAATTCAAATTTCCTTTCTAGCTATTGCCTTTCATATGCCATATCCACTGCCACTTCGAGTTATATGAGGTCCTTTTGATATTTTGGAGGAAAAAGCTTTACTGTGAAAAAGATGTAACTGTTAGGTTTTCCTTGGGTTCTTTTTCTGACAGTGGGTGCCAAATGTAACTGTATTTAATCAGACCTTTGCACCTCTGCCCATTTTAAAAGGAAAATTTTCAACACTTCTTCTTTTACTCAAAAGGCATTGATAAGGTACCTTTGAACTTTTTGTAATAGAACCATTCCATAGCTCAACTTTGTCCACTGTTTTACCTTCTTGGTGATTTATAGGCTTCTCTTTGGATTGTAAGTGCCATTTTTTGGTTGCATCCATTTAAACTATATTTCTCTGTTTACTTAAGAGGATTTCCCTTTAAACTTCTTGGCATGTGACAGTAAGGTGACTGTGTGGCCTCTTCCCCTAAGGAAAACTACCCTTTTTGTATCAATAGCTTGTATATATTCAATATTGTCTCCTGTCCACTGTGGGTATAGTTTGACAGATATTTCCATATGAATAGGAAAAGCAATATATTTTGAAACATAACAACATCTTTCACCTGTGTAAAGACTTCTATTTTCCCTCTTTGTATCTTTCCACTGCACCTTTGACCAATCAGTTTTCAACCACACTCAATGCCTTGGCCATCTGCTCATAAATGGAGGAGGCCCTTCACTTGGAAAAGTATCTGAAGATTATTTGATAAGGCTGCATGACAAGGGTTTTGCTTGGATCATGAGGGTAAGCAACCAATTTGAAAAACATCAATACTGGCACCTTTGCTTGCAAACACTACTGTGCTTCAGAAAAACCCTAGTCAAAGTATCACTGTCTCACTGTACTGCTTTGAGGGGAACTGAGATGTCATTATTTGCTTTGGTCATCTTATGACAAATTATTTGAAAGATAGTCTCTGTGACTATGGAGGTCAGCACCCTTTGAAAACAAACAACTTTGCCTCTGCCTGTGTGATGACAAGATTTGCCAGCATCTCTTCAATTTAGTCTTGTGGAAAAGCAGGTTGCTTATGATCAGAATGGTTTTTACCAATGATATGCCTCTCTAAAGTTTCATCATTTCACATGATTTGAAAACTTCTCATGACTTCCTTTACAAGACCAAACTCTGTTTTCCTTTGAATTTGCATACTTCAGACTCTATCCCTGTTATGATCATCACTCACATTCAAAGAACCTGGAGTTATTGTTTCACTATTCAGTAAAAGGAAAACTTGGGTTTCTGCATTCTTTTGGCCATCTGCTCATGAACGAAGGAGGCCCTTCACTAGGCAAAGTATCTGAAGATTGTTTGACAAATCTGTTTGAAACAGATTTTCCTTGGATGTGATGGTAAGCAAACAACTTGAAAAACATCAATACTAGCACCTCCGCTTGCAATCATCACTGTGCTTCAGAAAAACCCTAGCCAAAGTGTCACTGTCTTCCTGCACTGCTTTGAGGGGAACTGAGATGTCATTATTTGCTTTGGTCAACTCATGACAAGTTTTTGAAAGATAATCTTTGTAACTATGGAGGTCAGCACCCTTTGAAAACAAACAACTTTTCCTCTGCCTGTGTGATGACATGATCTGTCAGCACCTTTTCAATTTGGTCTTGTGGGGAAAGCAAACTGCCTATGATTAGAATTGTTTTAACTCATGATATGCATTTTTAACAATTCACATGATTTGAGAGTTTCAAATGACCTCCTTTATCAGACCAAACTCTGTTTTCCTTTGAACTTGCATATTTCAGGCTCTATCCCTGTCATGATCATCACTTACTCAGAAAACCTGGAGTTGTTGTTTCACTGTTCAGTAAAAGGCAAACCTGGGCTTCTGCAATCCTTTAAGTCAATACTGGCCAGCGCCCTCTGCTTGTAGATGAAGGAGGCGCCCTAACCCTCTGCTTGTAAATGAAGGAGGTTCTGGGCCATGACAATTTACCAGTTTGCTGTGACAGTGGTGTCTTTCTTACTGTGATTTTCATGCTGGAAAGAGCTGTAAGGTCTTGATGAGTGACTCTTTGTTTTGCAGCTTCATCTCAGGCTCATGCTACATTTAGAAGCAGCTATTACTCTAACTGTAGATTCAAGCATTTACTCCTGAGATGAAGTTGTATTTCCTGTTCTTTGCAGAATCCATAAAACACTGTGAAACACCTACTAATCAGCTTGAGACTGTGGTTCATGCAGTGCTGAGACCTAGGGGTATAAGTGGCGCGACTTAGAGCTGTTTTTCAATTTTATTTGCAGAGTGGGAGGTCAGTCATGGTTGGTCTGTAACAGATGGAGGCTTTTTGGCTTTTTGATGATTGCCAAGGGTAAAATGTCTTAAAGCGCCACTTCCTAACATAGGGGAGACTTTTGAAACAGATTTGGATTTTCCTTTTAAAGCTGATGGGCAGACCAGTAGGGCTGAAGCTAGGTAGGATAGTGATAATGAAGTTTTGATTTCGACATGGGCGGACTGAAAAGTAGAAGGGCGAAAAAAGTTTTAGGAGGGTTTTCTAGATGACATATTGACATAAGGAAATCAGTTTCTAGAAAACTCAGCTGTAGATATAGTCATCACTAACATGTAAAAAATACTGATGGCTAACAGTGGCTCCATTTGGGGAGGGCGGCTCCTCGTCAGGAGGTGTCCAGAATTCAGATCTTTGGCTTATGAAGACCAGTGCCTTATCCATTGGCGCAAAATTTACCCTTCTCTTGATGTTATTTCTGAAAAGTGACAGCATGGTTAACATCAATGATACTTCTACCTACCCCACTATCTTTCCTAGCATTTTTTCTTCTATTTGGCGCATTTGAACTAGCAGCCTTTTGACAATGCATATTTTTTCTTTTTGCAAAATGAACCTATCTATTTCTACTCTTATATCTGCCGGGAGTTCAGATTAAGCTGATGAACTCCTTCATTTCTCTACCTAAAACTAGATCGACTGTCAAGATTAAGCAGTTTGACAGGATTTTATTCTCTAATCTAAAACATGAAATTCAAAAATGATCAAATCAGGATTAGGCAGTCTGATTTGTCATGCATTTGCGGCATAAAATACAAACTGCACACAAATGTTATTTTGCAATAAAAGGAAACTTAGACAAGCGGGGTTAAGATGTACAATGTATTTTTCGTCCCTCGCTTCTCTCTTTGGTTCTGTTTTAGGCATGTGGAACCAGAATCTCTCCCTAATCTAAGCTCTGTGATAAGTCAATCTTACACAATGTTGACTATCTTTGCACTCACTAACTTATCAGCAAATAAATTTAAACATGCTCAGCTATGATTAGGCTAGATAGCTGAACAAGACATTGAAGTACTAGTAGCGGCATTTAGACTTGCGCGCTTTCCGAAGGACTATTTTTTGGAACATGGGGCCTTACCACTGCTTTGTAGAAACTGCCTTCTTTTTCTACTTTTCACTGTTTTTTGTATTTTCTGCTTTTTCACTTCTTCTTCAAACAAACTACAAATGAAAAGGTGCTCACAGGCTAAGCTTATTTTCTATTGTTGTCTTTCTATCCTAATCTAATTTGTACACAACATATATTTGGTGAACTCTTCTTTCCAATGCAACCAGTCAAGTAGATGATCACATGGGGGATTCTGGTTTAGTTTTTTCATGATGCAGAAATAATGAAAAGGCCACTCCCATTTGGTTTGTTTCCGGACAGTAATGCTTAAGTTTTTTCTCATTCTAGGTAGCAACTTTTTCATGATAGAACCCACTACTCCTTTAGACTTCTCAAGGAAAACAAAAAATGGATCTTGGAATAATACCTGATCTAGAGGATTTGAGACATAGGCTTTATTCAAGACTACTCTTTCTTCCACTTGGCTATATCTAGGACTCTCTTGGTAAAGCAACTCTTCCCCTTGCTCATGATCACTTGAAATATCAGACTCATCATATATTGCAGTGTAGTTTTCAATCCAAGCTGATGTGTTTTGATAGGGCGGGCTGAAAACTGTGTGAAGGTCATGAGGTCGATGAGCAGGGATACACTTTGACAGCAAATCATCTTCAAAGGATAGTGTGACAACTCTCATTTGTTTCTCAACCTCTACTTCATCATCTGCAATTTTTAACTCAATGGAATTGGGTAACTGCAAATCTGGAGTTAAGGAAGATTCTATGTCCAAAATGATTTCCTCAACCATTTCAGGAAAAGGCTTCTCATTTACAACATGCTCAAGAATTTCACCATCTTCCTCAACCTCATCATCAAAGCTGAAAAACTGTTGATTTCCAATTATGTGAATGTTATCTCTGATGGACTGAAGTGAAGTAGAGCAAAGAGTCCGAGACTCTTCACTTACTTCTGAACTTTCAAGGCTCTCCTCATCAGTGTCATAGATGATCCGTAATGGTTGCTTACTTTTCTCAAGTTCATGAAACTGAGCTTCCTCTCGACAATCAAAAACTGAATCTTCTGCAAAGTTAGTTTCTGTTTGGAAGTCATAATCATCAACATATTGATCAAACATTGGAGAATCATTAACATAAGTAATGTCACCAGCCATGTATATTGGACAATCAGATTGCTTTTCTTCAACTTGATTTACAAATATTTTTTCTGATTTATGATATGCAGGGTTTAAAGGAGAAAAATCAGCAAATTTTTGGTTACACGAAGTTTCAGAGGTTGTCTGCATGTTTATTATTTGATCTATTTCCTGTTCAGTTAAGGGAGAAGGTATTTTCTGTTTTCTTTGGATGGGGCAACAATTTCTTTCCATCTTTTGTGGAAGTTGATCTTGTGGCTGAATGTCCTCTTGTATTTTATATGAAAGGGCAGATGGATTGTTATCTGTTTCAACCTTTTCAGAGAGTTCTTGTGGATCCTCTCTTATTTCTTGATGGATTTCATCTAGGATCAACTTTTCTTGGTCATCTTGATTGTTAGCTTGGGTAAGAAAATTATGGACCTCCTCTAAAAACTCCTCAGGATGCCAATTTCCGTATTCTTCTTCAATGCTTACAAGGTGTTGTATAAGGTTTTCAGAGTGATCACAACAATTTTCAGCCAATGATAGAGATGGAAAATGCCCTATATAGTGTTTACAAAATACTTTGTGGAAATCTTTTAAAGAAAACAAAGTGCGAGGTTCTAGATTTTCATACCATTATCTTGCCTCTTCTTCTAATGTACCCATGAACATTTTCATGAGGCAGTCCTCATGCCATTCAACCTTTAAGTTCCATACATGCTTATGAAATTTGATGAGGTGCAAAAATGGGTTGTCATTATTTTCATTTCGAAAGACAGGTAGGTCTTCGAACCAATTTACATCTGTGGGCATTTTGTGTGGGAAACCAGGGATATGTTCTCTGCTCATCGGAGCATATCTCCTTTGTGTCCTCAGGTGTTGAGCCATGTCTTCCTCCATCAGGATGATTGGGTTTACTTACCGCATTCCTAGGAGTCTTTATAAGGACTAGTGGGGAAAAAGGCCTACTGGAGGCTAGTGGAGTCGCCAGGTGGAACTTGTTTGTTTTTTGAAAAGATTTAGCTATGGTCCACCACTGGTAACTAATCTGGGAATGTTTTGGATTTTCTGAGTTTATGTGCAGCCTATGGTTTAAAGTATCCTAGACTTGTTTCAACACTTTGCTAGGGTGATGAGAACAAAAGAGTTTACTCTAAATGGGTCTATGGGCTGCTTGCTTGTTTAAGGTATCTAAAGGACCCAAGAGTCTATAAGAGTTTGCTAGACTATCATGTACTCAGTGTCCCACCATCTCGCGCTATGTTAGTGAGCGATGGGATAGGTCTATCGGATAGTAGCCTAGAGTTTAGTAAAATAGTAAGGCTTACTAGAGGTTAGTGGAGTCGCCAGGTGGAATGTCAATTGTCTTGAGGTATACTTGTATGGTCCACCACCAGTAATGTCAAAAACCAATCTAAAGGAGTATTTTGGGGTTTTTCTGAGTTTTATGTGCAGCCTAGGATGTAAGAGTGTTATAAAACTGATTCATCACTTTGCTAAGATGGTGAAGCAGAGAGTTCACACTAAATGATTCTAAAGGCTGATGGTTTAAGTTAAAATTTGAAGGACTAAGGAGTCTATAAAAGTTTTCTAGACTATCATGAACTCAATATGTCCCACCGTGATCGCCATTATGTTAGGGTCCCGTGATTTGGCCGATTGGCGAGCCAAATGACGATGTAACATCAAACCAAGCTTTGGAGCCCAAGGACCTAGCCTTCCTGGACTCAGAGAGGGCTCTCTCTATTAGGTGTAAAGGATATCGATGTGTTTGCTTATGGTGTTCTGATATTAGGCTAGTTATGAAGTATGTTTTTAGTTTTTTGATTTTTTAAGTTTGTGAGGGATAAAACTGATCAAATACATAAACTGGATAACAAGATGTAGATAAATGGGCTATGGGGTCAAACAGGTCAAGGAAGCTATGAGGTAATGATGTAAGGCTGCTGTAGGGCCGATTTGATTCACGGTAGAAGGGATCTTTGGGCAAAATGGGTTAAATGGACAACAAGTTGGTGAAAGACAAAGGGATTTCAAGTGTAGCTAGTTGATAGCAGACATAAACATTTTATAGCAAGCCATTAATCATGTTAAATGTAACTATGAGCTAATTAATACATAGAAATCAAACATTCCAGCCATACATAGAGGTATAAGACCCTCTAACTTCGGGAAATGGCTATCAGACTTTGGGGAAAACACATAAGACAAACTAACAACTCATAAACTACGCTGGAACGCCTAAACATAGTCTCTAAGTCATTGGGCACTTTGACAAACAAGCTTTCATAGTTTTAGGCAAAGGGCTAGATTGGGACTAGGCCTCCTTGGTTCAACAAGATGATCAACTAATCAGTCAAAGAGAAAGTTTTATGGGCAGAACTATGGACAGCTTATAGGTAGGCAGGGCACACCATACATCCTACTCAACATGCATAGAACTTGTAAATAAAACTAGCAAACAGTATCCTTAAGTTACTAAAGAGTAGTTAAGAATTCTTTAGCATAACTAAGGAAGAAGAAAACATCAAGCTATGAAGATTCAGGAATTTTGAGGTGCCTCCATGGGCATATCTCAAAATCAATCTCTACTGATCTATAGCAGCAAGAAGCATGTATTATGAATGAAAACTAGAAGACAAAAACATAGCAAGAAACACTATACCATTCTACCATGTCATGGAATCCATCACCATTCCTTCATCATTCATCAAAAGCATCCAAGAGGGAGTCCAAAAATCATAACACAAATATGTTCTTCAAAGCTCATATGACCAATATATTGATTCTTCTCTCAAGTTCAGCCTCTTATTTACAATGAAACCCATGGAATAAATAGGCTTGAGGGAGGAAAACCTCATGGAGCAACTAGCTATCCCATTGGCCATGTCAAAATATCTAAACTTGTCCTTGAGGCTTTGCAAAGCCCAAGGCACAAAATATCCCATAAAATATCTAAAAAACTGCTAAAAACGGAAATTATATTGACTTTACATCATTTCCCAAGGATAAAAATAGCTTAACGCACATTTGGGAAAAGCAGATTTTTGAGGTTCAAAAATTACAAAAATACTTCATATTTATGCTTGAAAAAGGTCCCCTGACTTGCTGGATGCAATTGGCAGCCTTCCCGATGTCGAAATGGGGCTCATGAGGGCTTGCTAGAAATCTCTCTGTGTCTACTTTCCGACGCAACTGAAACCATCTCAATCCGAGGCCTGGAAGTCATCCAAAACTGTACCTGTGTGCAAAAACCCAGAAAATAGCAGACTGCTGATATGGCGGGCAGAATGTGCAAAAAGAGGGTATTTTTCGCCAATTTGAGGGGGCGAATGATCTCCGAATGCCCTGAAAATCGCTGGGGACCTGCTCATAGAATTATGGCATCCACTGGCATCATCCTTCTCCCTTGACAATTCCTCAAACTGAAATGGCGCAATTATGAGTTTGCGACCAAAAACCAAAAAAATGCCAAAAAACAAAAAGTTGTCGAAAAGGGCTCAAATTTGGCATATATGACCCTCAGGGGTCCATAGCAACATGCTTCGAAGCTGAGGCCAAAATATCAAGGGCTGATATGCTTTTCCCCTCTTTTCGTGCCGGGCGCTTCTTGACACTTTGCCTCACTGCGTCATCACATTCAGCCACTCTTCTCCTCTTTTTCTGTGCTTGCTCATCTTTACCCTTGTCATGATGCTCTTGTTGTCGCCTAGAGGAGCACCTATTTATAGATGTGCTCTGAAACACTTCTTTCCTCTTTGTATGCAATCTCAACAAGTAGACTTAGGATAAAAACACGATCCATAAAATTTTAAACGATAAAAAAGTTCTTGTGATGGTGTAAGTCACTAGCTCTTTGAGTTTTAGATTTGTGAACAAAAACAACCACGTAGTTAGTCCATAACAGCCAATTCTCATAATCAACACCTTTGATCTGTCTTTGCTTTTCCTCCACATAGGTTATGACATATATCTATAAATGGGGATGCTAGGCTTTAAATACTTGACTTGTTTTAAGGTAAGAAGTGAGTGGGACTCTATTTCTCCCTGCGATGACCCTTTAAACATTGTATTCCATTTGCTCTTTTCAAACCACTATTTTATCCTTTGCCTGCTACTTAATAAGTCTATTTCAAGAATAGCTATAAGGCCAATGAAAGACATCCAATCCCTTATTAAAGTCTTTTTAATTGACAGAAAATGTATCATTGACTTTGCTTTCTATCACACAGAGATGACCTCTAACAGTGACTTAGCAATATATGCTTGATTACCATGTTTGAAAATAAGCCCACTACTTCGTTTGTTCCAATACTGTTTTTCTGCCTTCAAACAATGTTTTTACCTTTTAATATTGCTCAGGGGACATTTTGTGAGGTTTTTAATCATCAATAAGAAACCACTGCTTTGCCCTTTAAAACCTTGTGTTACTTCCTCCAAAACTGCTTTATCCTTCCTCCTGTTTTGAGCTTGGTTATTTGGTTTCTAATACCACCAGAACGCACCAATTCTATTATGCAGATATTAGACTATCAATGATATAGAAATTTCTGAGTTTTTTAACACAAACACATACCTCTTATCAAAACTCAATGCTGTGATTTAGACCGTGAACTTCATCCCTTCTCCATCACTTTGACAGTTTTTTGAAAAGATCATGGAGATGCATGAATGTCTTGAAAATTGATGGTGGCGTTCTTGGCACGTTTGAGCAACCTTAAAAGGTGTGTTGAGGGCATTTGGACTGTTTGAATGTGCGCGGCACATTTGCAATGGAGAGCGGCGCGCAAGTTTGTGGTGTCGGGTCACTGTCGGGCCGACAGGACCAACACGCACAGGCGCGTCGCGCACCACTACAGGCGCGTCGCGCCTTAGGCTCTAGGCGCGTCGCGCACTTTTCCAGGCGTGCTGCGCAAGCCTTTGACCCAACAAAAACTCTGTTAACTTATTTGAATCTTCTTTCTCCGGTCCAAAGAGACAACAAGGTGGCTTCGTTAGGTGTTTTGAGGAATTTCGAAATAGTTTGCCACGTTTAATTCACCCTTTTGAACATGAAAAATCCGAAGTCCTTTTCATATTAATCGGTGAGGATTTTTCGTTTGAAACCACCCTTGTTTCAATACTTGAAACATTCTCCATTCAAGACATAACTGATACCTTTTAGGATTTGTGAAACTTCCACTATTTCTCGATGAGAAATGAACAAATGTTTCCCCTTTTGATATCTGTATTTGCGGAACAAAATGTTCTGAACTGTATGGAGGATTTATAATAATGCCCTTTGAATGCAACTACCCTTTCGTATAGGAGGAAACACTCAACTGTAAATTCAAATTTCCTTTCTAGCTATTGTCTTTCATATGCCATATCCACTGCCACTTCGAGTTATATGAGGTCCTTTTGATATATTGGAGGAAGAAGTTCTACTGTGAAAAAGATGTAATTGTTAGGTGTTCCTTGGGTTCTTTTTCTGACAATGGGTGCCAAATGTAACTGTATTTAATCAGACTTTTGCACCTCTGTATATTTGAAAAGGGAATTTTCTTTAATACCTCTTTTTACTCAAGATGCACTGATATGGTACCCTTTCCCTTTCATGATGAACATGCCTATACTTGTTTTTAAAATCTTTCTCCAGAAACTGAAAATAGGCCAAATCACTCTTGTACTTGATGAACCTGTAAACTTACTTGTAGGACCCTTTGCTACAGAAGAATTTGAACTGCTGCCTCAATAACTTTTATACTTTCTGATTCTTTGAATGTCATAGCTGTCTCTGACATTTGAGAGGAGATGGCTTACCCTTTTAAACTTGGTTTGACAAATTTTTTCTCTAAGTGCTTTATCAACTCTTTTCCCTAACTGTAGGTGTCAAACATTTTTCCAATACATTGTCTCTGCTTAGAACATATCACCATGATGTCTCTGTCTATTTGAATAATGAGAAAGCTGTATTTTTTTTAAAACTCCCAAAACACTGACACTCTATCAAAACCACTTCTTTGTCTATTCATAACTGGTATACTTATTTACAATGTTGAAACACAGTTACCATTTGCTTTGACTAGTGCATTGGTCTTTTTGTAAGAGAAACATTCCAAAGCTCAACTCTGTCCCCTGCTTTGATACTTTAGGTGAGATTTTAACAAAGAAAAATCATCCAAAATCTGTCAAAAGGCATTTGAAAGCTGTTTTATTACTTAACAGGAGATCGCCTGTGCTTTTCCAACTTGTTTGATAATCTCTGCTCTTAGGTGATTTATAGGCTTCTCCCTGGATTGTAAGTACCATCTTTTGGCTGCATGCTTTCATACTATATTTCTCTGTTTACTCAAAAGGAGCTCCCTTAGACTTCTTGGCAGGTGACAGTGGGGTGTTGTTTGACCCTTTCCCTTAAGGAAACTGCTCTTTTTGGTATAAATGCATACATATTCATATTGTTTCTTGTCCATCATGATGTATTTCTTGAAAGACATTTTCTTATGTGTAGTGCATTTTGAAATAGAAACACCATCTTTCACCTGTGTACAGTCTTCTATTTACTTCCTTTGTATCCTTCCACTGCACCTTTTGACCAAAACAGTTTTCAACAATATGAAATGCTTTGGCCATCTGCTCACAAATGGAGGAGGCCTTTCACTGAGCAAAGTATCTGGAGATTATTTGATAATGCTGCATGACAATGGTTTTGCTAGGAATATGATGGTAAGCAACCAACTTAAAAAAAACATCAAGATAGGCACCTCTGCTTGCAATCACCACTATGCTTCAGAAAAACCCTAGCCAAAATGTCATTGTCTCACTGTACTGCTCTGAGGGTGACTGAAATGTCATCATTTGTTTTGGTCATCTCATGACAAATTATTTGAAGGATAGTCTCTGTGACTATGGAGGTCAGTGCCTTTTGAAAAACAAAACACCTTTCCTTCTGCCTGTGTAATGACATGTTTTGTCAGCACCTCTTCAATTTGATCTTGTGGACAAGCAGGCTGCTTATGATTGGAATTTTTACTAATGACATGCCTTTCTAAAGTTCAACAATTCACATGATTTGAAAGCTTCAAATGACCTCCTTTATTAGACCAGACTCTTTTTTCCTTTGAGCTAGCATATTTCAAACTCTACCCCTATTATGATCATCACTCACATTCATAAAACCTGGAGATATTGTTTCACTATTCAGTAAAAGGCAAACCTGGAATTTTGCAATCTTCAAAGTCAACACTGGCCAGCATCCTTTGCTTGTGGATGAAGGAGGCGCCCTAACCCTCTGCTTGTAAATGAAGGAGGTTCTGGGCCATGAAAATTTACCAGTTTGCTGTGACAGTGGTGTCTCTCTCTTACTGTGATTTTCATGCTGGAAAGAGCTGTAAGGTCTTGATGAGTGACTCTTTGTTTTGCACCTTCATCTCAGGCTCATGCTACATTTAGAAGCAGTTGTTCCTCTAACTGTAGATTTAATCATTTCATCCTGAGATGAAGTTATATTTCCTGTTCTTTGCAGAATCCATAAAACACTGTCAAGAACCTACTAATCAGCTTAAGCCTGTGGTTCATACAGTGCTGAGACCTAGGGGTATAAGTGGCGTGACTTACAGATGTTTGTCAATTTCATTTGCAGAGTGAAAGGTCAGTCATGGTGGGTTTTGTAGCAAAATGGAGGCTTTTTGGCTTTTTGATGATTGCCAAGGGTAAAATGTCTTAAGGCACCACTTTCTAACATAGGGGAGACTTTTGCAACAGACTTGGACTTTTCCTTTTGGAGCTGATGGGCAGACCAGTAGGGCTGAAGCTAGAAAAAATAGTGATAATGGATTTTGACTTTGACATGGGCGGACTGATAAGTAAAAGGGTGAAAAAAGTTTTAGGAGGGTTTTCTAGATGACATATTGACATAAGGAAAACAGTTTCTAGAAAACTCAGCTGTAGATATAGTCATCACTAACATGTAAAAAATACTGATGGCTAACGCCATCTTCTCAAGGTGTATGTTGGAAGGCTCCCCTTCCCATGCTGCTCAAAATTAAGTGGCCATCCCACCACTTGTTTGCTGAAATAAGCTTCTTCAAAGCTTGGAAATGATAGAGGATAATGATTCTTGGCTGAATGGAATTCAAGAAACACATGCCATGCTCCAATTCCCCCCCCCCCCCCATGTGAGGGACTTCCCTTCATGATACCAACTCGATACATGACCTTTTACATAAGGAAACATCATACATAATGCATCAGTCATATAAGGTTCCATCCTCTCCTTGAAATACCACTGAATTTGGGAGTTTTCATTCACCATGAACACATTCACCCAATGTGTCATCCCTCCTCTCATGTTTGGAGCATCATTATGATTTGAACAAACCTCCTTATGCCAACCCATGAGAAGGTTACAATTTCTCCCAAGCCCAATTACATACATGATTTTGAAATGCATTCTAAATAAAAATACATGCACATACATGGTAGGAAAAAGTAGTTGTATGGATGTGGAGCTTATCATGTGATGTCCATACCTCTTCCTTGTCAACCAAAACACCCATGCCTTCTTCTTATGCAGCCTCTTCTTGAGATACAAGGCATGTGACAAGAAAATCAGAAAATTTGGGGAGTGTTTAAACTCACCCAACAAGAACCAGCGCAGGCTGTCCCCTTCCTGCATCAAATCTGAATGTGGTAAGTGGTTCACAAGCCACTTGCTGCTCCCTTCATCCCACCATGGCTGAAAGTGAGAATTATATTTGGTGCCTTAATACAGCACCCATCATGGTGTAGAATCTCCCTTAGCCCATCAAGGGAGTGGCCATGTTTGAGACAATCTTGACCCATAGTTGGCCATGAAGCTTGTATGGTATAACACTCCTCTTGGGAGTCATGGGCTGCAAATATGAAGTAAGAAAATACATGCAACCATAAAATGAAATGTGATTCTCATAAGCATGCATCTTACCCAAAGTCTCCAACGTTGTGATAGTTTCCCCCTTGGGAAGAGATGGCATTGATGCACAAGGTTGAGGGAACACTTTTCTCTTCTGCTCATCATGGGAACTCCTTGGTGGAATTTCTTCAAATAAGGAGACATCAAGGCATAGATCATGACAAGATGTAGGGACTGATATGTCCTTTATTTTCTTGCATTGACCTTTCAGCCTTCTTGGTGCAACATGTTTCTGAAATACAGAGGGGAAAAAGTTTCTCACCATTTGAAGCTTTCCCTTCCCTCTGTCTTCTGCAATCTTCAAGATCTCACCATCTGATAGGTATGGCACATGCTGCCCATGGTTTGTGCCATAATCTCTATGTGTGATATTCTTAGGAACTCCTTGTAAAAATGCAAGAGCTTCTCTCCTTAGAGCAGTTGCTCCTTCTTCTTCTTCATGCAGTACTAGAGGCCCTCTTGCTATGTCTGCACTGTCACCCCTAGCCTTTTCTTCAGAGATGGAACATGCCTCATCCTCAATAAGATACCTTAGAGATTGGTCTTATCTTGAAGGAGGGATCCCCATGTCTTCTTCTTTCTCTTGAAACCTCATAAAGGTTTCACTGCAGCTTCCCTCTTGAGAAGAGGACCCTTCACCCAAAGGAGATCCGACCCTTGGCAGTGCATCCGATAAACTCACTCCTTCTCTTTCCCTCTTCATGAAGGAGTCACTAAAAAAATGATAAGGCTCTGATGATATGGCTGAGTGCACATATCCATAAGATGAGGATTCTGGATATTCCTCATGCATAGATCTTGGAGATCTGACTGGAAGATCTTCTCTTTCTTGAAACTCCTTGGGAGCTTCACTACTTCTTCTCTCTTCTTCTTGCACAACCTCTTTGGAGAGGTTATTCTTAGATCTGAAAACAGATGAGAGTAATCTCATCCTCTCCATACTTTCCGATTTCTACTTTCTGCTTCTTCTCAGCACTTCTATGATAGCTTGATCTCACAGGCTGAGCCAGAGATGATTCTCTGATACCACTGTAATGTTCCAAATGGGGAAGAATAAGTTCAGTAGAGAATATCTTAAGATATTCCACTATGGATTCACAACAGTATGGAAATACACCAGAAATTATAAACCAGAGATATATTGAAGGGGATTTTACTGGATGTGTCACCTCTAAAGAGAGGGTGAGATCTAGAGGCTACCTGGCCCGTTTCAGACTCTGTCTATAGAAAGTTGGTGAAACACAGAAAGGATGGTAGTAACACACTCCAAATGGATTTTTCAGCCCTTGGGATTCTTAGATCTTCAGATCTCAATAATGAGTCCAAAGAGGAGCAAAAACCAACCAAGGAAGAAGCATGAAATTCCACTTTCAAGAAAATCATCAAGAGGCTCAGTGAGAACGCTGTATAAGCAAATGGGTGAAAAAATAATGTAGGTCAGGGCTTGGTTCCCCTAGCTTGGGATGTGTTGGAATTTTGTGATTAATTTCAATAAAAAAAAATGAGTTTAAGACCCTTAAATAGATCTCCCACGAAGCTGACTAGCTAAAAATCAGCTAATGAGAAGAGCTGCTGCAACAACGAAACCCAACAACCAGAATTGTGCAGTTTTTCCCAGTAATCACTGGAGACCAGCCATGAGGCTCAGAATTCAGCCATGGAACATCATATCAGCATTATGAAAGATTCTCCCATTACCATACAACGAATCACATGAAATAATAGTGTAGAAATCCATTAAAATGACATCTCCGGCATTTATAAAATTGCAGAAAGGAATGGACTACGTCCCTCTAAGTGTGCTTCAGCAGATAAATAATGGAGCTCAGATCTATGGAAGATATATGGATATAACATTAGATACATACCAGATCTAGAAACTTCTCAGCCTCTTCCACAAGTCCCCTTTGGGGTTTTTACAAAATATTGCACAAGAAGATGTAGATTTGACTTTTAATACATGAAACTGCAGGAAACTTCTAGAAATTGCTGAAGATGATTATTATTAAAGTATATTAAATCTGAAAAATATATATCAGCAAGCTACAATATGAATCTTCAATATGAGAGGCAAGCCTCAATCATCAAAAAGCAAGTACAATGAAAGATCTAAACAATAGTGAAGCAGTACATAGAAAATAACGTAGTTCCCTAAGGAGACAGTGTTGTAGCTTGAACAGAATATGAAAATATGTGAAATATACAGATCTGAAATGAAAATATAATAGATATCCTCTTCCAGGTGGTCACAAGACACCCTCCCTGAGATAAATCCCTCAAAACAAATAGACCTTTGCAGATCTGAGTCACCACTTGCTACAAATTCACAACAACTGCAAAACCCTCAATAGGACCAGCGTTGCTAATGGAGATGACGCTTGGCCAAAATGCCAGATAGTGGAGAAATGCATCACAAAATCCTCCAAAGAGCTACTCCATGGAAGGAGAGAGGATTCCTAAATAGGAAATCCTCCTTCTCTAGCTAAACAACCAAGAGAAGTAGAGTTGCTCAAGCAACCTTAAATTCGAAATATCTTCAACAAATTCTTCATGTGCCTTCTCCTCCTTTTTATAACATTAGGGTCTCTTGGAAAACCCTAAACCAATTCATCTCTTTGGCCCCTTTCACACTTGGAAACCCCCTTCTAGAACAACATAGTCCATCAAGGAGGTTCAATGAACCTAGACAACGCTGGTTGACTTGGTCAAATAGGATCTCCTTGGGTGGTCTTGACCCTTTCACACCTGCAAGTTTTTATTCAAGTAGCTCAAATATGCCTCTTTTCACATAGGCACTGATTTATTCTTGAGTTTTAGGAGTTTTTTATGTCCTCCTTTCCATTTTATTCATCAGTACATAAAATTAAGACAAAATGAAATGTTCCAATTAGTGGGCTAATTAGGAACATTACACGTCCGCTAATTCCGAATCCCTCATTCAAACTCTCACTCATACCCTCTCAAGAAGAAATATTGAGGCAAAACCGTGAAACCTCTTAGCCATGGGAGTCATAGTGAGAAAAAAACTAGAAGGGAGTAAGTTCATGGAAGGGTACCCACAGGTGAAAGAGGTGTTGTATAAAGCACAATGGCTCAATTTCGTGGAGAAATTCGAAGGCTTTAACAAGGAAGTAACTAAGTCATTCCCCAGGGATTTCGATGGAATGGAGGTCGAAATTGGAGATGTCAAATTTATAGTGACAAAGTATTTTATTGCTAAAGCCACTAGATTGCCGAGAAATGGAGAGAGATGGTTCAAGAACAGAGGCATTGAAGGTGAAGAATGGAAGGTTTTCTTGAAAAATCCAGGTATGGACACCACCATTTTTAAGAAAGGAATTCCAAGCACAACACTTAAAGGTAAATGGAGAAATTTGCTGCTAGTAATTAAAAAATTTATCACTTGTGAAGGGATATTTGGGTGCATGTTCTTTTATCATGTTCGACTGTTAATGAATTATCTTGAAGGAAATGAGTTAAATATTCCATACTTCTTGTTGAATAATTTAATAAATATGCCAGGGAATGTTCAGAGGATGATCCAATTTATAGAGAACACCATGTATCACCATGGATTTATTAAAATTCTCATAGAGTTTCACCTTGAAAGTCTAGGAGATAATTGGGATAACTTCCTAATTGGGAATCATTTCAAAGGGGGAGACCAAGAGTAACCCAACAGTAGAAAAACAAAAAGAGGGAGAAAAAGAAAAAATGAAAACCCAGTTGAAAATGTAAAACAACCACCACAAAAACAATCAAAAGATGAGGTTCCCATTACAGAAAAAAGATGAGGTTCCCATTGCATAAATTTTAGGAAATATTAATAAACAAAGTGTTATAAGGAAGAAATACAGCACAAAAGAAGGAAATACATTCAAGAAAACAAAGGAGCCCAAAAAAAGGAAGAAAAGGGAAAAAATTCAAAACCCCCCTCCATTAGTAAGAAGAAGTGCCAGGCTCAACCAAGCAATAAAATAACCATCTTGAGAGAGTACAAAATATGTTGATCTAGAAGAGGAAAAAAAGGTCCCATCACCCACTGTTATCTCACCCATTCATAGCCCCGGTTGGAGAACACCGTAAATTGATCCTGTGCAGCAACAAATTTATGATTATATTGAATCTCTGGAGAAGAGAGATATAGGGAAAACATCAGTCTTAAGCCGAAGGGAAGACGCCCAGTCTAATAGTACATAAGAACCTCCAGTTGTAACCACTTTGAAACAATAAATATTTGAACTCGAGACACTAAATAGACACATACAACAAAAGCATGAGGCCTTAAGGTTGCAGAAAAAAATTGAGAAAACCAAGAATGACAATATTCTTTTGCATTTGGGATTGTGGTACAAGAAAAAAAAGGAGTTAAAGAAAAATAATAAAAGCATCAAGAGACAGGTCATTAATTTGAAATACAAAATGTTGATGAGAAAACCAAGGATGGCAGTGACTAGAAAGAAGGAAAAGAAGATAAAATTGGATGTTCTGGTAGAAGTCTAAGGGAAAATGCAGTAGCTGAGAATGATCATCAATTTTGAATTTTGTATGAGGACATGTAATGAACCTCCATGTGGGTGAATGTAGAGCCCGATGACCTGCCTCATTTTGACACCTCCTTTCTCCTATTTTTCCTCCTTTTGTCATCATCATCAGCTCAAATAAGCATTAAAAGGCAAGTTTTTGATATGGTAAGGTATTTAAATGACATATCTTTTATATTCAGTAATGTTCCTTATTATTATATTAAAGTTTTTATTAGCTACATAAGTGACGTGATTTTGCAGCTGATCTGTGTTTCTGTAGCCACCTCTATGGTTCACCAAGTTCTGAGGTTCCAGCAGAGCAACGAAGTGTACGGACAGGTGGATATTGATCCCCTCATAGATTTCCTCCTATCCATCTGAGCCAAATCATGCAAGGAATCGTCTAGTTGCGTAGTCAAAGGAGCGGTCAACACATGCTGAACAAGCGAGCAAGAGTCCAAGACAATCACACTTCACGATTTGCTTTGCCAAAGAAAAGTCGTGAAGAAACACAATTTATTATTCTAAAATTTTAAGCTATATCTATAGTTCAATAGGGCGTAAAAGCCTCAAAATTGTTACACATGTGCTTATAAATACAAGGAAAACAAACACTCCAACAATGAAAATTGTAATGTGAATGTAAAGTTTTAAACTTTTTTCAATTCCTTTTAAATAAAGAAACATTCCTGATATTTGATGTACCGTGTTATCACTCAGGTTTTCCTTGAAGTTGTGGAAAAGGAAAGTATACCCGAGGTAACCACAACCCAACCTTCAGATGCAGAATCTAGCCAATCTGCATCCAGAGAGGGCTCTCTCTTTATAATTTATCTTTGTTCTTAGAAGGTTTTAGGCTAGTTATAGATTCAAAGATGGTGGAATCCACAAACTATGGGCAAGGTTGAGAGCTTTCAGTCCATTGGGCTATGGAGTCAAAGGATGGCTTTACTGGATTTCTATTCTAAGCACAAGATGGTATTACAGGGCAAGATAGCTAGACAGAGAACAATCCTTAAAATTTAAAGTGGATGGGATGATCTTGAAGGGATGAAAGGCAGCTAAGAATCTTTCACCATGTTCAAAAGAAAGAAGTGAAATGACTACAAACAAAGAGAAATGAAGGATTCTTTATTATAGTAATCAATAATGTTTAAATTAGCAAAGCAGGAGCATTTAAGAATTCATGCTTATAACTAATTTAGAAGAAAACATTAAGAATAACCACATTTGAAAACAGAGTACAATTAAGCAAATTCTGTTTCAATCCTTTATGTAAATTATTCAGAAATGGAAAAGATGGCATTATAAACTAATATAAAATTTCAGACAAAGGGTAGAAACACTTATTGAACTGTAGTCCAACACATGAATCCTGCAACAAGTCCAGTGCTTTAAATCGTCATCCAGTAAGCCACGAAAAATTTCTCCAAAATGCTTTTATTCTGAAAATCTCAATGTTACAGCAGAGTAATAGAATCCACCCTCAACACTCTCTTTGCGGGTTTATTTATACACAAAATAATCTTAAACAATCTTACACTATTTTAGCCAATAATCTAGGCTGACTTAAAGCATAATTTACAAACAAACAAGAGACAAATGGGTTCCCAGGAGAATAATGGCAACTGCTTGACAGTCGTTTTCTCTGGATGTGGTTTGATAAAGTGCTGAAAACAGTCTCAGGTCAGTTCTCATATTTCATTGTTGGGACACCTTTTATTCCCACTTTATTACCAACCTTTTCACCCTGACATTTTTCTATGACCGTTTTTCCCTGCTTTATCACTTACTCGACAAGAAAGATGTAAAATTTCATCCCGAAACAACTTTTATAATTTCAACATTTCCTTCCACCATTGATCATCCTGTATCATGGGTTCTTCCGAGTTTAAAGTTTCATCCGTTCTTGCAGAAAGTTATAAATGTTGTAGCTCATTTGGGAATAGATACTATTTCATGTTCTGCATAGCAATTCCTCACTTATCATAGAGCATTTCTTTCCTTGCCATAATGTTCAGCATTTTACCAGCTAGTAGAACAAGTAGCCGTATTTTTTAGCATGAGCTCTATTCTTCTCATAGGTTTCCAAGTCTATTATTTGGACCTTCAGAGTATGGGATTTGCACCCCACTATCCAACAAAAGCTGTACTTTCGAAAAAATGTTGATGTCAACCAAAATGTCTGTAGTACTTTCAAATTTTGCATGAAAGTCCTTCAGAAACTTTTTATCAAAATCATGCTCACTCTATCATCAATTCCTAACAATGTTGCTTTGTTCTCGAATTCAAAATTGAATAACATTAACGCTTGTGTCTGCTTCTAATTCATTTCCTCTGTTCTCATATTTCTTCTTGCATGATTTTAACCAACCTCATTTTGCTCAAAAATAGTCAATAGAGGGCCAAATACCTCATTAATTCAATGATGTTATCCTGCAAAGAATGTCATTTATTTCTGCTAGCAAGCCCAATGAAAGATCTTTTTCCAAAAGCCTCAACCAATTTTTTCCAACCTTTTTTATCTCCCCAAATATCGTGCTTAAATCGTCTTTTTTAGATGTCATATTTTTTCCTCCAATTTTACTAATTGTACTGGTATTTTTGGAGTTCTGCACCCTGGGGCCAAACTTCATTTGTTTTATTAAGTCCTTAACTCGTCAGTATTCACTTGAGAGTGGTCGCACCGCCGGCCTCGTTGTCAGTAGCACTGGCGCGAAGTCTGCCTGACAGTTTCCCGTTTCAATGCTTTTTCCAATTCCTTCTCTCGTTTCCATTTAGTCGTCACCATTAGGAAGTAACTCCATTATTTCTTCCCCGTATTCACTTTTTTATAACTTTCGGGTCCGAGGGTGCTCGGAGGTCGGTAATTTTAGCCGGCTTCAGGTAATAAGTGTCATCATCTTTCTTCTTTATTAATGCCTAACATTTCTAATGTTCTCGGGGATTATGACCCAAACCAATGATTCTCTTAAAGATTTATTCTATTATCTTTGGCTCGGTGAGGAGGCCTTCAATTTTTCACTGTGTGTAGTGCTACCCGAAAGAACCCATGCTATACCGCTATGTCTCTGTTGGTGAGAGTAGAATGTGACCTATTTCCCGCTTGTCCGTGTAGCTCTATCTGGTCCAGGGATGGATATCCACAAAATCCCTGCAAATTTTGTTCGATGTAACTGGCCGGAAAGTGGCTTGGCACCTTTGTTTTTGAAGTGGCTTCACCTCCAAAGATTTTTATTCTGTGAAAATGTCAAACGCCGACATTGGGGCCTTTCTTGATTATGGGGAGTCAAATCTCCACGGATCATATCATATTTTCAATGGATCATTCTTTGTTTTTATCATTAATGTAGCTGCTCCTGACATCCCCCGTGTTCCGTTCTTTGCAAAGTGAAAGAGACACCGTACGGAATGCTTCTAAAGCCTTTCCTTCTGTCTCGTATTGTCTCGTCGAATCGTGCCGCTAGCGACCATCTTCCTCCACCATCAAATATCATCTATAATTTCATATCCGGAACAGGATCCGACTTGTGTTTTTTAGTTGGATGTGCCCTCGTATGTTCCTTGGAGGTGGGTATCCGGGAACTCGCCTCTTTTCCCCATTTCCACATTTAAATGGAGTCGGTAACCTCGGGAACTTGGATGTGTTTGCTTCTGAGGGAGAACCGTGATTGTTCTGTTGGAAAGTCTGTGTTTTTCCTCCATGACAAAAAGTTTCAATGACCTCAACTATGTTCTTTCTTTACCTTTCTGGTTCTCATTAAGCACGAGGATCGTTTTCCCGTAATTTTTGCCGTAGAGGTGGCCGCCGAAGATGTGCCAATGTAAGAATTTTGATTACCAAGCGACGTTTCAGGTCAAAGTTTTTTCAATATCTTTCATAATTTTATTCATTTTGTCACCACTCTTTCCTCAAGTAAGTTCTTCAACCTATTCATCTGATTGCATACCTGTTTGTATTCAGAATTTTATGGTGTGAAGGGAGATGATTTATTCTTAATCTCTTTTTCTATTAAAACCAAAGGGGTCATAAGAACCCAACGTGAAAGTATGCTTGGAACTTTTCTCCATTTATTTTTATTTCCCTCACCTCCCTAACTGTACAGGCATCTAATTTTGCTTTGATCCTAACCGAGCTTTTACATTACAAATTATTCATTCAATTGTTCATTTTGCTCCGAAGTATTCGGCTACAAAAATCATTTGCATACATTCAGAATTTGAATGGACAATTCAGTCCATAACCGATGACCGATGGTTTGGATACAAATACCAATCAACCCGAGTAACCTTTTCTATTGCAATGGTAAAGTATCTTTCACCACACGAGTCTTGGGGAGGAATTCGTTAATGTGTTGTTGCAGATAAACAAACTGACTACCAATCTGTATAGGAGAATCGGAGGAAGAATGAATGATGGGGACCTAAAATAGGATCAATCGGATTTCTTTGGCATCAAGTTTTTGAACAGGAAAGGGAATTCTTCTGACTATAGTAGAGATCAAGAGATGATAGACAACCGAGGAGTACTTAAAACTTCTTTTCTTAAAGATCTAGCTCATGAATTGATCATGGATCTTTGTTATTGGTGAAGGAAGCAAAATCATATTGTAATCTCTGAGGTTGCCCAGAGTAAAAATGACAGTAATACCCAAGGTTATCTCATCCACATATTCCATCAAAAGTTGAATCCAAGACAAAGGATATAATATTTACACGTATCTTCCTAACGTATTGAAAAGTAAAACCATAGTGAGGAGACCTTCGGTCAAAGGGTTTGTGCAATATGAATACCACACATGGATTTTAGCTTTTCTCAAGTAACGTCTGGTTTTCTCAATCAACTCCTTCTATGGACAATGGAGCTGACTCTTGGTCTCAAGTTCAAAGCAAATAATACGGTAATGATAGCTGGGAGTGATGAAATTAATACTTTGATCAGAGTTTATTGCATTCTTCGTGGCGGTGATCATAGTTTAAGTGCGCTAATGGGATGATTTCTGGAAATAACAATCAAGGAATGAGATTGGGAGATCGATCTCACAACCCTTACAAGATTCTATTTTCAGTATTCACATTCTCGTACACAGGAAAATCAACAATAAAATTTTCACCAAAGTGCAGGTTCTCAATTTGGAAATCTTCATCTATCAAAGGTAAATATTCCAAAAATTCACTATGAGGAGCATTCAAGAGGATATTGAGAGTCAAGCCTATTTCGGCTCGATTCAAAATGGAGGTTTTGGTTTTCCTCACATGCTCAAGCAGATTTCTGAAATGAAGGAAATTGCCAGACTCACGGCTTCCAGGGAACAAATTATGTTAGCTGAAAACCTTCAGTGGAAGACTCAGTGATGATTTTTAATCACTATTTCAAGCGACAAAACTAAATGAACCATTTCTTTATCAAAAATGGGCTAAAGATAAATACCTATTTTTTGGGTTGAGATTCACCAATTGCAATGATGATGCTAGGATCAATTATCACTGGCAATGGTTCTGAGTAAAAACGAATTCTTCATTACACAAGAAATTCTAAAATCATACCAGCACTCAATAAGTTAAACAACGCAACAACTGTGTGCCTATCAAAAATGGCTTTATTTACAAGTTAAAAAAGGGTTTTTTTTTATTTTTCTTCGTAGGTGTGACGCCATCGACGATTTGGCCACGGATGTTGGGCATGGAAGGCGAAGTGGCAAGCGTCCGCACCGCTTTTGGTCGAGGGTGGCCGAGGATTTGGCGGGCGCGGGTCTGGCAGGAGGACGCGACGCGGGACGGGAGACTGTCTGGTGCAACCACCCATCCCCTGTTGTACTGCTGGCGGGGCGATGGGTAGCGAAGAACACCGGCCGCGGATTCACGGGCGGGTGATCCGAACACGAAGAGATAAAAGGCGCGAGATTTGTGTGTGTGGGGCCCGTCGGTTTTAAATCACTAACGTTAATTTTAATCATCCCGGGAGATATTTAATAGGCGAAAGGTTATTAACTAGTCCCCGACAATTAATTAATCCCATGTGCGTAATGAAAGGTTGCGGGTTGAAACGTCGTGCTAATCTCGATGGTGGAGGCCATTTTGTATATGGACTTTTCCTAGGGTTTTAATTGTGTACCTATTTTATTCCTCTTTTTTTTTGCGTTAAACATATATATTATATGTTTAAAGTTTTTCTGTATATATGTTTATTTTTTATTATATGGTAAATTAACAAACATGCAATTAACTTACCATAGGGGGCGGTTTATATATGTTCATATATTTAATCAAAGTATATATCAATACATAATGGGTTTTTATTTTAATGTGAAATAAACACTTGGTTAAACTTTATAATAGAGGGGTTTTTTTGGTTATTTATAAAAAAGGAGTTATATAGTTAGATAGGTATTTACTTGTGGATTTATAAAATAGACAAATATAAATACGATTAAAGGACAAGTAGCCCCAAAAATATTTTTGAAAATACTCATATAAAGAGAAAACTTTAATAGTCTACAAAGACCTTGTCTTTAACACTTAAACTTTGGGATTACCATAAGTTATGATGAGGGATTTTTATGAATTGTATGATGTCTCTGGGTGGGAGCAATGGGATTTTTATCAGTATGTTGCTATTAAAGATGATGATTATAATGATGAATTATCTCGAAGTACTTAGGTCTTTTTGATCATTAGGCTCAGGTCCTGTCCTCTCCAAAGTCAAGGAAATGCCCATTCCCTTTATCTCCAAACACCTTAGTGCTTGGGGCCTGGTGCAAACTAGGGAGAAAGTGATGTAGGTAAGTTAATGATTTTGACTTTGTTTTCCTGTGATTTTCCACCTATTTCTGCCTGGGCATTTGATGAAGTGTAAAGGATCAAAATATGATTAACATCATTTATCAGATAAAACTTATAACACTGACTGTATTCCACCTTATCTACTACTAACATTTTCTTCTTGCTTAGGTGTATTTAGATCAGTAAACCCTTTTTCAATCTCTTTCTTTTTACAAGGAAAATCTATCTACCCCGCACTTATTGCATCCAAGGGCTTTCTGTATTAACTGTCACAGGCACCTTTTTTATTAACTCTTACCTATCTAAGTACTTTATCTGCTTTATATTTAAACTGTTGCTTAAGCCCATATTTATTCTCTATTCTCTACAACACAATTAGTAAAAATGAACTGCAGCTAAGCTTAAAATAAGCTTTTGACTATTCATGAATTAAAGTATAAAATACAAGTTAAAAATACAATTTTTTTATTACATCGAGTAAAAGTAGGCATTTAGAGTTGCACAATTTTCCTTGGCCTTTTCTTTTTGATGGGGGTTCATTTCTTTTATTTTTTTGATCAATTTATTTTTTCTTACCCTTTTGATGCTTTTAGGGGTATACTCCTCTTTACATTTTTTAAAAATTTTTTGATTTTTTTAATTTTTCAAGAATAGGAACACCTTAAAAATAAGAAAAAGGTTTGAAACAGTATTCCAAGTAGTTCAATCACATACATCATGTTTCATTCATTATGTATAGGAGTCTAACACACTGCTAGTGGTTGAGCAGATCGTTGAAACCTCACTTTGTGATATATCCGTGTAAATACAGAAAGTTCTACATTTCATGATTTTTTCATGTATATGTTTTTATAATTCTATTTTATCATTTGATGTACTTAGACTGTTTTCATTTTTGGTTTTCAAATGTCAGTAGTTATTTCAAAATTCAACTTTTGTCATTTGTATGACATGTATAGTTTCTTTGTCATTGATGTGTGATCTGCAATTTCCTTCCAAATTGTTAAAATGTAGAAGTGAGTTTGGGTAGTTTTCTTTCCATGCACATAGTGAGTTTATTTCGAGTAGTTTTATAAATTCATGTGATTTATTTCAAAGAATGATTTAAAGATTTATTTTTCTGCTGAGTGAGTCTTCTAAAAGTACAGTGATTAATGCAAGAAAAAGTGATTTAGTGATTTAATTTTGACATATGAGTGAGTGGTTTTAGTTTAAGATTAATTTCTCGTCTTTAATTAATACAGAATTATCTACTTTTTGCATTACTCATTTATGATAGATTTATTGATAAAAAACATTAAAAATATCCAAATTCCTTTATAGAATCCTCGAATATTTTATTTTTATAAGCATTAAATTGTTAGAATTATTAGAGACTAAAAATTTATTAGTTATACTTTCATAAGATAGGAAAAGATTGGTTTCAATTGCAAAGTAGAAACTAATGGAATCGAGAATCTAGTTGATTGATGCAGAGGATTTTTAGAACTTAGTTTTAATTTAATCCATCAATTTTACCAAGGACATAAGAATAAAAACATCCTTAGAAGCAATCTATACAAAATTCAATCATCACACCAATAAATTAAGAAAAGAGGCTTTGAATATACAGGTGCAATTGCACTTCAAGCTACTAAATCCGCGCTTCTTCTATAATTTTATGGATAATTAAGAACGTTAAATTCATCAAAATGCCATGATTATAATTTTGTTTATAAGAAACTTATGCATCTTAAAAATATAAAATTGAATTTAACGATTTTCACTATCACTTATCCACTTTAAATATAATTTTCCAAGACATCAACATTATATTGATTTAACTTCATGAAAGAGATGGAAGAAAATTTATTATGTTCAATATTTTTGATGGAATCCACAAAAGAATATAAATTCCAAAAATTCTCCACAATATATATTGGTTATGTAGCCCAAATCTAAATACTAAAGGAAGTTTTTGTTCCAAGTGAATCTCTATCTTATCTTCATCAAACAACTCCATTTATGAAGGGTGACTTTGGAGAAATTGAGAGTCCATTCCGTTGATCTACCAACATCTTCTCCCACCTCACATATTCAAAAATTTAAATGAAAGTTTGGACTCATGCAGATCTGATTTTTATGTTGGTGTTCTTCCTTGTTCCTCAACTGCTAGTTCCTTGGTCCTCCTCCTGCAATTGTGTGTTGTTGCATCCACCTATTTCAATCATTTCTTCTTATTTTCTATGATCAGATCAAATCATGGATAGTGTTGACCAAGAAAATTTTCACACACGCTGGTGATGATTATGTGGTGGCTCCATTTCTAAACAAGAATTTGTACAAGTTGATCTTTCACATCTTTTCACCTCTCCCTCATTATCTTGACATTTTCCATGATTATGCCATTAAGATCTGTTATATTTTCAGTTAAATATTTTTTTACCATATAATTTGACCACAACCGCATCCTAATGTTAGTTTTTTATTTGAACATGGAGAGAAAAAAATTCTACCCTTGTGATCTCTCCAATCCATCATCTAACGAAGAAAGAGTCAGAGAGAGTGAAATTTTTGGATTTCAATTTCACATCTTCATTCATATCACAGGACCTCTTCCTACTGAAGGATGGAATTTATATCATGATGTCGTCATCTATTCTACTCTTCCAACTCATTTATTTAATTTATGTTTTTACTCGTATATTTTTCAAACCACCATTTTTTCAATGATCTACCTTCTGATACCTTGGAACTAGAGCAGCTTGAGGGCACTTCACCTTTTCACTATGCTGCTGTGCTCCTTGCAGTTCTTGATGTTAGTTCCAACTGGTTGGAATCAGGATAGTGATTTATCTTTCAAGGATCCTCATTATTTGATAGCACAAATTGAAAATCAATCCTTTCCACACCTCACACCCTCCATATGCTTGTACGATGCTATCACTCAATCATTGGAGGAATTATACTTGGCAAGCCTATTTTTGAAACATAAGTTTTCCACTTTTATGTTTTCCATGTTTACAAGTTCGGTATATGCTCCCTGACAATGTCTTGCTTCACGTGTATAAACACCATCATGCATCCACAAAGGGTTTTCATATCTCTTTCTATTATATTTTTCTTACTACATATTTTCACCTAATTTTTTAGCATGTATCAATACATCTTTCCTTGTCCATTTATTTTAACATATTTCTGAATGGATTCTCACCCATATGTCACTCTGGCGTACCCAAGTGGTTTCACCGGAAGCTCACTACTAAGCCTCGGCTATTTCTTGGTTAGTTTGTATATATATTTTTACTTTCTGTTTTGTTTTGTTTTTCCTCCCGCCCATGAAACAAATAATTTATATGTACGAAGCAGAGTATGAATAAAATGAAAAATAAATAAAGGGTGAAAAGAATAGAAAGGCTTCCTTCGCAAGTGAGTAAGAAGCAAGCACCTTCATTGTGCAGTATTGTCCGCCGCCGAGAGAGTGGAGCAATGCCGAGTCTCATGACTTCATCGTGGTATTGTCCATGCTCTTTGTCAAAGCAATGGCCTGAGGTATGAAAACTAAGACTCTAACAAATCTTTTCTTCTCAGATCTATATACTCCCCATCCCCAACCAAAACAATTGAGTTTGGACTTGTCTTTGTTAGGTGTGTCGATGACAAGAGAATGGTAGGGGACTATATTTAAACCAGTCTGGGCGGGGTCCGAAGTGCCACGGTGGACTGAAATGAACATACTTTCAAGAGTTATACCAGTTCATATGACAATATCCATATTTTGCAGATGGAAATCGCCACCGTGTTGCGCGAGTCCCCACAACCACCCTCCCACCGCCCGCGTTTAGATTTATATGATTACCCTCCCGTCCATGTTGTGCTTTTTTATTTCTTTCTTTGATCTCGACCTAAATATTTTAACTACAAGCAAGCTTCTACCCGCACCTTGCAGTATTGGTCGCCCTCTCCGTAAATTGTGCAATTCGGGAATAAAAGGCAACTTTGAGATATGAAATGTTAAATACAGGCACAGGCAGGCCAGCCTTGCTTTTAGAAATGTGTGTAATTTCAGGAGACATCCCAATTTTGAGCTCACACCTTCAGGAAGCCTCTTCTCATAAACCTAGACTCCATCAGCCAAGAGTTTCCCCAAAAGACTCTCTCGTTAGGAACTACGAATCCTTCTTGAAGTGTAATGAAAATTTCATAAAAAATAAAAAAAGAGAAAAAATAAAAAATAAACTCGTAAAATAGGGAGTGATCAATTAGTTTCTGTCAAATAAAATGGAATTTTTGGACTTTCCACCGTTAAGTGTCATACCTACGATTTTGTGGCATTACGTACGTCATAAACCTGCAACCATCCTAGATATATATATGATTCTGTAGCTTCCATTTTCATAATTGATCTCGTTATATATATTTCCCTAAAGAGATCAAAGAGTTCTTAGCTTTCGACGCTTTTCCAGAATTTTTCTTTTTTGTTTCATCCTTTGTCGTTTTTTCGTCGCTTTTGGTCGTTTTCTACTCCGTGAGTGATTTTTTTTATTTTTTATTTTTCACTAATTACCAGTGTTTTAATTTGAGGCTAATGCATATGTTGTTCCATCCATATTTTCCTTTTTACAAGTGTTAACGAACTTTCTGGTTTTTCCCATTAGTGGTCGTCTTTCTGACTCCCCCATGCATGTTTGTTTTTCCTTTTTCTGCTGATATCTATTTTGTTTTCACCAATCTATATTTCCTTACTTAGATAAAACCTAAATTTACTATCACCATATATGCCAGCTTTCCTATCCTTCAAATATATACCCTTTACTTGGCCAGCTCTCCATGTTCAACCGGCATTGCACAAAGTCCAAGTGTTCAAGCCTAAGGTTTTGTACTTTCAAGATCGGCAATGTATAGTCCCCGGATTTCAGAACAAACATTTGTAGTTCTAGGGATCAAGCCTCATCCTTGGCCGCGAAGAATATGCATTGTGTATTCTTAAGTTTCTCCCCCCGGAGGCTTGATAGGGTACTATTTCGAGCTGAGTTCAGTCGAATAATCCTCCTCTGATGGAAGTCCGTAAAAATAAGTCCTGTTGGGCATCATTTCATATTTTTCACTGAAGCAAGTCACCATCACCTCCTTACAATGTGCCACTCCTAAATCATGCTATTTTATTAATACAAAGTTCAAAGGAGGGTTCATTGCACTCACTGGGAGTTAGACATTCAAATAGGCGTATCTGTACCTTTCATTGGGAGAGTTCATTGTGGTGAGTTCCACTTAGTTTTACATCAACTTCCACCCATATCCCTTCAACAAACTATTCAACAGTAATAAATCTCTGCCCCTAGGACTCCAGCTCACCTCATCCGTATTTTTGGTGTGCTTCTCTCGGAAACCCTTGGGTTATCTTGGAAAGGGTGATATAGAGTCTTGATGTTTATGCAAACATATTTTGAGGCATATATCAATTTTTGTATATCATTGTACGTTTCCGTAGTATTTATTCTTTGCATAGTAATCAAAGGTAGTAGCTCTTCCTGCATTTTATATGTTGTTTACCTTATGATTTATAAAAATATTCATTGAGGCTTATTTTTCCATGACATTTATGATTGTCTTCTAAATATATTGCAATTTTCGTTACCAATATTCATAATAAGATGGTTTCCTTTCATTGGTTCCATATTTAATGTATTGATATTTTTATCAACATTTTCATTATTGTGTCTAATATTGCTACTTTTCCTATTTTGTCATCATTACAATGCATTTGTTATTAGTCTGGCTCTCACTGTGTATCTACCTAATATTTCATCGAAGAGGGATATTTCACAGACAGAGAAGAGGTATCTCTAAAAGAAATCCTATATGATTACATAGATGATAGAGAAGACAAGGCAACCTCCTCGCCAAGAGTGAATATTTACCCAGAAGGAGCTTCCTGAAGTTCTTCTTCAAAAAGATGTAAGATATTGCAAGAGAAATCAAGGATATGAGTGATGGATAGACACAAAGAATCCCCAAAGGTTTTACATGGAGGGAATTCTCCCATTTCACATCACCGACGATCAACCTAATGGTGATCATCAAATTTTTCTCCCAATGATCCATTATGTCACATTCTTAATGTTGGAAATGGAGGAGTTGCAAGAACAAGAAAATCTTTTGAAGATTATTTCTTTTTAGGTATGAGTCTCAATCTCAAAGATTCAAAGATCATTTGAGCTTCCAAGATTTTTCCAAATTAAGGATTATTATATATTCCGCCACCAATAGGCTATGACTATGCCAATGATTCACACCGTAATATGGGGTGATTTTCACTCGTTTAATGGGTCATCAAACAGCAAATCAATCTTTGTGAGAATTCCAGAGACCAAGCTGTGAAGCAATCAAGTACCTCCTGAGATGTAGCCATCAAAATAGGAAGCCTCCGCACCTCGAGGTGAGGCACACATCGGTGTCATGGACTTTCTACATTTAAAAGTAATGACCTTACACAGATTTCACCAGAGGTTGGTGAGGTTCACCCAAGAGACCCGGAGGGCACCTTTCACATTGAGCTATCTAAGCTCAAATAGCTGTGTAATCCGTGTAATTCTGCGCTCACCCTTGCAAACTTTACGGTTTTTATTTTATCTGCCTAGGAGGGTTTCATATGTTTATTACGGATTCGTATTTACAGCAGGCGTTGTTAATCAACCTTCAAAACCAACTACCCTTGCACAGGTTAAGATATTGTTGAAAGGGAGAGATCTACAGAGTTTCCTGTAGCAAAGGCAATTATTTCCAACAAGATCCCACTCTTTTCCATCATGAAAGGGATGTGAAGGCCCCTCTTTCAAAGGAGCTGAAACAGGCACTTCTAGTGATGATGTCCGAAGAGACGGGCAGCGACCTTGCTTCACATGCCACACCGTGCATATGCGGGCGCAGGAAGGTACGAGAGGGTATTTTTCCGGGCGTACTTATGGAGGAAGAAGAGGAACCGTACAGGTCACAACTTCCGGGATAATGGAGAGATCCACCACCACAAGAGATGGGAATGGAGCATTTTTCTCCACCAAAGGGTCTCACCCAATGAGGGAGTACCTAATTACTTTGACCTTGAGAGTTCTGGAGTTCCCATTCAAGATTAGGAGGGCATCGTGTTGGATTACAGGCTACCCAAAAATCACTGATGCTCACGAGCCAAGAGGAGGAAATACCCACCTATTGAAATACTTCGAGGAAAGTAGAACTACCACTAGAAGAGGAGAGTGAACAATTGCGATGCGAGATCAAGCCAAGAAATTAAGGAGTTGATTGGCGATTCAAGACATGAGGTGGAACCGTAGCCATTGAACCAAGATTTTGATATGATGTCATAATTGCAGGTCATCATCTAAGAACTTCCTCCTCCGGATAGCAGACTAAGTTCAAAACGTGGAATTAGAAATTTTCCGATGATGTCTGGTCATGGATACGTACAGACTTTATTCGCATTTATGAGCTTTAGAAGAATATTGTACAAGAAAGGAAGAAACATTTTCAAAAAATCTTATATCCCTCCATTCATCAAAAGCAATGATTTGGTAGACACTGTATGAATCCAAAATTCCATTTTCACATCTAACTTGGTTTCAGCATGAGCACCGTAATCAAACATCGAGTATCTAGTCACAAGAAATGCACAAAATGGATAAAAGAACTTATGACGATGAAAGAAAGAAATGAACATCTCCCAGAAGAGGCCCAGAAACGATTCTCATAGAAGTGTATCTCGAAGAAATTAAGGCAACCATACATAGAGAAGTATCGGATGCATTAGAGAGACCATGAAACCCTACGAGAGCTTGTCACCATGCATAAGCAGTTCTTCTACATGCACGACTAGAGAAATAAGCATAAAGATCATGATAAATTTTTAATATTTTTCAAATAACTTTATTGTTTCATGCATGGAAGTGGTCAATGGAAAGCAAAGAGGCACCACCCAAATTTATATAAAGAAACAAGGAAATAGCGGTATATTGAGAAAGAAAAAGTTTAAATGTTCATCCAGAATTAAAAAAATCACTCCCCGTTTACCAAACATTCATGCCTCATATGTATGATTATACAAAATCATGTATTTCATGGTAAAATCACAGGATCACATTAGTTGGATCATTATTGGAAGAAGAATGATAGAGGAGGTTGAAGAAGACTTGACTCCATTTCAAAATCGAATACCAGTGAAGATTTTGAAGTGTAAATTGAAATCTATCTAGACTTGGATTACCATGTTTCTCTTTATTCAAGACTTGTTCCTTATAACGGTTCCTAAATCATTGTACCTGCATGCAATGTGGATGCTCGAGTCTGCTTCCATCCCATCCCACCACATTACCTCAGAAGTCATCACCAAAGACAAAGCTTCGGCACCGCTGGCAGACCGAGAAACTACACTTAATTTGTTGAGCCGTATGCTTCCAAACTCGTTTCTATCTCTGCTTTGTCTTATTATGATGTGTAGTTGGCTCTACACAATCTTTTTTCCTATATGGGTATGAGTGATATTGTAATGTTCCTTTGTAATTAATTTGTAAGAAAATTCCATATGTCAATTGTGGAATGTGAAGAGTCATTTCTGTAATGGTGCTGAAAAGTCATGAGGAATCCAGAGTCACAAAAGGGAGATGAATAACCACCTATCGTTATAAATATGTCTTCATAACTCATGTAATGGAATTTTTGAGCCAAGATTTTGGCTAGGATTAGGGTTTAGGGATCAGAGCTGTATTTTGTTGAGAGCCATCTTCTCCATACTTGCGTAGGGAGATTTTTCTTTAGATATATTGTAGACTTCATGTTTCACTTACATATCAGACTATTGATTCATCAATTGCATATAAATAAGACTTTCATAAAACTTTGTAGAGTCATACATGTTTACATAAGTTAGGAATATATTAGGAATATTATTGTTATGTTTTCATTATATGTTTTTTCATTTACATTAATTTTTATGGCCCATCATAGTTGCATTACAATGAACTCTCATTAGAATGTGTTGGTGTATATCTCCATCATGGAGCACTGTGAGAATTTTAAGGATGGAAATTTATTTAATGTTTAGAAACTCGCTAATATTGCTACTATCCCTAATGTATTAAGTAAAATGTTTGGAGATATTTTTTGCAAAAATATCTAAATTTATAATGTTTTGATATTAGTATCTATAAAATACCTAGTGATTTTTACGTAAAATAATTTTATACTATAAAATTTGGGTGAATCTTTTTAGAGAAACAGAAATTTAAGTGATCTTTTTTGGAAAGCATGGGAAATTTAGCCAACTTGCTAATATTAGCCCCTAAAATTTTCCATACACCCAGAAATATTTTGTGCCCAGCTTCAGGGATGCCATGTGTTCCTTTCAAGCTACAATTATTACATGCCTTCTAAGGGCTCACTCTCTCCTTCATTGTGTTAGAATCTTTCATGCATTGCACCTCGACCTCACAAATTTATTAATTGTTCTGACTCGTAGTCACGAATACATCATTCTACAAGTATTTATCACGTAAAACTGCCTCCAACACTAAACTCCACTCATTTTAAATGCACACATATTCCTAATGTAAATCTTTACCCAATGGTGTGTAATATTCTTCGTAAAATATCACAAGTCTCATGACATGGACCCAGTGGAATTTACTGTGATATGTCACCTTCAAAGAAGGTGATCCTGATGCTTTCTAGCCCTTTATACCTATCTGCGTACATGTGAAATTTCCTAGTAGGAATAGATAGCAACCCAAGCTCAGAAAACGCATTTCCTGCAGAATGGAGGCACAGAGACGGATCCCCTCGGTCTGGATCCTTGAATATATCTATCTAGAGATGAAATCCAAGAGTGGGCTAAAAAATGTCCCGTGAGGCCAGACAAAGTCTCATTTTTCATATCTTCAGAAAATTCCTCAATGAAGAGGGTCGCATCAACAAATGAACATGTGTACGTTATTAATACGTTATACAGAGAGAAAATGTACACAGAAACTATAAATGGTCACTGAATATATATATACAACAAAATATACAAATTATTTGAAGAAATCTATCACTGTCAGAGCAGAACCTCAATGGTATGCACATGGAAAGCTATACATTGTATATGTACGACACAAGAATGCTTGTGATCAAAACGCAGGCCAATAGATGGCATCATTGTATACACAGTCAACACATGGATATGGGCAAGCAATCTCAAAGAAAATGATGTGGGAGCAAGATCTCAACCCCTTGGGTTCAGAATACATCAACTTAAATATTTATTTAAATGTGCACAAAAGGAAATGTCTTTAGTCGTCGATGCAAATCGAAATACACTCAACTCAAATGACGTGAGATGGATAAATATGCTACATATTCTGAATATATCTCCTCCAATGGATCTCACAGTAGAAAACATCCAATCCCCAAGAGATCTTCCTTCCAAACTAGTGTGGTGCAAATCCCCACCAGAAGTTCTTCAGTACAATGCAGTCATGAAGGTAGACCATGTTGTGAATGATGAGAGGAGCTACCTAATGAATATATAGAAAATAGATCTGAAATCTCCTCTAGTGGGCCTCCCGTGATAAAGCAGCTCTCTCCCAAAATCCGCAGCTCTGTGCGCATGTTATGGAAACTCTCCACCTGAACTCAGTTATACAATGTTTCCTCAAGACCGCCGGAAACGTATGTATCAAGGGAAATGCTTTGCCTTGGAGCTTAATGTAGAATCTGAGAAAAAATCCCTTCAAGAGGTTTATTTGCTAATGATAGAATCCTAAAAGGAGTTCCCTTGTGCTAAACAACACAACTATCTTAGTTGCCAAATCAGAGAGCAAGCAATTTGAACATCTATGAATGACAGTGTTTGCTTTTCCCCCTTTTTATGTTAATGAAGGATCCTTGGACATGGACCCCACACATTAGGTAAGTTTCTTCCTTCCCACAATCAATTGGTATTTGTTTCGCGGGCCACACCTCCAAATATTGCGTAGTTTGACTCGGGTCATCATGACTCAGCCTCCTTGCAATTATATCCTTTTCACATAAAAAAAATCAGCTCTAAATGATGGGCTTTTTTATTTCCATGAGGATTTTATCGATATTTTATTTATGAATGGGTCTCTTACCCATTTTTATTCTTCTCAGATGAAATAGTTAAATGAATGTTCCAATTAGCTTTATGCTAATTTAAACACATGCTACCCTCCCCTCCCAAAGATTTTTCGACCTTCGTATAAAAGTAGTGTTTAGAATCAATTATCTCCTCCTTTTGTGAGCACCCATGTAGGATGCCTCGTCTCCGTGTAGCAAGGTGCCATCTCATCAATCAAGTCCCCACAATGTCCTTCCCAAGAAGTGCAATTCACTGGCCAAGCTATCATCACAATGTTGTAGCCACTTCAAGAGGATAAAAAGAGTGATGACTAGGAGGTCCCCCTGAGTTTTGGAGTCCTAGGTGGTAGGGAAAATATCATCCCACAGTGGTCCATCCATCCCCAAGCTATGTGCCACAAATTGAGTCACTTCCCACCACAACTCGAATTCCTACCATCCTGACCTTGGCTCTCGAAAAGTAGGTGGAATGAAACATGCCCACAGGCATCTGCCATAGTCTACCCCACGTTGCTCGACCCCTCCACTTACGGGATAAAAGGTGTCTATTGATCCCGGGCTGCACTAAGGCTTCATCAAATGGCAAGATGAAGTGTTGGGCCTCCAAAGCGTCCTTCAATGTCGCAAATCACAAGTTGGCTCAAACATCTCCATGCGGTGATGAAAGCAGTAGTCATCTCATAAAAGGTCATATCCACCATGTGGCTCACCTCATAAAAGAATGACCTCCGTCCCGGAATGGTGGCCATCACAACTTAATGCTCCTCTTGTTACGCGGCACCCAGAAAAGAGAGGGATCCTCCCCCCATGTATTGCTGTCCAAGGTGTCTTCTCCCGACTACGCCCCGACATAACAGAGCAGGTAGCACAAGGAGCCAAGATGTGGGCACCATGCTGGCTTCCATGTGTAGAAAGTGAGTGGGGCTATGGTTCCCTGCGGGGCCGAGTCATATTGTATAAAAGGCGCTTGTCAGAACAAAATTGTTGCTTGTCAAGATTCGGTCAGGCATAGCATTAATTCCAACCTAAATTCCATAATTAGGAAGTCGCCAATATTATTAGACAAGTCCATCGGCCTCATTTTTATCCTACTATTGGGGTATTTTTTCCAAAGCATCACAGAAGGCACAACAGTATATGAAGCCCATGATGTTCCTCGATAAATTTTTGTTTTCCCAAAATAGGGATGGAAAGTCTTAAAAAACAATTATATTAATTTAATTTCAAATAAGGGTCCATGGAATTTACATTATACCAATATTGCGAAACAATTATCATGTTTCCACATCGTCCTGCACAATAGCATTAGCATCATTTACCCTAAAAATCACAAGATTTTGGTCTCTGAGAATGTTTTGGGAAAGGGATTTGCATTTCCGCGATGCATCCACATTTGGGAGGGATGTCTTTTTGATACTAAAAACAGAGTGGAATGAGATATGGGCATGTTCGAGAAATTTAGATGTCTGTCATTTGGTCGTTGTTTGAGTATTTTCTTGTAAGGAATTTAAGGTTATGTGTTTAGTCCGCTCAATTATCTTCTAAGAATTGATTTCCGCTATTGAGTAAGATTTGGCATTATATTGACTAAAAGGAAATAGCCAAAATGCTAAAATTGGCTAAAAATAAGAGATTCCAAAAATTTGGATTGTAAAAATATTATAACTCAAGAGACTGACGAATGATGAGCACTTGCAAAATGTTAGAAGGAAATGAAGATGACCTCCCAATCCTCCATTTCATTCCTAGAACATAATTTAAAATAATTTATTTATTCTTCAATGTGATTTTATTAATGATTGCATTTTTGACTAGTAGTCTTGATCATCCTCGTCTCAAACGTCTTCTATATTTTCAAGGGGAATCTCTATTTTAGAAAACTTGTAAAACAGACTCGTGATTGTCTCCGCTGCAGTGATTAAGTATTACTAATTGAAGAGTGACAAGTCCATTTATCCAGTAAAAATTATTTCGCAGTTGTATTATCATTTCAAATATACATGTTTAGTTTTTCAAAATCACAAGAGGAATATTTTGGAATCTAAGTCAGATCCATCATATAAATTTGTAAAATTATTTCGTCACATGTACGGAACATGGCTATTACGTTCGAATTAGTCCGTGTGGCTCCGCCACGACTATGACATGTGAACTACATCAAGTTAATTCAAATGTATCAATTATAAATCATTGTATGGACACATAAAGAATTTTTACAAATACAATAGTTTACTCACTGGGTTGGCTGTTTCATCTCTCGCTGTGTACTTCATCTATATCTTCTATGCATTGTTAACCTTAATAATTCTTACACAACTTAAAAAACATTAGGATAAAATTAGATCTTGTATAAAATCAATTGTAGATTCAATACCGTCATAACAGCTCAAAATACAATATCTCACCTTAATATAATTATCTAGAGGTGCTGGTTCCACATTTAGCTACTATAAAAAATAATATATGACTAATACATATAAATGATAGAGTATTCAGGTAGGTTTAAATCTTCAAACCTTCTTCCTATATTCATTTCACGAGCTGTAATAGAGAAGAAACAGCAATGTTTTTCAAGTTGAGCACCGCATATGTAAGACCATTCACCGTTAGCTGCTTCCCCTGCTTTAGCCCGCCTGCATGCCCAAGTCCCTATTTCCTTGTATTTATTCCTGGGAATTGCGCCCCCATATTTAGTAAATTTTCATCCATAACTACAACTTTATAGTCTTTATTCACCAGATGCACTACCTACATAACCTGGATGTTGTAATTATGTTAACCGATAGTACATTTCTAAATCCAATCATAAATTGGTAACTGGCTCTTCATGTATGCATGCTTTAATATGTCATTTTATCATGAACTCATGAAATTGGTTTTTCACCCCAACAAGGATCTCCTATTAGTTCCTTCCACAGTTGGAACTAGTTTAATCGACGAATTAATTTTCACTCAATTAAATTTTTACAATCAACAAATTCAACTGAAATTGCAAATTTAGAAATCACTTTACACAATCCCAAGTTAGGCTCCCCAACTCCAAATTAACTAATCTAGTTGAGTGATTAAAATCATCAATGCATTCAAGTTGTCTTGTGATGTAATTGCAATTTTCCAAATTTAATTCAAGGCAAAATTGTCATGATTTCTGCCTCCATTTCTCAACATATCTTTACATTGATAATAAAAAAAGTTTTCCTCTCCAATAAAATTTATAAAAATAAAATAACCACAAATATTATGAATACTGAATTTTATCTTTTTTGTTTGTTAGTTTTCACCCTATTTTCTTTGTTTTTTCAATTGATTTTTTTCTTCTTCACAAGAGGTGTGCACTTTTTTTTTTTTGGTGGTGTGATGTATTTTGGTTAAAAGTTCACCAGAGTATAACAAAATAAAATCCCCAACCTCATCCTCTCCCCATTCTCGAGTTCCACCAGAGTCATTATTGGCCACATTTCTGTCATCCCAAAGCATTGAAGCCATGATACGTCTTCTTCAGCACTGAGCCTCTCACAGGGCTGCAGTCATGATGATTGACAAAGTAAATGGAGGTTTGACAGTGCTTTATTTTGTTTCTTATCTCATGACTAATCCTCCTTCCATTGTGTGAGTCCTAAAGAAATGTCCCTACATCATTTCACTTAAATTTCGTTAAGTTTTACCATCATCCCCCACAGCGTAATACCTGAACCTGTACATTTTTATTGATATTGTTGGTGTCGAGGGTTCATTGCATCACTTGGGAGTTAGGATATTCCAGTGGTGATCACAGCTCTTCACTGTGGAGAGTCTATTGGAGGAGTTCATTCAGCTTTTACATCAGCTCATATCCTTCCAAATTGTCTGGGCCAGTAATTTAATCTTTAGCCCTAGGGCTTCATCCACCATTTGTATTTTTGGTGTATTTCCTGAACCATCTTGAAGCTGTCTTGAAATGTGATATAAAAGCCTTGATGTTTATGCAATGATATTTTGAGTATATATCGCTTTTTATATCACTATGTTTCCGTAGGTATTTATTCTCAATCGTGTTGTACTCTCCTGCATTTTTGTATAGCAATAATATCTTTATGATTGAGGGTGTTTTTATTCAATATGGGGTTTGTTTGCCATGAGATTGTATGATTTGTTCCCCATTGGTATTGCAATCATTTGCCACCGTATATTCATAATAATATGGTTTCATCATTCTTCATATTTAATGGTATTTACATTACTACTACTTTCCATTATTGTGTTCAATATTACTTTTCTTTCCATTTTGGAATATTATAAATATATTTTTAGTGACAATCTTGGCTCACCCTATGCATTCAGCCAATATTTTACCTAAGAGATACTCACACAGACAGAGAGAAGAGGTGGACCGGTGGAAACGTGGATATGATTACATACAGATAGAGAAGACAGCAGGCAAAACCTTACTTAAGCAGGAGATCAAGGAGAAGCAGCTTCCCAAGGTTTCTTCTTCAAAATATGCAAGATATTGCAAGAGAAATGAGGATGGTGAGGATGAGAGATACTAGAATCCCCCAAAGGTTTCACACATGGAGAATTCTCCCCGATATCACATCACTACCACGACTTCAACCAATGTGGCATCGTCGCTTCTGGCCTGATCCTATTATGCCGACATTCTAACAATGGGAAATGGAGGGTTGCAAGAACAAGAAACTCTTGAAGATTATTTTCTTGATTATGAGTCTCAATCTCAGAGATTCAAAGATCATTTGAGCTTCCAAGAGTTTTCAGACAAGGACAACAGTAGACCCCGACATCATACTGTAGGAGGATTTATATATAACAATGATCTATACCTACACTATGGGTAGATTTTTTCTTACCCTCGCTTTTATGGGTCACTCAAATGTACAACCAAATCCTTGCAGAGAATATAGACATATGCTTGAATAACCACTAATGAGTTGAAGCTATCAAAAATAGGCAGCTCACAGGATCTCTGAGGGTGAGGCACATGATTGGTGGTTTCATGCATCTTCTAAGTATCAAAGGCGCGAATGCATCTATATTTAGATTTCACCTAGGAGGTTGGTGGAGAGGTTTGATTGAAGAGACCCTGAGGCACCTTTATTGAGCTATCTAAGCCCAACAAATAGTAAATCCTGAATTTATGAGCTTCTCCTAATTTCTAAAACTTTATGTTATGCCTTGGATTTATCTACAGCTAGGAGGGTCTATATGTTTATCACAATTAGCGTAGGCTTCTATATGAAGGTTATTAAATCAACTAAACCAACTACCCTTAAGATATTGTTGGTATGAGATAGAGATCATAACAGGCTTGCTAAGGGCAAAGGCCTCATTTCTAACAAAGAGCCCACTTTGCATCAAAGGAAAGGATGGCTGCTCCTTCTTTCAAAGGAGAGCCAAAAAATACCTCTTAGTGATGATGTCCGAAGAGACTCGGGGCAGCTAGTCTTTGCTGCCATGCCAATAACTTCATAAGTACGACAGAGACAAAAAGAGGGAAGGCACACTTATATAAGAGGTATTTTCTGACAGATGAAGAGAGGCAATAAAGAGGAACTGCAAGTGAGGTCACAACCCCCAGATAGTAGGAGAAAGGTCCCACCACCACCAGGAGGTGGGAATGTTATTATATTTTCTCCAATTGGAAGGGCCCTTGCATCAACATGGAGGGCACCTTGGCCTACTTGACCCTTGAGAGTCGAGGCTCCATCGTCCAAGACCCAGGTATCACCGGGCAGGGATTATTGGGGTGGGGCTACCTAAAGAAATTGGCTTGATGCCCAAGCAGAAGGCAAGAGGAGGGCAATAATTAACGATGATTTCTTTAGGGGTTTTAGAGGGCAGAAGGCACAGGTTCAAGTATTTATTCACACTACAAAAGAAAAAGGAGAAGCGCATCACTTCTTGTGTTGACATGTACGTACATCAATGGGGATACCAGGTGGCAAGAAGTTGATTACTTTTAAATAAGTCACCGTATTTGATACTCACGTGCTTGATATATAAAAAGAGGTGGTAAGCACTGATATTTATGGGTATGCACACTTATCCCTCCCCGTGTTTATCTTGCCACGAAATGGCTGGATTTTATCATTGGGAGAAAGGACCCAATAGTTCAACAAGCAGGAGTGATTTTGGCTCATGATATATTTATCGTTTTTGAGGCATTCCACCTCAGGATCCACCGTGATTTGAGCGATGAGATACCACAATAGTTGCACCAATCACAGAGATACGTGATGGGGAGGACCTGGGAGACTGGCACACCCCTCGCAGAGTCTTCTTTGGGTAGGGCCTGAGGAGGATGGCGGTCTTCCCCAATATCAGTATTACTCGCTCACCGTGCACCCTGCACCAAGCAACATGGTTTAGGGATGTGAGGATGGCACCATCATGGAAAGTATACCACTCATGGTTTTGGAGAAGAAACTTTGAAGATACCTACACAGGGAGTAAATCTCTCCATGCGAGAGGTTGGTGGCCACCGATGGCGATTAACAAACTCTGCACCTTTTTTTTTTTTTCGGATGTGGTGATAGTTTATAAAGCGTTAGCCTCCAAAATCTTCAACCTTCACTTGAGTACGAGAAGTTTTTGAGCAAAAGTGAGGCAGATAGCAACATTTCTATATACTCCATAACGGTAGATGTCACATGAGGGTGAAAAGTAACATGACAAAGTGCTTTACATTGTAGCTCGGCATCACTGCTTGCTGATGAGTATTGATCTCGCTGAGATCCGCATGTGGTGGAATACTCATGTATCTCTTCGCGTAATACTAAGGCTAATTACCGGCGGGAGACATGCGACAGGGTCATTGATTAAAGCAGGGGACCCTTCGACCAGAGCCCCCAAGTCACGGAGAAGCTACCATATGCAACATATGTGGATTTTCTCTCCAACCACGATTTCATGCGAGGGAATATGAAACTATCATGGAGGGATTCACCGAGAAGGCCAGCAGACATCAGCATAATAGGAGATGACAGCACGTCGATCGATATACATACAACTCTTTAAGTATTATTTCATAATCATCTTCTCATATTGTGTGACAGAGAGGATAATCACCCATAGCCGCCAATTTTATCACCTTTGTTTTAAGCGTGTTGTGGTGGAAGGATTGTGTTTGTCCATAATGATTCACTAACTCAGCATGATGGTTCATCATTCATACAACATATTTCTCCGGTGCGAAAATTTTTCTTTATACCCATGAATTTGTCAAATGGCAAAGATGATGATGTCACCTCGCAGGATTTTATATATTGTTATCTTTATTCGTATGTTCTATTGGTACCACAATATCATTAACATTCTCCAAGCATGTGAGAGGATTGGGGCAGCAATAAAGTGGTTGGGAAACCACCATCATATCACATTAGCGAAAGTAAAACCGATTGTCACCTTTGCAAGATATCATCATCCTTCTCCATTATTATATACCAAGCCAGTATGATCTTTGATTATGATTCCATATGCTGACGACGTTTTATCATTATTGTGTATGATTGGAGGGATGACACATGGATTGATGTGCCCATTTCTGGGAGGAGATTCTCCACATTTCTTGCGTTTACTCTTCGTGAGAACATTGGGCAACAATGATTTCCTCACATTAGACCCCTTGCTTCTTATTGATGATCCATTTAAGCAATCTGTTAATTTAGGAGAGCATTTCAACGATGGATTGATTGGGGACACTTGGTTCATGAGGAGATTATCAGCATGGAGGTTTCATGAAGGGAAGTGAGTAGGGGTGAATCCTCGTTACCACCACAGCTGTTTATACGCAAGATTTGGGGAGTGGGGGAGATCACAATATCTTAACAGCTTCACTCAGTTGAAATATTAAATTTGTTTTTCTTCTAGTTAGGAGAATAAGGGTAGGGAGGATCCACAAATATCCTTAGTAGGAACAAAATCACTCCTAATTTTAATTTGAGGTCATCAAAGTAACCTGAAAATCCCACCTCCTTATCTATGAATAGGGATGAAGATGTGGAATGTGTCACAGTTTTTGATCAAATCAACAAGTATAGTATGAGAGGGAGTGGGATAACTGAGAGACAACAATACTTGAGGGAGATTTTTTTATTGTAGCGGGTGGTTTTAACAGTGGGGCCTGAAGGCGAGAAGCCCACCAAGCATATAAGGAAAGGAATGATAGCCATGAAAAGTACAAATGGAGTATTATTTTGTTTATGGTCTGCTGTACCTGTTGCTCTCTGTACTGCTTAGTGAGACTGCGTATTGCTTAGCACAAGGAGGCCACATTTCACAGAATTCCACCTCATCTCGTGAACTTCGATTTCCCACTCGTGAGAGTTTATTGGGATACATTTCCACATTCCGACATCGGCATGCCCAAATTTCTTCTACAATGGGGCTGTCGTGTTGAAATAAGTTGCTGGTGGTCGCAACAAAGGAGGATTTGATAGGGCCATTTATGATATTGTATTCAAGGAGGAAGCCTCCTTCATTGGGAAGCCATTACAGCACAATCCTTAAAAATAATTATATTTGGCACCCACTGGTCACCACCATTCCCTATAGGCGTTTCTACCTCAAACCCAATATTTTATTGAGAAAATTCCAGAGAGGGTTCAGCATCACTTGGGGAGTTAGATATTATGTAATGGACCAACCTTTCATTAAGAGATTCTATTGGATGAGTTCCATTCATTTTTACATCAAATTTTGTCCAGATCCTCCTATCTATTCAACAGAAGTAATCTTCAACTCTTTAGGCCGCAGTTCATCATTTGTATTTTTGTGTATTTCCAAAACCCCTATTGGGTCGGCTCTTGAAAGGTGATAGAGCCTTGATCTTTATGTATGCTATGTTTTGAGGTATCAATATTTCATCATTGCATATTTCAGCAACATTATTATCATTAGGATTATGTTGTAACAGCCTCTTCCGAAATTATATACGAAATATCATGGATTGAGGGTGTTTATCTGGAGGCTTATTTCTGCCATGACAGATCAGATGGAAATGTCTCCAAAATATATTGTACCTCATTTGTTGATATTCATAATAAGTGTTATCACTAAAAATGAAGGCACCATTTTATATGTCACATAGGTTCTATGTCAAAGTGTAGGGCATGTAGAGTTCAATTTTTTATTATTTCATCTATGATCGTGTTTTTTAAATTTTTCTGCTGTTTTCACTCCTAAGGTCTAAACCCACTTCCATTTTCAATACCCCTCATGTCACATCACTCATAATTACAGCTTTTCTACCTCCAAGGTTTTAGGTACCGAAAATACGTCGTTTTAGCCAAGAAACCACAGCTTCATGGAGAAACACATCGAGAAATTCACTTCCTGCCACTTAAATCGCTAAATACTTCATAGCGAAAACATCCGCATTTAGCAATTACTACAGTGAGTGCTTCCTATCTTTCATGTCGGGTTAGCCGTTAGGTGTCGGAAATCACGCAGTGATGTTTTATTCCATTCGAGTCGGCTAGGAGAAGATCAAGGTGGCCATGGTCTGTGGTACCAAGTCATTATCACTACTAAAGTACAAGAGTCACTTGTTATGAGGGGCATCAAACTCTTCAAAATATCAAAATTAATAATTTCTCATTCTACATTCCTTTTAAGGCGAGGCTGAGTTCGGAGATAATTAATAAGCAAAAGCCACACACATTTTCAAAAGGTTATAAATATCAATGCTCAAGCTTTAGGAAAAGAAGAATACCAAAGAAACTATGGTCGAAAAGAAAGACAAATATAAAGTAGAAAATGTTTAAGATATGAGCCATCAAATATGAATCTAATCAATGAAGACCCAATAGCGCAGGGAGTCACAAGGATGGGAGATGTTTATAGCTTTCAGGAAAGACTACAAGGTCGTCATATAGGTTTCCAAAGAATTTGGTTTCCACCTATGGAGTCAACCACAGACATACTGGGGATGTTGAAGCTTCTTCACTACATCTGTGAGTCGCTGGCACACAATAGGGATTCAAGGGGATGAGAAGCATCAGAAGATTGTAAATTTAACATGGAGGAGCAAGGCATTTTTTCAAGCCGCAAAATATGAAATGGACCCTACAAATGCTTATTCCAAGGAGCTTGATAATAGCATCTACTCAAAATTTCTGTCGCTTTATCATATATTTCACTTGGGAAGAGAGACAATACATGTTTATTCTTACCATTTCAAGCTTCTCCCACACCTTTACTCAAAAGATATCTCTTGATCTGCCTTCTACATTGAGCAAAATTTCATCAAAAATGGTGAGAGGGGTTTTAAGCAAATCTGAAGGAAGTGAGAATTCATTGTTTCATCATGGTTTAATTAAAATCGTTGAATTTATGTGTCTTTATATCAGGCAAAAGACCTGCTCCTCTTCTATTCTTATTTGTTAGTGGTTTGAATTGACATCTTTATTCCACAAGAACTTTCCTAAACCTAGGGTACGCATCACTTTTAGTGGCGTAACCAAGTGAACCAACAAGAGTAGAACAAATTGAACCAAACAAAGTATATAAATAGATGTGCCTGTGTGTTTTGACAAACCCCAGATGTCCACCTACAAAACGGTGCTATAATCTATGAGAAAACAAGGCAAAAAAAAGGATAACAAGGAGCTGAACAAGAAGCTAGAAGACAAAATAGTGGCGTTTGAAGATAGAAAAGTAGCGCAGCCCTAGGAAGATATATTACATGCCATTATACGTTGAAGAGACTTTATAGTCCGGTGCCAAGGATATAGGAAATAGTTGTGAGCGAAGAAGAAAGCTAAACTATAAAGAAACTAGAATTTGAAGGAGAAATGCAAGTTTATGTTCCAAAAAGAAATCCCATGACTAGGCATGCCAAAAAAATTGGAGAGCAACAAAGAAGTTCAACGCAATGCATCGATACTATCAAGCCACCACAAGACATCATTTGTCTTTCATCACCTGCAAAGAGGTATCTGAAGTGTAGGTGTCAAAGAAAGAAAAGAAAGTACTGAAAAACATAGTTTAACCCTTGAATAAAGCGAAGTTAATAATCACGAAATAGATGTTAGGAAGAAAGAGCAAGGAAACAAAATATCCAGAAGGTTTATTTTTGAAAAGATGAAATAAATTTGGAAGAGCAAAGTTGACAATGTTTCCAAGACCCCAGATAACACACAATGTTGACTCAAATGGGACTATGCCACGGAGGAAAGAGGTGAAAATGTTAGGGAGAATGGACCGCGCTGAAATATACAAATAGAAAGTTGAAAGATCAAAGCTAAAGACCTCCAAGAATAGTTGTAGAGATAATCCAAGAGTGATTTAAGAAGAAAGGTCTTAAAATGACACACAGTTACAGAGCCAACAGCCAATCATCATCAATGAGGAACACCCGCATCTCAGTTTATTTGGTTTGTGTTTTTACAAAATGGTATCCTTAAAATAAATCCCTTGATAATACATATATTTTGCCAGACAAGTGTCATAGCAATTATTTTTCAGTTAGGCTACAGTATCAGCCTTGGCCAGGAAAACAATACGAACCACCGTAGCTTTCTTTTGTCTTTCAAACCCATTGTGAGCTGTGAGGAGGAAATCACATGGGAGGATATTTCAAGACATGAGGAATACAAATTCAAAATAAAGAATAAAAACATGTAGTACATTTTTGTAACATTATTTAAAAGTTACGAAATTGCCATACTTTCGTAGCTGACATCGTTTTTGAAGCTTTATAAGCCGCTTTTTGGGAAGTTTTGGATAGTTGGCATTTCCAAAAGATCGTAGTGAATACACGAATATTCATTCAATACTGAAGACTCAGAGGAGACATATTCATCACCCAAACCTGCCGAAGATATGACCTGGCTTTTCCTAAAAGCAGTGGTTTGTTTCCGGGCTTTTAAAAGGAGGCTAATTAAGAGGTCATGTAGTGATGAGTTCCTATCACACCTGTCTTAAATATGAAGGAACAATTTTAAAAATATGTAACTAATATTAGGAGATACATAGATGCACAATGAACATTTATCCTATTATAAGTTAATCGTGAAAACAGAAATGGTACTATTATTTTTTCATTAATGTGAGATGTTGTTATGGCAAAGTCAATAGAAATTTCATTAACTCCAGTCATGAGGCATCATCTCATCATGTACCACATATTAAAGGGAAGTAAGAGATTCTAATTTTGTAAGGTTAATTCTTACAATACCACAGCTTTATGTAAATTTATCATTTTCATGAATATTATGAACTTTTACTCTGTCAACCCTATCTTCCGCTTGTTTCTTTAGTGCTACTGATTTATATTTTTCATGTGTACCATCTGTTTTCATCTTTTAATACTCTAATTTATTCATGTAATGCTTCCCACTTTTATAGTATTTTAAATTAATCTGTTATTTCATGTTTCATATATGTCTACCTCTCATGAAACCCTTAGCCAGCTTTCAAATTTTTCCATGTCAAGTAAATCTGTCACTTAATCACCGAATTTGTTGACTCATAAGCCCAATGATTGTAGGATCAGTACTTTTTCAACATATAATATCACAAGCAGAAAGTTTTTACAAAAGAGAGCAGCTATCTATTCTATCTTTATCCAATAGAATATTAACCCCTCCGAGAGAGTTCTCTCACCGCAGGTTGCTTCTGGCCAGGCATTTATTTTGAAACAACATGGAAGTTGGCTCCATTAGGAGCCTATCAGTCCAATTGCATTAACAATAAGATGTTCTTCATATTCCATATTTAATGTATTGATATTTACTTACCATTATTGTGCCTGGAATATTGCTACATTTCCTATTTTGAATATTTACATAGATTCCTAATGTTAAATACAATGGTTGAAAATGATAATAATGGAAAATAGCAAGAATAAAACAAATTATTACCATGTTTCTCAAAGAGATAGATCCAAGTGGTATTTTTGGCAGTAACAACAAATAATGATACAATACTCTGTGATCAAGTCCCCAAGCTGAAAAGTAGAAGCCTCCAATGTAGAAAAGCTCCAAAGCATGTAAGAGAGATACACAAAATTATTAATCCACTAAATATAAGTTTAGTGAATTAAATACCTAAATGGAAAATGTATATGGAAATTTTTATCATGACAGAACAAAGAATTCCTGTTGGAGTGCCTAGAAGGATCCTGTATTCTTCAGAAACTTTTCCTTGAGCAACTCAAAAGGGTTTCTGAAATATACAAAGATAATTTTGGTGATCAAAGTCTTAAAATGTAAGAATCCACCAAACCAAGGCTAAATACAGAATAAAGGAAAGAAATGTAAAAATGAATATGGAAAACTCTCCAATATACTATCCCAATGAAAGGTCATTCCTTTAATAAATATCTAACTCAAAAATGGTGCAAATTCAGAAATCCACCCCTTGTAACTGTTTCACTGAAAATAAATGCATACCCAGACCTGAATCGCACTATGGGTGAAGCCAGTGACTTGGCCTGGTGCCAAAATGAGAAATGAATCAAAGGACCTTCCTTAATTACCTCCCAAGAAAGCAATGCTTCCTCCACCTGAGAGAAGCTTTCCAAAATGTGGCACTATCAAATCCCTCCACTATCGCAACCCTACAACACACTACAAACCCTGAGAGGAATTTGTTATAGAGAAAGTTGTAGCTGGCCTACCGTGTGATAGTGAAAATAATGCCTACGATTCCTCCAAGTGGGCACTTCCTGTGTCCCTGAGATGGAGGGTGGGATTCCACGGAACACCCTTATAACATCGATTGCTGCCTCCACTAAATAGGCTGGTGAGCAACAAGATTCAAGCTCCCCAAGAGAGGACTGCCAGGCCCCACAAATATGTAATATTCCAAAATATTAAAAGGAAGAATATCAACACAACAATGGAAAGTAATAATAAATACCAATATATTTAAATATATCATGAAAGAGCTATCTATTATATAGTGTTAAAAATAAGTGTAATATATTTATAGAAACAATCATACAATCATGGCAAAACAAGCTCAAATTGACAAAACCTCACAATCAAGTAAGATGCCTGCAAAAAAAATGCCTAGGAGAAGCTACAGTTATAGTCCTAATGGAGAATAAATGCTTACCTGGAAACATGCAATGATATAAACAACTGATAGATGCCTAAAAGATGCGATGACAAATATCAAGGTTCTATATCACCTTCAAGACAACTCAAGAGAGTTTCCTGCAACATACTAAAAGGATAAATAGTGAATCACAACTCTTGTATTTCAAGATTCACTGCCAACCCAATATGGAGGATATGGCCTGTTGATGTAAAATCACTCTAACCTCCATGACCTGTCTGCATTTCAGTGTTGATCCTCTACCCACTTTCACCCCCAAGTGATGCATCAACCCTCCTCTTAATTTGTTCAATGTACCAACAGAGTTGAGAGTGAAACTTGCCGTGGAGATGATGGGTGACTGGTCCCAGTGCAAAATATAAATGATGCCCAAGTACCCTTCTTTACTGGCCCCAATGAAAGCATGCTCTCCACCGCACAAGCTCAAAATGGTTTTATCAACCTCCACCGGCTGCAACCATGCAAAACAAGATTACCTCAAAAAAACTTATATCGTAGGGCAGAAAGATGTGCTTGCCTGATGGCCGGAATGTGGGAATGTAGCCCAATAACCTCCTGCGGCAATCGTCCTCCCCAAGGATGAGGGTGAATTTCCCCGGAACACCCCCCATATGAACAACACGTTATCTCGCTAAACAATTAAGAGAGAAACGCATGACCACCACAAATAAAATACCTTCAAACATGATTTCATGCTCATTCTTCCTTATAGAGTGCCGAGAGATTACCTTGGGTTCACCTAAAGCCACTACCTATGCAAATAATCTCCCTCCAAAATCGCGATGTTCTCATTGATTATCCACTTTCCTGTTTTCAAAGATCGTTGGATTTGGCCTCGAACCTGGTTCATCTCATGCTTCATCCCCTTATTCACATATGGTGCTTTTATCTAGCGTGTTTTGATGACTCTCCATTCATTAGGAGTGATTTTATCTTTACCAGATTTATGGGTCTACCTACCCTCTTATTTTCTAACTAAGAAAGAGAAAAACAGAATAATATTCCAAATTGCCGAAAGCTAATTGTGAATATTACATCCATCTATTATGGGATAAAAAGTGGGATCTGTGTGTAATTTATTATTTAGATCCAACAAAATGATGCTCTCTCTTTTCCCCAACCCTGGCTTGTCACCTTAAACGCAAGAATTATAAAAATACATTCGGAAATTGTTTTCAGTCTCGAATTAACCATCTATAAGTAAGTAGGGTGGAAAAGTCCCATTAAGTTGGTTTCCTGTATTTTGCCTAAAGTCCCACATGATTTTTCACCCAATCGTAGCGAATCTATATTAAGCATACACACATGCATACCTAATGCATTTTTCGTTATTTAAAATTGCATTTTGAAATGCATAAATTGATTAATAGCTTCAGAAGATTCCCTTTCATACACACACATGCATATAATGTGTAATTTTTCTATTATTTAAAATTTCATTTTTAAATGCATAAAATTTATTAATACCTTGAAGATTTCAAAATAGGCTACCGGATTGTACAAACGCATAGTTTATACTTTAATTTGAACAATTTTTTACTAAATGTAAAATTGTAAATTACTTCTCCAAATTACCAAATGAAAATTATTTTTTCATATATATATATATAACATTAAAATATTTAATTTAAAAGGTGTTGAATTTTTATATTATTATTAATATTTTTTAAATGGTACATATTAATTTTACATTAAGAATGGAATAACTATATATTTTTTCTTCTTATTACTCTGCTTAGAAATTAAATATTTTTTAAATTAATTTCTTTTAATTTTTAAAATTTGAATATATTATTATGACTTCAACATTAATTTATTTTTATTTTCTTCATTCATGGCTCATGGTAATATCAAATAAACACAATGAATTGATGAGATTATTAATATTTATATAATGATTTGATTAAATATGGCATTTATTTTATAATGATTTGTAATTAAATGAATTTAGTTTATTTTTTTATTATGATTGCATTTTTTTTTGAGAGAATATTTTATTTTATTTCGAATGCAGATACTTATCAACTCAAGACGAGCTAGGTAAGAATTAGTCATCTCCCTCATACTAGGGAAGCATTGGTGTGCTCTTAGGTGGTAATTAAATATTTTTTTCTAAATTACAATAATATCATTTTATTTTTCCAATGGGGTGACAAATCCGAGCGTATAGGGATTACTGGAAAATCTCACCGCCATGTAGGCCTTGTGGTAAAATTAATCTTCCCACGTTTCTGCAAGTGATGGTGAATTTAGGCGGACAAGACGAGCAGCAAAGGGTATGGGTGTTTCTATAATCGCATGGTAACCATACTGTGGGAATTATAGTCCCAAAATTGGTGCGATGAGAGGAGGTAAATTGTTCCACGAAAAATTTGTTGGGAGGCCAAGCGACAGAGAACTTTGTGTGGATTGAGCATGGAATCAGAGGTTTAGGTGGCGCGACTTGGAAGCTAGAGATGAAGGTGCTGTCCCGAAAGAGTTAATTAGGGCCCTACGGAAGATTTTATGTTTATTAAGTGTACTGCGGGACCACGAAAGCCATATGCTTCTGGTGGTCTTTGCATGCGAATGCTACCCGCATTTGACATAGGATTCTTAGGCCCAACAAAATGTATGCACATGATTTCACTTCTGTTTTTGTTCCACAACAGCAGGTGTTTTCATTGCAAACCCATGATTTGAGCTAGATTTCTACTTTCAATTCCCGCAATATTTTTGATACTCATTTTTTGGGTTGGCTTATTGTGTTTCAGCTTTTTTCTTTGTGGTCTGGAGGATCGAACAAAGGGAGTCTATTTTTTTAATCTCCTTGGTATTTGCTGTTGCATATGTAGGTTTTGTAGAGCCACATTTTTGTGAGTATTGTGGTGGGGTTTTAAAGGGTCACCACCACCTTGTTGTCTGCATATGTATCTCTAGCTCAGGGCTTGAACCTAAAAACTTAACCCTGTTTTTTTGTAACTTAGAGGCTTGTGAGGTTACAGTGGAAGAACCCAGGTTGACCTCGTATGATTTTGGCATTTTGTCCACCGCTTGCGGGGTGTTATGTCATCTTCTTGCTAAAAGTTTTTTCTATGTTTATGTTTTCAGTAGGGTGTCTTTTATGCCATTATTTAGGTGGTGCCTTTGAGAACTCTTCCGTGTCGGCTCACCATTTTCTTGGGTTCTTCTCGTTCGAGCTGGTGTGGTCAACACCATTGTCTCTCGTTAGAGGTCTGTGGCATTAGTGGCGTTTATATGTGTGTGTCCGCGTCCGGCGGGGTATCCTTGCTTATAACAACCCATCATTTTTGAAAGAAGAAGAATAATTAAGAGACAGGGAAAATAATGGGCACCTTGCTGGATGACCCAGGCTACAGTGAGGCGCGGACCCCAACCCTGGCTGAGCCACCCAGATTTTTAGGAACAATACATTCTCATGGATAATTTTAGAAGCCATATCCACACATAAATCGTCTCCTCAGGGCACCGCAGGGGCCATCATGAATGATCTCAACAGAAATAAAAGAGTATGTAAGACCATGGCCAAGATGTAGAGGGTAATGGAAAACAGAAGAGAAAATAGATCACTTTGAAGGAAGGCTAGCATATATGAGTGAGCATGTCCACTATGACTTTAAAACTCCACCATCACCTAGCTCCGGTCCAGATAATCCCGGTTCAATCACTCCCGCCAAAATGCTACTAGTCGTTAGCTACATTGTTATTTTTAAGGTCTCTTAGCATCACTTGCTCTCTTGGTTTTTGAAGGATAAGTTGTTAAATACTCAGCTATTTGTCTTTTGCAGTCTGATACCAGCCAATAAATACAAAATAGTGAGGTTTGTAATATTTTTAGAAATTGTAATCAAATATAAAATATTTATGGAAATCTCTATTTACAAAAAAATATTTATTTTTAATTTTAACTGAATTAAAAATTAATTAATAATTGTATTGTTTTTTAAATATACTTTTCAAAAATTAAGAAAAGATGAGAAAAATCATGTTAGGGTTTCTAAACCTACCCATTCTCGAAAATTTTTCTCGCAAATATCATTCATTTTCAACTGTGTTATCCCTGACCAATCTCTGACAGTCTGGATGGAGCAGACAAACACCGGGAGGGGAGAGATCCCTCCCAAATTACAATATTGTAGTTTGTGTAACTCAGTACCATGAGGGGCATGGATGATAAGACTATAAATGATAAGAGAACTAATGAAAACATAGTAATGGAGGCATTAAAGGAAAGCAATAGACTCAAATACTGTTATTAATGAAAATGTAAAAACCATTATTTTTTATCCCAAGAAATAAACTTGAAAAGCTCTGTCACAAGTTTATGAAGGACTCAATAAAACATGATTTTGGTAAATTTATCGGCATTTAACTTCGTAGGTTGATTTCCACTATCAAATGGACTATCTAAAATAAAAATTTTAAAGGACACTACTCCAAATGATGCTAGAAGCTTTTTCAACATGATCTATCACCTACCAGGTGATAAGAGAGGTTTTTTAAATGTTTATATTTGTTTTTACACTTTCAATATTATGCGTGTTTGGAGAATGCTTAACCCAAACAAGGAAAGATTCATGGCATCAAGTCAACAGGTTATTTTCTCTTCCACGACTTGGGACCCAGGATAAGGTAAGAAGTGAATTATGAGTGTAACTCCATCGCTGCCACTCACAAAGTAGTATATATTCCACCCACCAGATGCCACACCACATATGCAAGAATATGTCATATGAACATCAAGGAACCCCTTCCAAAACCATCGAGATGGAATATTAGGGATGTGATATCATGTAGTGCCCCTTGTACCAAGGGAGCACAAGGCTTTATTTTGTTGTCAAAAATGCCATGAATATGGACATTTTTTAGAGATTCATTTAAATTAATGGATCCTAAAAACTCAAGCATGTTCCAAACTTGATGATCAGTAGGATTTCAAGAGGTCACATACAAAAAGAGGAATGCAAACCACTCTGCAGAAAATGTCAAAAATGCAAAATGCAATGGTCAAATTCAATAGAAATAGGTATGAATTATTGATGAAGACAATGGAGAACTAAAAGGATCCTAAAGCATCGACACACCGAAAATGTTAGGTTTTCACTGGTGAAACCAACAAACCAAAAGGAAATTAAGCAGAAAGGCCGTTATCAGTGGAAAAGGAACACCTGGCATCCAGAAAATATGGAGATTTGATGGAACAAGAGAGAGCCAGCATGTAGTAACTAGTTTCGGCGATGATTTTGGAATGGTCAGAGAATATGGATGAAAGATTCATCCCATAAGACAAACAAAAACGCTGATAGAGACTGTTTTCCAGAAATATCAAGCCAAGTAAAGCCAGGTTTCAGCTTCCACGGTCGCAGAACCTTGCAAAGGGAACTCAACTAGGATAATGGCTCGGATCAAGGAAAATGAAAGGAAATGGGAAAGAAACTATAGAACACTTGAAGGAACTGTCCTTACGGTTGGGGATCTATTGGTACCTCAAGGGTGTGTAACACCCTCCCTCCTCATTTGCCCACCCCAACTGAGCTCATCAGGGTAAACATGTGACAGGAGGCGCTATAATGTGACGGACTTCCCATGGCCAGCTGAAGGAAGTGGAACCCACGGCAACCGAAGCGGAGTACATGAACAATTTCAACAGCCAGAGGAGGATTTTCATCTCAATACAATATCCTAACTAGAAGGAATGCTATTAAAAATAAAGAGAGAGAGAGAGAGAAAAGGGACATATGCTTAACTGTGCCTGCAGGCTAAAGGGTAACACCACGAACTAGGCTCTCAAAGCTTCATATATTTTCATCAAACTTACTTTCAATGATTATATTTTTGATTTGCCGAAGAAGTCTATATCCCTTGACATCTTCGAATATCCACCAAAATACATTTTCACCTCTTAGGTTCTAAGGCTTACGTTTTCCATCCGGAATATGGATTCAAGCACTACCTAAAAATGTCATAAAGTATCTATAGATGGCTTGATTGAGCTCCAAGCCTGGGAGTTATCTTTAAAACTCTAGTAGAGCATTTACTATGTAATGGCACAATTAATGGCTTCGCCTAAAATTTATAATCAAGTCCCTGTGAGATTGAAGCATACAATTAGCCATTTTTTAAGGTGCAATTCTTCCTTTTCACGCCCACACCATTTGAGTGGAGTATATGGAATAGTATAAAGTGGGGTAATTAACTCCATGCTCATAGTAGGAAGACAAATGCAGCCAATATATTCTCTCACATTGTTCCATCTTAACTTACAACGTACGTGTTCGTGTACTAGCCAACAAAGGCCTCAAGGCCAAGAACACAGCAAAACTTAATTTTGAGGTTGCAGAAATATACCCAAAGTGCTACCTGAAAAATCACCAATGAAATTTACAGCTATTTGCAAACTGAGAAAGAAACAAACACAGAAAGGGACCACATAAACTGCCTGAGTACAAGATGCAAAGGGTTAAAGCATGCTAAGAGACTATTGTCAAAACCATCTCAATGATGTTTTCCAGGCACACATTTTAGAGAAACACCATCCCCAAATAAGACACTACAGGCGTCTCCATCACCACATTTTCCTTACATAGAGTCAGTTATTTTTTTTTTTCATAGTTTAAGGACAAAATCGCTTATGCCAAAGTTTTCTTCATCATCATTATGAGCAACAAAAATTAGAGAAATAGTGATGATGATTCAAAGTTGTCAAACTTATACAACCCCAGAATCATTAGCAATGCCGTAGCTAAAATATGTTTAGGATCTTTAAGGTCCTTGATTACAACATCATGAGGTGAGAATTCTACTATTTTTCTCACACTGAATGGAGGTTATCTGACAAATGATAGAAGGTTGCATGACAAGGTAGGAACATAGTACATCATTAAATTGACTGTCATCTAGATGAATGGTTCCATATCCTACAACACTAAGAGATCGAATACCACCAACACAAATATGCTTGGTGTTACAAATCATTTAAAATAATAGAAAACGTGATTGCTTTTAGCTATGGTAAGAAGCTCCTGCAATCAATGAGTCACACCAGCAGGTGGAGAAGAAGAAGAGACATTTTATGCAGAAGGTCCAGATTCTGATGTTTTAAAACCCACAAGGTAAAGGTGCGTTCGAAGATGAAGGTGAAGAGGCTCCCAAATTGACGCAGCTTCATTGCTGCTTCTAAGGCTCTAAAACATTTAATCATATGGACATCCCACAGGAAATTTGGTAATGTCTCTCTCCCGTTCTTCTTCCTTGATGGATTTGCCTTATTATTTTATGGATTTATTTTTTATTTATAAAGAAATTTAGCCCCGTTTGTTTTAATTTAAATATTTAGATATTTTTGTTTTTAAGATTCTTTGATATGTTTTTATTAATGCGAAGGCTTCTTAGAAGCATTTTAGCATAGATAACACTGTATAAAAGTTTTTCTTGTTCTCTTTATCAAGAATCACAAAAGGCATCAAAAGAAGGATTCTTGTAGGTGGTTCCTGAAGAAATACGGCTTTACAGAACAGTTAAAAGAACAACAAGGAGGTATGCAAGACCAAGTTTAGCAAGAATTCAATATAAGGAGGCTACCATCGTCTTTTTATCTACAACTCTAAAAATAAATTGCTAGAGGTTTCAAATTTACTGCAACTCATAATGAGGAAATTATTGGGGTCCAAAGTATAACTCATTTTTCAAGTTGTGGGCTCGATTTGATTTTTGGAACGCCAAAAATAGTTTTTATTTTTCTGTACCTTCATCAAAGTTAATGTCAAGGATATAATCAAGATCTGGAGTACTTTTATATTCCTATCAACCCTCGTTGATCTTTTTTATTTTCCCATTTATCACTATCATCACTTTAAATAGTTTTCTTGTCCTATGGAGCCTCATAAAGTTCTTTACTTAAGCGTATACCTGTATTGTGAGTGTAGCTATTGGAAACAATTGTTCTACAGAACAATTTACATGCACTTTCATTTTTTTTTTTTTAATTGTGCTCATAGAAAGTTTCCAAACCAACTGTCCAAATGGTGATCTTGAAAATTAGGCCGTTAAAAATGTTCAAAAAAGTGCTTCCGATAGTTAAAGTATTTTTGGAAAAAAACTGAGTTAGATTAAAAGCGTTTTAACTGACAGTGTGTTTTTAAAAAAATCACCCCCGGGAACAATTTTTTTTTTTTACGGTGAAGCTTGAAAGGAGACTTAAACTCAAGACCTCACTTTTATAAACTAACTTCAAATTTCCATAGATTGTAAAAAGATCATGTTATTTTAAAAGGGATATATGTATTATTATTATTATTATTATTATTATTATTATATTATTATTATTATTATTATTATTATTATTATTATTATTATTATTATTATTATTATTATTATGTATGCATTTTCCCGTATAAAAAATAAAATGTAAAGCCCGCGCAATGTTAGATTCCTTAAGTAGCTCATCAACTATCAATTTTTTTAACATTTTAATTTTAAGATCGACAAAGATCACGGTGGAAAGAGTACACGTATAAAAACTTTTTTTCCAAGCCACCCATGAGATCTACCACACAACAAAGAGAATAAAGAAGGTGAAAATAGTAGTATATATTCCGAGCGAAATAAAACCATAATATCAAAATAAAAAAATAAACCGAATAAAGGTAATCTATTAATAAATATAATCCTCTAAAAGATCTGCACCTAATATACTTGGGTAGTTTGAAACCTTCCGATGAAACGGAAAGGTTTTCAATGTGTAATAGAGTGCTCCAGACAGTCTGCTAGCTCAAGCCTGCATTGTCGCAATAGTAGATCTACAAAACGCATTCGTGATGCGCTAAACCGCTTGATTGGATTCGTCAACTTCACGCGTCCCTAAAATAATTTCCTGATACCATGTAGGAATTAAAAGGGTGTCTGTAGATCAAGAACTAAAGGTCATCGTCATTAATAATTTATCACAAACTGTGAGCAACTATAATCAATGGGTTCTCAAACCTCAAAGAGGGAAACAACCATGCCCTGTTTTTGCACGTTACTACCTCCAGGTAATTTTATTAAATATAAAGAAAGCTGCGCCCATATGTTTTCCCCATAGCCAGCTACTTCAGTAATGAATCATGCTCTTTAAATAGAGATTCATGACCAACTGGTATAAGCCACGGATCAAGTGCCATTAATACCGAGAGAGATAATTGTCTATCACTAAATCATGACCGCTTCTTAATATGTTGCGAATGTACATGGCAAAAGGTTACATTTTATCAACTCTACACTTAGACTACATGATTTTAACTATTTCTATGTGTTTAATATCCCAAAGACATAATTTTCTAATTATTTTACTTCATTTTCATCTCATTTTAAACTTTAAATCCTTCCACCTCTTTTCCTAATTTCCATTATTTTCTCACAACAAATCACAAAATAAGCATTTTTCTTTTCCAAAGCTCTTTTCCTTTTCGTTAATTTCCTTAGTCATAGTTAAACTGGAATGAATACCTTATCAGGTGATGATTTTTCCCAAATGCAAGCTAAATATGACATGTCCATAATTGTGGTTATTATTTTATTACATGGAATTTCACCAAGGTTATTATAGAACCTACCCCTTTTGGGAACACCGCCTTGCAGATTCGGCTTACGGCTCTACACCAACAGCAATGTTTGTACAGCATATTTACCATGGATATTGCAATTGTTCATAATATTTACAATGATCAACCCAACAGAAGCAAACCAATACGGCAATAATGATGAAAACCATAATGACATGTATCACACCAAGCATTGGAGCTTTATAACAAAAACGTATGTATTTACATCCATATACATATGTACACATATAACAACAAAACATCATACCAAAGCATATACCAACACACATATTAAGGACATCTGCCTTCAAGCAAACCAATACATGATACAGCCAAAGAGTATGATCCATATCCTTATGGAATATTGGGTACTCAGCAAGCCCACCACATTTAACTACTCATTGCCTTCCGCCTTGAGACATCATCTTCTTAATATACATCACATGGTTCTTACTTAGAATCTCCTTTATGCTCCACATGCAATACAACCAATCTAATGTTAGATCAACATATTTAACATACTTCAAGCAATGACCGATGGAAAAATGGCGGAAGTTTCATCATCTAGGTAAAAATCAACAGGCTACTGGTCAAACAAGCTGAAGAATCTTGAAAGGTTCTAAGGCAACCTAGTGCAAACTTGGAACACCATCCTAATCTGTATGAGTTTCTTCTTGGCCGAATACAACTGTATACTCTTCGTTTCAACTCCAAACTCCCTTTTCACTACAAAATACCCCTTCAGCTGTAAGGTTATAAATGTTAAAGGTTTTAGTGTTATAAAATTGACCATAATTCATCAAAAAATCATTTTTCACAACATCTTTTTCGTGAATGCAGGTTTCTAAGCAGCTTTCTCGTAATGGTAATCACCACAACCAGGCAACTGGGCGACCAAGGTTGGCCATAGACAGTTTTTCTCACCGGTAAAGACCAGCATCAATGCATCACGGCGTTGTAAATGAATGCAATCGTATCATAAACCCACGCTAATTAGGTATTAAACACTTGATGCCCGGTATAGTGGTCCCAAAGGCGTGTTGCTGGCGATTAATCATATCAAGCACAAGGTATACCTGCTGCGATAACCAACCATACCAGTGATACAAGGCACCACCAGCGCGCGCGATTGCCATTAATAATAATGATAAACAACCTGGCGTCATAGCGAAAATCGACTGATGTGATGCCAACACCATCTGCCGTCTGCAATGCCTGTGCCGCCACGGAAAGATAATTGGTATTGGTATTTTCAGGGTATTCATAGGTTGTAGAAATGCACCCGGTACGTGATAACAAACACAATTGCGCATAGTATCGCCTAAACACACCTTAGAAAACAATCTGGTATTGAGTATCATAACGGCGTCTAATAGTCTTAGTGTGTTAGGTCCCCAGATACCATTTATCTCTTTATCACATAGTAGCCCCTTATTATTACCGTTAGCCTTATAACTCAATATTGTTATTATCAGTTCCTACATTATTATTGGTGGTCACGGATTATATCAAAATCATGGATTCCTATATATGAGAAGAAGGTCTGGCATTTGGTATGAACTAAGAATGAAACACATTTGCGTAAATGTATTTATGTCATTCTCAAAGTGCCGACTTCAAGGCACAGATCTCTTTATCTTCATTTTTGGAGTTGTGGTTTCAAAAACATCGAATGCTTCAGATTCAGGTTTCATCATTCCAACAAGTCATCATGGAATTTTCACTATTAAACATTTTTTTTCTGCGAGGGTTCAAAAGCTAAAATTTTTTAGAGCCAAGCATCAAGAAATCCCTGAGAACGTCTTGCTATTAAATTTCTAAGATCTTGGTTCAATATTTTTAGATATGATCTGCAGTTAGGGGCTTTTTTATGGTGTTCTCAAATTTAACCCATATAGGTTATCGGGAATTTTCTCATATAAGGTTTTTTCTACAAGGGTTCGTAAGCTAACTTTTGGTAAAAGCTTAAGCCAAAGTCCCGTTTAATGGCGGAAAATCTCCAGAGATTGATTCGGTAATATTTTGGACATATCATCTCAGGGAAGTTAGAGTTGTTTTAGGCTCCCGAATTTCCATCTCAAAGAGGTGACCGTGAAAAAATTGTCACAACTCTCTCCAGTGACTTAATTGAAATGGCAAAAAGTGGCTGTACAATTACAAAGACTCAAAGTTTTCTTTGCACCAATTCTTTAGAGCTAAAGAGAAACAAAGACATGGCACGTCGGTGTATGTTCTCTTTATTAAATCAAATCATAATTAGGTAATTGTGGGAGATTGGGTATAATCCTTTTGAAGAATTCCGTTAGAATACTCGTAATTTTTTCCCCTTATAGATGACTAACATTATTCTAGATTTTCAGAACAAAGTTTTAACATTGTGAGTCGAGAAATCTCACCGCCTTTCATCATCCTTAAGATAATTTTTCTACTATTTCATCATTCCATCAAGTGCTCTTAAGTTTCATGAAAAATGCTTAAAACTGTATTTATATTTATGTCACCCATTTCCTGAGCCCATATTTTGTCACCCTTGGGCCCCAAACCCTCTGCTCAACCCCCACCGTTGTAGTTCTGACCCACCAATCAAACAACTCTATTATGTCTCAAGAACAAGTTCTAAGTATCGAGAACCCAAAATTAAAATATCATTCATAGGCCTTTGATAAATCAGTGCACATCGGATTTTGGGATCTTCAATACTCGCTTATCATGAACTCTATTTCACTGATGATCCCATGTCCAAGCTTTAGTCCAAAGCCAACCACAACTTCCACTAGTCAAATTAGGTTTCCACAGTCATAGTGTGATTTGGCATCCTAAAATCGCTTTTCCTATGGCAAAGAGACTCCATTCAAAGCAGAAAAGGAAAGTAACTTTTCCAAAAACTTATCAAAGGTCATTTCAAGAAAGGCCTTGGAATGTGCAAAGCAAAATCACAGAAGGGGATATCCATTCCCGCTCATACTTCTCACAGAAAGATCAAGATGCAATATTAGTCATGGTGTATGCATTAGGCAAAAATCCATCGCCAGTATACCTGCTATCAAAGAGAAAGACAACAGATATATGTTTTATAGAACGTGTTTTTAGGACTGAATTCAAAAAACAACAAAATACAATAACTGTGATAAGGCTTACAAGGATGTAGAAGTCACCATCCATCCAATGGTTATCAAGATTTTTACAAATAATACATGATTTTTGAAAGGTTTTAGAGAATCTAGAAGACAATACTTTGAGTCAGAGCTTTTCTGTTAAATTTCTAAAAAAAACCTAATAGAATGGGGATATTTTTGACTCAAAAAGCACACACATATGATAATTCTCTCCTTTATAAACAAGCAGATGGCATTCAAAATAACATCCATGTACTCTTCTAGGGCTTGCTCAAAGCATCTCATTTCATCAACAAAAGTTAAAATAGTGCCAAAAGCACGATAAGGAGCTGAGTTAAATAAGGCCAGAGATTCCCAAAATGATCAAAAGGCCGAGCATGAGGTGAAATGCCCAAGGAGGGAAATCACGTTAAGCATAGGTTCACCAAGAAAGGAGATGTCAAATTCCAAAAAGACAAGGACAAAGGTAAACATTTTGTAGGCACTTGCAAAAACAAGGTTCATGTAGATAAAATGGTTTAATTTTCAATCCTTCCACCATAGAGACATTACTATCAAGGGTATCAAAGAAACAAAACATGCAATCGTCTTAAAAAAAGCAAAGAAGCCTCCAGCAGTTTCCTACTTCAAAATTATTTTCTCAAAAGATAAGCACAATGAGTGACACTTCCACAGGACTTTCAAAGGTGGCTATCTACAGAATATTGACAAGATCAACCAAACCTAATAAGCTGACATATGTATATAAAGACCAAATGAGTTGTTGATGCCAACTGCTTGGGATTTTCACACCGGAGGTTTTCATCGCTTCAAAAGTAAAGCATTTAAATGCCTAATTAAAAAAAGGCCATAAATCTTTCTTCGGCCCCTATCCACCAAGCAATCAAAGGCATAAAAGATTCTAAGACAGCAGAACGCTGTGTGCTGCCAAAATAACGCGTTACTAATTAAAGGTGTTGAAACGACAAAAGCGATAAAAAATTAGTTTCAGCGAAAATACAAAGTAAAAGCTTCTTAACATTTTCAAAAATAAAAATGATGAAAAAGGGTGATTCAAGGTGATTCAAACAATCATCACCTCAAAATACAAAAAAGTTCTGTAAGTTTTTCAAAACCCCTGACAGATAAAAAAGCACTTACCAAATGGAAAAAAGGTGGAAAAGCAGGAAAGTGGGCTTTGAAATCCTAATTATTTTCCTGGCAGTTATATGGTAATAGCCAATGTCATCTTGAACTAATTAGTACCTTTGCAAGGGAAAAACAAGCTCAGGGAGAAAACTAGGATTTTCTAAAGCATGAGGGGCACTTAGGTGTCACATAAGTAGGCACATAAAGCTCTTTACAATTTGACATAGAGGGAAAAAGAAAAGAAAAAACATCAGAATGCAACACAGCTGTCCTGCTATGACAGTTATGCTTACGTGCACACCCAATCAGAGCCCTAATTCGCCCACAGAGACGCAAGCACACAGAAGGTCTGACAGTTCGCCACCACCTTCCTATGGCTACCACAGCCTCAATCTGGATGCCTGCAGACAAATCAGACATCTGGGAACTCATTCACACTTGCTAATGGGCAGGGCACCCACAACATGCATCTGGGGTGGTGTTGCGATGTAACGTGTACTCTGTCAAGGTTACAGGCACTGGCTGAAGTCACTTTTTTCCCCTCAGCACTCACCCCCAGATCTCAGTAAAGTTAAAGGTCATGACTACCTATTTTTCCTGCTATTAATTTTTACATCCATAATACATATTACAAAAACCAAATTCAAAAAAAAACTCAATCTTTCATGGCAAACACTCATTTGACCTTCTAGGGAAAAATTTCAGCCGGAGAGGGCTGCTGTCAGTGTAACACTGCTTAGCAGGAACAGGGTATATCCTTCAACTCTTGGGTGCTATCTCCAGACTTCTTCCATTGGTTTCCATTTACAAATCTGCCCTCACCATCACCTATTTTTCCTCCCTAATTCCAAGAGTTTCCATGCTTTTTTAAAAACCAATTTGTTCAAGGTCAATCTGTCACCATGTCCGGAGAAGAGAGAAGTTCAGTAGTGATGAAGGTCAAGGCCCATCAGGCCAAAGCACAAAGGGGAGGAAGAAATTTGTAGGGCTTGAGCCTGGGACACATTTCCCAAATCACCTCTTCCCGGATCCTTACATGTTTTCAAGATGTTGGACGTTACCGCTCTGAGATAAAGGCAGTCATGTCCAAAACCACCAGAATTCTGACCTAGGTTTCTCATTTACTGCCCGCGTTACGGCGTGTAGGTCAACCCCCGGGCAGAGTGCTCAATATCATCCGTAATCCATTGCTAGGGCTGTCAGTAGAGGCTTCTGGGGATGTGTGGGAGATATGGTTCAAGCAACAGCATTGGTTTGCTGTATTGCAGCCCCCAAACCCAGGTATCAACAGGCTGCATGACCGTTTTCCCTTCTCTCACCCCGGCCAGAGACATGGTCCACCAACGAGATAGGATCACTGCCACTGGTTGTGAGGGAGGTACTCCAGCGTTTACCTACATCGGCGAGGCTGCCATGCACTTCACCAGATTGAAATTTTGGAAAACCCACTATTGTTTTGTTCCCCACTCCAGCATCGACAAATGTAGCCGTAGTCAAGAAAATATGTTATGCTCAACGGTGTCATGTAAAGCCTTTTTCACCACTCTTTGTTAAGATGATTGTTTTTACGATTTTTAGCTAGGAGTAGCAGGAATTCTCAAAGTTTTTGATTCCACATGATGTATATGAAAATCCTCATGGCTCTTCATTCAGTGAAAATTTGCCTTCCACTTGCCACCCCTTACCTTCTCCACCATCGACTTCTTAGGATTACAACGGAATACCTCCACCATGCCTTTCTCCACAGTGAAAATGACTTCTTTCCTCTAACATTAAAACAAGAGGATGACAAGTAGGATGAAAATAAATTAGTAAGAGAAGACAAATATTAATGAGGGAGAGCAAGAGGGAGATGATGGTAAAGACAAAGATAGTGACAGATCAGAGGGAGGCAATCATGATACAAATACAAATGATTCATCCCAATATGAAGAAAAAGACCCTAATGATGAGAAAAATGATAACCAAAGTGAAACTGATGAGGATCAGGAGGAGACAAATTACATGAAAAAAAATGATGAAAATGAAGATGACAGTCAACAAGAAAAGGAAGATGACAGCCAACCAGAAAGTCAATATGACAGTCAAGAGGAAAATGTGGATGAGCATGATAGTGAGCACAGTCATAGTACAAACAATGACAATATGGATGAAGATAATGAACATGAAGAAACAAAAAGTGATAAAGAGGAAATAGAAGAAAAAGAATAGGGAAATAATGAGGCTGAAATAGAGTTTGAAGAGGCAGGTAGTGACCAAGGAAATAACACTGATAGGACAGTCAGTGATGAAATAGGGAGCAAAAAGGATAGTCATGATAGTTGTCATGACTATTATGACACTAATCAGTCTCTTAATGATAACTATAATGAAAGCAATAGTGTAGAGGATGATGAAAAAGAAGACATTGATGAGGAACAAATTCAAAGAGAGGCAAGTGCAGAAGTTGATGATAAATTTGAAGACCAAAGTGATAGTATGGAAGGCAGTGAGGAAGTTAGTAATGATGATGATGAGTCTGAAAAGAAAGAAAACAGTGATGCCCCTGACATTGATGAGAAAGAAAGCATATGTGAGGCACACAGCATGGAAGAGGACATTGAGGCAAAAATTAAAGGCATAGGTGACAGTCAATATGACAGTGGTAAAAATCATAGTGTTGAAGGCAGCAGTGAGGCTCACCGCTCTCTTAATGAACAAGATGATGATGCACAAAGTGATGGGACACCTAGTAGTAAAGACAAGATGGAAGAGGAGGCTACACACAACATTCCAAAAGGTGAGAAAGAAGGCTTTCCAGTAGATGATAACATTCATGACAAGGACCCTAGAGTAGAAATCATTAGACCTTTTGATTTTTCATACCACAAGGGGAAGAGGGATGTGTTTGCTGCCTCAAAAAGGCAAGGGGCCATCTCTTCTCCAGCTATAAAACCAATGGACAAGGGAAAGGAAAATACGGAGAAGGGTGAGTAGTAGGTAAAGGTGAGGAGAAATAAGAGAATCAAGAAAGTTACTCAAGAGCCTCAATTCATTGATCTAGACAGTGACAATGAGGACAAGGAGATGACCACCAAATCACTGCTCCTAACAAAAGATGCACAAATTAAGGAATGGGAGAGAGATTTCAAGATGGCACAACGTGTCATTCAATATTACAAGAATGAGCACAAACACTTCAAGAAGGTGAAAAGGGGCCTTGCTCTCCAGAAGAAAATGACCAAGCACTATGCAAAGAAAAACAAGCTTTCTTGTGCCAAACTGAAGGAGGCCCTTATGGAGATAAAAAAACCTAAAAGAGGAAAAATAGCATCATAGAATTGGATTTTTAGCTGAGGCTTCTCATCAGGTGTCCAAGACCTCTTGAGAGATCACTCCACCAATTTTGGGGAAATTTTAATAAGATTTTTTTTAAAAAAATTTTGAGGCCTCTGTGCGCAGCACCCTTGGTGCTGCGCAAACACATGATGCATCCTCAGCTTTAAAACTTGAAATTTTTGGATTCCTCTCATCATCCGCACTCTTCTCAAAAAATTTCAAACGATTTGGAGCAGTTTTGACCCCCCAAAAGGTCAAAAAACACTTAAATTTTGACCATTCTGCCTCATTTTCAGGCAAGGTGTTGCACACAGACCAGTGTTGGGAAAATGTATTTTGGATAGGAAAATGGCACTCATTCAAAATACCAAAGGTATATCTAGAAATCTAACTTGACATTCTTTCCAACGGGCCATCACGGGGTGAAATCCAACACCAGGTAGGAAGTCAAAACAGGGTTGCAAGTACACAAATGTTTTGATATTTTGGTGTTGCGCATATAGGACCAAAAGTGGCAAAAGTAAAAAAAAAACACTAATTTATTGAAAAATGAGTTTTTTCATATTTTTGAGGCAAATCACTCTAGGATTAGGTGTTATAATTTATTATGCATTTATTTTTCTTATATATTTATGCCTTGGGCCTTGCATGGTCACTTGGACATAAATTGTTATTTATGACTATTTTGGATATTTTAAAACTCTAAATTAGGTTTTTAGCCCTCCTTTGTTCCATAAATAGAGCATGAGGCTCTCATGTATGGATTTTGATGAAATTGGAGAGCAATACATGGTTTCTATGAGCTTGGAGAAGAAATTGGTTTTGTGAAGTTGATGAATGGCTTGCCTGGATTGATGATGGAGAAGCTTGTTTGTAGGATTCATTAGCTTGGTGAATAGTGATGTTTTCTTAATTTTTTTATGTTTTCTTGTTATCATTACGTTTCATCCTTCTTAGTTGCTATAAATAATAAAAGTATAGGTTGAGACATGCTCTTTGAGGCACCTCAGTCCTCCTGTTTGTTATAGCCTTGATGTTTTCCTCTGTTTGGTCATCTTAAGGAATTCTTGATTGCTCCTTAGGTCCACCTAAAATTTTTTTGTTTCATATATGGATTAGTACGATAGTTTACAAGTATGATTCACGGTATTCCCTACTTACTTGAAGTTGTCCAAACTCTGTCTTGAAACCTCTCTTTGGAATATTGTTTTCTAGGTTAAGTCAAATAGGTCTTGTTCGATCTTGCCCTTTTTCCATGTCTACCAACTTGTTTCGGAGTTCTTTATAGACTTTTTTATGATGTTTAGGAGTTCCCTCTTCATATATTAAGTTATTGTGCTACCTTATATGTTTTCCCAAATTCTGAAGGTGAATTTACTAAAGTTAGAAGCTCTTATGCTTTCCATGTTTCACTGAAATGTTTATCTTGGATATTTATTAGTTTAAGTATTGTTCATTGAGCTTAATGGTTTTCCATACCTCATGAGTTATAACTTTTAACTACTTGTATTTAAGGCCTCTTGGTGTTTTTCCAAACTTGATGTTCACTCCACCTCACACATTGCCTTAAGGATCCATTAACCTTACTAGATTGGCCCTGCAACACACTCTTATTCATCATTCAGACACTTATGAATTTCATTGACTCCATAGCCCAATGATTCAAATACCTCTCACTCCACCTATTCCACTTGACCATCTTAGCCAACCAAAACAATCAACAAACCCTACACTTAACAACTAGCCTAAAATCAACTACCTAAAGCAAAAATAACACATCCTTTGCACCCAATACAGAGATCCCTCTCTGAGTCCAAAAAAGGCTACGTCCTAGGACTCCAAAGACTGGTTCCATGTTACCTTGTCATTTGGTATATCAATCTTCCAAATCACGGGACCCTAACATTCTAGCAATCACGGTGGGACCTTCTGAGTAAGTTCATGCTTAAATATTCTTTAAAAGATTTAGAAACCCTTGACTGATAGTATCTGGTGTTTTATCTGCCACCACATCACCACCCTAACATTTTGGCGATCACGGTGGGACCTTCTGAGTATATACTTTCCTGAATACCTCTTAAGACTCTTTAGACCCTCAAATTTAACTTAGAAAATCCAGTGAATCTGCCACCTCATTTCCACCCTAACATTCTGGCGATCACGGTGGGACCTTCTAACTATATACTTGCCTGAATACCTCTTAAGACTCTTTAGACCCTCAAATTTAACTTAGAAAATCTAGTGAATCTACCACCTCATCGCCACACTAACATTATGGCAATCACGGTGGGACCTTCTGAGTATATAATTTCCTAAATACCTCTTAAGGCTCTTTAGACCCTCAAATTTAACTTATAAAATCCAGTGAATCTACCGCCTCATCACCACACTAACATTTTGGCGATCAAAATGGGACCTTCTGAATCAGTGACAAAGTAAGTATCCCTTAGGACTTCAGAAACCTTTGTTCAATCATAGAGAACTCAACTAATAGGCAAGAGTAGATTCTGTTTGTTTCAACATCTTAGAAAAATGATGATTCAACCATAGGACACTCTTAAAAACCTTAGAACTATAAAAAGAAAAACTCAGAAAACCCCAAAACATCCATAGATTGGTTTTTTGTCAATGATTAGTGATGGACCATAAACATACATCCTTAAAAACAACAAAAATATCCACCTGGCGACTCCACTAGCCTCTAGTAGGCCTATTACTTCACTAGCACTCATTTGACTTCCTAGATTTGTTTCAAACCAACCCTGAGAAGTTTATAAGCCCACTTATATACTGTGGGAGTTTACCAAAAACTAAGAGAGGTCAGCTTTCAGAAAACAATCCTAAAAAACTTTCAGCCTCTCTGAATTTTGAAGTTTGAAATCTGGCTTCACATAGGATCAGTACCAGATCCCATCCAGACCCAAACCCTCCCAACATAGTTGATGACCCAGAGAAGATTTTGTGGTAAACTTCTAGATTTGGAAACTTAACCACTGTTAGGACCATTCACAAAACAAGCTTTGTACCTGAACATCTTACAGCTTTGCAAGATCCTCAGTTTGACTTGCACCATACAAAGAACCTCTTCAGAAACAAATCTCAAACTGATATTGATCAAACTGACCTTGAACCCATAGATTTGCAGCAAAGTTCCAGTAGAGAAGCTTCTCCTTCTACACCACCTGACTTTCAACTTCTCCATCACTTTAACTCTTTCCATTCCAAATCCATTCAGAATCAGTTTTCTAGTACAAGTACTTCCACTACACCCATTCATACCACCACTATGAAAACCACTCTGCTTCATCATACATATCCTTTCACCAACCCTCTGCTTGTAAACTCTCCATTAGTTCCCATCATGGCAGCTTAGTATGCTCCCTTGGCCTTACCTCAACCCCTAGTGCCTTTGCCAAATGACTATCAGTCCAAGATCCCTCATTTCACAAGGGCTGAATCCATCACTGCCCAACAACATGTAGATAGGATCAATGATTCTTTTGATTACATGGAGATAGAAGAAGAAACTATTAAAGTGAGGATCTTTGCACAAATTTTAGGAGGAGAGGCCAAAAAGTGGTTCAAAGCGTTACCTCCTAATTCAATGCATGATCTCCCTTCCCTTTACCAAACTTTCATAAACAAGTGGGAAATCAAGAAAAATCCCCAAATCCTGTCTGAAGACAACAATATTAAAACGAATGTAGGGGAAAGTGTGCAAGGCTATTCCACCAGGTTTAACAGTGTGCACAATGGCCTCCCACCTCACATGAAACCTCCACAAGGCCTAGCGCTAGTAAAATTCCCTGAAGGCTTTGACCCAGACATAGATTTCCAATTAAGAGAAAGAGACCCTGAAACTTTAGAAGAAATGAAAAATGCAGCTATGAGTGCCGAGGTCAAATTGATTGAAAAGAGAGCCAGGATTAGATCATAAAAGAGAGTCACCTACAAAGATGAAACCATGCCCTCAACCTCCTCATCTAATACCAAAATAGACAGCCTTATGAGAATAATGGAGAGAATGATAGAAATAATAAACTTAAATGAAAGGACACCTCCTAGGGAAAACCAAGCCAATTCCCAAAACCGAAACTGAACTCAAAACTTCAGAAGAGACATTCCTCAAATAAAAAAAAGGGAAAATGACCAACAAATCAGACCTCCCTTTCAATAAAACTGTGTAGATGAAGGGGAAGGAGAAATTATAGAACCTGAAGAAAGCCATATAAACCTAATAGGTTATGATAATGAAGATGATGTTTTTCTCACCAAGGAAGAACAAAGTTTCTTTTCCTCAAATTAGACTGATACAAAATATGTGGATTCTGAAGACTACTGCTTGGGATTTTAAAATTCTATAATGGAAGTACATAGGCAATATTACCTTAGTAGCAAAAATAACCTAGATCCCCACAAGAAAATCCAAATAGATATTGTTTTTAGGAAGACACCTGAAAACACCTCCAAAAAGACAGTAGACACAAACACTATGGCTAAGAAATCTGACCCAAACAAAGAAAAATCAACCAATGAGATAGTGATCAAAGTTTCCCTAGAACCTGACCTAGTGGCCCTGAAACAATCTTGTTGTCTAGAGTCCCAAATCAGATTCATCAAACTAAACTTGTGGAAAATTTTATAGCTGAAATGACTGATCTAATATGTCTAAGGCACAATTCCCTTTCAATTTTGAGGGAGAAATTGCCAAAATCAAGATAACTATGCCTCTCACTGAAATGGTTACTCAACAAGTGTATAAGTCTCAGATTTTGAAGGTACTAAACATAGGAAATGATGCTGACACTTTACACTTGGCTGATGACACACCTGAGTTGTAGTTTGGACCCAAAATAGAAGGAAAATATCAAGAAGGAGCCATTCCCCCTTTCTATATCAGCCTAAACATACATGACAAAATATTACATAATGCCATGCTGGATTCCGGTGCCTCCCACAATCTCATGCCCAAAATTGTGATGGAGATATTAGGCCTAGAAATAACTAAACCTTACAAAGACTTGTACTCTTTCGATTCGAGTAGGGTCAAATTTTTGGGCCTGATCAAGGATCTTTGTGTCAACCTAGCACAAGTGCTGGCTAAGAATCTAGTCATTGACATAGTAGTGGCAGATATTCCTCCCAAGTATCGCATGCTTTTATGCAGATCTTGGGGAGCCAAGCTTCAGGGGAACCTTCAACTAGATATTTCCTATGCTACCATCCCTATTTTTAACCAAACCAGGAGATTATACCGTGAGTCCCACATGAAATATATGGTTAGCATTCAAGACAGGCCAGACAATACTCCTCTTTCTTCTATTCATTTAGATATTGATTCTTTCATCTTATGTAATGAGGAATACATTTATGAGCAGGTATATGAAGTTCAAACACATCAAGACACACTACAACAGCCAAACCAATATCTACATGAAAAACTCAGCATTCAGAACTATGGTAGCCCTGAAAAAACACATAGTGATAAAACTAAACTTGACTTTCTGCAAACTAAAAATGAAATCTCAAAACGAAGTGTCAGTTTGGAATATAAATCAGGGTGTTCAAAGAGAGGAAAAATATAAAAAACACAACTATTCCCTTTTATCAATCTCGAAGTACTAAAATGCCCTCACAGAAAAAAAATCTTGGGGAATCTAAATCAAAGGAGTCTTATGTTTCTACCTTATCTGGACACCTTATTATCATAAATTTTGGTCCCTCTAGAAAATATTTTAACTCCCACTGATGTTGCCATGAATCCTAAAGGGGTGTCTTTTGAAACTGATATAGAGGAATACAATGTAGGCAACCTAAGAAGGCCCAAAGTGATTTAGTTATCCAAAGCCTCGTACTTACACAAAACTGAAATACATAAGGTTATTCAAGAAGTTTCAAGATGCTCTTATATATTGGAGTAAAAGCTCAAAGCCTGATGACATAGACATTGTTAAAAAGGAGCCTTTTTCCAAAAATAATTATAAAACCCTTGGGAAAATGGTATCACTAACAAAGAAAGACAAGGGGTGCAGACTATGTATGAAATTTAGACACTTAGGAAAAACCTCCATGGAGTTCAAATACCCTTTTCCCAAAATAAATCATCCTATGCCAAGGATAGGAATTTTTAACAAGATGACATTGATTGGTAGTGTTTTAGGTTACCATGATATGATACCACTTCAGATCAGTCAACACAAAGACATTTTCAAAGTTCCTTGGAATAAATATATGTTTGACCAAACTTTTCCTGGAATAAGGAATGTTGAAGACACCTTCCGAAAGGTCATGACACCTGTTTTCAACTTCTTCACCATGATGTACATTGATGACATTCTCATCTGTTTGGGGGCTAATGAAGAATTCCTTCTTCAATTAAACATTTTCTTCCACAGATACAAGGTTTGGAAGCAAGACTCAAGGAAGAAATATAAAGGGGAACTTGGCCTGTTTGAAAATTTTTGATAGAAATATTGCACCATGCCTTCAAAAATAGATAGCCATGTTCCTTATCAACAAGAGCTAAATGAAAAAGGGTTGGTAGATGATCCTGCGGATGACATGGTGATCAAATACCATGGCCATTTAGAGTCTTAGTTAGAATTTGTCACTCATTGTACATACCATGGTTTAAAGAAAGGTTATAGAGAGGAAAAACACAAAAGACAGAAAAATGGAAAAGAGGGCAAATTTGAAAAGAGGTAAATCCCCATACCCAAAAAATAGTACTACTAAAAGTGAGCAACCTCAAATGCCACTGCTGGTTCAAAAAAGAAAGTCTTGTTTCAGTCATACCTCCTAATCATGGCTGAAACATGTTTTAAATTTATTGATGATAAGTTAGTCAAAGACAGTTAGTCAAATTAGGCAAACTTGACTTGTCAAAAGATAGATTAGGGAAGAAAGATATTGGTTCCACATGCTTAAAACATAACCAAGCAGAAAAATGGGGATGGATAGCAAACAATGTATCACAACCCTGATTTTTCTAGTCTTATTTTGTACAAAAATAACATTTGTGTGCAACTTTTTCTTATGCCACAAACCCATGGTAAGTTAGAATGACTAATCCTAATTGAAAACCATGTTTTCAATTTCACGTTTATAGATTAGTGAATGAATCCTATCAAATAGTTTAACCTTGATAGTTTAATAGTCTAGGTAGAGAATAAAAGTTCATTAGCATAATCTGAACTTTTGGAGAAAATAAGTTAGAACTAGATAGTTTGTTTTTATTTCAAAAGAAAAAATGTCAAGGGTTGGCTAGTCCAAATGCACCCAGGGAAGAAAAAATGTTAGGCAAGAAAGTGGGGTAGGTAGGGATGAAGATTCTTTGATCATGTTTTTCAAATATATTCACAACAAGAATCATCAAGAGTAAAGAGGTAAAAATAGCCAAATGCATGAGGCACTTGTTTCCATTAAGCCAAAGATCTAAAAGTTCTGGACACCTCCCAAAAAGGAACTGCCCTCCCCAAGTGGAGCCACTATTAGTCATCAGTAATTATTGCCTTCAAAGAGGACTAAATTATTGCCCTAGATTTCTAGAAACAAATTTCATGAACATTGTGAGTTCTAGAAATCTCACTGCCTTCATCATCCTTAAGATAATTTTTCACTATTTCATCATTCCATCATGTCAAGCTCTGCTTGCAAATCCCAGAAAACCCATTAGGGGCTTATGTCACTCATTTTTTATATATTTTTTCACCTTTAACCCAAAACCCTCTGTTGTTTTTTTCCTAAACCCCCCACTGCTACCTAAGGCCACCAATCCAACAGCTCTATTATGTCTCCCAATAATATCTCAAGCATTAATAGTCCCAAAACTGTATCTGTAGGCTCTTTAGATAAACCAAGTACATTGGATTTTGGATCTTCAATACTTTAGTTTATCATGAACTCTGTTTTACACTTGATAATCCAAAAATATAAGTTTTTAGTCCAAAAGCCAAGTCCAAGGAACCTTCCACTAGGTCACCTAGGGTTTCACAGGTCATAGGGTGGATTTGGTATCCTAAAAATCTTTGTTTTTCCTATATAAAGAGACTACATTCAAATAAGAAAAGGGACAAGTGAATTTTTCCAAAACTTATCAAAGGGTCATTTAAGAAAGGCCTCCTTGGCCTAAAGCATAAATTCTGCAAGGGACAGTTGCCTTTGCTCACATTTCTGCAAAAAGATCAAGATGGCCATCAGCCTAGTAAGAGGTAAGGTAATAGGGTGAAATCATCACAAAGAATACCATATACAGCAAAGAGAAAGACAAAAGGCATATTTTTTAGAGAATCAGAGTTTTTGTGGCTAATTGGCAAAACAATGTGCCAAAGTAGGAAATCAGTACAAGGGCTACAAGGACAGAAGTCACCTCAACTCCATCCAATGCACATTGAAAATTTTTAGAAATAATAAATGAGTTTTGAAAGGTTTTAGAGAAATTAGAAGACACCATTGTTTACTTTTCTCTAACAGCCCTAAAATCTAAGATTTTGGGAAGATGGATCAAAAAGGTCAAGTGAAGGTGATAATTCCTCCTTCATAAACAAGTAGATGGCATTCAAAGAACATCCAAGGTACCTTCTAGGGTTTTTCAAAGCAACCTTACTTCACTACACCAAAGGGAGAAAGTGCCAAAGGGTATCAGTATAAGAGCCTGATTTTCCAAATACAGTCAGAGGATCTTCAAAATGATCAAAATCAAGGCAAGCATGAGATGAAATTCCCAAGAAGGGAATCATGCTAAGCATAGGTTCACTATTGAAGAAAGCAGATGTCAAACTCCAAAAAGACAGTGACAAAAGAAAATATTTTGTAGGCACCTCCAAAAACAGAAGTGGTCAAGGGGAGATAAAATGGTTTAAATTGCTAACTTCTCCCACCAGAGATATATTATTGTCAAGGTGGTCAAAGAAACAAACATGTAATTGGTCTAAAAAAAATGTAGAGAAGCCTCCAACAAGGGTTTCCTTATCAAAAGTATATTCTGCAAAATATAGTTAGCCATGAGTGACACTTCTGCAGGACTGTCAAATATGGCTATCTACAGTAAATTGATAAGATCAAACAAACCTAATTTTTCTCATGATGATGGCACATATAAAGAATAAAGGAGTTATTGATGCCAACTACTAGGGTTTTCACACCAAGAGGTTTTCATTGCTTCAAATTCAAAGCATGATAGAATGTTAGTTAAATGAAGGTTAGAAATCTTCTCTTAAGTCTCATCCACCAAGCAATAAAAGGCATAAAAGATTCAGGACTACAGAATCCAAGGTGAAAGTGCCAAAATAATCACAAGTTACTATTTAAAGGTGTTGAAAATCATAAAAAGGATAAAACTATGTTTTCAGTTTGACAAACACATGCCAAAGGTAGCTTCTTAACATTTTCAAAAATAAAAATGATGAAAAGGGCATCTATGTCATTCAGCCAGCCATCACCACAAAAGAATAAAAAGTGCCTTGAAAATGTTTTGAAAACCTTGCAGAGATCAAAAGCGTCAGTCAAATGGAAAAAAGGTGGAAAACATAAGTAAATTTGGTTTTGCAACTTTAATTTATTTTCCTCAAAAGGTATAAAGGTGTTTAAATGTAATCTTGAACTCATTTGGCACTTGCAAAGGAAAAATAAGCTTCAGGGAGAAAAATTAGGGTTTTCAGGCCATTTCTAGGCAGATTTTCTGGCGCTACGCATAGGCGGAGGCGCTGTGCATAGAGCCTTTGGAGCTGTACATAGGGGAGGAAAAAGAAATGCTAAAAAAACTGCGTTGTGCACAACCAGTTTGGCGCTACGCATAGGCGGTGGCACTACACACATGCCCAGTTCAGGGCCCGACTTGCCCACAGAGATGGGTGCTACGCATAGGGAAAGGCCTGACAAGCCCGTTAGCTCACCCGAAGGACCCACAACTCGACTCAACATTGCGGATAGGACTTCACACACCCAGTGTGACCCGACGCTATGCACAGAGGGCATGATAGAAATGCCCAGTCGGGTGGCATTGCACACAGAAGAAATTTGGCCAAGGTTGCCAAAAATTTGGTCAAAGACACTCTTTTTCCCCTCAAATTTTCCCTAGGCTCCTACGAAAGTTTTAAAAGGTTGGTGATCACTCTCCTTTACCCTCCAAGTATTCATTTTTTCATCCATAATGAAAGAAGGGTCACAAAAAACCTAAATTGGCAAAAAACCCTAATCTTCATGGCAAACACTCATTTGACCTTCTAGGGAAAAAATTTACCAGTTGTAGAGTGGTCATTAGTGTAAATACACTCAGTACAAGCCAGAAATCCTTCAAACCCTGAAAGCATTCCTATAATTCTTCCATTTGCCTCCATTTTTTAAAATCTGCCCTCACCATCACTCATTTTTCCTCCCTAGACCTAAGAGCTCTCACAAGCTAAAAAACCGCCAATTAGTCACCATGTACGGAGAAGAGATAAGTACCAGTAGTGATGAAGGTCAAGGGCCTATCAGGACAAAGCACAAGGGAGGAATAATTAATAGGTTTGAACCCTTGGATACATTTCAAATCACCTCTTCTCCCATGATCCTTACATGTTTTCAAGATGTTGGATGCTATCATTTCTATGAGAGGGTTAAACATGTCCAAAACCACTCAGATTTGACTAGGTTGTTCATTCTTAGCCTACAAGATAAGAAGGTCAACCTAGCAGGACTAAATTTTGAGCTATCATATGAATCCATTGCTAGGGCCACAGGGATACCAGATGTGGGTGAGAGATGGTTCAAGAAGAAAAAATTGGCCTTAAGCTACTATGAGGCCTTCCTCAAACCTAGGTATCAACGGGGATGCAAGAATTTTTTCCCCTTCTCTCACCTGCTAGAGAGGTATGGTCCACTAATGAGGTAGATAATCGAGTACTTCACTTGTGAGGGGAGGTACTCAAGGATTTACTCATATCACGTAAGGCTGCTAATGCACTTCACTAGGATTAAATTGCTAAACCTACCATACTATCTCTACCAGAGCATCAAAAAAATGGCTTCAGTAGTTAAGAAAATAATTTATGCCCACCAAATGCAAAGACTTTTTCACCACTCTTTGGCTAGGATGTTTTTTTTACACCAACTATAGTAGCAGGGAATTCCTTGGGAAGTTTTTATCTCACATGATGTATTTTCAAATCCCCAAGCCTTCATTCAAAAAAATTTGCCTTCCACTTCACACCCTCTTACCTCCACTCCTCCATCACCCCCCAAACATCATGATCCATCACCTCCACCCATGCCTTCTCCACAAGGAAACTTACCTCTTTCTTCTTCTCCTAATACATAAAAATAAGAGGATGATAGTGCTACTGAGGAACAAGAGGATGACAGTGGAGATGAAGAAATCAATGGGGCAGAGACAAAGATTAATGAGGGGGAGAAAGAGGGAGATGATGGTGAAGAAGAGGGAAGTGAGCACAGTAGTGATGAAGACAAAGATAGTGACAGATCAAAGGGAGGCAGTCATGATACAAATACAAATGAGTCATCCCAAGATGAAGAAAAATACCCTAATGATGAGCAGAATGATAACCAAAGTGAAACTGATGAGGATCAGGAGGAGACAGAGTACATGAAAAAAAATGATGAAAATGAAGATGACAGTCAACCATAAAAGGAAGATGACAGTCAACCAGAAAGTCAATATGACAGTCAAGAGGAAAATGTGGATGAGCATGACAGTGAGCACAGTCATAGTACAAACAGTGACAATATGGATGAAGATAATGAACATGAAGAAACAGAAAGTGATAAAGAGGAAATAGAAGAACAAGAATAGGGAAATAATGAGGCTGAAACAGAGTTTGAAGAGGCAGGTAGTGACTAAGTAAATAACATTGATAGGATAATTAGTGATAAAATAGGCTGAAAAAAGGATAGTCATGACAGTCATGACAGTTGTCATGACTGTCATTACACTAATCAGTGTCTTATTGATAATGAGAATGAAAGAAATAGTGCAGAGGATGATGAAACAAAAGACACTAATGAGGAACAAAGTCAAATAGAGGCAAGTGCAGAAGTTGATGATAAATTTGCAGACCAAAGTGATAGTATGGAAGGCAGTGAGGAAGTTAGTAATGATGATGATGAGCTTGAAGAGAAAGAAAACAGTGATGCCCTTGACATTGATGAAGAAGAAAGCAGCCTTGAGGCACAAATCGTGGAAGAGGACAGTGAGGCAAAAAGTAAAGGCAGAGGTGACAGTCAATATGATAGTGGTAAAAATCAGTGTGTTGAAGGCAGCAATGAGGTTCACAGCTCTCTTAATGAACAAGATGATGATGCACAAAGTGATGGGATACCTAGTAGTGAAGATAAGATGGAAGAGGAGGCTACACACAATAGTCCAAAAGGTGAGAAAGAAGGCTTTACAACAAATGATAACATTCATGACAAGGACCCTAGAGTATAAATCATTAGACCTTTTGATATTTCATACCACAGGGGGAAGAGGGATGTGTTTTCTGCCTCAAAACGGCAAGGGGCCATCTCTTTTCCAGCCATCAAACCATTGGAAAAGGGAAAGGAAAATATGTAGAAGGGTGAGCAACAGGTAAAGGTGAGGAGAAGTAAGAGAGTCAAGAAAGCTACTCAAGAGCCTCAACTCATTGATCTAGACAGTGATAACGAGCACAAGGAGATGACCACTAGATTTATGCTCCTAACCAAAGATGAAAAAATTAAGGAATGGGAGAGATATTTCGAGATGGAAAAATGTGTCATTCAATATTACAAGAATGAGCACAAACACTTCAAGAAGGTGAAAAGGGGCCTTTTTCTCTAGAAGAAAATGACCAAGCACTATGCAAAGAAAAACAAGCTTGCTTGTGCCAAACTAAAGGACGACCTTATGGAGATAAAAAAAATAAAAGAGGAAAAAGAGCATGATAGCCTTGGAGTTTTGGCTGAGGCTTCTCAATAGGTGTCCAAGACCTCTTGAGGTACCACTTCACCAATTTTGGGCAAATTTGAATAAGATTTTTTTTTTTTATTTTTTTTTTATTTTGAGACCTTTGTGTGCAACACCCTTGGCGCTGCGCAAACACATGATTCATCCTAAACGTGAAAATTTGACATTTTTTTTATTCCTCTCATCATCAACAGTCTTATCACAACATTTCAGACCATTTGGAGCAGTTTTAACCCACCAAAAGGTCAAAAAACACCTAAATTTTGACCATTCTGCCTCATTTTCAGGCAAGGTGTTGTGCACATAGCAGTGTTGGGAAAATGTATTTTTGGATAGGAAAATGGCACTCATTCAAAAAAATAAAGGTAGATTTGGAAATCTAACTTGACAAGATTTCCAACGTGCCATCACGGGCCAAAATCCAAGACAGGGAAGGAGGTCAAAACATGGCTACAAGTACACCTATTTTTGGATATTTTGGTGTTGTGCATACATGACCAAAAGTGGCAAAAGTCAACAAAAAAACACTCATTTATTGCAAAATGAGTTTTTTAGTATTTTTGAGGAAAATCACTCTAGTATTAGGTGTAAGAAGTTATTATGCATTTATTTTTCTTATATATTTATGCCTTGGGCCTTGCATGGTCACTTGGACATAAATTGTCATTTATAACTATTTTGGATATTTTAAAACCCTAAATTAGGTTTTTAACCCTCCTTTGTTCCATAAATATAGCATGAGGCTCTCATGTATTTTGTTGGATTTTGATGAAATTGGAGAGAAACACATGGTTTCTATGAGCTTGGAGAATAAATTGGTTTTGTGAAGTTGATGAATGGCTTGCTTGGATTGATGATGGAGAAGCTTGTTTGCAGGATTCCTTAGCTTGGTGAAGGGTGATGTTTTCTTAATTTGTTTATGTTTTCTTGTTATCATTATGTTTCATCCTTATTTGTTTCTATAAATCACAAAAGTATACATTGAGACATGCTCTTTGAGGCACCTCAGTCCTCATGTTTGTTATAGCCTTGATGTTTTCCTCTGTTTGGTCATCTTAAGGAATTCTTGATTACTCCTTAGGTCCACCTAAACTTGTTTTGTTTCATATATGGATTAGTACGCTAGTTTACAAGTATGATTCACGGTATGCCCTGCTTACTTGAATTTGTCCAAAATCTGTCTTGAAACCTCTCTTTGTAATATTGTTTGCTAGGTTAAGTCAAAGAGGTCTCGTTCGATCTTGCCCTTTGTCCATGTCTACCAACTTGTTTCAGAGTTCTTTATAGCCTGATTTATGATGTTTAGGATTTCCCTCTTCATATATTAAGTTATTGTGCTATCTTATATTTTTTTCAAAATTATGAAGGTGAATTTACTAAAGTTAGAAGCTGTTATGCTTTCTATGTTTCACTGGAATGTTTATGGATATTTATCAGTTTAAGTATTGTTCATTGAGATTAATGGTTTTCGCTACCTCATGAGTTATATCTTTTAATTATCTGTATTTAAGACCTCCTGGTTTTTTCCCAAACTCGATGATCACTCCACCTCACACATTTCCTTAAGGATCCATTAACCTTGCTAGATTGGCCCTGAAACACACTCTTATTCATCATTGAGACACTTATGACTTTCATTGACTCCATAGGCCAGTGATTCAAAAACCTCTCACTCCACCTATTCCACTTGACCATATTACCCAACCAAAACAATCAACAAACCCTACACTTAACAACTAGCCTAAAATCAACTACCTAGAGAAAAAAGAACACATCCTTTGCACCCAATAGAGAGATCCCTCTCTGATTCCATGAAAGGCTAGGTCCTAGTACTCTGAAGACTAGTTCCATGTTACCCTGTCATTTGGTATACCAATCTTCCAAATCACGGGACCCCAACAAAATTGAAATTAGGTCAGACCTGTGGAATTTGAAATAAGCTTTAGAGGGCTACTAAATGGCTGAATTTCAAATATTGAAGATCCAAAATCATAGAGATAATTCAGCTTCAATCTTGAGCTCCTAAAAAGTAAGAACAAGGTGTGTATTTTTTTTCGAATTGCATATGTCTTGTGTGAAAAATTAGTTTGAATTGATTCCAAGGGCATATTGTAGCATAGATATCAGTATTTGGTTCTAAAATTCCACCTAAATAGAATTCAACACCCATTAAGCCTTAAGAAGTCTCTACTATGACTCATGAAGGTGAAGAAATGTGACATTACATATCAAAATTACAAGAGGAAGTGCACTGAATTTCGCTCTAACAAAGAGAAAAAAAAATAATATGGATGGAATGGAAGCTGGCATTGAAGCTAATATGGATGCCATGGAAGCTAATATGGATGACATGGAAGCTAATATTGATGAAAAAATTAAAGAAAACATGGAAAACAGGAAGAATGATCTAAAAGCAGACATGGAAAGTTTGAAAAAGTTGATACAAGAAATGTTTCCTAATGGCGAAAAGATAGTAGAGGAAACTCATGATGAGAAAAAAATAAATGTTAATCATGATTTCATAAACTCTAATGTTGGATGGAAGAATCACCATATTCCAAAGATGGATATGAGGAAGTTTGATGGCAAGGATCTCGTAACATGGATACTACAGATGGAACAATATTTTGATCTCAATAATGTGCAAACCACACAAAAGGTACGCATTGCAACTTTACATTTAGAAAAAAATACATTTGTATGGTATCAATGGCTTTGCTCCCATAAAAATATTGTCACTTGGTCAATTTTTATGGAGGAAATGATAACACATTATGAGGATACAAAAAGCAACACCTTCTTTAGCCAATTGATAAATCTCAAACAAAAGGGTTCACTGGCAGAACACATTGAGGACTTCCAAAAATTGAATATAAGGGTAATTGATATTCCAGAGGAACATAGGATTGATGTCTTCATAGGGACTTTAAAGGATAACATACAACATGAATTTCACGTTTGGGGACCTGATTCATTGGAAAAGGCATTCAGGTTGGCAAGAAAAAATGAATGTAAAATTATGGCGACAAGGAAGCCTACCACTCACATATACAAAGATGGAAGTGTTGCTACTCCTCGACTTCCACAATTGTTGGCTTGAGGGGTCCTAACCCAGGTTCAGAGGTTAAGGTTTGCCAACAAACCCCTATACTATTGGCCCTTTCGGTAGTGACCTACTTGTGCAGGCCAAATTCTCACCGGAAGTAGTATGAGAGGGTGATGGAACCATGTTTCCGCACCCTAAGAGAGAGCAGGTTAGTCAAGAAGATCCAAGTTCGCAACCTACCAGGTTCACACAAGTCTATTCGTAGGATTTCATAGTATATTCATTTATTTACCACAATAGAGCTATTCAGATCTAGTTGTTATCTTCGCATCCATGTGCATAATAGCAATTTTCAATACATGATATCATAAACGCATCTTATAACATAACAAATGCATTCGTAGCTAAATAGAAACCATAACAGAACACTTATACTCGCAGTTGATATAGATCACGGATATACATATGCATAACATAGATATATTTGCAACATAAACAGATAAAGAAAATCGATTCGCAGCTCTGAACAATTTCCAAAGGTTCACATTAACAATAACACAATAGATCTAGATCACACAAAAATACTTCAACTATATATGCATATATTAGCCTTCAAAACCAAATTACAATCTAACACTGCCTGCGCACACATCCAGCAGGGTCTGCACACATCAGGACTGAGGATCTTTGTTGTTTCTTTTTCACTTGGGCACTCTTGTTCTCATTCTAAGATTGGTTTTGGTATTGAAAATTCATTCTTAGATTGCATAAAATCATCAATTTATTTATCATTCTAAAACACTTGCCAGTAATCTATGTTGTCGCATACTGTAGGCCTGTTTTTGACATTTAAGGTGTATTGTTCATTGGCACGTGGTATTTGGCAAGTGTTGGAAGCAAAGGCAAGTTCATTGGCAAGGGTGTTTTGGGCTCTAGGAATGGAAGTAATTTCATACTTCTCAAAAATTTTCAAGAGGTCTAAGGCTGAATTCCGATACTCTCTTAACCTAGGATTCTTGGCTAAATATTCACCCTTGAATTGTCTAATGATCAAATCAGAATCTCCCTGTACATAAATTTTCTTGGCTTCTATGTCTTTTAGTAAATGTAAACCAAGGAGAAGGGCCTCATACTCTGCAATATTGTTATTGCATTGAAAGTATATTTTGTAGGAGTGGCCTTCATTGGTGTTATGTATCTAGACACCAGCTCTCGAACCAAATTTTCCACAAGAGCCATCAAATCTCATGTTCCAAAGTGTTTCAATTTCTACTTCTCCATTATGTTGTTGTGCAGGGCTGCAAGAGTTTTGGCGTTCATGTTCTTCATTCAGTGTCTAGCTTGACTATTGTGGTAGGCCTAGATCTTTCTCAGGTTCATTTACTTGTTCCTCAATGTCATTTTCATTATACAAGATAAATGAGTCAAGGTCCGAATGGATGGAATAAAGAGGGGTGTTGTTTTGCCTATCTTGGTTGCTAACCATATATTTCATGTGTGATTCCCGATACAATCTCCTTGTTTGGTTAAAGACCAGGATGGTAGCATAGGACATGTCCATTTGGATATTCCCTTGAAGCTTGGCTCCCCGTGATCTAGATAAAAGTATGCCATACTTGGGGGAAATTTCAGCCACTACAATGTCCATAACTAGGCTTTTGGCAGGTATTTGTGCCAGATTGACACAGAGATCCTTGATTAGACCCAAACATTTGACTCTACTCAAATCGAAAGATTACAAGTCCTTGTAATTTTTGGTTATTTCTAGGCCTAATCTATCCATCACCACCTTGGGCATGAGATTGTGTGAGCCACCAGAGTCTAGCATAGCATTGTGCAAGATTTTGTCATGAATGTTTAAGCTAACATAAAAAGGAGGGATAGCCCCTTCTTGATATTTTCCCTCTACCTCAGGTCCAAACAACAGCTCTGGTTTGTCATTAGTTAAGTTTAGAGTGTCGGTGTCATTTCCTATGTTCAAATATTTTAGCATTTGGGACCTATATACATCCTGAGTTACTAGTTCAGCAAGGGGTATGCTTATTTTGATTTTGGAAATCTCACCCTCAAAATTGAAAGGTGCTAGTGTTTTTGGTATATTTACATCAGTTTTGTCACACATAACCTTTTCAACCATTTTTCTTGGTTGATTTTTACGAGGACTGTCATTTAGAGATGTTTTACCAGGGCCACTAGTTGATGTACTAGGGTAGCTTGGGTCAACATTTGATTGGCTGATTTTGTCCTTGTTCGAATCAGATTTCTTAGCCATGGTGATTGTGTTCTCTGCTGTCTTTTTCATTATATTTACAGGGGTCTTTTTAACAGTAATTTCTTGTTTGCTTGTTTTGTAGGCCTCGTGGTTTTTCTTACTCCTAAGATCATATTGTCTATGGACCTCCATTATGGCATTTTCAAATCCCAACTTATATTCTTCAAACTCCTCATAGTTTGTTCTATCATTTTGATTTTAGGAAAATAACCCTTGTTCATCTTTTATGAGAAAAAAATCACCCTCATTGTTAGAGCCTATCAAGTTTACATGGTTTTCTTCCAGTTGTTATGTTTCTCTTTCCTCCTCATCCACATAATTGTCTTGGAAAGGAGGCCTAATCTATTGGCCATTTTCCCTTTGTCTGATTTGGGGTGGGTCTCTTCTGAAGTTCTGATTTCTATTTCTGTTTTGGGGATTTGGTTGATTTTCCCTAGGAGGTGCTCTCTCATTCAAGTTGATCCTCTCCATCATTCTTTCCATTACCCTCACTAGATTTTCAATCTTGGCATCAGATGTGGAGGCCATGGTTTCATCTTTGTATGTGACTTTCTTTTCAGAACTCATCTTAGCCCTTTTCTCAATCAAATTGGCCTCTACATTCACAACTCCCCTTTGCATGTCTTCTAAAGTTAGGGGCTCTCTCTCTCAATTGGTAGGTCATGTCTGGATCAAAGCCTTCTGGAAATTTCACTAGTACTGGGCCTTGTGGGGGTTTCATGTGAGGTAGGAGGGCATTGTACACACTATTGAACCTAGTGCAATAATCTTGGACACTTTCCCTAATATTTCTCTTAAGGTTTTTATATTCTGAGAGGATTTGGAGAGGGTTTTCTTAATCTCCCATTTTTTTATGAATGTCTAATAGAGGGAAGGGAGGTCATGTATGCTGTTAGGAGTCATTCATTTGAACCATTTCTTGGCTTCTCCTCCTAATCTTTGGGCAAACATCTTCATATTTATGGTCTCTTATTCTATCTCCTAATAGTCAAAGGCATAATTCATCCTATCTACATGCTATTGGGTAGTGGTAGATTCAGCTCTGGTGAAGTGAGGTATTTTGGATTGGTAGTCTTGAGGCATGAGCACTAAATTTTGGGTTAAAACTAATGGGGCAAACCATGCTTCCATGATTGGAGGTGCAGGAACTCAAGGAGGGTTTGTGCGAGTTGGGTTTGTAAGAGGAGGTGGAGGATGAAGTGGAGTGGTTTGCACAGTGGATGTGTGGATGGGGGTGGTAGATGTACTAGGACCAACAAACTGATTTTGAGTAGACTTGGAATGGAAAGAGCCAAAGTGTTGGAGAAGCTGAAAATTAGGGGGAGTCTAAGGAGAGGCTTCTCTGCTAGGACTCAAGGCTAGTCTGGTCAATCCCACTTTGTGACTTAGTTTAGAACAGGTTTCTTGTATGGTGTAAGTCAAACTGGGGATCTTGCAAGGCTGTGAGATGTTCAGGGACAAAACTTGCTCTATGAATGGTTCTAATAGTACTTGAATCTTCAGTTCTAGAAGTTTGCCACAAAATATTTTCTGGGTCATCAACTATGGTAGGAGGGTTTGGGTCTGAGTGAGATCAGGTGATGATTGTTTGCGTACCTATATTTTAAACTCAATAATGAAGAGAGGCTGAAAGTTTATGATTGTTTTCGGAAGGCAGACCTCTGTTAATGTTTTCTGAACTCACACAGTGTGTGACTAGGCCTATAAACTTCTCAGAGCTGATTTGACACAATCCTAGGGAATTCTACGAGAACTAGTAAATTTAGTAGGCCTACTAGAGGCTAGTGGAGTCGCCAGGTGGATATCTTTTACTGTTTTGAAGATAAGTATCTGTGGTCCACCACCAACAATTTACAAAAACCAAACTAGAGATGTTTTGGGGTTTTCTAAGTTCCTTTATGTAGCCCTAAGGTTTTAATGTGTGCCCTCCAGTTGAGTCATCATTTATCTAGGATGGTGAAACAATTTAAATTATACTCTCTGCTAACACTTAAGTTTTCTAAGTTTGATAGGGATTTGAGAGTTCCTAAGGGATACTTAGGATGTCACTGACTCAAAATTCCCACCGTGACCACCATTATGTTACATCCCCATAATTTTTTAGATTGGTGAGAAAAAATGAATAGGGGTAACATCAGACCAGTCTTTGGAGTCCTAGGACCTAGCCTTCTTGAACTCAGAGAGGGCTCTCTCTATTTTGTGAAAAGGATTTGAACTTGTTTTCTTTTTAGGGTTTGATTTTAGGCTAGTTGTTAAGTTTAGGGTTTGTTTGTTTGTTTGGGTTGGGTAGGTGATCAAGTAGAATGGATGGAATGAGATATTTTCAAGTCATTGGGCTATGGATTCTACAAAAGGTCAGGGACATTTCCACAATGGATCAGGGTGCATCACAGGGCAAATCTAACATGGGCAAATTGATCTTAAGGGTTTGTATGAGATGAAATGAACATCAAATTTGTGAGCATAGTAGGTGTAAAAGGGAAGTTAAGAATCCTTGAAAAAATACCTTTAAACAAGAATGGTCCATAATACTACTAAGCATGAAGAAATAATCATAAGACAGGGCAAACCAATAACTCTTTAATTAATCTCAAGCAAATAAGAATTTAATACAAACAATCCAATGAACTATAGAAGGCAAGAAACTTGTATAACTTCTAGTGATTTCACCTTCAAGATTAGAAAAAATTTAAGATAGACATATAACATAGATAAAAGAAGAGGGAACTCCTAAACATCATTGATCATAGCCATAAAGACCTCCAAAGCAGCCTTTCAAGAATGGACAAAGTTCAATGATCAAAACGTAAACCTCTTTGGCTAAAACTAATCAGTGATACTTCAAAGAAAGATCTTAAGAACAATGTTTAAGTAACATAAAACAAGCAGGGCTAACCATAAAACATATTTGATATCTACTAGATTAAATCATTCATAAGATAAAAAATCATAAGTGGGTCTAGAGAGAAACTAAGAATTCTCTAAATTGACCTAGCAAAAGAAAACATAGAAGTAGTGAAGGAAAAACAGAACTAATGTGCCTCTAAACAACATTTCTTAGCCTAAAGCTTCTGTCCTACTGCAATAGAAATATGAAAAAAATGATAATAAAAGAAAACATGAACTAAATAGGAACACATCACCATTTAATAATTCTCAGGGATCCTGCAACCAAGCCTTCTCCAATGTCAAACAATCCAAACCATTCACAAAAATCAGTGCCAATTTGTCTTCAATCTCCAAGTCTATGTATTACTCTCAATGAGTGTCTAACCAACCACCAACCAACTACAATGAGTCTTCAATGCTGTATTTAACAAGAAAGGAGGAAAAAAACCCTAATTAGGTCTCTAGAATCCCATTAATTAATCATAAATGTCACTTTTTTCCTTTGAGACCTTACAAGGCCCAAGGCACAAAATATCTGATGCAAAATATCTTCTTGACCATTTTTGGAAAAAAAATTGACATTTAAGCTCCCAAAAAATTCAAAAATATTTCCTAGCGTACTTTGTTGACTTTTTGTTTACCAAGGTGCAACACTGAGATTTAAGGATGCATTTCTAGGTCAAAAGTGCAGCACCTGCACAAGAAAATTGGGTCACCTTGCAGCGAAGTTTTTAAGGCCTTCTCGATGTCGGAATGGCTCCATGATGGATAGTTGGAAATCCTGTTGAGTCTATTTTCCAAAACTGACTCCGGTTTTCTGATTGGACCCCTTTAGCCTATTTAAAAATAAAAATTCCCAAGGCTGGTAAAAGTGCAGCGCCAGCGCTAAAAACATGGCAGGGTGAAAATTGGCATGTTTGTGGGCCTTTTGAGGGACCAAAAATGATCAAAATGCTCTGAAATTTGGTGAACATGTTGTACTTGAGCTGAGGGTTCCAAAAATGTAAATTGTTTCTGCTGAGGATGCTTGTAGGAAAATCGTAGCGCCAAGGGTGTTGCACTTTTGACCCTTAAAATCAGCAAAAACCAAAAAATTTCAAAAAGTTTCCCAAATTTGCAATTACCTTCCTCATGAGGTTTTGGATGCCTGTAGGGAAGCATAAAATAAAATTTCAAGGTTTTCTTGGCCCTTTTCCTCTTTGTGTGCTTGAATTTCGGCAAGGGCTCCTTTGAGCTTGGCCCTTGCAATTTGATTTTTAAATGCATAGTGCTTGACCATATTTTTTGGGAGGCCAAGGTCCCTTTGTGTCTTCTTCAGTTGCTTGTTTTCATACTTGTAATATTCAATGATATAATTTTCCATGCCAAGATTTCTGTGTAGGTATTTTATCTTAGCATCCTTATCTTTTAGTAGTATTCTTGAAATCCTCTCCTCATCTTCATTTTCACTGTCAAGGTCAATGAATTGGCACTCTTGTTTAGTTTGATGCTTACCTTCCATATCTCCAACAATGCCCTTCTCCTTGCCTTTGTTAAGTTGCATGGCTGAGGTGGATGGCGTGGTCCCTTGCCCTTTAGATGTGGAAAACACATGCCTCTTTCCTCTTTGGTATGTGAAAGGGAAAGGCTCAATATTTTTCATCTGAATGCCCTCACCATGGCTGATCTCATGACTTCTTTTCTCTTCCTTATTGATCTCTGCACTATTGTTTTCTGCACTGTGTTCTTGACTGCTTTCATCAGCCTCACTTTCTTTTTATTCCATGCTTACATCACTGATGTAATCTTCATTTGTATCATCATCCCTTTCTCCTTTATTAATATCAGCTTCACTATCTTCTTGGTTCTGTGAGTTGTTGCCAACCTCATCATCATCATTACCTTGGTTGTTTTATTCATCATTTGCCTCATCTTCATTGTCATCTACCTCCATGTCTTCAGCTTCATCACTGTTAGAGGTGTCAACATTGGTTTCTGCACTGTTTTCTTCTTCTTAATTTTTCTCCTTATTACTTCTAGGAGCCTCACTGTCTTTGGCACTGCTCTTTACACTATCATCATTACCACTGTGAGGCTCATTGTTTTCACTGTCTTCTTGGCCATTATGACTGTTTCCATGACTATCATTTCCTCCCTCATTACTGCTATCATTAGAATCATTGTTTTGATTTTCACTGTTATCACCGGCCTCTTCATTATCTTCACTATCATCATCTGTATTCATACTTCCTTCTGACTTTTCATCTTCAACATCATCATTTCCCTTATCATCACTAGGAGCCTCATTGTTTTCACTATCATTATGGCTCTTATTTTCACTATCATGCTCTTTTCTGTGTTCCTCCTCACTACTGCTTTCCTCATCATTGATAGCATCCTCATTTTCTTATGTTTTCCATGCTTTCTACAGTCCCTTCATCATTTGTTTCTTCCATGCTGACATCACTATCCTCTGCCTCTTCATTTTCTTCCTCTTATTTTCCTCTTCTTCACCATTTCCATATTTGTCATTACCTTTTCCTTCATGGTCACTTGATTTTTCATTTCCACTTTGTTCATTGCCTGATGCATTGGGATAAGGTGAGGAAAGAAGGTTGTACTAAGGTGAAGGTACGTGGGTGGATGGTGAAACATGCTCATCAGGAGATGATGGAGGGGTTAGGATAGGAGGATGAAATGAGGAGGGAAAATCTTGCCGAGGATGGGGTTGTGGGCTTGTGAATACCTCATGGGCAATGAAAACCTCCCATGGAACACCCCATGCTCTAATTGATGCATTACAACCATTTTTATGAGAGAATGGTGAAAGAGGCTCTACATTCGTTGTGAAGGGTGTCTCTTTTGCACAATATAAGACATCTTATCAATACTCCTATAGAGATAATAGGGAAAATGTAGCATATTTACCCTAGTGAAGTGCATGAGCAATCTTATGTGGTATGAATAAATCCTAGAAAACCTTCCCTCACATGTAAAATATTTCATGATGACCCTCATCAAGGGTGCATACCTCTCCAGCAAATGTGAAAAAGGGAAGATAGATTTGCAGCCTTTTTTGTATCTAGGTTTAAGAAATGGCTCATAGCAAAGTTATGTATAAATTTTCTCTTTTGAACCATTTTTCACTAACATTAGGCATTCCAGTAGCATGGGCAATGATATCTGAGGAGAGTTCAAAGGTCACCCCTGCAAAGTTTGATTTTTTATCGTGTAGGTTAAGGATGAATAACCTTGTGAGCTTTGGGTGACTTTGTACCTGTTGTAATATTTCACAAAAATGAAAACACCCTACATTTTGGAAACATGTGAAAATTATAGGAGAGGAATTAAGCTCCATAGTGTCTTGGGGTTCAAACGTACTAACTTTCCCACCTCTGTGTTTCTGTCTCCCAGGCACTTGGCCTTCTTCACCACTACCATTTCCTCCTTCTCCTGACATTTTGATTACTTCTGTTTTGAAACAAACCCTAGATCTACTTGTGAAGATGACATGAGAAGTGATGGAATGGTGGTAAGAAAGCAGCTTTTTCAAGTGAGCGAGAGGAATGAATGAAGGTGTAAGTGTATGACTATGAGGGAGAGCTAGAAGTCAAGGACAAACATCAGTTACTTGTTATAAATTTTCTTTGACAACAACTTAGCATGAATATTTAGTTTTTTCACTCCTTTAGGGTTTCCTTCAATTTCTCTTAACATCAAAACATGAAAATGCACTAGAGGGAAAGTATGACATTCACCTACCAATTTAGAAATGCTCTTGAAGACACTTGATAGCAGTTTGGAAGTGTTTTTGATGTTTTTTGGGCATTTACATGTGCAGGAGGAGCTTCATGCTGAAAATGTAGTGCCTACACATGTGTCGGTCTAGTCGAGCCTCCTTGCTGAAAGCATAGCACCTACACACCTCTACACGGGGTGTCGGGCTTCCCTGCCCAAAGTGAAGCGCCTGCACAGCTCTCAGGCCTGTCAGGTCTGCTGAGAACGTAGCGTTGAACATGCAACGCAGGGGGTTTCCAGGCTGGTCGGGCTTCCTAGGTGAATGTGCAGTGCGCCTCTGAACGCGCAGTGCAGAGAAAATTAACGCAAGAAATTCCTCCCAATGCACAATGCATGACCCCGAATGTGTAGCGCTGCCCTGAACGCACAGCGCTGGGTAACTTGCCCAAATTTTGACTAAAAGTTCCAATTTTCTCTCTTGGACACTCTAATTATCATTGCAAGTGCATAATAAGTTATGTGAAGGAAAAAATGATTCTTTATAGCCTAGGAAAATAAATCAAAATTTGAGAACCCACTTTGCTAATGTATTTTTTACTCCCTTTCTTTTAACTGGAATCCCTTTGACCCTTTTTTGCTGTAGGTGGCTAAAAAACATTTAAATGGCCCTTTCCTTTTGATCTTTGAGTTTGAAATATTCACTTTATGTTTTGAAGGGCTGCACATAGTAATATTTTCAAATTTTCCTATGCTTTTCATCATAACATTCAATCTTCCTTTCTTACCTTTTTCTTTCTAATAATTTTTTCTTTGTTTGCTCTACAGGTTGTTGATATGGTGAACTTGACATCCTTCTGTAATGCTGGGGGTTTTGATAAGTTTTCTTTTGACACCTTTGAGACAATCACTCTTTACCTCCTTTCTCTGCAGATTTTGTTTGAGTCACAAGGCTTACTTTCTTTGGCTTGTTTATGTCCTTGAACATTTTTCACTTAGCAGGTATTATGAAAACCCTGAAGTGGCTCTTCCTTTTATCTTTGAGGCATACTAACTTTATTTTTTTAACAATTTCAAAAAATTACACAGTGATAGCATTTCCAAAATTTCTTTTTCCCTTACCTTGAAACTCAAAACGTCTTTTACTTGGAAGGGGGCTGAAAATTCTATCTTCACCTCCTTCACTAATCCTTAGGCATGGTAAACTTACCTTTGAAAATTTCTTGGATGTCACACAACAATATTTTCAAACCTTCTTTCTGTTTTTATCATGGAGGTCTAACATCTTCATTTTACCTCCTTTGATCACCTTATCCAAACCATAGGTTTCTAGGATGCTTTCTTAATGTGATTTTTTGCACTAGATCCCTACTTGGCATATAGTTGACCCAATCAGGATTAGAAACCCTGATTTCTCCTCAAGACCCACTTCTTTCTATCTTCCTTTATGAAATTCATCAGTTACTTTATCAATTTCCTTTGTTGATCTACCTCTTGACATTCCTGCATAAATGCCAAGCACATTTACCTTTTCCAAAACTTGAAATTGACAAAGTAGACCTCTTTGGATATTTTCGACTCTTTCTTAGGCGATCATTTGTTGCTCTTATTTTACATTTGAAATAGCCTCTAGAATAGGAAAAATAGAGCTTCAAACACCCATGAAAACCCTACAACCTATGAAACCCTAATGACCTAGTGGGAGGATCCTTTGACTTGGTCTTTGACTAAAAGCTTGGGATCTTAATAGTGTAAAAACACAATTTTTGACCAATTGATGTATTTGAATATATATAAATTGATGTACTTGATTGATCTAAAGAGCCTATAGATGTATTTTTGAGACCATCAAGGTTTGAGGAACCTGATGAACATGGGAATGAATAGGCTGATTGGTAACCCTAGATGGAATGTGAAAGAGTGAGGCAAAGGAAAAACATAGTGTTGGGGTTATAGGTGGGAAAATAGAAAATAGATGAGTGGCATAAGCCCATGAGGGGCCCTTTAGGAATGTCATATTAACCATGAAATGTTAAAATAGTGGAATAATGAAAAATTTATGATAAGGATAATGAAGGCAGTGAGATTTCTTAAACTCACAATATTCAGGAATATTGTTTTTAGAAATCTAGGATTGATATTTAATCATCTACAGATAGTAAAAATTACTGATGACTAACAACTTCAAAACCCAATTACAATCTAACAGCACCTTCTCACACAACCAACAGCGTGCACACATAGCAGGACTGAGGATCTCCGCGCACACAGCTAGCAGGAGTCCTTACCCACATAACCTTAAAAAAATCTAACAATTCGTACTTAGCATCAGACTTAATCTTTCTCTACCTCTAGACTCAAAATTCTTATCTATTTATAACGACTTATCCTATGCTTTCCTGTGGTCTGCAAAGCATGGTTTACAGACTCTAGGTCTACCCTTGACCCATTACAATGCGTTCGAGGCTTTGACCCACCCCAAAACCCCTGCGTTAGACTGACCAATACCAAAAATATACAAAATTGTACAAAATTCACAACTTTAGGGGACCCTGTTCCAACAGTCCCCTAACACAATCTTGTGACTCGTCTCAAATCACTGTGTTCTTGGGTTCTCCAATGGTGGGGACCTCACTCGAAGTCAGCAGCATATTTAGATAGGTGCACATGCCATCAAGGTTATTCGGTGTGCATGTCGAGGGCCTATGAGGCTGAACAAAGGGCGGTAGCCAATTAATCGGTTCAGCCATATGGGCCTTTTATAAGTAGATATGGGTCTCTTTACTGGCCCAGGTGGGCTTGTATGGCCCGCTGTTTGCGGGGACTTCACATTTCGGGGTGAGGTACAGGGCTTCATCCCAACCCATTTCGTGGGTTTCCCTGATCCTTGCACTTTTTCTTTCCCCTTCTGCTTTTCCTTGCTGGGCATGGACATGACCTCCTCCACTTCGGGGTGGACTTCTAGTACTTCCTTGGATTCTTTTTCTGTTGACGTTACAGGTTATGAGGCTTCAGCGGGATTGGTGGCCGTCATTTTGGCATGGAAATGAACTCAGGGTTGCTACTATCAAAGGGCATAAGATGCTCAGACATGAACGAAACGTATTAGGCACAGAAACTCTCATAGCACAAACTTGCCAAGGACAAACTCGCCAAGTACAAACTATTCAAGAGATATGAAACCCTTGTCTTATCTATCCTTCTACTTTTATAGCCACGGGGATCGATCAATGGTTGGGTGAACCTCATGTGGGACTTACCATCGAGTAAACGGTAAAAAATCTTCAGAAATCGCCTCATTAAATGCTAGCTTCCCGCTCCTTTCAATGGTAAAATTTTATTTTTACCTCATTTTACTATTCCAATGGCTAATTTTCATACCTTTTGCATGCCTAGCACACCCATGCACTCCCAGCATACCTCATGTTCTCTTAACGCACCTCTACGCTTCCAGCACACCTACTACACTCCTAGCACACCTCTGCGCTTCAAGCGCACCTCATGCGCTCTGAACACACTCTTGCGCCCTCCGCTCACCCCTCCGCGCTTCCAAATCTATGGCCACTCCCTACACGTATCATGGTCTTTTTCGTACTTACCTTCCTTGGTAGGCGTACTTCACCCCATACAGCTACTCCGACCATATAGTCATTTGATCCGATATGGTTTGAGCCAGCTACCATTGACATAGCCTGGTAACATATCATCGTGTAGGGTAGCTAATCGAATAGCTCTTCCATTCGTGATTTCTTTAACCATATAGGGACCTAGTCAGTGCTGACGGAAATTCCCTGGGTGTTTCGTAAACTGACTATCATACAACAGGACCAATTCGCCCTCCGCAAATGTCTTTTATCGAATATGTCAATCATGCCATGCCTTATCCTGAGCCTTTTTAACCTTTTGATGGAAATTAGCAATGAAACGATCTTCCTCCAAAGCCATCAACTGCGCTAAATGTTCCTCCATGATATCAGGCTCCACCATGTTCGTAAAGGCTAAGATGCGCAGGCTAGGAACAATATATTCCATGGGCATAATGGCATCCTTGCCATAGACCATCCTAAATGGTGTCTTCTCAGTAAAATTCTTGCAGGTGGCTAGATAGGCCCAAAGAAAAGACGGGATGCACACATCCCAGTCGCTGCGACCAGCTTACATACCTTATTCAGTGCTTGCTCCAAGATTTTACTAAAAGCTTATACCACTCCATTTTCCTGTGGGTGATACAGAGTGCTTTTTGCATGATGGATCTGAAACTTTTCATCAAGGCATGTATTGTTTCATTAACAAAGTGTGTACCTCTGTCGCTCATTATGATCTTCGGACATCCAAACCAGGTCAAAATCTGCTCAAAAATGAAGTTCGCAGTGGTATCGGCAGTGAAATCCTTCATGGCTTATGCTTTGGCCCATCTGGTTACATAATCTATGGCAGTTATGATGTAGCACGCACCTGTCTTCTTTCTTGGCAGGTTGATAGGCCCCACAAAGTCAATGGCCCACTTGTCAAATTCTTGCAAGCCCATTTGCAGTTGCAGGGGCATTTCATCCCTGCGTGATGGCCTTCTTGTTCATTGGCACGTATCGTAGGATCTACAATAGTCATGAGAGTCACTATGCAAGGTAGGCCACCATAGGCCAGCTCTCAAGATCTTGTGCACCGTGGCCTCCCCTGCGTAGTGACCTCCTGCTACACCCTCATGAGCTTCTGCTAAGATAGCGTGCCTTTCATGGTCCAAAATGTATCTTCGCAGCACTTCGTCAGCTCCCATATTATAGAGATGACCTGTGACGATGGTAAAATCTATTGCATGGGTTACCAACTCCTTCTTCTATTGTACTGAATATTCCACAGGTGACAATCCCGTAGTAAAGAACCAAATGATGTTGGTGAAGTTTGCATCAACTATTTTAATAGCGAATAGTGGCACATTAGGCAATCCCTCTTCGAGGTTGGTCGGTTCTTCGCCGCTTTTGATTCGAGACAGGTGGTTCGGCCCAGCATTCAACTTCCCCAGCTTGACAATGATCTCAAAATCATATTCCTGAAATAGTAGTCACCCATCGGCAGATTCCCCCCCCCCCCAAACACAGGCTTATTCACGAGGTACATCAAAACCGAGTGATCTGTAAAAAAATTTAAGTGCCCTCTTAACAAATAATGTCGATACTTCTATAATGCATATACCATGGCCAATCCCTTCCACTCTGTTGTGGAGTAGTTGCACTCCACACTAGAGATTTTCCTACTAGTGAATGCAACAAGATGATCAATGTCTCCGTCTCCAGGCTATGTAAGGACTGCTCCCAGGGCGATCCCTGATGCATCTACATGAACATGGAATACTTTTTCCCAATCAGGAAATATGAGAATAGGCGCAAAACCAAACATCCTTCTTAAGTAATTTTTCCATAGTCACTATGATCAGCGCGTACCCTTGAATGAACTTCCTATAGTAGCCTGTATGTCCAAGGATCGAACGCAATTGTTTCTCAGTTGTAGGAACTGCTGGGTTGATGATAACTATGATTTTGGTAGGATCAACCATCAATCCTTGCCGACAAACTATGTGCTCGAGCAAGATTCCAAAGGGTACGCAGAATATGCACTTCTTGATATTCAGGGAAATTTGGTGCTTCCTACAAGCATCCAACATCATGCGCAGGTTTGAGATGTGCTTCTTCACCAAGCCGAAGATAGTCCAGTTGTTAAAATATACCTCCAAAAACTTATGAATGAACTCTTTGAACACTGCGACCACCACTCATGAAAATATGGCAAGGGTGTTTTTGAGCCTAAACGACATGACAGTATATTAAAAGGATCCCCATTCAGTAGTGAACGTAGTTTTGTTGTGATATTTTGGTGCGATCCTGATCTGCTGGTAGCCTGAAAACCCATCTGTAAATGAGTATGGTTCCTACCCACCCACACTATCAAGGATTTCATCTGAGAACAGTGTGGGAAAAGGATCATGCACGCAGGAATCATTCAATTTTCGCAAGTCAACACAGATTCGTATCTCCCCCTTCGTCTTTTTCTCCTGAACCACCATTGGACTTACCCAGTCTGATTGTTCAACCGGTTCGATGATACATGTGGTGAGAATTTTACCGATTTCTTCCTTAACCTTTTTCTTATACTTAGGGTTCAGCCGATAAGGACATTGTTTCATAGGGTGCACATCTAGTTTTAAAGTGATGTGAATGACCCCTAGGTCCCTTGTAATCCCTTTGAGTTACAAGAACTTCATTGGGAATAAGTCATGGTATTCCATGAGCAGTTCTGCCACTTTTCCTACTGTATCATCATCCCATTAGACCCCAATTTTAGCCAACCTAGGTTTCTCTTCTATTCCAATGTTGACTTATCACAGATTTAGAGGCTTAGTAACATTGATAGTTTGCAATGGGGGTCCAACAACTGCGTGCTCTCCCTCCGACACTGGGATAGATACATTTCGTGGATTTTCATCTCACTCTTCTATTGCTAAATTGTGGCAATTGATAATATCCCACGTCTACGTTTCCCATGTTGGCGCCCCAAGTGCTGTGTAAGGGCATAATTCATCAAATAATAAGATATATATATCATGTAGAGCTTCTTCAAGCACCTTTGTGCCACCTACTAACCCAAATGTCCCTACAAACTCATCCTTCAATGTTTCCCAGTGGCGGGTGCGCTGATGTAGCTCCGCATATAAATACCATGTGGTGGGAATTGATCCCAAGGCATGAATAAATAGGTGAACCCATTCTTCTGTATTTCGGTTGCACCATGTCTCTATCCAAGCGAACAAATGCTTGCACGGGTCCCTTGGGCCAAGGAATGTCTTTACGCACAAGTGAACTGGAGGTTCAAATCGCAGGATCATCATATCCCGACACTCTTCCCAATCATGGAACACCCCCTTATGCGTGTCCCACCACCTCGCAGGTGTGGTGTGCATGGCTAGATTAAGGGCCCATATCCTCTGCTCCCGTGGGACTTCAACTTCAAATTCTCTCAAAAACTCCCTAATACTACTAGAACCATCAAAGTAGGGAAGTTCTCTTACCTTTGAAGAGATGCATCGGAAGTTCTTTGTGATTCTAAGACATCATAGTGCAGATATATCATGTAACTGATTCTGCTAATTTTACATCTCCTCGTCGGAGTCAAAGAAACATTCACTGTCCTTTTCCCAGCAAAGCACACCATTAGCTGTAGGATTGATCCAATATTCGTCCCACGTAGTTAACTTATAGATGTGGTCCACATCCTCTTCTTCACGCACCAGCTCTATATACCGTTCTCCTTCCATAGGGTGTAATGGTACTATCACCCGCGTACCTTCATTTTCAAACACCATGTTTCTTTTCTTTAGATTTATGATACCTCCCATATCTATGGCCCAATCCAATATTAGGAGCGTAGGATAGGGGTCCGCATCTTCTACAATCTAAATTACCTCAAAGTCAACCTAGACCTTAACTCCTAGGATATCTACCACGATCTTTGATAGTCCTACCAATGGTATGATTTTTGCTGGTTGGCCATGCGCAGCTGGATAGTGGACCATTACAACTTAGTTTCTCCCATTCGTTGCCAAGTTTGCTTAGGCAATACATTCACATCTGATCCTAGGTCCAAAATAACTTGATCCATTTCATAATCACCAATCTGCGTTGTTAGCCGCATTTTCGTACCAATGTGTTTCTTGTGCTTATACAAATTATTCAGCTCCTTAACTTCCATGAGGGGGATAGCTTTCTCTGCACAGCTATCTATTACTGCTTGAAGATTTTTGACCGCTTTCTGATTACACAGCAGCTTCATGCATGATTGGAGGAATGGTTTAACTTCGTCATCCATTTTTAGGTGCGTTGGAGTCTTGGAAGTAGTTGCCTCATACTTTGTAAAGTCATTATGGGCTGTAATGAAGGTTTCCTTCTCCTTTTGTAGGTCCAAGCCTTCCTACTGACCGCTGCTTTTCGGATAAGTGATTTGGCTACAGCCTTCTCCTCAATTCCTCCAGTGGCCATGCCACTGTGTGTTATGACATTAATTCTCGGTCGTTCGTCACACGGTTAAGGCTTAACCCTCTACACGTTTTGCGTAGGCATATGTTGTTTTTCCTACATTTTTGCTATCAAAATTGGGCAGTCTTCGATCAAATGGTCTATTTGTCTATAATACCTACAAGATTTTCACACAGGGTTTAGGTAGTCCCTGGAAAAATGCCCTGCTTCTCCATAGTTATAGCAAATCAGTTATCCTCTTCCCCTACCTACGCTTCCACCCCTGCCCCCTCCCCTGCCCCTAGCTGGGGAGCCACCTATGCCCGAGGGGGATCTTGGTGAAGAAGGGTCCGCTTGTACCCTATATAGGTTTCCATAATCTATCATTAAATCATAAGTTCAACAATTATGTTCATCCTGTCCTACCGATCAGGAAAAACTGGCACCATTGTTGCTTCAGTTCTGGAACATACACACTCAGATGGGGACATTGGTTAGTATCATGCAAGCCCGCTACGTGACAATCATCACACCACAACGGTGGTCCACTTGGTCTCACAGTCTCCCTAGGGAACAATGGACTGGGTCCCCCAGCCTGTAGGTAGTCTATCGGCAGTGGGCATTTATCATTGGTATGGCTAGATACCCTATGTCGTATGCACCATACGTTTGGGCTATCTTCTCTCCCTCGGTCCTTTCGCAGGTTCTGGATTTGCATGTGCATCACCTCCAGCTACCCTTGGATTTTTTGTACTCCCAACTGGGTATCATCTCTTGGCACGACTTCTAACTTCATAGCGATCTCCAAAGATTTTTCATGTGATTCAATTTCTTGCTGACCCATAGGTACGCGCAGGTGAGGCAGTAACATAGCGATGAACCATTCTTTGTGTTGTCTGTCATAATATGGAAATTCCCTTTCTTTGATCACCTTCTTTAGCTGTTGTTCAACCTCCCATATAGACTCAGAGGGCCCTTGCTTAAAATCCTTTAGGTCATTCACTATCTGAGAGTAGGAATTAGGCTTCTGAAGTTGCTATTTTAGGGCATCTTTGACCTCTGGAATGGTCGCATTTTCATGTTGAGTTGTGTATCCCATATACCAATCCAGGGCTCTTCCTTCAAAGGTGAGGGATAGTTGTGCCCTCTTTACAGCATCACTAGCCACATTCTGCACAATCCATACTGACTCTATGACAAATCAGAATCGGTCCATATCTTCATCTCCTACACCTTTGAAGGTGGGTAACTTCATGTGTGCGGCCATATCTAGTTGTGGGGGTGGCGGCGAAGGAGGAGGTGTGGGTGAGTTCTTACCCTTATGTGGATTCGAAGGTGGTGTCATGGGAGGGCTATTTCCTGCATGCACATCTGGTTCTCTTAATGGGTTGTAAATGTATCTGTCCCCTTCTTGATTGACTTTGTAGTACTTACCACTTATGTTCGTACCTTCGCTCTGATTAGAGCTCATTCACTCCGTATGGTTGCACATAATGCCCTTTTCACACAATAATATTTTAATCAGTAAAGGAAACGTTTTCAAGAAATTACCCCAGAACCATTTGAATAACCTTCGCTCTACCTCAGAATAGGACACGAAATGATTGACTGCGAACTCTGTCACAAATCCTCCCAGCACACTATCCACCCAGTGATCTACCATATGAATGATGGTATTGGTAGTTCTTTCTAACTACTAGATATATTCTGGAGTCCACTACGTGACCCGCTCATCCTTACAACATGTCTAGAAATATGCGAGCCTTGCCAACCATTCTTGAAGCTCGGTCGCAAACATTATAAATAAAATTTCGTAGACTTCAGTGAAAATGTAATTATTCTTCCACTTCTCCGTCATCAACCTCGCGCTTCGATTCTATTTTATCGCAAATTCCTGAACCTATTTTTCAAACGAGTACTCTTCAAATTATTTCCTCTCAGGTCTCCAATGTTCCCTTGGAATTACCCGATATCCCTCCCAAAATGCTCCTGGTCCCGGCTACAGAACCATTTGTTGGCTTGAGGGGTCCTAACCCAGGTTCAGAGGTTAAGGTTTTCTAACAAACCCCTATACTACTGGCCCTTTCGGCAGTGACCTACTTGCATAGGCCAAATTCTCACTCGAAACAGTATGGGAGGGTGTTGGAACCAGGTTTCCGCACACTGAGAGAGAGAAGGCTAGTCAAGAAGATCTGAGTTTGCAACCTACCTGGTTCACACAGGTCTATTAGCAGGCTTTCATAGTATATTCAGTTATTGACCACAACCGAGCTATTCAAATCTATTTGATATCTTTGCATCCACGCGTGCAACAGCAATTGTCAATACATGATATCATAAACATGGCTTATATCATAACAGATGTATTCATAGCTAGACAGAAACCATAACTGAACCCTTATACTCGTAGCTGATACAAATCATGGATATACATATGCATAACACAGATATATTTGCAACATAAATAGATAAAGAAAATGTATTCACAGATTCCAAAGGTTCACATTAACAATAACACAATAGATCCAGATCACACAGAAATACTTCAACTATATCCGTATATATTAGCCTTCAAAACCCAATTACAATCTAACACCGCCTGCGCGCATAGCCAGCAGGGTCTGCACACAGTGGGACTGAGGATCTTCATGCACACAGCTAGCAGGAGTCCTTACCGACATAAACTAAAATAGATCTAAAAATCCGTACTTAGAGTCAGACTTAATATTTCTCTACCTCTAGACTCAAAATTTTTATCTATTTATAACGACTTAGTCTATGCTTTCATGTGGTTTGAAAACCGTGGTTTGTTGACTCTAGCTCTACCCTCGACCCATTAAAATGCGTTCGAAGCTTTGAACCACCCCAAAACCCCTACGTTAGACTGAATAATACCAAAAATATATAAAATTGTACAAAATTTTCAACTTTAGGGGACCCTGTTCCAACAACAACCTACAAGTTTGACACTACAATAATTGGAAGAAAAAAATCAAAAGGGCTTTGCTACAGTTGTGATAGAAAATACACTAAAGGTCATAAGTGTGCTGAGAAGAAATTGTTTACATAGATTGTGAAGAGGAAGAAGAAAATGAACAAGAATCTTCAAAAGAAGAGGATATACACCAGGAATCAACCCTAGAAGAGGAAAAAATGAGTCTGACCATATCGTGTAATGCATTGGAAGGAATTACCACTCCTCAAACTCTCAAGATCGAAGGACATATCAAGAAGAAAAAGGTAATAGTGTTGACTGATTCGGGTGGTACCCATAATTTTATTCATTGTAAGGTATCCAAGGAATTGAATTGTTTCATATACCCAGCACCATAATGTCAATTGATGGTTGCAAATGGAAGAACTATAAATTTCTCTGGAAAATGCCATAATATCATGCTAACCATTGGGGAATATGTGTTGAATATTCCAATGCTTTCCATTCCAATGGGAGGCGTTGATGTTATACTAGGAGTATAATGGTTACAATCTTTGGGGATGATAGCTTTTAATTTTCAAGAATTTTTCTTGAAATTTTTTTCAGAAGGAAAGGAATTCAAATTACGGGGCATCGCAGGGAAGCCGAGAGAGATAATAAGCTCTAATTTCATGAAAAATATTCTGAAGAAAGAACAACAAGGCGTAATTGCGCAATTATTCTCACTAGAAGTTCCAACATCAAAATCATCTATTTCTGTAGATCTCCAAAAATTCTTGGACAATCATTCGAAGGTGTTTGAAACTCCCAAAGGACTCCCACCTATTCGTGATCTTGATCATGATATTCAGTTTATTCCAAGAAGTGTTCCTCCAAACATCAGGCCTTATAGATATCCTTATGTCCAAAAGAGTGAAATTGAACGTATGATTGCAGAAATGTTAGAGGCTAGTATAATTAAACCTAGTCAAAGTTATTTTTCTTCTCTAGTAGTATTGGTGCACAAGAAGGATGGATCATGGCGAATGTGTCTGTATTATAGGGAGCTCAATAAGCTCAGTATTAAACATACATTTCCCATTCCTGTGATTGATGAATTATATGGAGCAATTTATTTTACCAAGTTGGATCTTCATTCAAGATATCATCAAATTAGAATGAAAACTGAAGATATTCTGAAAACAACATTTCGAACTCATGAGGGTCATTATGAATTTTTGGTCATGCCTTTTGGCCTTACCAATGCACCTTCTACATTTCAAGGGTTGATGAATTCCATTTTCAAAACGTTCCTTAGAAAATTTGTGCTAGTATTTTTTAATGATATACTAATCTACAACAGGTTTTGGAAGGATCGCATTCAACATGTTGACAGGGTGCTCAAACTATTGCAGGAGAAACAATTATATGAAAAAGCATCCAAATGTTTCTTTGGAATACAAGAGGTGGAATATCTGGGTCATATTGTATCTCACGAGAGTGTTAAGGTAGATCCTAACAAAATTAAAGCCATTAAGGAATGGAAAGTCAGCACAACCATAAATCAGTTTTGAGGATTTCTCTGGTTAACAAGGTATTATTTCAATTTTGTTAAGAATTATGGGAGAATAGCAGCACCTCTAACAACATTATTGAAGAAAGATGCATTTTCATGGACTCTTGAAGCAACTAAATCCTTTGAACATCTTAAAGAGGCAATGTGCCTAGCACCAGCCTTAGCTACGCCAGATTTCACAAAAACCTTTATTGTGGAATGTGATGCCTTTGGAAATGGAATTGGTGATGTTTTAATGCAAGAAGGAAGACCCATTTCTTTTGAAAGTCTTCCAATAAAAGGAAAGTATTTACAGAAAGCTATTTATGAGAAGGAAATTTACCAATACTACATGCACTAAAGAAATGGTGACCTTACCTAATGAGAAGACACTTCAAGGTAAAAACTGATCATGATAATCTTAAGCACTTTTTGGAACAAAGGCTATCTTAAAAAGAGAAGCAAAAATGGGTCACAAAGATGTCGGGTTATGACTTTGAAATAATCTACAAAAAATGGAAACTAAATGTTGTTGCATATGCACTCTCAAGAAAGAATGAAGAGGTGGAAGCATTGCTTTGTTCCATTTCTATTATCCAACCATATTGGATAACTGAAGCAAGGGATGAATGGAAGAAGGACGAAGAAGTGTGGACACCCATTCAAAAGTTGTAGCAAGATCCTAGTACCTCTGATACATTTAGTTGGAAAAATGATTCCTTATGGTACAATTATCGCTTATATCATTGTAAGAGTTCCCAACTAAAACAAAATATTCTTTTGGAATTGCACACTTCTCCTTTAGGAGGTCACTCAGGATTTTTAAAAACTTAACATAGGGTGAAGAAAGATTTTTTTGGGATGGCCTTAAATCTGATATTCAAAATTTTTTAGAAGAATGTTTGGCTTTCCAGCAAAATAAAGTTGAGAAAATTAAGACCTTGGGCCTTCTACAACCTTTATCCATTCCAAGTCAACATTGGGAGGATATTTCAATTGATTTTATCACAGGTTTACCCAAGTCCGAAGGAAAGAGTGTCATCATGGTGGTAGTTGATAGACTTACCAAGTATGCACACTTTTATGCATCATCTCATCCATTTAAAGAAACTGTAGTTGCTACTACATTTATGGACATAATTCAAAAGCTACATGGAAACCCAAAGATTATTGTGAGTGACAGAGATCCCATTTTTACTGGAAATTTTTGGACGGAGTTATTTTCTTGTTTAGGTACTCAAATAGCTCATAGCCAATCTTATCATTCTCAATCCAATGGTAAAACTGAGATAGTGAATAAATATTTGGAAGGATGTCTTCGTTGTTTTGTATCTCATAAACAAACAAAATGGATCAAGTGGTTACCTCTCGCTGAATGGTGGTATAACACTTCCTTCCATACTGCAACAAAAATGACCCCAATTATGGAACTTTATGGATATCATCCACCATCCATCACATCATATTTAAGAGAAAATTATAAGGTTCAAGCAATGGAATATCACATCGAGCATCAACAAGAAGTTCTCCAACTCTTAAAGGATAACCTAAAATTGGCACAAAATCAAATGAAACAACAGGCAGATCAACATCACAACAAGAGAAGTTTTGATGTAGGAGACTGGGTATTTTTATGCCTACAACCATACAAACAAATGTCCCTCAAGAAAACTAAGAAGGATAATAAATTATCGCCAAAGTAATATGGTCCTTACAAGGTGTTACATAATATTGGTACTATGGCATACAAATTGGAGCTTCCTGCTTCTTCGCGAGTGCATCTAGTTTTCCATGTTTCATGCTTAAAGAAGGTTATAGGTGAAAATATTCTAGTTCAAACAATATCGCCAGAACTTGATGAGGAAGGAAAAATCATATTAGAACCTGAATTAGTCAGGGAAACAAGAACTTGACAACTACGAAATCGATCAATTTCAGAGTATCTCATCAAGTGGAAGAACTTACCCACTGAAGATTCTACATGGGAGGATGAGAATTTTATACAAAAGCACCCAGAGCTACTCAAGAGTTGAGGAAAACACTTTTTTGGAGAGGGGCATGTTAGGTCCCTATATTACTACTTTAGTCCCTTATTGTTATTAGTGTAGCCCCCTTATTGTTATTTTTTTACCCCTGTAACCCCAATATTGTTATTATTATGCCCTTACATTATTATTTTTAGGTCGGCTAGGATTAGATTGTGGCCCCATGGACTCCTATATATAGAAGGAGGTCTTGGTCATTTGTAGCATCCAAGAATTGTTCATTTATGTAATGTATTGGAGGTTTCTCCCTTGAAGTGACTAATTTATAAGGCGTTGATCTCTCTTTTCTTCTATTTTTGGAGTTGGTTTCATAACACGAAGAAACACGCTGGTGCGCATTACCATACAAACGCACCGCTGCACAATAACTAACATGCATCGATGTTCATTTTGTGATTTTTAGAAACATCGACCTGTGATAGTGCAATTATTGTGATTTTTTAAAATTCATTATTCATCAAAAGTCGACACATATCTTATAACAGTATTCATATCAATTAAATTTTTATTAGTGCATTTGAATGTGAAGTTTGGATTAATTTTTTATATCATATCATTAAATTTCGCATCTCTTCATTATAATATTTAATCATCCATATATTTAATCAGTGGTGTAACATTTCACAACAACAATGGAGAATGCAATAGAATAAATTAAAAAGTATTTTATTATATATATATGAATAAGACACTCTTTGTCATACAAAATGGGATAGTTATTGGTATCCTTCTATCTTTCAATTGGGACACTATGTCCATTTCATTAAACAAAATCTCTGATTTCACAGACAAATATTTCAAAAAATACAATGCCTTGCTTTGATATCCAAACATATTGATCATCATTCTTCGCTTGAACTGTTGTCACTGCTCGAGCTACTTCCATGACTTGGGTTATTTTGAGGAAAATTTTGTTCTCGGTGTTGATTGTTTTCTTCTTCTTCAACTTCCATATGAAAACATAAAAATAAATTGTAATGAGTGTATATACATTGGTGAGAATAATGAAAATTTCAATATTAAATAATATCCATCAATTTAAATAAAAAATAAATGGCATACCATAGCAAGAATTGACTCATGAAATATACACATTCTTTCAAAACCAAATTCATGCCATATTTCAACATTTCATTTGTTGGTGCAATTCCATACTTTGTTTCCTGCAAGTTTTATACCCCATAACAAATCATATATTTAATATAAAATATTTTTTTTTCTATTAATTATAGACGGAGCTAAGTAAAACAAGATCGGTAGATGCTTACAAATTCCACAATTAATTTCTGATATGCCAACATATACTGACAACCCATATTTAACCCAATGTCAATCAATTAGTCTGGTGGTTCTTGTTTGTATGTTAGCACCTATTTGAAGACATTCAATGATGATTATTGTAAAACAACTTAGAATATACAAAAATGAAATCTATTTAAGTTGATATAAGGAAGTATAAATTACTCATAAACTTAGATATCAACCCTTTCCTTCCTTGTCATCCTATTTTATGTGTTGAATGGGTTTCATTTTATTTTCTTTTCTGCAAGAATTACTTGAAAATTAATATTTAATTCTAATTTTTTTTATTTATTGTAACTAATTGAAAAATTCAATGATTACATATTACATTTTAAGCACGTTGTTGTTGAGATGGCTCCTTGTGCAATGTAATTATGTCCTTTTCTTTTACCATCTCCTTGTACACCTTTTTGGACATTCCTACTGGCATATTTCTGATATCAGCTCGTTCATCCTTTGAGATTTTCATAATATTCCTGAAAATGTAACATGAAAATAAACTATTTAATTTTTGTATTGATATATGAAAAGTAAATATAACAAAAGTGATATTTATAAATGATTGTTTTCTAGTAATATATACATATAATTCTAGAAAAACATTTAAAGGAATATTACTTTTTCATTCCTTATTTTTTGTTGTTGTATGTTTTTACTATTAAAAGTCTAACATGTCTCATTGACCAACTCTCTAGAAAATCTTCCTGTAATTTAGATAAAATTTGGTTCTTGTAATCATTGGATTGATTTTTGTATTGTAAGTGGAAATAATGTCTATACATTCGTTCCGTTAAATCCCTCAATTTTTTGTAAAAAAAATTCCCCCTTTCGTTAACCTCCAACACCACTCCAGATGAGCTGAGGAGCAGTTCATTTTCATTTGCATGTTCTATTTTTTTCTTTTCTTAGAACAACATTCATTTTCTGATTTGTTGGTACCTATAGAACTTTAAAAATATGTGAATTAATAGATTGGTTGAAACATGTTATCTAATATTTTTAATTATATTATTAATGAAAATTAAAAAAAGAAACTCATATTGGATCGATAGTATTTTTTCATTCACCTTGTTAGAGTTCCAGTGTTTTGGCTAGATTGGCAAGACCAAAAGACCAGACAACATCAGAACCACTTTGGGGTCCCGGGATCTAGCCCTCCTGGACCCGGAGAGGGATCTCTCCAATAAAGAAAAGAATGATATATCTTTGAAAGCTCAAAATGAGGAATTAGGCTAGGTATGAAGAACAAAGGGGGTTTTTAAATGATTTGGTTGGTTGTTGGGTTGGTTCGAGATCATTAACTGAGAAGGTTTTAGAATGAAAGGAGAAAATTAGTAGGATTTTTCGGTAAAAGAGGATAGGTTAAGAATGTGCCATCCATTGGGCTATGGAGTCATGAAAGGAGATTATTTGCATACAACTAAGCAAGGTTTTGATAGGGCAAGTCATATATACTAAAGGATATTCAAGATAGATGGTGGAATGGAACAATAAGGAGTGAAAGGAGAGACACAAAGGGCAACTTAAGATCAGACCAGAGGTCATCTAACTCTAGATCTTCTTCAGCATGCTCTCAAAGAGAAAAAACTTAAGATTTAAACACAGAACTAAGCCTGAGATCATAGAAGGACTTTTAACCTTCAATGCTTTGACACTAGCTCATGAGATCTTAGAAAGGCCAATCTATTTGAAAAGGACCCTAGTGGACAGGGCTCACACTAAATCCCCGGTATCCCAATTCTCCCAGCTCAAACCCAACAAGAATAATTAAGCAGCAAACCTCGAATTCACACATCAGCTAGCAGTGAATAACAACTACTACACTGGTTAAACTACATGAATTTGCTCTTAGATTCACTATCAGTAGAAAAATATTAAGGACAAGAAGAGCAGTGGGCATTAAGGTACCATGCGGGGGTATATCTTAAGCTTGATTTACTGATTCTTATCAGAAGACCAATGAACAACATGAACAATGTAATAAAACAATGCAATAAGAGAAACATCACCCGTAATATAGACCAAGATCCTATGAAATTTTCTTGATTAATTGATGTGCAAAACCAATCACATACACTGAGCTCAATGGCTAATACAGTCCAAGCTTTCTCCTCCCAGCCTACTAAATTACAAACTACTCAGCTACTCTCCCCAAAACTGTTCTAATAGCTAAATGAATTCCTACAACTGCAACAACAACAACAACAACAACCCTTACAATATGTTCTTCGGGAGTTCTTATAGGAGAATGAAAGATAACAGGAGTAGATGTGAATTAAATCGATTCATTAAGATAGCATGGGGGCAGAGGATCAAGCCCACTCTACTTAAAGGCAATCTGCCTCGCTGTATGTACTCTGTGGTATGGCTGAGGAGTCTTTGTCAGGTCGATAATTGACCTCAGATGTTTCTTTAAGGTCCTTTCTGGTTGTAAGGCACTCTGTTCTATCTTCTGAAGAAAGTAAGGTGACTGAAGGTCTTCTGGGTTTCCATGCTTCCATTATTGTTGTCCTGACAGTATTTGGAAGCTTTTTGTCAGTGAAATGGCTTTTAGGAACTCGAGGAGGCATGGAGACTTCTGTAGGAAGGCATACTCCTCTGAGAAAATACGTTCTACTGACACATACATAGATATGGCTTGTTTCATGCGCATTAGTCTTCAAACTGCATCTTTATCCTTTGAATAAGGATTAAAGCATCAAATATTTAATTACGGGATTTAACACCCTTAATCCTTGCTACTAATACATTGGCCACTGCTATAATGGCTTCTCTGTGCTCTGAATCACCGTGGTTGTGATTATGGAAAACAGAGTGAATTCATCACTCTGTGAACCCTGCACAATAAAATAAACCAATTACAAAATCTAGGGGGTGACGGAAGGGATGCTGTGGAGGCCTGGAGGAATGGTGGCACAACTGTGGAAACATTGGCTGTAGTGGAGGAAATTGTAAAAAATGTTGCAGATGGAAGTTTGGTGGAGGAACGATTATGGGTCGTTCGATCAGATCTAAAGGTGATGATCAACGGTGGGGATTAATTACCAGAATGACTTTGGAAGGTTGGGGTGAAATGAAATAAACTTTAATATAAAACATTAAAGTTCTAATGTTGGCAAAGAAATGATTTCCCTTGTAAACATAAAGCTTGGGCCTTTGGATGAAATACACAGAGAATCAACGAAAAACCTATGAAACGGGCTTGAAAGGTGGGACCCGATCATGGGCAGAGGGCAATTTAATCTGGACCGTCAGATCTTAGGAGGAGATCGACGGCTGTGATGGTCTGATGGAATTCTATGATCATGTGATGAGAAAATATAATGGAAATGCGAGATGAGATATGGACCATTGATCGGGAATCAATGGGTAGCTGCAATTAGCTGATGGAGGTTACGGGGAAAAAGGAGGAAAGGTGGTTTCTGGAAGGAAAACCACCAGTATTGTGCTGCGAAAAGATGGTTTTGAAATCCACCCGAAAAAACGCAATATATGTTGCTGAGAAATACGTAGCCCCAGAAAACTGCTTATATCGCGTAAATTTCAGGCGTTAAAGTTCAGGCATCCAAACAAAGTGATATGAATGCTGGCCGTTAGATATAGAGCGGGAATATTGGACGATGGGAGATGGAGCGCGATGAGGGGAGATGTGCGGTCGGTTAAGTGGCGAACAGTCAATGTCGGGTTTGATTCTAGCCGTCCGATCTGTGAATGAATGACTAAGATCTGGAGAGAGAGAACAAAGGCGAAGGATATGGTTAGTGGGCAGTAGTAATATGAGCCGTCAGATCAAATAGGATGGACGGTCGGGATCTAATCGGAACCAGAGGAGGCAGGGGCACAAATCCTCGATGGGCGACGAAGCGATTACATCTGGACTGTAGATCTGGTTGCAGATCAATGGCTGGGATTGTATTGGGATTGACCAATCGGGGAAGCAAGGCAGAGAGAGGGGAAATCTGGGCCGTAGGATCATAATGATTAAACAGCGGAGATTCAATCGGGGCTCACCAATCGGGAGGGATCGGTAGTGCGGGATTGGTGAGATTGGTGGTGCTTCGATTGCGCGATAGCCATCAGATCAGGGCAGTAGATCTACCGTTTAAATACAATTGGAGGGGTAAATGAGGAAGTGGTGGGTGCACTATGGAATAAGCGCTGACCATTAGATCTTGAAATATCGACGGTCCAGAACACGCCCGCGGTCTTATAATGTAAAGACCTCGCATCGGAAGAATTCTAACTTAACAAAGAAGCGTGCTCTCCAAATATCTTCCGATTTTGATAAGCGCCCGGGGATTAAGCGCTTGGTCTCGAGCGCAGGGCATATGGCGGAGAAGTGGTTAGGGGTTGGGCTGAAGGGGGCTATCCTGTTATATGTAAAAAATGAGTTTTTTAGCTTAAAGACAGAGTTTTTAAGGCTGAACAGAGGGATTCGATAGAGGGAATAAGGTGTTTTAAAACCCAATAAATGATATTATAAGACTTTAAACGGGAGTTAGGATGATTTAGAGGGTTAATGAGGAATTATAAGGGGAGAAAGGTGATGAAAACAGAGGTTTAATGGGGATGAAAAAGGGGAAAATGGAGGCCTTTTGGGCATTTTCTTCACGGAAACGGAGAGGCTTTTCTCATGGAATCAACAGTGAGGATTTATCAAAGGACAAAGGCACAAGGAGGCTTCAAGGACGATGTGTTTTCAGAGGGAATGCATTCCTTGAAGGCTCAGAAAACATTTTAGCCCCCTATTTGCTTGTCAAAAAATTCATAGGGGGCTAACACACCTTATTCATCCTTCTACAATTTTTCCATCAATCTTTTATGCTCTTCTGGTCTTATATCAGAAATAATATTATCAAGATTTCTCATTTTTTGGCTCTGCATGATACACAGTAAACAATACATATTATTTAAACTTAAATATAGTTCAAAAATAATAATTTTTGTAAAGAATTTACAAAGAACTTGCCTTTTTTGCTTTTCTCGATGTGCTATTAGTATTTTTGTTACTTGATCTCTTGTCATCCATTTCTTTATCAATATTCAACTTGTACCATACCATACATTAATATATTTTATAAATAAACCACAAAATTTTCAGGTAAAAAAAAAAAACAAGAAAACAGTGTGCCTTTCAAGAAATACGCACCGACGTTGATGCAGTGTGTTCTTATAAATGCACTACCAAAACAGTAGAAACCCATACAGTGCTCTCTGTTAGCTTGGAGGCCCGGTGTGTTATATGTTAAGTAGTGCACTGATTAACATAGACAAATTAATAAAAAACCTCTAGTGTTATTTTTGGTAGCATAGGATGTTGTGGAGGAGACGGTGCAACATGTTCTTATATACGCACCAAGAAAATAGGGGAATATCATACGGTGCTCTTTGTCAACAAAGAGACCCGGTGTGTTATATGTTAACCAGTGCACAAATTAACACAAACATAAAATAAAAAATTTCTTTTATCAAAAAGTTTGTATGCGGTGCGCTATAAATAAATAGTGCACCGATGCACTATTTTACACAGGGCGCACAGATTTAAAAAAAACAAAAAATTGAATTGTTTTTATCTAATAGTACATGCGCGGTGAGCTATAATAAAATAGCACACCGGTGTGCTATTTTACACAGGCGCATGGAATAAAAAAATAAGTTTATGATTTTTTTTATCAAACAGTACGTGCGCGGTGCGCTGTAATAAAATAGTGCACCGATGTGCTATTTTACATAGGGCGCACCGATTAAAAAAATGTTTGTTTTTAAATTCACGCAAGGGCCAACATGGATTGGGATCCAACTTTGCAAGTCATCCCGCGGGTTAAATGTCATAGGCCTATATATATATATAGAAACCATATAAATATAAAATGAAAAGCTATAATTCTGAAGTCACAGAAACAGGAAGAAGCAAGGGCAGAAATAAAGGAATCAAGGGTTTAGTGTAAGAACGGATATTTATTTATTTTTTATTTTTATTTTGTTTTATTTTTACTGAAAATGAATAGTAAAATTTAAAAATTTTACTTACCATGTATTAAATCAAACAGAAACTGTAAAAAAATAATTATTATAGTAAAATTTAATCACCAGATGGTTTGAAATTCTATACTACAGGGTTTGAATCACCAGATGTTTGAAATTTTGATTCTCTGAATAGTTCTGTTCGAAATTATTTCGCTGCTCCACAGTGCTCTAATGCTCTCTTTCTCCAAGTATGTCTCTTGTGCAAATCTCTCCCTAAAAATGTTTGCAAAAATAATGAAATAATGAAAAAATTTTACTATTTAAATAATTTTTTATGAAATTAGATTTTCAAAAATAATTTTCCACCCATTTTTTAATTTACCGATTTTTTTCACTTTAAAAAAATAAAGTTGTGCTTTTTTATTTGCGGCTATTCAGTGTGTTTGTTATCTAACCACACCGGTGCATCAATTAATAACACAACACCGACGTAGAGTAAATAAAATGCACCGGTGTGGTTAACTTTACATTAGAACTAATAACAATAAGTCCATTTTTAAGGCACCGAAATTACTTTTAGGTATGTACACCAAAATTTGTTGTTGATTTTGCACAAATCTAGAGAGAAAGTATCATGGAATGGACAATTCCACAAAATCCAACTCGTTCCATAATATTTCTCAAAGTCCATCATTTAGTTCTCCCTATCCATATGGAGACGTAATATTTACTTCAAATTTTATTTATATTTTCATTATCTAATTGGATTTATTTTTTTTATTCGTGTCAATCAGTTGAATAAAATTAATATATATAAATTTTCAAGTTTGTGCAGATTCAGAATCAAGTTCAGATGCACAAAATATTCAAACAACTCCAAAACGTCGGAAGCTTTTATCAGAAGCAACATACCGCAAGGCACATTTGGCAGATGAAAATGGACAGCCGCTTCACCTTCCAAATTTCAACATTGCATATTCTAGCCACAATCTTGGGACAATGATGGTAGTAATAATTTTTTGGTATATTAATGTAATTATTTCAATGTCAAGCCAATTAATCATGCATTATCTATGTCCTTACTAATTGATATCATAGATTTTGTATTAAACATGTTCAAATATATTTTTTGAAATTATTAGGATTCTAGTGATGATGAGCAACCTACCTACCATCTTCTGTTGCACCCCACGACAATGTCAAATCGAGAGAAGGTTGAATTAAGAGAAAAACTCGGAGAGGAATGATATCAAGAATGGTTGGATCAACCACTTATTCAATTCCCACTACATCCAGATTCACCAATTAGGAATGACTACAACAATATTAGTTCTTCACAAGTTGGTAATGGAGGCAAACAAATAAAGTTTGTTATGGATGATTACTTAAGGGATATGACTGCCATGGAGACAATTTTGTTAGATGAATTTTAGAACGATGATAAGCTAGGGGATGATGCTCATATCCTTGATACCTTTTTCGAAAGCCTTAAATTTTCTTCCACCACCACTCTCTTTAGACCTGGTGGTCAGTCAAATTTTACCCAGTTAGGGACAACAATGTTATTGTAAAACTTGAAAGAAAAGTTTTCCTTGTCGAATGCATGTTTTTCGGAAATTTTGAGGTAATTGACCATCAAGTCCTCCCTTATATTTTGAGAAATATAATCACACAATGAACATTACAAATGATCAATTTTATGAACGTTAATAATTATATTGACATTAATGTACATTTAATATTGTCCATGATCACCAACTACATGTTATTCAAATATAAGGTTCTTTCGAGTGATAATTTATTTTCTGGTAGCTGCGAAGAGGCAAATAAATTTTTGAAAATGTTAGGTGTTGAGTACATATCATATCATGCATTTCCAAATGATTGTATTATATATAGAGGATAATATCCAAACAAAGAGATATATTTTAAATGTGGGCATGAAAGGTATGATAAATAAAAAAAGAGGGGTAAATTACGTGGTCCTCCTTTTAAGATATTGAGGCACATGTCTATAATCCCAAGGATTCAAAGGCTATTTCATTGCAAATAATTAGCTATGTTGCAGGGATGGCATGCCTCACATAGAAGTGGGTTGGGATTTATCTTAATCCCAACATATTCAATAGCCATGAAGCATATAGAGGATACATGGCCCGAACAATTCAAGGATGAAGTACGAAGTCTATAACTCAGCATAGCCATGGATGGTGTCAACCCATATTCCCTCCAGAACACCAAATATTATGTTTGGCCTGTATTAGTGATCAATAACAATATCCCCGCATGGTTTTCTGTGAATAATGAACATTTTATGTGGGCTCTCATAGTCCCTGGTAGAAAACAAGCGAAGAATATGGATGTATCCTTACAACCACTGGTAGATGAAGTGAAGGAATTATTGGATGGGATAAATGTATACGATGTATGAAGACCCATCGCAGTAGAGAGGAGTTTTACGTTGTATGGCACATCATGTGCTTACATGACACATAAGTATCCATGCTTAGGAGTTTTCTCTAGTAAATTACATGTTTATTGATTTTTTTATATATGTAACAATATTCTTTCGCATATTAGTTATTTAATTCGTTGTAATTGTTCTTATCTTCATGATATTATTTAACATGCCATGCATATTTATTGTATACAATAATTTCACAGGTCCTGTAACAAAAGGGTATTTTGGATGTAAATTTTGTGGACCTTCTCTGAAAGCTAGATGGTCCAACGACCTATGAAAGCTAGTGTATGAATGCTCCATGGTATCCCTCCTAGAAGAACACCCTTACAGAAGAGCAGCATCCGCTTTCAATGGTAAATGAGAGAGAACCCAAAGGCCTCCAATAACAACACCAATCGAATGGCTTAGAACATATGAGAGAGAGAAGGATAAGGATTTCATAGAAATATTCGATTCAAATGGGGAGCCTATGTTCGATGATCTTGAATTCTTCGATGCCTATGTTGAGAAATATCCCATTGGGATGAAAAGGAAATCTATATTTTATAACTTCACATATTGGGAGAATATTAATATTACCCACTTATTAGATCCCATGCATATATTTAAAAATGTTTCATCTTCTTTATGGAGGCACATATCATCGAAAAAAAGTGACAGATTGGTAGTTAGGAAAGATATTATTACTTCAAAAACTAAAAAGAAACATTAGCCAAGATGATTAGAAATTACATGTTCAGAGGCAGGTTTTGGTCCCTCTAATTCATGGTATTTCAAAGAAGGTGATGTCCCATGGATTTTTAAAAAAGTTTATCTTTCTTTGGCAAAGGAAGTTATAATGGGTGTGAGGGTGCCATCTTCATACGAGTCTTCACTACGGCATTGCTTCACTGTGGATGACCATTTGTCGGGGCTGAAAATCGCATGACCATTTGAATCTTCTAATAGTACATATAATTTTAAAAGCATGATTTTATTATTTGTTATAACAATAAATTTTATCCCATGAAGGGATCATAAAACATAACTAATTTTGTATATTATTGAATGTGTTTATAACTTTTCAATGTCGTTATCCTTTTTTCATGCATGGATGTGTGAAACATGAATTCCCCCAAGACCTAGGACATGCCATATCTAAATTATCTGCATTTTTATCACGTCAAAGGAGATTCATGTGGCTAGCATTCTACAGTGGCATCAAGAGAGAGTTGAGATTTTTTGTATGTTTGAGAAGGAATTTCCAACGAGTTCATGGACTTGCAGGTTCATCTTCTAATCCACCTACTATATGAGGTTGAATTATTTGGGTATTTTCTTGTCGTTGGATGTTCTTCTTAGAGAGGTACATGAAGAAATTAAAAGGTTTTGTCTGACAAAGGGAAAAACCTGAGGGGTCTATGTCAGAGGGCTACATATCGTATGAGTCTTTCTATTATGCCAATGAGTACATCAAGCAGATCGAAAACAGACCAGGTGCATTAATTTGGGATGATGAAAGGGATGAAGACAAAAGAGAAGGGGAGCTGCTCCAAACAAATGGAAAGATGTGCTTGATAAAGCGTAAGCGACTTATAATTTTTCAAATTTACACAAGTAAATATTCATGTTGAACTTCAATATAATGTATATTTTGATCTCATATGTACTATATTTTAGTTTTATTCATCGAGGAATGCATAAATTGAAGCAATCAATAAGTTCGTTCTTTACAATTCTGAAGCGACACAACTGTGGGTCGCATTGTACGAACAAAAGAGGATGAAATGGGATAGTGACAGGAAATAATTCAGATGGTTGAATGGTAGAAATGTGCTTTATCCTGATTATTTAAAAGAAAATATGCCAAAAATATGCCCCAAAAATTGGATTTCTGACCAAGTCAAAGATAAATACAGTGCAACCGGCCGTTACCTGCGTGCTGAAGAGGATGTGCTAAATGTAGGGATTGGGTGCACCCACACGGTAATAATCTGTTTATGTACATTTTAAACTTAATAATGCACCTTTGAAATGTAATTACATCTATATTTCATATTTTAACTGTTGGGTTTGTTAGTCATCCATAATTTTCACTATCTAACGATGACTAAGTATCGGTTCTAGATTTCTAGAAACAAAGTTCATGAACATTGTGAGTTCTAGAAATCTCACGGCCTTCATTATCCTTGCGAAAAATTTTCACTATTTCATCATTCCATCGTGTCAAGTTCAGATCACCCATCCTAGAAGACCCATCATGGGCTCATGCCACTCATTATCACTATGTTTCACCACCTTTGGCCTCAACCCTCTATTTTTGTTTTGCCTACACTCATCCATTGCCTATCTAGGGTTTTTAAGGCATTTTTCTTGGTTTCATGACCTCCATGATTAAATCATATGCAAGGCTTATATATTTATGCTCTTACACCTCCTCCTATTCTTAAAATACCTCCATAAACACTTCCCATCACTCTTATCCCTCATAATCATCATTTTTCTACAAAACCTAGTTTATTGCCACAAATTGACACTTTTTAAGACTAGGCCTGTGTTTTTAACCTTTGGACCCCTTCCCCTCACTCAATTCCTAAAGTTACACTTTTCCCTACTCCCTAACATCTATCCCTATCCCCCAAAATTTCTCCAAGAATATAGACAACCCTTAACCCCTTCATTCCCCTCCCTCTGCAAGGCAGTCCTAAATCCTCACACCAAACCCTAATTTCATCTTCCAACTAAGCTAGGGTTTGATATGAAAAGGAGGCACAAGAGAAAAGGATTAATTGATATATCATGTCAGCAAGAATAAGTCTATACCAGCTCATAAACATCATGCCTCCATCATTTTCCAAGAATTCATTCCAAGAGACAAGCCATGTGTCACACCTAGGGCTAGTTTTGCTTAAAATTGTGTTTTTGACCAAACAGAGATGAATTTGGAAAACGTGAGAGAGGTTTTTGTCCATAATAGGGCCAAGAAGAAATAAATCCTTCATTTTTTCAAAAATACAGCTGTCACGAAATAAATTCTGCACTTCTCGAGTGACCTTGGGAAAAATAGTTTTTCTCACAGCTGAATTGTCCAAATGACTTTCTTAATGAGTCCAATGACAACTAGACTTTAATAAATTTCCAACGAGATATCATGAGCTCAATTTGGAATTGAGTAAGTCATCCAAAAGTGGTCTGCACCAACACTTTTCATTTCTGCACCATCATTTAGGACTTTTTTGACCAGTCTTGGGAGAATCAACTTTTGGCTAGGTAAATCAACTCCAAACAGGAAAACAATTGTATATTTGGAAAGTATACTCAACAATATTTCCAATGAGATATCATTGAGCTCATTTTGACACCGGGAAGGCCTCCAAATTCCTTCTTTAAAATGGCGTTGCGTGCTGGCACTGCGCTCCTAGCAACACTCTGCAGATTTTGCCAAAGACTTTCAAGAATTGAATTTTTTTCCTCTAAAGTTTCTGCAAGCTAATAAAAGTTTGGTAAACCATTTTTCCTCCTCCTAAGCATTATTTTTCCTAAAAATCAAAGAGGTCATCCATATTCAAAATTTGACCCAACCCTAGACTATGAAAAAATCAGTTTTTATGTCTTTCAGCTAGGGTTTGTAAGAAAATTTGGTTTTGAGTGCAAAGAGTGGGCTGATCCGGGCCTTCATCCAGCATAAATTTCATTCCACTTCACAACCATCTACCTCCACACATCCATCATCTCCCCATATGCCTTCTCCACAAATAATTTCACCTCTTACCTCTTCCCCTAAATTGCCAAGTGAGAGGGCTAACAGTAGCCCTAGTGAAGAACACATAGAAGGCAACAGTCAAGAGGAAGATGAAATAGATAATGATGGAAAAGGAGGGATAAGTATAGAAGAAGATGATGAAAATGAAGAAAATGATGAAGAGGAGGGAAGTAGCCATGAATAAAGCAGTGATGGCAATGATGAAGTTAGGGAAGGCAGCCACAAAGATAAAGATGCACAGTAGCATGATGATGGGAAAGAAGATCAGCAAGATGATGGGGAAAAGCAGGGTGATGAGGAAGAGAAGGATGATGAGGAGGACAACCATCAAATCACATTAGGCATTCAAGGAAAGAGTCATGACTGTCTTGACAAAAATCATTCCAAGCATGACAAAGAAATTCAGAGTGAGGCAAGTGCAGAAGACATTAAGCAAGCCCTCATGGAGCTAGAGGAGCTAAAAAAGACCAAATTCCATGATATCCTTGGAATCTTGGCTAATGCTTCTCAGCAGATGTTTGAAACCCCCTAAGGTGTCTACACGCAAATTTTGAGGCACATCCAGAAACTTTTTGCTTTTTCCAAATTTTGGCCCCTAGGAGCGCAACACCCTAGGCACTATGCTCTTTTTTGGGGCATCCTCAGCTAATAAAGTTTACATTTTTTGGTTTTTCATGTCACCAGAAGTATACCCAAAACATTTTAGGTCAATTGGAGAATTTTTTGCCCCTCAAAAGGTCAAAAAACACCTCAAAAATGACCTTTCTGCCTCCTTTTCAGGCTTGGCGTTGCGCATTGAGCAGTCATGGGCGATTGGACTTTTGAGCAGGTAAATGGCATCCATTCAGAACAACTCAAGTATTTCTAGAAATTAGACTCTTCAAGCTTTCCAACAAGCCATCATGGGGCCAAATCCGATGTCGGAAGGGGTTTAAAACTTAGCTGCAACAGACCCCATTTTTTGTTGATCTGGAGCTACGCACAGAGACAACTTTTTGCCAAAAAGTCAAAAAAAGACACTAATTGATGGAAAATTGGTGTTTTAATATTTTCTTGGGAAAATCACTCTTGATTTGATTTGGGAGTTATGTTTTTTTTTTTTCATTTATTATCTCATCTCTTATGTGTCTAGAGCCTTGCATGGTCATTAAGCACATTTATGACATTTATGGTTGAATTAGGGTTTCCACCTCCTCAATTGCTCCATAAATAGAGAATGGGGCTCTTGTATGTTTTGTTGGATGTTGATGACTTATGTTGAAGTAATACATAGTCCCTTGAAGCCTTTGATGAGAAAATGATGTCTTGGAGCTTACGCATGATCTGATTCACTTGTTGATGGAGAAGGACTATTTGGAGGATCCATAGGCCTGGTTGATGGTGAAGTTTTCTCTTGTTAATGTTTTCTAAGTTTCTCATATGTTTTCCATCCATCTATGCTGCAGTAGGACAAAAAATTTAGACTAAGATATGCTTTTTGATGGCACCTTAGATCTGTTTGTTTCCTTCACTGCCTAAATGTTTTCTTCTTCTTAAGATATGTTAGGGAATTCATCTCTTGCTCTCTAATAAGTTTTTGGTTTGTCTATTTTCTTGAATGATTTAGATCAGTTAGTATCAATTATGATTTATGGCTAACCCTGCATATTGTTACCTCTAAAGTACTCTGTTCTTGAAATCATCTTTTGAAGCAGCTTTGCCTATAGTTTGTCAAAGAAGTTTGTCTTAATCATGCTCTTTGCCTTTACTTAGCTAAAATTGTCTCAAGGAACTTTCATAGTTATCACTATAGATGTTAGGGTTTTCTCTCCTTCTATGGTTATAGTTACTTGTGCAACTTAAATCTTTTTCCTGCTCCTAATGATAAAACCCATGAAAGATTAAATAATTTTTTTCCTTTCTATGTTTTATCTGAATGTTGTCTTGGGTGATTATCTACTTTCAGTCTGAAATAAAATGGATTTGTTTTACTTAAGCCTTTGACTCTCTTGATATGCTTATAAATCTTCTAACTCCCTCATTTTACAAGTATATAAAGGATTATGTTTCTGCCCTTTATTAGCTTGTTGTTCCCAAGTTTAATGTCCATCTCATGATCCTTCACAACCTTAAAGATCAACAAACCAAGTTAAATTGCCCTGCAAATGCTCTTGACACCATTGATGAACTCATTCATGACCTTGTTTGACTCCATTTCCCAATGACTTAACAATCTTCCTTGTTTTATATCTAAACCCATCTGAGCATCATACCCAACCAAAAACAATCAAAATACCCTGCATTTAACATCTAGCCTAAAATCAACCCTAATCAGTAAACAAGTTCACACCTTTGCACCTACTAGAGAGATCCCTCTCTGAATCTAGGAAGGCTAGGTCCTTGGATTCCAAAGCTTGGTTTGATTTTACCTTGTACCTTTGTATCTCAATCAATATAGCAAATTACGGGGAGCTAACAGGGTTATTATAAGACACATGACACTATGATTTTTTAACTTTTTTATAGGTGCATTTGTTCCCATCTATGTGGGCATATGGACACCATTTTAACATAGAAAATGTCGATGATGGACACATGATACAAAACTGTGGAGTGGAAGTCAGGTTTGATCATTCTAGTCAATCTAGCCACCGTGATCAAAACCTAGTATGAGGGACGTTAGGTTACATCGGAAAGATACAAGAGATCATTGAAGTGGATTTCTATTCTTTCCAATGTTTCATTTTTAGGTGCAAGTGGTGGCACACCTTTGATTGGAATAATGTAAAGGAAGATCGTGATAGTAGGCTGATATGTATCAACTCTGGAAAGATGTGGGATGAAGTTAAGGAGCCCCATGTTTTCCCCAAACACTCCAACCAGGTGTTTTTTTACCCAGGTGTGTTGGATAGGGATTGGTGGTTCGTATTGAGACATGAACCTAGATCAAAACATATTTTTGAGAACAATAGTGTTATCATGCCAAGCGAGCTGGAAGATAATGAGGGTGATCATGAGAACTGAGAGTGATATGGTACATATGTTATTTCATCATTTATGTTTTTTAAGATGAGTTTTTATAGAGAAGAGGACTTAATTACCTTATAACTAAGACTCTTTTTTTCGAAACATTATAATATGTGTTTTGAATTAATTGGTAATTTTCATTTTGTTAATGTTAAATTAATTTCACTTGATAATTTTCAATTATGTTGATCTCGAAAACAATGGTGTACTGTATAATGTTCTTTTTTTTATAATGTCAATTCCTAAAATAATACAACTACTAGATTGCTTTAAATGTGTGTAAATGATATCTTCAAAATGTATACCGTTATTTTTGGTATGTAAGATCATAATAAAATAATAATAATTCTAAAGTACATGAATTTATTTGCATTATTTTCTAAACTTTATTATGTTACAAAAATTCATATTATTCTAGATTTATTATTTTACAATTATTTATATTCATACAAATTTACAATTTTACAATTACGGCAATTTAACAATATTTACGGTATACGTTATACTTACGATAGTTATGGTTCAAAATTGATAATTAGTTTGCAATTTTACAAATTTAAAATTTTTAATAAAATTGAATGATGACAATACATACAATTACAATTACAATTTTACAATTTTACAATACAATTAAAATTACAATTACAATTTTACAAATATTTTACGTCATACAATTAAAATTACAATTACAATTTTACAATTTTACATACAATTACAATTACAATTACAATTTTACAATTTTACATACAATTACAATTACAATTTTACAATTTCACATACAATTGCAATTACAATTTTAGAATTTCACATACAATTACAAGTTTACAATTGTACATATATACAATTACAATTACAATCATTTCACATTAATACAAGTAAAATTTTACAAATATTTTACATACAATTACAGTTAAAATTACAATTACAATTTTACATTTTTACATATATACAATTACAATTCAAATTACAATTAAAATCATTTCACAATAAATTAAATATTACAACTACAATCAAATTTTACAAATATTTTACATACAATTACAATTAAAATTGCAATTAGAAATACAATTACAATTTTATATACAATTACAATTACAATCACGACATAATATTTAATAAATAACATGATTTAATATTAAAAATAAACATCACGACCATGATAACCATCGTACAAACATCATATTCGACTAAAAAACACATTCAAATTCGCTAACATCATCTAATCATCTAGATAAACACAAGCATTGTATAACAACATGACAACACAAACATCAAATACACATCTCATGTCAAATAACTGCTATCACATACAAATATATCTACAAGTTTCACATTAATTGAACATATCTAACATGACCTACAATATACACATCATGATGAACACCAATATGTAAATTAAGTACATCTGCAACACGAACATAACATACATGGACAATATATATCTATATATATATATATATATATATATATATATATATATATATATAATGTAAAAAATATAAAACTATAATATAAATGCATATAAATGTCAAATATCAGTTGGTGGTACACCAATAGTAGTACTAGCTGAGGCTTGCTCAGTCGATAGTGTAGCCTTGACATGCTAAGATAGATGATGATCACATGCCTGCTGATTTGGAGGTGCCTGCTGATCAAGAACTGCTTGCTCATGATGTCTCGTGGATGGTCTAGCCTGCTCAGAGGATGGTGCAGCGGCCTTCTCAGTCAATGGACCTACCTCCTCAAATGGACCTGTGCCCTCCTTGGGATCAGGTGGTTGCTCAGGAATAGTACGTGTTTGCTGAGATGGTGTAGCCTGATCAGACGATGCATGCTCATGATCATGACTAGATGCTGCAGGCTGCTCATCATGATCATATCTAGCGTGAGGTGGAGGAGAAGGTGGAGTACTACTAGAACAATGATCACTCCCCTCATGATCATGATCATCAGATGATGCGATGATCTGTTGTACTACATCTCCACCACACACACCCCTCCTTGCCTGCTCCAGTACTCTAGTAGCTCCAACAATATGCCGCATGAGGGTCAACATATCACAGGGCATGACTCTCCATATCTGTGTCATCCTATCATTAGCCTATATCTCTTTAATAGTAATCAACCTGACTCCCTCCTCAACTAGTATTAGACAGAGTTGGTTGCCTAACTCCATCCTAAATCGGGTGTCAGGCATACGCCTCACACCTGCCGGTATCTGCGCCTGATCAGGACCAAGTCTGTCACCATTTTGATCCTTTACCTCTGTCATCTCCTTGTCAGCATGATCTACACGTGGATCATTTGGTGGTGGCAGAATATCATCACCAACAAATGACCCAACATCTATAAAATATATATAAGTACACAACAATAATTATACAATTTCATTAAACAATTTAATAAAACAAGTTAAATAATGTGTTAGAATAAATTTAAAGAAAACACTAATATTACCTCTCGCATCCGGTGGCTCATCATGTGTGAAGAGTTTTTTGGCACACCTTCACCAATCCAAACCAACATACGGACATGGAACCAAAATGAAGGTATGATCATCAACACTAGATAACAAATCCAGTGCATCATGAGATATCCTAGTGGAAAAGTCAGACTCTCACCTCTTGGGCATCATCTGGTCCCACATCTCCATTCGTACGTGCAGCATCGGCCTACTTGGATGCCAAACAGAATTAGGCCTCGTCTCTAGAAACCTCTCAAAAAATAAACAAAATAACTCTGAAGCAAAAGAGAAGGTCAACCTCCCACGTGCCTGAGAACAATGTCTATATAATGCCGTACAAAACTGTAGCAAAAAAATCGCAGACCACCTCAAAATTCGTTGCGTGTGTGATAAAGAATCAGCATAAAATAAAAGCGAGTAACTAATGCGTTTTACGTCACTGGTATGGTGTGCAATGGTCGTTAGCAGTAGTGAGAGGCACCTCACCTCCTCTGCACCAAACGAAGCAATATGTAACTGACCACCGGTCTCCTAAAAATCTGTAGGAGAATGTATATCGTCGCTAATGTATCTCTGGGAGTACACCCACTAACTCCTTGTTGCATAGCTAACGAGGACCTCTGGGAACTAGAGAAAATCATGCCCTTTCCTAGATAAGCCAGTAATAAAATATAATTCCTCCTCAGTGGGCGCATACCATAGGTTAGGACCGACCCGGAAAGCCTGTCGGTGGGCATCCCACCTGAAGATGAGTTGTCCCAATAACCCATTATGGCCCTTTAGGGATGTAGCCTTGTCATAGGACTTGAGGAGGCCTACCTACATTAGGAGAAACTGGGTGGTTGCCATAATGGGGCGAGGGTACATAATTCTCTCCCTCTACCGTGCCTCCCATAGGCGAACCACATTATACTGGTCCTCCATATGTTCTTGTTGTTCCCTTTGTTCTCTCCTTTGATGTCGCTAAATGATTCACATATTAAATAATATTTTTTATTAAATGAGACATGTATTTACAAATATATATATATAATTCTAAAGAAAAAAAATTAATTGGTGCACCCAAAAAAAATAGTCATGCACCGATACCAGCGCATCCATTTTAATCGCAGACCGTCCTCGATGCGCATTGAAAATTTCAGTGAACCAAAAAAAATGAAATGTACTTTCTTCTGCAGTGCATTTACGAAACTATCCACCCTGGGCGGATATTTAGGTCAATGCACCACCCAACAATAATTCATGGTCAATGGTGTAGTCGTTTAAATAACTGCACTGCCATATCATCTTTAAAAAAAACATGGTGCGTGTTTTCTGTACTGCACTAGAACCTGATGTAGTTTCTGTTAGCACTGTTCGCGGTGCGGCCTGTAAATTTACAAGAAGAACTGCAAACAGTGTTAGCTAAACGACTTGAGCCCACCGCGCAAGAATTTTTTTTTTTTAAACGGTAAAATTTAAGCTTTTTGACAAATATAATCCACTAAAATGTTTTATTATTGAGAAACAAGTAAAATACCTATACATTTGGGTGTCGAGGAGGCATATTTGCTGAAGAATTTGAAAAACCAAATTTTCCCACCGTTTTCCAAAATTCAAACTCCATAAGGTGGGTAATGGACGGCAACAATGTGTGCAATGGGAGCACCGATGGCAAGGCACCTCAAACAAGGGAAATTTGCACCGGTTCTTGATATCTTTGGAGCACTGAAGAAGTGTAAATCCAGATTTTTCGGCTGGTAATTTTTATTTATTTAACCTTATTTCAGTGTGCAGGTTTTTGAGACACATCGGGTAGTTTCTGCCTAGCACTCTAGGCCTCTTTCTGTTTGAGCGTGTGTTTTTAAGATGCATTAGGCCTATTTCTGAGTAGCGCACTAGTGCACTACAATAATGAGATGCACTGGGTGGGTTTGTACGGAAAGCACAATTCCTTGGTGTGCCAATTTTTAGTACATATCGGTGCTTTTTTATTTAAATGCGTCGGTGTGGTTTATGATCAGAAACACACCGAAAAAAAAAAAAACCATCCGCAAAAGCCTCCACCCACCAACCTCCTCTAGATACCTCTGCTACAAACGGATATCTAGGCTATTTTTATAAGGGGTTCCTCAAAAAAATCTGCTAGAGGGTCTTTTCCTTGTAGTGTTAAAAAACCTGTTTTGATCTGCATAGATTTTCTTCCTGTCTTTTGTTGCATTCAGATTATTCTCGATTACCGAAATTTCATGTTCCATTTCTGCTAACATGTATGGTCCTATCAAAACCTTGTTCCCTAGATCACTCCAACTAATGGGAGTATTCCAACTCCGTCCATACAATGCCTCAAACAGACTCATCCTCAGTGACTCCTAGTAACCATTATTATAAGCAAGCCCAACCAATGGAAGGTATTCTTCCCATCTCCTCTATTGATGCATCACACACATCCTCAACATGTCCTCCAATATCCTATTGACCCTCTCTGTATGTTCATCCTACTAACAATCCAAAAATATAGCCACAAACTTTTCCACATCCTTCTTTAGATTCAAACAATAATAAAACTTCTTCACTGATGTCAATGTATTTTGATATCCTGGGTGACCTGAATATGGTTTCGAATGAAACTCCCTCAAGATAATCTTCTCGATATCACTACTATCTGGCACATAGTTATTGACCCTAAATATGATAAAACCATATGTTGAGAGATGATATTCCACATGTTGTGCACCTGTACCTATCCTTGTACCTATACTCTGATGTAACCTATGCCTAATATCCATGTACGTGTTATCCTATTGTCCTACCTATAAGACCCAAGCCTATAATTCTATCCCATAAGAACTCATAGTTTCTATATGATTGACATATACTCTCCTGCTAAGAGAACCTGCATCCCTATTTTCATTACCCTTGATGTACCTGATCTCAAAGTCAAACTCGCTAATCATGGTCAACCATCTAGCTTTCCTGGAATTCAGATTCGGTTGGTCAAACAACTATCTCAACCCACTGTGATCACTCATCAATATGAACCTCCTACCAAGAAGATAGTGCCTCCACATCTTCAACGCATGGATGATTTGCCAACTCAATATCACATTAGGGGAATTTTCAGGTCTAAAATGGGTCTCCTAAGGAAATTATAAAATAATAGTGCAAATAATAAAGTAAGATTTGATTACATCCTCAAATTTTAGAGGGAAAAAGGAAAAAACTACTTTTTCAACTCGCATTTTCAACTTATCTCCCTATGGGCTTACTCAAATTTCGAGATGGAACACTCATTGGATGGAGAATTTGGTTCCTCATCCAAGGAGTACCTATGTTGTATACTTTCGACTGACCCTACTACACGAAAAATGAGAAATACAATAAAAACGTGATTGTGATCACGATTTTTCATGTATTTCTCATTTTTCGCGTAGTAGGGTCCATCGAAATTATGCAACATGGATATGCCTTAGATGCGGAATTAAATTTTTCATCCAACAAGTACTCCCGCTCAAAATTTGAGTAAAAACTCAGGGAGATAAGTTGAAAATACAAGTTAAAAAAGTAGTTTTATTATTTTATTATTTTTTAATATTTTTACTTTTTTACCCCAAAAATGGTGAATCATCCCCCATGGTTGACATCATCATCTTAAATCATATTGGTTCTTATAAAGTTTATTTTGGTTGTACATTTTTCTTAGGAGGCCCATTTTAGACCTCATAAGTTCATTCTTGTGTTCATTCAGTTTCCATGACTCATAGCATACTACATGTCCTTCTTGCATAAGGACCCCACCAAGTCCTCTCTTACAAGCATTTGTACACACTACAAAAAAAAAAATCTAGATCTAAAATCATTAACACTGGGTCATTTGTCAGTAACTTCTTCAATTGTTCAAAACTCGTTGCATATTCCTCTGTCCATTCGAATTTCTTACCTTTCTTATGCAGTGGCGTAATATGATATGCAATCCAAGAGAATTTATTGATGAATCTCCTATAATATCTTGCTAAACCCAAAAATTATCTTACCTCATCCATGTTTCTAGGAGCTTCCCATTCCATGATAGTCCTTATCTTCTCTATATCCATTGCTATAGCTTCCTTGGAGACTGCATGCCCCAATTAATGTGTCTTTGTCTAAAAGAAACTACATTTGCTAAGTTTAGCATACAAATGATGCTCTATTAGCAATCTTAACATTGCTACTAAATGATCGGAATGTTCTTCCTCATTCTTAGAATATATCAATATGTCATCAATTAATACAATAACAAAAATTTCCAAATAAGAACGCAACACACTATTCGTCAAGCACATAAAGCTGGAGCATTAGTCAAGCCAAATGGAACTACAACAAAGTCATAATGCCCATACCTAGTCCTGAAATATGTCTTGTATAGGTCCTTTTCCTTAATGCATACCTGATGATATCCAGACCTCAAATCAATCTTTGAGAACACTATTGCTCCCTTTAACTGATCAAAAAAATCATCAATCCTTGGAAATAGATACATTTTCTTTATGGTCACCTTGTTCAACTACCTGTAATCGATACACAACCTAAGAGTACCATCCTTCTTCTTCACAAATAGTATTGGTGCACCCCTTGGTGATACATTTGGCCTAATCTATCCCTTGTCAAGCATTTCCTTCAAATGCAACTTCATCTCTACCAACTCTCGAGTGCTCATTCTGTATGATTGCTTTGAAGTTGGTGTTGCCCCTGATACCAACCCAATGGAGAAGTCTGCATCTCTGTGAGGTGGAAACCATTAGATATTTGTTGGAAACACATCGCGAAACTATTGTAAGATCTGGTACCTTCTCAATATCTCTGCATCCTCATCCTCCTAACCTTTATCACTATAAATGTGCACTACAGATAACACACATCCTTTTTTGTGACTTTGTTTTTCCTACATAGTTTTCATCGTTCTAACCAATGTTACTTTCTTCTTACCTTGTAAGATTATTTTTTCCCCATTTTCATCCAAACACTCAATAGATTTTTCATAAAAATCCACCTTAGTCCTATGAAGGTACAACAATTCCATACAAAAAATCATATTATAGGATCCCAACAGAAATACATTCAAATGTGCTGATGTAGGCATACCATTTAGTTCAAATGCATAAGCTCTTACCCAATGATGAAATCTCTTCTTTGTACCTATAACCAGCTTTACTAACCAATATTTTGCATACACTTATTTATTCAAACTACACTTACCCACCAAGTTAGGACTAACATAGCTATAATTAGATCCAGGGCCAATAAAAATAGAAACAACTTGATCACAAAGCTTGTCATCCATCTTAATGATAGATACTTGGTGATATGCCTACCTATTATCTAGCACTGCATAAATACGAGGAATTTTATGCCTAACATCCCCAACATTTTGCGCCTCCAGTTCACTGTAAATTTAAGTCCTAAAACCTTCACACTGCGGAAAATATATCTTGAGATGCTCCTTACCACATATCCAACACTCCAACCATCCAGTACCATCACCTCTATTCTTCTTCCCTATAGGATGTAACCCATGTCCCTGTCTACCTATGTTGAACTTCCTGTAAGGTGCAACATTTTCTTTATGTTCTGCATTCTGAGGCCTTGTTCTTTTTGGTTACCATTTAATTTTTTCCTTGCCTTTCCCTTTCCAACCTTGTTGATATTTTGTCTTAAGTTTTGACTGCTCATAACAATGCTTCAATTTTTGAATGACCTCCTCCTCAAGTGACCAAGGCTCATTTTTAAGATATGGTACATACGTCAACAACTCCAGTAACTTGGTTGTATACTACTCATTTTCCATCGATCCCATATTTAACTCATAAAATTCATTAGCTTTTTTGTCATAATACCTTTCTGCCAAGTACTTCTTCTTGAAAACTGTCTTGAATTCATGCCAACTCAACTCTTTTGTCCTGATGTCTTTGAACCACTTCACATATTCCCACCATATCCCTGCTTTACCTTTCAGGTTGAAGATAGATACTTTGGCCTACATATTATCTATGTAATTATGCAACTAAAATAATTTCTTCATCCCAAGTAACCAAGCCTCTACATCCTATGGATTCTTCAAATCTCCATCGAAGGTAGGTGGCTTAGCTTTCTTGAAATTATCTGGAAAGTATCCCCTTTCACTCCTCCTGTAACGGTGATAACGATGACGATCACAGTTCTTTTCAGAACTAGAACTAGAATAGTACATGTGTCCATCACCTCTCCTATCTAGAGTATCTAAAATCCTTCAATATCTAGCTGTGTCATCCCTATTCGACCTATGACCACCATGAGACCTACTTCCATATGCACCATTAGACCTGTTGATCATATGAGCATCCTATTGAAATTTTGTTAAGCAACCTCGTTTAAACCTTTCAAATCTCCTCTTTTGCCCTGAGAAATTCGTTTTCTGCCTATCATTATCTTTTCCTAGCCTCAAAATTGCATTATAAAAGGCCGAAAATCCACATTTTGAAAATATATAAGGCCCGGCTCCTTCAGCCTTAGCCCCCCCATCTTTTTCTCCACGTGACATAGGCGCTAGACCAAGTGCTAACCTGGAAGGCGCTTATCACAGGTATATCGGGCGTAATATTATCCGTCGATCTGTACAGATCAGACGGCCTTCATCATTCAGTGTCATGACCATGGCCTACTCCATTCATTGCCCAAGTCGCCTATCCATCATCTGATCAACCTGTAGATCTGCGGTCAGAAACCCATCCGTCCTTGTGGTCCCAGGCAACAGCGCCATAAAAATGTTGTAGTTCCTAGAGACAGCCTAGAGTTGTGATAGACCAGTGCCTAGGACATCTTATATTAGCAAGGAGCATATGATATAACGGAGGAAGTTATCAGTAAAAATCTGTCATGCTATCTCTTGTAAAACAAGGAATACTAATCTGAATGGGACCAAGACCTTCAGAAACTGACACAGGGGAAGGAATACTGCAGAGGCAATGCACCAAAATCCAATATAAAAGCAACAGAAAATTAAGAGACAACTTACTGTAAAGAGGGCCAATTCGGAAATACGTCACAGAAATAAACTATCAGAAGGTGTATGTAGTGAATGGATTCTAGAATATTGATTGTCTTTGAGCATGGGCTTACCAATCTAAGAATCCATACATGAAAATAGCATTTTAAAAACACCCTCCCAAAGAAAATAATATAGCAGAAATATGGTTTAGATGAATAGTGGAACAAAATATCATGCACGAGCCATATTTATAGCGCTTGACTAATCCGAGCATGGGTATCAACTAGGATAAATCCATACCAAAAATCAATGAGCCACTCGCATTCCAAAACATGATACAAGAAAGATGGATGAAATGAAATGATCTATTAAAATAACACATAAGAGACATCGTGGAAATACCAGAATGCACTTTAACATGGAACTCCTCTCCGAGACCCTATGGGTTTCGAAGACAATAAGAGGCCCAACAGTACAAAATCCTTTCACTGACAAAATCTAGAACCTCTTAAATCACCAGCTTTTCTATGAGCTTTTACAGAGAACAAGAACTCTCAAAAAGGGAGTAGGTGATGAACATTTAATTTTCCTCATTAAAACAAAATGGCGGAAACGTACATGCCCATACTGCTCGATGAATTTGTAATGTTGTTTGTACCCTGTTACCTGCTTACAAAAATAAATGCACTGGGTTGAAAACTCTTCAGGAACACAGAAAAAAGTAAAATCACATAAACATTCCGTCCTTTCCTGAAAGGAAATGGTGCTGAAAAGAAAGCTTTAAGCTATTTTTTCTATGAATGGTACCCTCTGCCTTCTAAACCCTAAATCATGATTTAAGATCTTCAATGCTGAACGTTGAATTCCTCGATCATTCGCTGATATTTCTCTGCTACTCCATTAATGTCTTCATCTGCTCAATCTGTGCTTTGAATGGCTCTTCAGGGTTTGATAGATTTTAACCCTGCAAAGCCATTCAAAGCACAGATTGAGCAGATGAAGACATTAATGGAGTAGTAGAGAAATATCAACAAATGATCGAGGAATTCAACGTTCAACATTTAAGATCTTAAGCTGTGATTCAGGGTTTAGAAGGCAGAGGGTACCATTCACAGAAAAAATACCTTAAATCTTTCTTTTCAGCACCATTTTCTTTCAGGAAAGGACAGAATGTTTATGTGATTTTACTTTTTTCCGTGTTCCTGAAGAGTTTTCTACCCAGTGCATTTATTTCTGTAAGTAGGTAGCAGGGTACAAACAACATCACAAAGTCATCGAGCAGTATGGGCATGTACATTTTCGCCATTTTTTTTTAATGAGGAAAATTAAATGTTCATCACCTACTCCCTTTTCGAGAGTTCTTGTTCTCCTATAAAGCTCCTGAAAAACAGATGATTTAAGGGTTCCAGATTTTATCAGAAAATTATGCAGTGAAAGGATTTTTGTATACATTTTGTTGAACTCTTGTATGAAGGCTAAGAGCCCATAGGGTCTCATTAAGGAGGAGTTCCATCTGTTAAGAGGATTCTGGTCTTTGGTATTTCACAGTGTGTAACTTCTCTCTTATGTGTTATTTTAATAGATCATTTCATTTCATCCATCTTTCTTGTATCATGTTTTGGAATGCGAGTGGCTCACTTATTTTTAGTATGGATTTATCCTAGTTGATACCCATGCTCGGATTAGTCAAGCACTTTAAATATGGCTCATGCATGATATTTTGTTCCACTATTCATCTAAACCATATTTCTGTTATATTAATTTCTTTGGGAGGGTGTTTTTAAAACGCTATTGTCATGTATGGATTCTTAGATTGGTAAGCCCGTGCATGGTGGTATTGTGTATCTGGATATCAGCTCAAAGACAACTAATATTCTCTCAATATTTCATTCACTACATACACCTTCTAATAATTTATTTCTGTGAGGTATTTCTGAATTGGCCCTCTTTACAGTAAGCTGTCTCTGAATTGTCTGTTGCTTTTATATTGGATTTTGGCGCATTGCCTCTGCAGTATTCCTTCCCCTGTGTCAGTTTCTAAAGGTCTTGGTCCCATTCCTATTAGTATTCCTTGTTTTACAAGAGATAGCATGAGAGATTTTTACTGATAACTTCCTCCGTTATACCATATGCTCCTTGCTAATATAAGATGTCCTAGGCACTGGTCTATCACAACTCTAGGCTGTCTCTAGGAACTACAACAAGTCCTATATTCCTTTCCATGGTTGATCATAAGTGGCCCCTGCCGTTGCAATTCTAACAAAATCTAAAGGATTATTGCATTGACTTCTTCTTGTTTCTCCTATTCCTGCATGCTTCTGTCATTGTCTGCTTTGAAACTTCTTATTTATGCCTTCAAGCTTCTCAATGTGCCTCCTAAGTCAGAAGAATTCCCAACACCATGCTGCTCATTTGATCCATAACGGGAATCTCGTGAATTTTAGTCTACCATATTTCTATTCATCTTTGATATCTTCCTACAATGCATATTTTGTCATCTAAACCAACGTACCTCAGTATAATTCGGGGAGGATATCTCATCTCCAAGACCGACAAGATTAGAACAATATAAATATATCTATATATATATATATATATATATATATATATATATATATATATATAAACATAATCATAAAAATATATAGATATCATCCTAACCATATACTAGTCATCAATGGATGACCATACCAACCACACATCATGACCTCAGACATGAAAACTAAAACCATATCAATGTATGCTTAACAACATGTAAACATTTTCATGAATAAACAATGCTTAACCAACATACACTCATGCCAACACATTCAACAACAACACCATGAACTTTCACATGGAAACACAACTGCGATCATGACCAACACCATGGATATGCAACAAGCACATAGACCACAAGTATAGGTAACATATATGGAACTGACATGAATGCATGATCAACAAACCACCCATCCAGTCCAGGGGGTGAACCATGCTTTAATACCACTTTGTAACACTCTCCTCCCACATTTGTCCAATCTACCCGGGTAAACATGTGACGAGAGGCTACTATGATGTGATTCGACTCCCCATGTAAAGTTAAGGAAGTGGACCCGATGAAAATAAACCAAAGTTACCTTCTAATCCTGCTACAAAACCCTCAGGAGCCAACCCACCCTTCTAGGTGACCAACCCCTGAGGAACTCAACATTTTTACTAATCTAGAGCCCTAATCTCTCCCTTTCCAAGCCCTCCAAGTGACTGAGAGCCCCACTCGCTCCCATGAACCTACCTAAGTGTGAATGTAGCATTTTTCTTCTAGTTCTATGTGAGTGACTGTGAGATTTAAGGCTATTTTCCAGGGCTAAGAACCAGTCACTGCCCAGAAACTTATGAAACTTCCATAAATCATAAAAGACATGAAGATAATTCTTTTGATAACAAACTTGATCAAGGAATTTACTGGACCCCTACTAGCCATGACAAAAATTTCTTCAAACATGTCACAAATATACATTCTAATGGTTAAAATAATAGATCTAATCATATAGGTATCATACTTATCTCAGAATCGCTAAGAAGCATTCATGCCTTATCACATTAGCTCCATTATCCTCTATTAGGTCATATATTCATTGTTCATTTATTTATGAATCAAAACATGATGAGAGTCATACATCATCACTGTCATAAAGCATACTCTTTACCAACATAGAAACAAAAAAAATAAAATGGATATGATAAATATAAATACCACATATGAACCACCACATTTGCACATAAAATACCAAGGAGAAGAAAATATTATTAATGAATTATTAGGCCAACCAGGTTCAGTACTTCCACGTTCCACCAGACCATATATTGGATGAACCAAATATCTCTTCATCCAATCACCATCATGCCATATTCCAAGCATGAATGTGGGACTCATAACCAAAAATCAACCAGGGCTTCCTAAGGCTACACGACCTCACCTTCATTAATACAACTAGCCTTTACCGCAATCCACACCAGATCACTACACCCTAAAAAATCATGGATGCCTTGGGATCTATCTACCTAAACCATGATGAATTTTTATATCTCAACCTCTCGGATTTACCATGTATCTCCCCATTACCGGTCAAGGGATTCCTAGGCCTACGAGGTCTCCACCCTCTAGGCTCTACCATATATCCCATCCCAAGATTCCTAGGCCTAATCAAGGGTACTCACTATTGAGATTCACTATGTATCCTACCATTCACTATTCAAGGGATTCCTAGGGTCAATTGAGGTGTTCACATATAGGGTTTACCATGGATCCCATCTCAATATTCCTATTCTTTGTGAATAATCCTGAGACCACCCCACTCAGCTTCGAGTCCATCCGACAATGCAACTCAACCAAATGCAAGAGAACCCACCATGCCATCGATATTTGGAAATGGCAAGGGAAGGTTGAAGAACATTTTCACACATGGAAAAACCTATGCCAATGACAGCAAGAGAAGCAAGAAAAAACATGCATAAACATGCATGCCAAAACTAGTAAGGAAATCATTCATGTAAATCGATACCTGCAAGTAATTTCGTTGTAGCTACTTGATCCTGCTCTTCCTTGCTTTATATTTTCTTCTTCTTGCCTTCTTTTCCTTTCTTGATTCAATTCTAAAATGCTCCAAGAAAACTCTGTGTCCAAGAGTGTGTGAGAGAGAGAATAGAGAGAGATAGAACTCCAAAATTGAACTGAAAAAATGTTATAATGAAAAAAGGTACCAACTGATCCTCATAAGAATTTTTATTAATGAGGGCTCTATTTTCTTCATTTTTACATTATTTTCCTTCATTTTCCTCCTCAAATGCAACCTGTGAAATTTCACCTTCATTTTCTCCTAATTTCCATTATTTTCATAAATAAATTAACAAAAATGCCATTTTTCCTTTCCAAATCCTTTCCATTTTATTTTTCCAATTTCATTAGCCATAATAAACCAAATGAACACCCAAAATAGGATGTTTTTTCCCAACATTTATCTTGGAATAAGTGTCCCATAACCGTGGTTATTATTTTTCCTTTATTACATGGAATTTTCATTAGGGTTGTTACAGGGTGGTACCGCTTTCGGTGGTATTCCACTAAATCAATAAATCTTCGCAATGATAATCATCTCCTAGAATGTGAGAGGCCTCAATAGTCAAGGCAAGAAACAATACCTTCAGGAAATAATAAATCAAGAGTTACCGAGCATTATGATGCTCTAGGAAGCTAAAGTATTCAAGGAGTAGTTGAAAGTAATTGCCCGAGGAATAAAACCTCATTATGAGTCCATGGCCTTAGATGCAAGAGGAAGTGTGGGGGTTCTAGCAATCCTATGGATCCAACGAAGATCATTTTTGACAGCTAGGCCAACCTTCCACAAATACTCTCAGGGATATTTCGGCATATTGGAACCTGATACTGGGCCTTATTATCGGTTGTTTATGGTCCCCACATTCCAGAAGAAAAAATTACTTTCCTCCAGAATATAGGGAAGCTCAGAAGAATTTTCTAGAAGGAGCTATGGAAAACCAACGGTGATTTTAACCTAATTTCCTCAACAGAGGAAAAGGAGGGCATTATAAATAGATTGGATTCAAATATGGAAGGGTCTAGAGACCTGATTATGGAGTTGAAGCTAGTATATATGCAAACCGTCAATGGAATATATAAATGGAAGAATCGATGGGGGGGGCTTTAAACAAGTAGCTTCGTGTCTAGACAAATTTCTAGTGTAGGAATAACTGATAAGTAGAGACATCTCCTCAAAAGCTTAAATCCTTCCCTATTTTGGGTCATATCACTAGTCGATCATGTTGTAAATTGATCTAAAGTTGGCACCTAGAAGCAAGCCTTTCATATTTGAATCCTTTTGGCTCAGGGATCCCTCTTTTCTGGGTAAAATGGAGAGTTTTTGGAGATCTGGCATAGTGCAAGGTAGGAATCTTATGCATACTTTCTAGCTTAAATTAAAAGACCTCAAACAACAAATAAAACACTGGAATTATTCTAAGTTCGGAAATATTATGAAGGAGCATCTACGTCTTCAAGAGAGAATGCAAGGGATAAAACGAATAATGATCATATAAGGATGAATACGAATAGAGGAACTGGCGGTGGAAGAAGGTTAGGTCCATAATCAGATCGAGGAAAGGAGAAAATAGGAGGAATCCTCTAGAAGAAAAAATCTAGAGTCAAGTGGCTTAGGGAAGGGAAAGGAACACAATATTTTTCCACAAGTCCATGATTCAACATCGACAACATAATTGGATCTTTTATTTGAAGGACGCAACAGGAAATCACCTTACCCTGCATGAGGAGATGGAATAATTTTTTTTGGATGACTTCCATTCCCTTCTTTTGGATATGATCCCTGACCGATTGGAGGAAATCCAAAGAAAAAATTGTCATATTCCCCATTTTTTCAGCAGAGATCAGAACCTTTCTTTGATGAGGGTGGTTACATTAGAGGAAATAAAGGAATTTGTCAAAGGTATTTCAAGAAATAAATCCCTAGGGTCAGATGGATTCACTATGAAATTCTTCCAAGTTGCCTGGAACTTCATTAGGCAATCCATCCTGGACATGGTGGAAGAAACTTGAAGGACTAAAAAGGTACGTCTTGGGCCTAATTATACTTTTATTTCATTAATTTCCAAAGAAACTCATTCTGAGGATCCGCATGGATTCAAACCTATTTCTGTTATTTATAAAAATATTTCCACTATTATGGTAAAAAGGATAAAGCACCTTCTGCACAATCTCATACCCCCGGAACAAACTGGTTGTGTTGAAGGTCGCCAGATTCTAGATGGAATCATCACCTCCTAGGAAGTTTTCCATTCTCTTAAATAGCTTAAACTCCCAGAATGGTGATCAAGATAGACTTATCCAAAGCCTATGACCGCCTTAGTTGGTCTTATCTCCTAAGTATCCCGAAGGATTATGGTTTCGAATCAATATGGGTCAGTTGGGTTTCCACCTCATTTCTACCTCATTCTTTTCGATTTTTCTTAATGGATCCCCTTCTGAAACCTTTAACCCTTCTAGAGGCATTTAGAAAGGAGATCATATGTCTCCCTTCCTTTTCATCCTTGCGGCTGATGGCTTGGTAAGATATATTAGATCTACCACCCAATCCCCCAATCTCAAAGGTCTTCATATTTGAGGTAATGATATCCCTATCACTCACCAAAAATTTGTGGATGATATCATGCTATTTTGTAAATTCTCCCTCCACGAAGTTAGAAAGATAAAATAATTCCTTCACGAGTTTATGAAATCTTATGAAGATATGATAAATAATTATAAATCAAACATTTTATTTTTCAATACCCCTATTTCCATCCAAACCTTCCTACATCATTCCCTATGATTTGGCATTGGATCTCTTCCAATCAAATATGTGGGTATGCCTCTGGTTGTCAACTCTTTAATAATTGCATGCTAGAAAGACATCCTTCAAAAAATCCAAGTGAAGCTGAGTGGTTGGGCCTTTAGGGCCCTAACGCTAGCTATAAGAGTGACTTTATTAAAATCTTCCTTACAATCCATTCTGATATACAAGCTTTTAGGCATGTAAGCTCCCAAATCCAAGTGTATCTCCATGATAGATATTTTCAAAAATTTCCTCTGGAGAGGAGCCCAAAAGGATAAGAAATGGACCCTTAGCTCTTGGTCCAATGTCACAAAAACCAAACTGGAAGGAGGCCTAGGTCTCAGAGATCTGTTTATCCTAAACAAAGTAATGGGAGATAATTTATGGTGGAGGTGGATAAAGGGAGGCTCGGACTACTGGAAGAACACATGGACTAGAAAATATATAATTTTGACTTCATTAGAGGGAAAATTAAGACATTATGATATCCCAAAAGGATCATCAACTTGGAATTTGGTGTCAAACAATAAAGATCTCATCATACACCATACATTATATGATATCATGGATGGGAAAGGAGCCCTTTTATATCAATATGCATGACAAAAAAAAGAGGTATGTTATTCAGTAGACATGCCCTAGGGGAAATCTTCCCTTTTACGACTAACCAAAACTGCTCCTTAGTTGAGAAATTGTGGAGTCATATATAGAAAGATCCAGTGTGGAGACAATGGAAAGTCCAACAGGATTGGATGAATCCTCCAACAACCAATCAGTGGAAGCCCCTAGAAAGAGAGCTTCAAACCAGGAAAATTGCGAAACATGAAGGCCAAGGTATCCTTTGATGAGGGTACACCACCAAAAGGAATGTTCAATGTCCAGGAGGCATACAAAATAGTGGTAGAAGAAACCCTAGACCATCACAACCCTATATGGATAAATATATGGATAGATAACCTATGGATGAATGTTTCTCACTTCTTGTGGCTTGAATGTCGAAGAAGAATCCTCACTTGGGATCAAATCTAAAAAAGAGGATTTCAAGGACCTTCATATTCCATTTTATGTGGCCTCCATGATGAATATATTGAACACCTTTCGAATACATATCCTTTTGTTGATCAATTATGGAGTGAGCTTGGCCATCTCTTCAGTCATCTAGACCGAGACCAAAATAGTATTAAGGAATCTATTGAAATATGGAGAAAAGGGATTTTTTCGAGTCCAGTCCCGAATCACGCTTGGGGGTTGGAAAATGGCTTTCTTCTCTAGGCAATATGGAAAGGAATAAATAGAATAATATTTAAGGGTGAGCAGATAACCTATCAGGGAATATTGAATGGGATTGTTAAGAATATAATAGAAACAATTCTAGCAGATCAATGGCATCCAGAAGATTGGTAGGTTTCCCCTCATGAAGCTCGGATTCTCTGCCATCTGAATTTTTCTCCTCAAATGGTTGTTTCTTTTTCCTGGAAACTCATGGTCTCTTTAAGATCCTCTCCAAATTGGTACTTTTCTCCTTCGGAAGGATTTATAAAGCCAAAATTTGATGGTGCCTCCAAAAAAACCTTAGGGAGGGTTGGTTTGGGGGTTTATTTAGGGACTCTCAGCACCACATAAAAATTATCTATGTAGTAGGATGTGGCTATTCCAACAATAATGAGGCCGAATTCACTGCTTTAGTGCAAGGTCTCCTTATATCCAAAATAGAAGGTTACAAGAAGTTTGTGATAGAAGCAGACTCCAACCTTGTGATTGATGCTCTTGTGAGAACATTAGTCACAGCTAGAGGACTTCCCACTTGGTGTGAAACATTGGAGATATCCTACACTTGTTTGATTACATCATACCATCTCATGTCAGGAGAGAAGGAAACAAAGGAGATGGTTTCTTAGTCAATTGGGGATGCGTCAACATCGAAAGGACTCTAGATTCACCATGGCCTTCACTAGACCTTAGAGAAGAGATGGATAGTCTGAGACAAATCTTGGATCACGGTGCTAGAGATAGAAACAAACGTGACCAAGATATGAATCATAGATCCTCGATCGGGCTGCGAGAAGATAGTTGGCCACTATTGGGATTTGTGCCATGGATAGAAGTTCAATGAGAAAGGATAGTGGGTGGTCATTTTACGACCCTCACACACTCGCCTTTAGCCGCAATATGTCAATGTGCATGGTTAACATTAATGGTGCCTAGAGAGGTAGACGAGACATCTCATTACTCGGATTTTATGTTATTAGCTCATGTCAGTTTGGAGGAATTGTTATTGGTATTGTTACAGGTTTACTTGCAATCTTTGGGTCGCATGCAAAGGCACCTCCAGAGGTCCTTTATACAGTTCCAGACGGCCTTACCCTCTTCCCTATGGATGGATACTGTGAGTATGTTAACTAAGTGTGCTTTTCTCATGCCCTTATCCCTGTGATCCAATTCTATCTAATACTTCGCTGGACATGAGTCTCTGAGATGATGTGTTGGTTTAGAAAGGAAATATTCCTTGAAATTTGGGTGGAAAGAATTATTTTATCTGATGGGTTTTCTGAATATAATAGAATTGTCTTTGTTTGTTATGGAATTTTTCTTTCTAAGATGTGCATGTATTTGGGGTATGAGTGTTGGAATTTTATCTGCACTTCCTACATCGCTAATTTTTTCTATTATCTAGTATTTTTTATGTACTTGTTTCCCTTTAAGAAGAGGGGTCTCCTGAGAAAGGATATGCTCAAATGGATTCTAATTTTTTCTTCAAGAAGGCTTAGGGAGCCATGGGCTGCTGTGTTTGAACTGTCTTGGCATACCCAACTCATAATCGTGTGAAAAAATATTGTTTATATCCTTAACGCTTACATTTATGTGGTATTTTGTTGTGGAAATTATACAGGTTTTAATTATCAGTGTTTACGCTAGGACCCTACGTTGGTCAGTCACTTTGAGCTAGATATCTTGGCATTTTCTTTCAGGTTTTCCTTATACCTTCGTGGTCAGTAGAGCTGCAGTATGGTGCATCCATCCTCTAGAAGAGACACCTTACAAAGGGGAGGTTGGGGGAGGAATCATAGTGTTGGTCAAAGGAGGGGAGGCAACCAACCCCAACCACGTCCAACTAGGGGAAGGGGATGTAAATCCACCTCTGGCCTTATTCATGAAGTTTATTTGGCCTATCAGACCAGTACACAACCTCAAATCCAACATTTAATCACTAGGTAAGAAGTGGATTTAAACCAACATGAAGCAAGCACGGATTTTGATGTGGAGAAATGGTGAGACTTGGTGTCGTACCCTATACATTCCAGAGGTCTATCCTCTCAATACAAAAAAATTGTTTATATTTATTAGTTGATGAAGAATATTGTGGCTAGAGCCTTGTAGACTCCTTCAGCTAGTCCCTCCAATACTGATCCCAAACTCAAGGAAATTCATAATGAATTTCAACTCATACAATTCCATATTCAACAACAGAATGCTCGCCTCATCCACATAGAGAAGCATATTCCATGTCTCCCTCAGATGGAATTTCCATTTTCTAGTGCAAAAGAACCAACACCCGTGGACTCGTCCGATGAGTAGTAGCATGATTTCCATAGTTATTCTTTCTATTTTGATATTATGTTTTAGTTATCTAGTCACTAGGAGAATTAAGGATAATCATACATATATATCTATGATATATAGTCTCAAACTCTTTTGTTTTTGGATGGCTTATACTGTGGTAAGGTGGCAAATAGATATGGTTTCTCAATGGGCAGGTTGAGGCTACCTAACCATATGGATATGAATGTAACTTGCCTTCTTTTTATGAAAATAAATGAAAAATGTCTTGCCAAGCTTACTATATATATATGTGTGTGTGTGTGTGTGTATAAAGGATGTATATATATATATATATATATATATATATATATATGTATATATATATATATATATATATATATATATATATATATATATATATATATATATATACATATACATATACATATACATATACATATACATATACATATATACATACATATATATACATATATACATACATATAGATATAGATATATACATACATATATATACATATATACATACATATATATATAGATATATACATACATATATATACATACATACATACATACATACATACATACATATATACATATATATATATATATATATATATATATATATATATATATATATAATTTAATGTAAATTATATTATAAATTTCATTTAATTACAAGTCAAAAATACTCAACTCAATTTCTTTATATTTCAAATATTTAATATAAATATATATTTCATCAAATTAAATTTCATTTAAAATATCTAAGATATAAATTAAATGGTGGGAAAACATCAATAAACATTAATCTATATTAACCATAAAAACACTTACTACATCATACATCTTATCTTGCTCAAATTAAAGAAAGAATCATAAAAACTAACATTATTATTATTATTATTAATGAAAGGAAATAATGTATAATTTAAAATTATAATGATTTGAAAAAACAAGGAACAATATTCTTAATTATGGAAATGTAGCCCCATTTTATCATGGATATTATCAATTTGTAAATAGGCTTTGTTAGGTTACCCTAGCCGATGCCATGACTTATCAATATCACATGCCCGAAAAACTTCAATTCACTTCATATGACACTTGTTTATGTGACATTTTTTTTAAATTGATTAATTTAATTAAAAGGGAAAACTGAGCATAACTACTTTGGAGATAATTTTCAACCTTTGATTTGTGTATACTACTATGAATATTCTACAATATTATTTGGAGGTTAAATTTCTACAATCCACGTAATTTATATGACTTTTTTTATAATTAACCAATTTAATTAAAAGGAAAAAAAAAGACAACTACTTTGGATATAAATCTCAACCTTTAAATTATGTATGTTGTTATGAATATTCTAGAATATTCCGTGAAAGTTAAATCTCTACCATCTACCCAATAATTATTGATAATTAAATTAAATTTTCAAAAACCATATTCCAAAATCGACAAATGATAATCAAATAAGATCAACTTTCAAGTAAATATTAGATTTATCATAAATAATTTAGATTTTTTTTTTTTTTTTGAATTTTAACTTTATTACGCCGATAGGCGTAGCCCCCTATCGAAAATTGCTTCATTAGTGATTATGCTAATTAATCCTTTTCATCTAGTGGTCTAGATTGAAAGATGCCGATATATTCTTGTCGTCGCCACTTAATCAATGAATGAAATCAAAAGAGATAACCTCCTTGCATGTCTAAATCAAGTGTTTAAACCCTAATTAAATTAATTTTTTTCCAAATGATCATTAAAAATTTAATATTCCTCTTATTTATCTCCACGTATGAGAGTATGAGGGATTAGAGCGAAATAAGGACATGTTTCGGGGGAGAAAGTTGTATCGTCGAAGCCGCATGGCATGTGGTTAGCTTAACGTTTCAGGTTTAATCATGGGATTTGTATGGAGGTGCCATCTCTGCAAACAACAAGAAATATCGATGTCCATCCATCTTCTAGGGGGAGCAGCATGCCACACGCAACGAATTCTTTAATGGCTATTATCTTCACATGGTGCCACGTGCAACGAAATCTGCAGAGCTATCGCTCAAGCGGGGACTGTTACGGGAAGGTGAACCAGAGTGTCACCCAAGCGTTTCAACAGAGTGGTTCCACGGAGTTGATCCACCTATCTGCTGTGATGGTTGGCATCGTAATGCTCAATTTCTTTCAGAGCATAAGGCCACCTAGTTTAGAGCAGCCGACGCATTTGGACGCAGAGAACCGGGACTGTGGCTGGTTGGATCGAAGTAATAAATCCTTCTGAGAAGCTTCATGACTGTAGAACGCACGCTCTGGATGGTAAGCTTTCGAATACACATGCGTTGTTTTTTATTCAAGCAGACTGTAGTTTATTCACTGTGTATTGAAATACACATGCGCTGCTTTTTTGCAATGTTGGACACTCAAGCCTCAAGTCAAAGCTCTCTTATGTTCATTCTTGTGTCGTTGTTTTCATTAGCGTTTCATTTCATTTCGAATGTAGCGAGCATTTTGGACACAAAGAACTTCACGGTTGTAGAACACACGCTCTGAACAGTAAGCTTTCGAATACACATGCACTGTTTTTTATTCACGCAGACTGTAGTTTATTCACTGTGTATGGTTTCTTTTCAAATGTAGTGAGCATTTTGGACGCAGAGAACTAGGACTGTGGCTGGTTGGATCGAAGTAAGAAATCCTTTTGAGAAGCTTCACGGCTGTAAAACGCACGCTGTGGATGGTAAGCTTTCGAATACACATGTGTTGTTTTTTACGTCGTTTTTTTCATTAGCGTTTGGTTTCATTTCGAATGTAGCGAGCATTTTGTTATGTTATCTCTGTAACCATATTGCTAGCTTGTTTGATGATGCACTCTGACCCAGGTATTTACCGCCTCTTCATAAATAAACTAACTATTGCATAGTCATTTATCTCACTTTCATTGCATTAGTGCATTTGTTTTTAACATATGAAAGTCGCTCTGTCCAAAGTCACAATGACTGACATTTAATTATTAATTTTATTTTACATAAATATATATGTAATTTCATATATTATTTAAATTGGAATCATAATTTAATTTCATAGATTCATTATTGATTTTCGTGTATATGTTCCTTTAAAATGAATATTGAAGATAAGTTTGATATGGTGTAATAGATTGTAAACCTTGTCTTTAGATTTGGTTAACGTAGATGGTTTGACCACCTCTTCATAACTAAACTAACTATTGCGCAGTCATTTATCTCACTTTCATTGCATTAGTGCATTTGTTTTTAACATATGAAAGTCACTCTATCCAAAGTCACAATGACTGTCATTTAATTATTCATTTTATTTTACATAAATATATATGTAATTTCATATATTGTTTAAATTGGCATCATAATTTAATTTCATAGATTCATTATTTATATTCACGTATGTGTTCCTTTAAAATGAATACCGAAGATAAGTTTGATATGGTATAGCAGATTGTAAACCTTGTCTTTAGATTTGGTTAACGTAGATGATTTGAATTGGTCGTGGATGGTTTTATTTTGCGATATGCATAGATAATAATGAAATTTGAGACACACATCATTAATAATATCATCTAGTCATGTTGTAGTTAATAATAAATTTAAATGGAAAAAATAAAAACATGTAATAATTAAACTGTAAATGATAAGAGCCTCTCGGGCCCACCTAATATTTGCGCACATGAAAATATGATAAATGTATGTCAACAAAGTCAAAACCTCATTCATTTTATTTTACATAAATATATATGTAATTTCATATATTATTTTAATTGGCATAATAATTTAATTTCATAGATTCATTATTGATATTCACGTATCTGTTCCTTTAAAATGAATACCGAAGATAACTTTGATATGGTATAATATATTGTAAACCTTGGCTTGTGAATATTGGTCCCTTACTCTGCCAGGTCAAATTAATGCAGATAGCGAAAATATTGGTGGTATATCTATTTAATTAAAATATATGATTAATATTTCTTAAGCCACAAATCATGTTTTTATTTTTGGCTTAAGAAATATAGACATTAATACAGACATAAGAAAAATACTTATTAAGATTAATAGTACATTTGTGAGTTCTTTTTAACTACCGTAATAATGTTCTTGTGGGTCATATCATTTTATACATTATGTATGTGTGCATGTTACTATATTTGTAGATGGAAAATTGCTTTTCTATATTGCTTATTCTATTCACCATTAATTGAAAGTTGTTTTGTTGATATCACGTCTGTTTTCTTTTATGTTAGGTGATCTCCTTGTTTTATGATGGATCCAGCTATTTGGAGTTGTATTCCATTTGAAATTCTTGAGATTGTCTTCCTTTGGCTCCCTTTATCGGTTGTGATAAAGTTTAGCACTGTTTGTCAGCAATGGAAGACTGTTTTGCAAAATCCTTGTTTCTTATTGTGTTGCAAGCATATCTGTACAAATGAATTTGGATTTATGGTTCCTTTCGTCAATGATGAAGACAATTATTTTGCTGCTGAATACCTTAATCAAAATGGGCGCATATCTCGTTTTCATTTGCGATTCATAGATTCAAGATACAAGGTGGAGTCTATTATTGGACCAATGGTGGTTTTATCCTTACCAACAGAATTCTCCCATTCACAAAACTATTTTGTGATGAATCCATTTACAAAGGCCTTAAAAAACATTTGGCGAATACAAATTGGAGACTGGGGATTCTTTTCGTTATTGGAGAATGTGAGCAGCAAAAAATATGACTGGGTTATTCTAAAACATATCTATGATAGAATTCAGTCTAAATTTTATGTTTGCAGTAGTATTGATAGGGTTTGGCGAAGGGCTGATCTTCCATTTGGTGGCACTTCACCCCCTCAAAATGGAGTGTTTTATAGAAGTAAATTGTTTTGGCTCTATCTCGAAACAGACTATGAATATTATCCTCGATATGGGTATACAATCTACTGGTTCGATGTAATAAAAAATGACTGGGGATTTTCATTTGTTTCAATCACTGACATTCGGTGTATGTCATTGGAAGTGTGCAAGAATCAGTTGATATGTCTTGTTAATGATGGCTCCACTTCTGTATGGTCAGTTGAAGAAATAGATAATTTTCAATTTGGTCACCCGTGTATTGAACGGAGAACTTATTACTTTGAGGATGATTGGGGCTTTAGATGGAAGTTATTGGAAGAAATGTCTATAGATATAAATATGAAATGTCTTGGTTATCTTCCTTTTCGAACAGTCCAAGGTGTGGTTCTTATGTGCAAATGCAGTGAAGTTCCTTTCCTATTATATGACATGATGGCTAGACTTTGCTTCCCAATAGATATTGATAATTCAACTAATCAACAAATGAATGGATTTTGGTCTCCAACATTGCAGGATTGCAACGATTTGATCGAGTTTGGAAATTTTTTTGCAATTGCTCCGTGTATGGATTCTATAGATGAGATTCCACCATTGGATGTGGACATGGAGTCTTAGGCTATTAGCCATTTTGTATTCTCTCTGTGCTCGTGGAAAATATTTCCCTTTTTTTTTTACTTTGCATAATTTTGGGTATGTATGCTAAGACTATGGATATTTATATGGCTCCATTCTGAGGGGGTGTCTTCTATCTATGTATGTAGCGGATGCTGGATATTGAATTCCATTGCAATTTGCTCGAAAATATTTATTTTTTTTGTCCCGTTTAGTCCTCTTAATTTCATTTGAATGTGTTTGGATGTTATCCATTTCTCTTTGTTTCTATAATTGTAATTACTATGACTTATTCTATACATGGTGTTTCCATCAGTTTTTTCTCATTGATTCTCAAACAATGTTATATGTTTAGGTTTTTTTGATGGTATATAGTTCCAAATATTTAGATATATTTCAAATTCATATAATTCTTTACAATTTTGTTCCATTTATATGGGTTTCCCATTACAGTTATAATATGATACATTAAATTTAATCCTTTTTTGTTTTGGCCATTTGAAAAAATCCAATTTTCTGCTTAGCCATTTGGTTGGAAAAATAACATAAACGATTTTAATTTGTTTTGTGGGTGGAAAAAAAATGTGTTCCTTTTTCATCATTTTCTGTTAATTTATATTGACTATATTGTATATGTTGCATGTTTATTATTTTATAGCAAATATGTTATTGTTCGTTGTAGACATGTCATCTGAAGGTACAAGCAAGCATACAAGAAAAAGGAATAAGTCACCGACATCGCGTGACAAGACCAATGAAAGTCGTCGTTTACGATATCAACAAAATAAGGGCACAATAAATGAGCATAGGAGAGCTAAATATCATAGAAGAACGAATGAAACAACTCTTGAAAATGATTTTATGGTTCCTCGTACGTATCGTACTATGGATGATATCATGGAAAGAACATTGCCACTTGGTAGTTCGTTGCCAGAATATGCTCCTCGTCACCATAATTTTGTTTTTCAACGCTCTCCTGAAAATTATCATAATATTGAGGAAACATCTGGCAATAGGGAGGAACATCATATTCATAACTTGGATGCAAATTTTCACCCAAACCCTTCTGTCTCTGCAGTTGCATCTTGTGAGAAAGGCCAAAGGTTGCAAAATATCCATGGTGGAGGCAATGATGACATTGTATGTCATGACTTGGATGATAGTTTGATTGGCCATTTGTTTGATAATTTGGATCCAGCTGGTGGAAACATCGTATCTTCCAATCTCCCTTCTCAAAATAATGTTGCCACACGAACAGAAATAGTCATCCCTGATAGCAGTTCGTGTGGAACAATGGGGGTAATCCAATGATATCTTTAAAGTTGATGCAATAGTGATTGTTTTATTACATTCCTCTATTTACATTTCTTTAGTGATAAGGTATTTTATTCTCTTGGAGTAGGATACACCTCATTTTAATAGAGGTCTGGAAATTTTTTCCCCGCGTCTTCCATCTCCTAATCTGAGATTTGAATATGAAGCAGGTCATTATTGACCCTAGGAGGGGAAAATCCTCCTAATAAGGTAGTTGCAAGGTGTACAAATAGATCAATGAACTCATTGTAAGAATAAAGAGACTCAGAGGAATTATGGAAGATTGGAGACCAAAAAATTACAGACCTTGGATTTCCTTTGGCATTAAGTTGCATGACATGGAAGGGGAAACTCTCTGATTGATAATAGAGCATGAGATGGTATATAAAAGTGGAATATTTGAAAACTTTTTCATTTTCCAATCTCATGAACTGGTCATGAATTTTATTAGCAATAAAGGAAGCAAAATCATATTTGACAGCAGGGGGTTGTCCAGGAGTAAAAATTGACAACAACACTAGGGTTAAGTTATCAACGTATTCACTAGTGTTGAAACCCATTACAGAAGATATCATATTCAATATGAGTCTGCCCATATATTTGAAAAAGGTATATCCATAAGGAGGTGGGCCTTTGGGTTGATGTTCTGGTAGCATGAAATTCTGACAGAGGCGATTCAGCTCTTCTTGGGATAAATTTGTGGATTTTTCAAGTAAATCCCCCATGGAAATGGGAGTCGGGGCTTGACCGGGATGGAACTGTAACATTTCATTTATGGATTGAGTAGTTATTGGGAAAGGAATAGTTTGACTTGGGGACATGACTGCTCGTTGATTGGGATCGTAATTGGCATGGCAGTGATAAATTATTACGGGGAAAACATGGACTAAAGGTAAAAAAATACATTGGAAGATTGGATTCCCACAGTCCCAAAATATCAGAGCCATTCAGGAAATTATCTCTGCATTGGAAAAAGGTTCTGAGAGGATTTTCACTAAGAATAAGGTTTTTTATCTGGAAATCCCTATCTGCTAGAGGCAGATAGTCTAAATCTTTATGGGGGGAATTCAGAGGCGCAACATTCAAAGCCACAGGGGTTTCCATTTCTGGTTCTTATGGATTCAGAAAGGAATTTCGGTTTTTGATGGAAAAATGGGCACAATTACAGGTCTGGGAACTTAGGAGGGAAATAAAGACCGAATTGTACTATGTTTTAGCCTTTTCCTGTGGAATTAAATCAAAACCAAGACTTGCAGGGTTCGACGGGAACTGGGTAAATACTTGTTTCTAGGAAGTGGATAGTGATGAAAACAGGTGTAGGAAAATATTGATGGGTTCTGGATTGTTCGTCTGCAATTTTCTCAGCAAGGCGGCGGTTGACAATCTTCGACAGATGGCTTTGCAGTTTTCTGCATGGGAACACTGGTCGCTGCACGAGATAATGAAAATGATGCGTGTTTATTTGTTTTATTCGCAAAGTCGAAAGTTGACGGGGTTTTATTTTTCGGGCAGGTGACGTATGCAAGAAAGGTTGTTTTTTTTAATGCGAACGGTGGTAAGCGGTATACATCGCACCGCTTTTGGGGACGGGTTGTTTTCAAGTGAAAGCCAGTGATTCCATACCCTTCGCGACGCGTGGCGAGACACTGTTTGGAAAACCACTTAGCGATCGCGCGCTATTGTTCGGACGTGGGGGTGACACGATATAGATGACAGTCGTTGGATGTGAAGGGGATGATCAGACAGCTATCGGGGAGGTGAGATGATAGGGAAATAGCAAGGGTGGGGCCAATACAATTGAACACGATTTAATGATATCGGGGGCAATTCGATTGGTGGGGTAAGTTATTAATTAACCATGAGGGTTAATTAATCCTTTTTTAATGCGGCAGGGAATCAAGGTTCTTAATTAGTCGCAGTTTTAACTAATTAATCACAATTAATGCAATATTGAGGTTATTTTTCAACCAAAGGGGCGGGATATGTGATAATTGGGAGTTGTATATAGTTAAATTAATACGGGAATAGGTTGAATTATATAGTGAATTAAATAATAAAGTTAAAAGTTAATATGAAAATGAATGAAAAAGCGCTAAGTAAAAAAACATTCGAAATATGTATTTAACTTATGCTTGAATGAAAAGGTTTTTATGACATATTGTGCAATTTCCCTAAGTAAAATAGGATTTTACTTAGGAAAATATTTTTTAGAAGTGAATGAATGACCTATGAATGGTTATAAGTAGTTAGTCTTTTCAATTATTGGGCCGAGGTCCGGTCCGTCCCTTGGCCTTATTGATAACTTATGTTTTTAATAATTTTCCCTTGGATTCACCAATTCCTTTGGTTTATAATATTAAACCTTTGGGTTTATTAGTCCTTTTGCTTTATAATATTAATAATCGTTCAATCTCATCCATGATCAAATGTCACATTCTTACAAATATTGTCTTAGTATGAAAAATACCCTTGGCCACCCATGGTCATAGTTAGTCCAACGTCGAATTGTGACAAAATTTGTCTCAATGTTTAAATCAATTCCCTTGGGTTCACCAATTCCTTTGGTTTATAATATTAAACCCTTGGGTTTATTGGTTCTTTTGGTTTATAATATGAATAATAGATCAATGTCATCCATGATAAAATGTCACATTCTGACAATTCTTGTCTCAATATGAAAATCACCCATGGCCAACCATGGTCATAGTTGGTCCAACGTCGCATTGTGACAACAATTGTCTCAATGTTTAAATCAATTCCCTTGGGTTCAGCAATTCCATTGGTTTATAATATTAAACCATTGGGTTTATTAGTTCTTTTGATTTATAATATGAATAATCGATCAATGTTGTCCATGATCAAAAGTCACATTCTGACAAATATTGTCTCAACATGAAAATCACCCATTGTCAACCATGGTCATAGTTGGTCCAACATCGCATTGTGACAACAATTGTCTCAATGTTTAAATCAATTCCCTTGGGTTCACCAATTCCTTTGATTTATTATATTAAACCCTTGGGTTTATTAGTTCTTTTGGTTTATAATATGAATAATCGATCAATTTCATCCATCGTCAAATGTCACATTCTGAAAAATATTGTCTCTATATGAAAATCACCCATAGCCAACCATGGTCATAGTTGGTCCAATGTCGCATTGTGACAACAATTGTCTCAATGTTTAAATCAATTCCCTTGGGTTCGCTAATTCCTTTGGTTTATAATATTAAACCCTTGGGTTTATTAGTTCTTTAGCTTTATAATATGAATAATTGATCAATATCACCCATGATCAAATGTCACATTCTGACAAATATTGTCTCAATATGAAAATCACCCATGGCCCACCATCGTCATAGTTGGGCGAACATCGCATTGTGACAAAAATTGTCTCAAAGTTTAAATCAATTCCCTTGGGTTCACCAATTCCTTTGCTTTATAATTTTTTGGGTAATGAATTTCCCTTGGGTTCACCAATTCCTTTGGTTTATAATATTAAACTCTTGGGTTTATTAGTTTTTTTGGTTTATGATATGAATAATCGATCAATTTCATCCATGATCAAATGTCAAATTCTGAAACATTGTCTCAATATGAAAATCACACATGGCCAACCATGGTCATAGTTGGTCCAACATCGCATTGTGACAACAATTGTCTCAATGTTTAAATCAATTCCCTTGCATTCACCAATTCGTTTGGTTTATAATTTTTTGGGTAATGATGTTCCCTTGCGTTCACCAATTCGTTTGGTTTATAATATTAAACCCTTGGGTTTATTAATTTTTTGGTATTGATTTTCCCTGGGGTTGAAAAATTCCTTTGGTTTATAATATTAAACCCTTGGGTTTATTAGTTTTTTTTGTTTATAATATGAATAGTCGATCAATGTCATCCATGATCAAATGTCACATTCTGACAAATATTGTCTCAATATCAAAATCACCCATGGCCAACCATGGTCATAGTTGGTCAAACATCGCATTGTGACAACAATTGTCTCAATGTTTAAATCAATTCCCTTGGGCTCACCAATTCCTTTGGCTTATAATTTTTTGGGTAATGATTTTCCCTTGGGTTGGCCAATTCCTTTGGTTTATAATATTAAACCCTTGGGTTTATTAGTTTTTTGGTAATGATTTTCCCTTGGGTTCACCAATTCCTTTGGTTTATAATATTAAACCCTTGGGTTTATTAGTTTTTTTGGTTTATAATATGAATAATCGATCAATGTCATCCATGCTCAAATGTCACATTCTGACAAATATTGTCTCAATATGAAAATCACCCATGGCCAACCATGGTCATATTTGGTCCAACATTGCATTGTGACAACAATTGTCTCAATTTTTAAATGAATTCCCTTGGGTTCACCAATTCCTTTGGTTTATAATTTTTTGGGTAATGATTTTCCCTAGTGTTCTCCAATTCCTTTGGTTTATAATATTAAACCCCTGGGTTTATTAGATTTATTTGTAATGATTTTTCCTGGGTTTCACCAATTCCTTTGGTTTATAATATTAAACCCTTCGGTTTATTAGTTATTTTGGTTTATAATATGAATAATTGATCAATGTCATCCATGGTCAAATGTCAGATTCTGACAAATATTGTCTCAATATGAAAATCACCCATGGCCAACCATGGTCATAGTTGGTCCAACATCGCATTGTGACAACAATTGTCTCCATGTTTAAATCAATTCCCTTGGGTTCACCAATTCCTTTGGTTTATAATTTTTTGGGTAATGCTTTTCCCTCGGGTTCGCCAATTCCTTTGGTTTATAATATTAAACCCTTGGGTTTATTAGTTTTTTGGTAATGATTTTCCCTTGGGTTCACCAATTCCTTTGGTTTATAATATTAAACCCTTGGGTTTATTAGTTTTCTTGGTTTATAATATGAATAATCGATCAATGTCATCCATGGTCAAATGTCAGATTCTGACAAATATTGTCTCAATATGAAAATCACCCATGGCCAACCATGGTCATAGTTGGTCCAACATCGCATTGTGACAACAATTGTCTCCATGTTTAAATTAATTCCGTTGGGTTCACCAATTCCTTTGGTTTATAATTTTTTGGGTAATGATTTTCCCTGGATTTGATGAATTCCTTTGGTTTATAATATTAAACCCTTGGGTTTATTAGTTTTTTTGGTTTATAATATGAATAATCGATCAATGTCATCGATGATCAAATGTCAAATTCGGAAGCATTGTCTCAATATGAGAATCACACATGGCCAACCATGGTCATAGTTGGTGCAACGTCACATTGTGACAAAAATTGTCTCAATGTTTAAATCAATTCCCTTGGGTTTATTAGTTTTTTTGGTTTATAATATGAATAATCGATCAATGTCATCCATGGTCAAATGTCAGATTCTAACAAATATTGTCTCAATATGAAAATCATCTTTGGCCAACCATGGTCATAGTTGGTCCAACATCGCATAGTGACAACAGTTGTCTCAATGTTTAAATCAATTCCCTTGGGTTCACCAATTCCTTTGGTTTATAATTTTTTAGGTAATTATTTTCCCTCGGGTTCACCAATTCCTTTGGTTTATAATATTAAACCCTTGGGTTTATTAGTTTTTTGGTAATGCTTTTGCCTGGGTTTCACCAATTCCTTTGGTTTATAATTTTTTGGGTAATTATTTTCCCTTAGGTTCGCCAATTCCTTCGGTTTATAATATTAAAACCTTGGGTTTATTAGTTTTTTGGTAATTATTTTCCCTTGGGTTCACCAATTCCTTTGGTTTATAATATTAAACCCTTGGGTTTATTAGTTTCTTTGGTTTATAATATGAATAATCGATCAATGTCATCGATGGTCAAATGTCAAATTCTGACAAATATTGTCTCAATATGAAAATCACCAATGGACAACCATGGTCATAGTTGGTCCAACATCACATTGTGACAACAATTGTATCCATGTTTAAATCAATTCCCATGGGATCACCAATTCCTTTGGTTTATAATTTTTTGGGTAATGATTTTCCCTTGGGTTCGCCAATTCCTTTGGTTTATAATATTAATCCCTTGGGTTTATTAGTCTTTTTGGTTTATAATATGAATATTCAATCAATGTCATCCATGATCAAATGTCAAATTCAGAAGCATTGTCTCAATATGAAAATCACACATGGCCAACCATGGTCATAGTTGGTGCAACATCGCATTGTGACAACAATTGTCTCAATGTTTAAATCAATTCCCTTGGGTTCACCAATTCCTTTGGTTACTAATTTGTTGGGTAATGATTTTCCCTGGGGTTCACCAATTCCTTTGGTTTATAATATTAAACCCTTGGGTTAATTAGTTTTTTTGGTTTATAATATGAATAATCGATCAATGTCATCCATGATCAAATGTCACATTCTGACAAATATTGTCTCAATATGAAAATCACCCATGGCCAACCATGGTCATAGTTGGTCCAAGATCACATTGTGACAACAATTGTCTCCATGTTTAAATCAATTCCCTTGGGTTCACCAATTCCTTTGGTTTACAAGTTTTTAGGTAATGATTTTCCCTTGGGTTCGCCAATTCCTTTGGTTTATAATATTAAACCCTTGGGTTTATTACTTTTTTGGTAATGATTTTCCCTTGGGTTCGCCAATTCCTTTGGTTTATAATATTAAACCCTTGGGTTTATTACTTTTTTGGTAATGATTTTCCGTTGGGTTCACCAATTCCTTTGGTTTATAATATGAATAATCGATCAATGTCATCCATGATCAAATGTCACATTCTGACAAATATTGTCTCAATATGAAAATCACCCATGGCCAACCATGGTCATAACATCTAACATCGCATTGTGACAACAATTGTCTCCATGTTTAAATCAATTCCCTTGGGTTCAACAATTCCTTTGGTTTATCATTTTTTGGGTAATGATTTTCCCTTGGGTTCGCCAATTCCTTTGGTTTATAATATTAAACCCCTGGGTTTATTAGTTTTTTGGTAATGATTTTGCCTGGGTTTCACCAATTCCTTTGGTTTATAATATTAAACCCTTGGGTTTATTAGTTTTTTTGGTTTATAATGTGAATAATCGATCAATGTCATCCATGACCAAATGTCAGATTCTGACAAATATTGTCTCAAGATGAAAATCACCCATGGCCAACCATGGTCATAGTTGGTCCAACATCGCATTGTGACAACAATTGTCTCCATGTTTAAATCAATTCCCTTGGGTTCACCAATTACTTTGGTTTATAATTTTTTTGGTAATGATTTTCCCTTGGGTTCACCAATTCCTTTGGTTTATAATATTAAACCCTTGGGTTTATTAGTTTAAATCAATTTCCTTAGGTTTACCAATTCCTTTGGTTTATAATTTTTTGGGTAATGATTTTCCCTTGGGTTCACCAATTCCTTTGGTTTATAATATTAAACCCTTGGGTTTATTATTTTTTTGGTAATAATTTTCCCTGGGGTTCACCAATTCCTTTGGCTTATAATATTAAGCCCTTGGGTTTATTAGTTTTTTTGGTTTATAATATGAATAATCGATCAATGTCATCCATGATAAAATGTCACATTCTGATAAATATTGTCTCAATATGAAAATCACCCATGGCCAACCATGGTCATAGTTGGTCCAACATCGCATTTTGACAACAATTGTCTCCATGTTTAAATCAATTCCCTTGGGTTCACCAATTCCTTTGGTTTATAATTTTTTGGGTAATGATTTTCCCTTGGGTTGGCCAATTCCTTTGGTTTATAATATTAAACCCTTAGGTTTATTAATTTTTTGGTAATGATTTTCCCTTGGGTTCACCAATTCCTTTGGTTTATAATATTAAACCCTTGGGTTTATTAGTTTTCTTGGTTTATAATATGAATAATCGATCAATGTCATCCACGGTCAAATGTCAGATTCTGACAAATATTGTCTCAATATGAAAATCACCCATGGCCAACCATGGTCATAGTTGGTCCAACATCGCATTGTGACATCAATTGTCTCCATGTTTAAATCAATTCCCTTGGGTTCACCAATTCCTTTGGTTTATAATTTTTTGGGTAATGATTTTCCCTTGGGTTCGACAATTCATTTCGTTTATAATATTACACCCTTAGGTTTATTATTTTTTTTGGTTTATAATATGAATAATCGATCAATGTCATCCATGATCAAATGTAAAATTTGGAAGCATTGTCTCAATATGAAAATCACACATGGCCAACCATGGTCATAGTTGCTGCAACGTCGCATTGTGACAACAATTTTCTCAATGTTTAAATCAGTTCCCTTGGGTTCACCAATTCCTTTGGTTGCTAATTTGTTGGGTAATGATTTTCCCTGGGGTTCACCAATTCCTTTGGTTTATAACATTAAACCATTGGGTTTATTAATTTTTTTGGTTTATACTATGAATAATCGATCAATGTCATCCATGATCAAATGTCACATTCTGACAAATATTGTCTCAATATGAGAATCACCCATGGCCAACCATGGTCATAGTTGGTCCAACATCACATTGTGACAGCAATGGTCTTGATGTTTAAATCAATTCCCTTGGTTTCACGAATTCCTTTGGTTCATAATTTGTCGGGTAATGATTTTCCCTGGGGTTGATGAATTCCTTTGGTTTATAATATTAAACCCTTGGGTTTATTAGTTTTTTTTGTTTATAATATGAATACTCGATCAATGTCATCCATGATCAAATGTCACATTCTGACCAATATTGTTTCAATATGAAAATCACCCATGGCCAACCATGGTCATAGTTGGTCCAACATCGCATTGTGACAACAATTGTCTCAATGTTTAAATCAATTCCCTTGGGTTCACCAATTCCTTTGGTTTATAGTTTTTTGGGTAATGATTTTCCCTTGGTTTCGCCAATTCCTTTGGTTTATAATATTAAACCCCTGGGTTTATTAGTTTTTTGATAATGATTTTCCCTGGGGTTCACCAATTCCTTTGGTTTATAATATTAAACCCTTAGGTTTATTAGTTTTTTTGGTTTATAATATGAAAAATCGATCAATGTCATCCATGATCAAATGTCACATTCTGACAAATATTGTCTCAATATGAAAATCACCCATGGCCAACCATGGTCATAGTTGGTCCAACATCGCATTGTGACAACAATTGTCTCGATGCTTAAATCAATTCCTAAGTTAGTTCACTAACTTTATTTATAATTTTGCAATTATTTTCCCTTGGGTTCGCCAATTCCTTTGGTTTATAATATTAAACCCCTAGGTTTATTAGTTTTTTGGTAAATATTTTGACTGGGTTTCACCAATTCCTTTGGTTTATAATATTAAACCCTTCGGTTTATTAGTTTTTTTGGTTTATAATATGAATAATCGATAAATGTCATCCATGATCAAATGTCACATTCTGACAAATATTGTCTCAAGATGAAAATAACCCATCGCCAACCATGGTCATAGTTGGTCCAACATCGCATTGTGACAACAATTGTCTCAATGTTTAAATCAACTTTGGGTTCACCACCTTTGCGGCTTATAATTTTTTGGGCAATGATTTTCCTCTTCAAGTTCACCAATTACTTTGGTTTATAATTTTTTGGGTAATGGTTTTCCCATGGGTTCACCAATTCCTTCGGTTTATAATATTAAACCCTTGGGTTTATTAGTTTTTTTGTTTATAATATGAATAATCGATCAATGTCATCCATGATAAAATGACACATTATGAGAAACATTGTCTCCATATGAAAATCACCCATGGCCAACCATGGTCATATTTGGTCCAACGTCGCATTGTGACAACCATTGTCTCAATGTTTAAATCAATTCCCTTGGGTTCACCAATTCCTTTTGGTTTATAATTTGTTGGGTAATGGATTTCCTTTGGGTTCACTTAATTCTTAATTTTATAATATTAAACCTCAATATTATTATTTTAAGTTTATATTATGAATAATCGATCAATGTCATCCATGTTCAAACGTTTATCAATCAAAACATTATTCCAATATGAAATTTACACATGGCCAACCATGCATTGCGTAGTTGGTCCAACGCCGCATTGTGACATAATGTTTCAATGTTTAAATCAATTCCTCGTTCACCAATTCCATTCGGCTATAATTTCTTGGCAAATGATTTTGCCTTGGGTTCACCAATTCCTTTGGTTTATAATATTAAACCCTTGGGTTTATTAGTTTTTTTGGTTTATAATATGAATAATCAATCAATGTTATCCATGATCAAATGACACATTCTCACAAACATTGTCTCAATATGAAAATCACCCATGGCCAACCATGGTCATAGTTGGTCCAATGTCGCATTGTGACAACAATTGTCTCAATGTTTAAATCAATTCCCTTGGGTTCACCAATTCCTTTGGTTTATAGTTTGTTGGGTAATGGTTTTCCCTTGGGTTCACCAATTCCTTTGGTTTATAATATTAAACCCTTGGGTTTATTAGTTCATTTGGTTTATAATATGAATAATCGATCAATGTCATCCATGATCAAATGTCGCATTCTGACAAATATTGTCTCAATATGAAAATCACCCATGGTCAACCATGGTCATAGTTGGTCCAACGTCGCATTGTGACAACAATTGTCTCAATGTTTAAATCAATTCCCTTGGGTTCACCAATTCCTTTGGTTTATAATATTAAACCCTTGGGTTTATTAGTTCTTTTGATTTATAATATGAATAATCGATCAATGTCATCCATGATCAAATGTCACATTCTGACAAATATTGTCTCAACATGAAAATCACCCATGGCCAACCATGGTCATAGTTGGTCCAACATTGCATTGTGACAACAATTGTCTCAATGTTTAAATCAATTCCCTTGGGTTCACCAATTCCTTTGGTTTATAATAGTAAATCCTTGGGTTTATTAGTTTTTTTGATTTATAATATGAATAATAGATAAATTTCATCCATGATCGAATGTCACATTCTAAAAAATATTGTCTCTATATGAAAATCACCCATGGCCAACCATGGTCATAGTTGGTCCAATGTCGCATTGTGACAACAATTGTCTCAATGTTTAAATCAATTCCCTTGGGTTCACCAATTCCTTTTGGTTTATAATTTTTTGGGTAATGGTTGTCCCTTGGGTTCACCAATTCCTTTGGTTTATAATATTAAACCCTTGGGTTTATTAGTTCTTTTGGTTTATAATATGAATAATCGATCAATGTCATCCATGATCAAATGTGAAATTCTGACAAATATTGTCTCAATATGAAAATCACCCATGGCCAACCCTGGTCATAGTTGGTCCAACGTCACATTGTGACAACAATTGTCTCAATGTTTAAATCAATTCTCTTGGGTTCACCAGTTCCTTTGGTTTATAATTTGTTGGGTAATGGTTTTCCCTTGGGTTCACCAATTCCTTTGGTTTATAGTATTAAAATCTTGGGTTTTATTAATCTCTATTATTTTTGATATTGCTCTTGGCCTTATTGATCCCTTAGGTTTTTAATATTTATTCCTTGGGTTCACTGATTCCTTTGGTTTATAATGTTAAAGCCTTGGGTTTATTAGTTCTTTTGGTTTATAATGTTAATCACACATTCAGTTTATTACTCTCTTGAGTTTAAAAAACTAATTCTCAGGGTTTGTTAATTTCTTGGATTTTTCAGTTTAAAATATTAATTCTTAGGGTTTATTAATCTCTATTGTTTATAATATTGATCCGTTAGGTTTATAATATTTATCCCTTGGATTTGATGATTCCTTTGCTTTATAATATTAAACCCTTGGGTCTATTAGTTCTTTTGGTTTATAATGTTAATAATCCCGTTGGTTTATTAATATCTTACGTTTAAAATACTGATTGTTATGGATTATTAATTTATTAGGTTTTTTAGTTTAAAATATCAATTCTTACGGTTTATTAATCTCTTGTGTTTTTAATATTGATCCCTTATGTTTATGATATTAATCCCTTGGGTTCACCAATTCCTTTGGTTTATGATGACATTTGGTTACTATGATTAATTATCCCTTGGGTTTATTAATATATTCACTTTAAAATATTATTTGTTAGGGTTTATTAATCTCTCAGGTTTTTTGTTTTTAAATATTGTTTCATATGCTTTATTACTCTCTTGAGTTTAATATATTATTTCTTAAAGTTTATTACTTTCTTATGTTTGTGGGTTTAATATTATTAATATATTACTATATATTATTAATAAATATTCTAATATTTATTAATAATATTATAATATTATTCATATATATTATTAGTAATATAGCCAAATATGATATAATATATATTATTAATATATTATTAGTTTTTTTGGTTTATTAATAATATAACCATCTACGATATTAATATATTTATAAATATTAAAATATTATTTATTATTAAAGTTGGTGGAGTTTTATTTTTCGGGCGGATGACGTATGCAGGAAAGGCTGTTTTTTTTAATGCGAAGGGTGTTAAGCGGTATACATCGCACCATTTTTGGGGACGAGCTATTTTCAAGTGAAAGCCAACGATTCCATAACCTTCGCGACGCGTGGCAAGACACTGTTTGGAAAACCGCTTAGCGATCGGGCGTTATTGTTTGGACATGGGGGCGAGGCGATATCGATGACAGCCATTGGATGTGAAGGGGTTGATCGGACGGCTGTCGGGGAGGTGAGATGATAGGGAAATATCAAGGGTGGGCCCAATACAATTAAACACGATTTAATCATATCGGTGGAAATTCGATTGGTGGGGTAAGTTATTTATCAACCATGAGGGTTAATTAATATTTTTTTTAATGCTGCGGGGAATCAGGGTTCTTAATTACTCGCAGTTTTAACTAATTAATCACAATTAACACAATATTAAGGTTATTTTTCAACCAAAGGGGCGGGATATGTAATAATTGGGAGTTTTATATAGTTTAAATAATACAGGATCGGGTTGAATTATATAGTGAATTAAATAATAAAGTTAAAATTTAATATGAAAAAGCGCTAAG